>JAGXOD010001371.1:0-600000 GCA_020368025.1 Brachyhypopomus occidentalis | reverse complement strand
CAATCTGGAAGCTGATTCTGACAGTTCCAATTTTTAAATCTAGACGTAAGACTCACCTATTTAATCAAGCCTTCAGTTAATATTCCCCTAGTAAGGTGTGGGGCTCGGGGGCCCCCAGACGTTGAGATTTCTGGTAATCTGAGATGTTGATGCTATCATCCAGCTGTGCCATGGCATCACTCTAGTTGTGACAATGACTTGACTGGAAAGCAATGTCTCAGTGAGCCCTCATGAACCTCTCCCTTTAGTCATGCTGCTATAGATTAGCCTACCGGAGCTACATGCTAATCACTAGCACATGAGCTATGTACATTTAAATCAATGGTGGTTAAATTGACATCCACACACTCAGTCTGTATTGTCCATCTTTTTGCATGCTTCTACCCAAGATGACTGCATGCAAGCACCTACAAGCACCTGGGAGATGGTCTGGCTTGCCGGTGGATGTACATGTGCCATTGCCGTAAGGGGACGTGCTGATGCTGGCTCCTACCTGAGGCTCACCATCTGCACCGAAGGGACTGTGACTACTTGGCCGGGGAACAAGAACCTTAAGCTATAACTGTAGAATCACCTTTTGTCCACAAATACGGACTGGTGCTAAAGGCCGCCCATTGGAAGATGGGTTCCCTTTTGAGTCTTGGTCCTCCCAAGGTTTCTTCCTATATCCCCGCCATCTTAGGGAGTTTTTCCTTGCCACTGTTGCCTTTGGCTTGCTCATTAGGGATCTGGACCCATACAATTTGTAAAGCTGCTTTGTGACAACATGTGTTGTAAAAAGCGCTATATAAATAAATTTGACTTTGACAGACAGACAGGGAGTAAGGAAATACCAGGGCACAGGAGAACCAGGGCGACAGAGACAGACTAAACGTAGGAGGGGTGCGGAGCTAGACACAGTCCTTCGAATTCAAAAGGTTTATGGCCACATTTGACAAGCTTATTGATAGGTTTTCTCAGAATGCATTTTGCACTTGCTGCATGTGGACTAATATAGTAAGTCAAAGTCAAATTTATTTATATAGCACTTATTACAATAGCTGTTTTCACAAAGCAGATTCACATACTGTATGTCTGAGTCTAAGCCACAGTGAGCAAGGAAAAACTCTAGAGCAAAAGGGGGACCCATCCTCTACTTGGCAATGGACACCTCAATGACAACAATATAAATCTTAGGTTTTCTAGAAGTCATAGACTTGGTTTGCTGGGTGTAGGTATGTCTAAACCTCATCTGGCACAGTACAATAGGTCAGGGCAATGGAAGTGGGGTGATAACAGCAGTGGGGCATTGGGGGTGTTTGAAGGAGCAGCTGAGACAGGTTGAGACTTAGTAACAGCATGACATCAGGAGTAGGTTTACCTCAACAGAAAGACAGAAAAGATTATTAGACAGAGAAATGTAAATTAATGGGCTACAAAATTAATGTACAATTGCTGATGTTGTGTTCCTGTAATGTACTTAAGGGAGGGAGCGCCCCTCTCTTGGTTAGAGAACTTCGTGCTAGACGAAACTCTCACCTTGCTTTGCTTTATTTAATTTATTTCATTCGTTAATTTCATATTTTATACCTTTTAATAAATTACTCATTTAACTCATGTCTGAGTCCTCAATTGATTTTCAGAAATTTCCATAACACTGCACAGCTAGAAGGGTAGGGCCAGAAGATAGTAATAAAGAGCCAGCACCTTTTGATCTAAGCACATGTGGCAGGTCATAGTGCACTATGAGTTTGTTATAAATACAGGGAGGCAGGAAATCTTTGTAGCGCCGACTAGCTAAAATAGGTCTAACATGATCAAATCATCTAGTTCTGCTAAGAAATCTGGCTGCTAGCTGGAGCTTGTTTAAGCACCTGTAACGCGGTGCGTACACACAGCGGTAAATATTAACAGAGGTAGACCCAAGTGCCGGTGTTACACCGAATTCTGTGACCGTCGAGTTTTGTGACCACAGAGGCGCTATTTCACAGTTTCTGTTCACAGTCACGAGCGCTTTAACGCTACGTAAACTACGCTGATGCGCTTTCTTTTCTCGTTTTGTCTCTGTCCGCGAGCCAAAAGATGTTTGTATTTACATTTTATCGTCTCTTAATTACATAAATGTACTTAAACAAGAATGTTTCGTTACAGGAAACACGAAAATAGCAAGCTTCATCGTAAGCAAGCTTTGTAAGATGCTGTCATTACGAATGGTATTTCTGCCCCGTTGGATAAAATGTTTAAATATAGACTAATAAAAGGTTAGCGTTATTTTTCATTGTTTCTGTTATTGTGGAGTCACGGTGGGGTGATATGTTTCCATTGTAGATGATGAAACTGCGTCAGATCTTTAAACCATAGTTATGCAGGTAATTGCGAGAATTATGTAATGCCTGGGTTTTGCACATACGCCCTTGCACACGAGTCATCATTTAACACAGCTGCCATCTGAAAATGTGACCGCACTGAATCTTCAGGTTTGTTACTGTTACAAAATATTTCCTGGAGACTTACTATCACTTCACTTTTTCAAAATAAAATAAATAAATAAAAATCATGAAAGAGACAGACAGGTGAGCCTTTAAACTGGGGTCACAAATTCTGACGGCCGCCATCAGAATATGTGACCCCAGTTTAAAGGCTCACCTGTCTGTCTGAAGCTTGCTATTTTCGTGTTTCCTGTAACGAAACATTCTTGTTTAAGTACATTTATGTAATTAAGAGACGATAAAATGTAAATACAAACATATGTCATCTTTTGGCTCGTGGACAGAGACAAAACGAGAAAAGAAAGCACATCAGTGTAGTTTACGAAGCGTTAAGAAGCGCTCGTGACTGTGAACAGAAACTGTGAAATAGCGCCCTCTGTGGTCACAAAACTCGACGGTCACAGAATTCGGTGTAACACCGGCTCGCAAGAGCAAGACGCACTACAGCCGTCAGAAGAAAGAGCAAGAATTAAATAAGTACAGCAACTCTGAACGATAAACAAAAACAACGCGGAAGACTCAACGCGAAAACGAACAGAAAATAAACCAGGCATCAATAAACGTAACTAAACGCAAAAAACAACGCAAAAAACAACGCAGAGAGAGGCTGAGACCGCAAAGGAAAGACCAAAACGATTCAGCAGTGATTCGTTCCACCAAGCTTCCTTAAGAAGCCATAGCAACGGCTGAAACGAATCACTGCTGATTGCGCCGATTGAGTCTGGGACTGATTCGGGTGCCCCCAGTGGCGGCTGGGGGAACGGCGCCCGAGTCAGCCCTGACAGCACCTAGTCGTACAGCCAGACAGTAAGGCATTACAGTAGTTCAATCTGGAAGTGATAAATGTGACTGTTTTTTCTACATCCTGGGAAGGCATTATGTTCCTAATCTTTGCAATGTTCCTGAGGTGGAAGAAGGCTGTTCTAGAGATATTATATACATGAGCTTCAAACAAGAGACTGGGATCCATTATCATATATTTAACTGTTAAAGAACGTGTGACTGGGAGTTCATTATAGTTTATTATATATTTGGAGCACATACTGGCTGCCTGTGTGCCTAATAGAAGTGCTTATGTTTCGCCAGGATTAAATAACAGAAAGTTTCTCAACATCCATTATCTGATGTCCTTTACAAATTCTTCAACAACATTAAACTGAGTCATCTGGTTTAGCTGAGACATATAACCGAATGCCATCTGCATAACAGTGGAAACTAAAATACTGTTTATGCAAAATGTCATAGAGGTAACATATATAAAGAGAAAAGCAGGGGCCCTATAACAGATCCTTGTGGGACACCAAATCTAACCTTGGTGTAAGCTCAAGAATCTCCATGTATGTTGACAAATTGGTAGCGATCTAAATCTAAGATCTAAATCAGATTTAAACCATGAAAGGGAACCCCTAATCCCAAGAACATTTTCAAGTCTATCTAGTAAAATGCTGATCTGTGGTGCCAAAAGCTGCACTGAGATCAAGCAGTATATGCAAAGAAATACAACTCTGGTCATAAAGACTTCATGTGTCTGGTTCTGACTGAGGTATGAGCTTAATTGCTGAGCTACAGCTTTTCTAAGATCTTGGACATAAATGGAAGGCTTGAGATCGGCCTGTAGGTTGATAACTGGTATTGGTCAAAGTTTTTCATAAGTGGTCTGATTACTGCTAATTTGAATGATTTAGGTACATAGCAAATGATCAAGGAAGAGTTCATTCAATTTAGTAAAGGATCAATTACTATATTGTTAGTATATTACAGGGAAAATAGCAAAATAAATATTTACACTTCAAATTATATTATTTAATTCAAATCACTGTTTTTGCCCTAAATGAAAGAGGATATTGTCACGGTCAGCCCCGGATCCCTCCCTGTGGGCGTGTGTTTCTGTTGTCGATGTCCTTATGTGTATTTCCGTGGGTGTGTGTGTCGGGGTGTTCATTCGTCGCAACTGTAGCTTGTCTTGTCTTCACAAGGGGTTAGCGTGGTTTGTCTATTTAATGTGTGCTTGCGCAGTGTCCCGTGCTCGTCTTTGTTGAGTCGTTTCTGTGGAGTCGTGTACGTTCGTTTGTTATGTGTGGCGCTGATAGCGCTTTTGTCAACTGGCTAAAATAAAGATAAAAAGTGTATTCTTTCCGTCACGGCTGCTCATTCTTTTGGCATCAAATATCCCGCTCCACCGTGACAGATATGAGATGGTTTAAACACAACCCTCATCAGTCCCCACTGACTTACAGGAAGATTCAATATTTATTATTTTAAAACCAAACAATACAATCAGTCGGTACAGTATATTAGTATAATTGGTGTGATCTTCAGAAAGCCTTTATTGACTTAAGTCCTCTGTTTTGAAAGAAACATATGATTAATCAATGAAGCAGTTTTACTTTACTAGGTTCTATTGGACAGTGTCACGGTGACGCTCCCGGACCCCTCCCTTTGGGCGTGTGTTTACGTTGTCTGCGTCTAAGTATGACCATAAATGTACTTCCGTGGGGGTGGTTAGATGTAAGTGTGTTCAGTGGTCTCACCTGTGGCTTGTCTCGTTCTCACTCAGGGATCGTGTAGTTTGCCTACTTAATGTGCGTTTACGCAATGTCCTGTGCTCGTCTTTGTTCTGAGTGACTGTCGTTCTGTGTGTACGCTGCGTGTGCAGCCTGTATTGTTAAATAAATTCACTGTGTGTTTAAATGATCCTGCTGCGTCCTGTTCCAATCCTCGCACGTTACAGACAGATTTTTAACAATTTCATTAAGTATAAATCTCCTCAGTTGAGTTTTAGCAGTCATTATTTTGGTTTTGGGAGAAAATATCCTCTAGTACCCTTAGTGTATTTAAAGGAAAAATACCTTCATGTACTACTGATGCTGAAATAGAGGTGGTGTTTCTATTATTCTGTTCCCTATTGTAAAATACCCTGTTATCATTCTGGTCCCTTGTGTTAATCAGTGTAAATATGCTACATTTTATACACTAATGTCATGTGTTTGTATCTGTAAATATGAGCATTCCTATTCATTATTATTGTTATTCTGTTGTTCCCATGTTATGTTTCTCTGTATCCCTGTATCTTCTCGGGGGCTGCACTTCTGCTCCCTGCCCAGCCCATGGCTCTGATGCCTGGGTAGAGCTCTGTGCCAGGGCCCTGTGTGTAAAGGTAGCCATGCTGCCCTCCATATCCCTGGTGTGTTCCGACCCCTCTTCTGTTCTCATGCTGTGTGTTCCATCTGTAGCGCTCTGCCTCTCCTCATCCTCCTCCATGATGAAGAGGTTCCTCATGGAATCTGCCACTTCCTCTCGCAGCTCATCCTCTGACTCTTCAAAGTTTCTGAGGAAAAAAAGGAGAAGGAAAGGTGGTCCTGATTAACAGGACTGCTCTTCCCAGAGCAAACACATCTGACTTATGTATTATCACTTACGTATCATCATCATCTGATCGGGGTCCTAGGCGCTCCTCGTCCACCTCTACATCAGAGTCGTCCTTGCCTTCTTCATCAGTAGAGCCTGTTTTTCCCTCTTTGGCCTCCTCCTCCTTCCTTTCTTCATCCAATGACACTACCATCACGGATTAATGAAAGAGAGGAAAGATAAGAAAGAAATAAAGGAAAAATGATGGATGTGTTAAGTACTCTGGGAAGACTGTACAGCATATATTTAATGTGACTATTTCATGGGTGTTTGAGTGTATATATATATTGTTGCATTAATGTGTGTCCATGTGTGTGTATGTGTGCAGTTGTCTGGATAGAAAAATGAAAAATGCATGCACAGCTGAATTAGGCTAAAAAAAAAAAAAGGAAAAAAAACAGGTCAAATGTGTGATCTACAGACATTACATAATTGCTTTGCGGTATAATATGTATTGGTTAACAATTTGTTTAACAATTTGTTTGTTTGGGTGCTTATTTCTGCTATATGTTATATATGCTATTTGTGAGAAACTTCAGTAGGTTTACGGGAAGTCTACATTTTTACATTAGATCTGTGTCACTTCTATAGGCACACATCCCCAAACAAGCACACACCCTATACCACTCCCTCATTCCCCGTTTCCCACCTTCTGACGCCCTACACACCTGCACCATGTTTATTTGTAATAACTCCTTATTTAGAGTCCAACTTTGCTGCACATTAAAGCCAGACTCTCAGGAAAACAGTTGGGACTGTCTTACGTCAACTACTCCACGCAACTGGAGACTGCGCCTGCTTAAGCACCTTCCTTTAATTATAGTGTGCTCTGTGCTAGCTTTTGTTTCTGAATGCTTGTGAGACTCTTATTACTCAGTGTGTGGTCCTGCTGTTTGTGATGTTGTTATGGAAAGTAAAGATTTGCCTATACCACCCTCGCCCACTGCTCCTTCTTTTCTAATGCCCTCGGGGTTACAATCTGCTATTGTAAAGTAACTAGCCATTGCATAATTCTGTATTTCTTTGACCATACAAACAAAACTGAAGCTGCTTCCTGTTCTGAATGTTTGTTCTCTTTCAATTGTGGAGGAAATTACGTCATTCTGATTACAAGAGAATTATGAACAGTATGATTTAGTACGTTATTCTGATAATAGGAATATTGTATGATTCAGTATGTAATCATGAGCTCATGTGTACGTGTATATTGTGACCCACAGCAAAGGGAATGCGCAGAGGTAGAAAACACCATGCTATCTATATCAGCTGTTCCTGTGTACAACTCATACATCAGTTTCTTCCGCTAACAACAGGAAAGCTCCATACTGGGAGGAATACACATGAGACGAAAACTGTCTACTGTGCATCCCCCCCCCTCAGTTTTTCAGTATACCCAAACATCTGATAACATCCTTTCCTCAGAGCTTCTGTGCTAGACAGAACTCTCATGCTTATTTTTAATTTTTAATAAATTTCTCTTCACACTGTAAATATTTCAAGGCTGCAATTAAAATTCAAAATCAATAAGATTTTGAATTTACTCTGGATTTCAGGAGTGCATTAACAAAGCAAAAACAAATTTTGTTGAATTTGAGGAATAGGCTGACTGTGCATGCAAAACTAGTGGCTGTCACTGTAAGATCTGAAAGCACTACCGCCGTTCGCCACCAGAGGTCTCACTCGCCGGAATACTAAAGACCAGCTGTTCTCAGTCAAGGCTAATTAGAACCTATATTTAAGTCCACCTCCCCAAACCCTCACTGCGAAGTATTGCCAACTCTATTCGAGAGCATACCGAGCGTTTTCCTAGTGAAATTTCTGATTGACTTCTGGTATTTTGATCTTGTTCTGGTTTTGTCGTTTTGCACCCGTCTAGCCCTTTGGTACTTCTGCCTGACCACGTCTGTGCCCTCGGACCTGGCTGTCTGTGTCCCGTCCTTCCCCAGTCTGCCGCCTTCCCTGGCATTACCCTTTTTGTGTGTGTTTTTTGTGAATAAAGAAACACTGCTGGCACGCTGCGCATGGATCCTCATTTACAGCCTGACCACCAGGCGTTACAGTCACTACAGCCCGGACCCATCACTTGGGCATGTGTTCTTGTTGTATATGTTGTATATATGCCAGGATTCCGGGAGACCGGTAGGAGGGAAAGCACTCATGGGACAAAGAAGGGGAGGCATCGGCGTGCCCCTTCATTCAGGTCCTGTCCTGCGCCCTCCCCAGGCTCGTGGTCCGAAGACCCGGAGATGGTCCCAAAGAGCGAGGGTAGCCAGGAAGAGCCCAGGAAGCCACAGGGCGCCCGCCACGCGCTGGTGCACGACCTCCAGTAGCGCCCCGGAGGAAACTAAATCGTGCGACCCAGAGCCAGGAGCCGACGCAAGCCCCTGCTCCTTCCACGGCGGGACAAGGAACCCCGGGTGCCGCGACAGGAAGGGGAAAAGGGGGGTTCACGCCGGCAGCCACAGGAAGGCCCCCTCCTGCGTCCTTGGAAGCCTGGTCCTCCATTCCCTTTGCTCTCTGTGCCTGTTTTTGTGTCAGTCCTGAATCCCCTTTTCCCTTTTGTGCCCATGTTGGTCTGTGTGCCTGTGTGTGTTTTTGTGTCTGCGTTGTTGCCGTGGTCTAACGTGTTTTCCCCTGTCTTCCCAGGGAGGTTGTTCTGAGGTGTGTTGTGGTGGAGCCCCCTGCTGGAGGCGACGACTCCCAGAGGCTGAAGTTCCCGGCGATGTTAAGTGTTAAGTGTTGTCAAGCGCGCATTCACGCCTTACGTTTAATGTTTAATAAAGTGGTGTATGAAAACGCAACTCGTCTCCGCATCCTCAAGCCTCTCGCGAACGTTACAGTGGCAAGATCTTCCCCTGACCTAATTAACAAGCAATGAGGCAAAGCATCAAAGAAATGACTGGTCTATGTGTTCCATTTCTGTTCATTTTGCCTTTAAAACTATTTTGTTACAAACTTTGTTTTTCCATGTATATTTCTGTTCAACTGAGATGAACTATTCTCGCCAGTGTTACCTAGTGTAGAGCAGGCGAGGTGTGCCCTAGCTAGAACATCAAGGACAGTATCAGGAGGGCAGTTGGTCCATTGTCTCCGCCCCTCTGGACTTTGGTCCCTTCCTTCCTGCTGAGCAGTTCCACCTCCAGAAAAACAACACAAATGTACCATCAGGCCCAAGTCATAAATCCCTGCTATGAGTATGCAGCATTATGATGGCAGCAGTTCAACAGGCCTAGTCCACCTAAAAGCAAGACTAGTTTCAGGTGACACATGAAATTTCAGCACATTATTCTTCCTTGTATGAAGTATTTGGCTGATCTCATCTCTACGCATGAGTGGGTTTATGCACATTTTATTTAGTGTGTGTGTGTGTGTTCTCAGTGTCTCACACACCCACTTTAGATGAAAATGTGGTCGGGTAGATGGATGAGACCTCCAAGTTGGCCAGAATGCTCAGGAGAGTATGAGGAGTATCTTGTCTCCACACTCCTCTTTTCAGACTTTCTCTCTCCTCCTCTCTTTCTTTTCCTACTCCCTCCTTCCCGCCTTCCTGACTGCTCTCCTCAGACTGGTTCTCCTTTGTAGGACAGTTCCAGATATTCAGCTCATGTGCCCCATCAAATTGAAGTGTTTGATTCAGTAGATCCTCCTAACACATAGTTTACACAAAGATGTACACCACATGCACACAAACATCCATAGGCACACACAGGTACACACTCATACATAATGTACACATTCACACAAACACAAATTAGTCGTACATTTTAATAGTTCTTACAGAAAGTGTTGAAACTATAAATGTCAAGATGAGTATTCAAATGAGTGACTATTCAAATGAGAATGCAGTAAGATCTCTTCTGAGTGGTGGTAGTTTACTTCTTCCTCTTTGGCTTCAGCTATTTTCTGCTGTGCTTTCTGCTGTGTTTTCTCTCTCTCCATCCATCTCCCATCATCCTGCCACTGGATCTCAAACTTTACTCCTTTCTGCATGAAAGTAAGGAGGCTATCAGAGGCGTCAAGCCGGACAGGTTCCTGTCTCCACACCTGCAACAGTGCACACCTGTGATGGGGGTACCTGGTCTTTGTGCTTTTCCTGCAGCTCTCCCCTCTGCCTGTGGTACTGCTTTAGGGCCTGCCTCAGAGCTTCATCTCTGTCTGTGAGCTTCACAAGAAAGACAGAAGTTCTGTGTGTGTGTGTGTGTGTGTGTGTGTGTGTGATATCATGTGTGCGATAGTGTGTGTGTGTTTATATAGTATACAATTTCCAACATAATGTGCTACGCCTGTGCAGAGTGAGTGAGAGAAACATCTGGGAGTGAGGGTGATACATGTATGGTTGTAGCCTGCGTGCTAGTCTGAGCTGTCTGGTTGATGAAGTGAAAGGTGCGTGGTGTTAAAATACATTAAACCCTTCTTGTTACCATGCATGAAGTCATCCTTCGTGTTTTGGCCAGGAACTACTGTGGATGTAATGTTCCCTATCCACCTTTTTCTCCTACTTTCTCCTACTTCGTCTGTGCACACATCTGTGTGTGTGTGTGTGTATTGCGTATGTGTGAGTTTTTACCTTCTGCTTTTCCTTGGGCACATGTTTGTGCTTCTCTTCAAGATGCTCCAGCAAGGCTGCTTGTTTTTGCAACACCTGCATAAAATCGCAGACAGCATCCTCCCACTATTGCTCTGGAGTTTAGTTTGCAAATATGGTGAATGTTTTACAATTTTTCTGCAAAGGTTTACTGTGTTAACTTGCAGTGCACAGTGTGGGTCTAACCATTGGGGTTAGTGTTTGTTTAACAGAGATGGTTAGTGTGGGTTAATTTGTGGTAGTTAGTGTGTGTTTCACAGCAATGGTTAGTGTGGGTTTATCTGTGGTATTTACATCACCTCAGCGTCAGCTTTCTGTTTCATTTCTCTAACTTCATCCTGATAATGCTGCCTGATTTGCTGCAGCTGCCTCAGGTACTCCTGCAAAACACAGTTTATACACACATATCATTGTGTTGGTACATCTCTGCCCAAGACATATGTATACTGTTTTCCACGCATAACACTCTATAATACAGATGCTCTGGCCAGATTGGAGAGACCTGATTTCCCTGTTCTTTGCTGTGTCGTGTAGAAGGGGGTGGAATGACTCTCTCCTTATGGTGCTGTGGTTGCCCAGGGCACCTGTACCGTTCATTATCGGCTGTGCTTGGTCTCAGACCCTGTACACAAGGGATCAGTAAGGGCTTTAAGCATGGACCACAGGAGAGTTGTTCTCAGATAAATATGTGTGTTTGTGTGAGCAAGCATATGTGTGTATATACATCTGTGAATGGTCTTCCATAATTACGTGTATATTTATGTTATAGGCGATAATTGTGCATTTGTGTTAATGTATACATGTCTGTTCTCACAAGCTGTTTTTCTGCTCTGACTTTGTATTGATTGGCTTCCTGTCTCCTTTGAAGGTATTCTTCCCGGGCCGCTGCCACACTGGTGACACACAGAGTGACTATTCAGAAAATACACACACACAACACACACACATCCTGATATGACATATACTCACAGTTGGTAGGGTTCCAGAGCTTTATGTCTGTCCTTGTAACAATCAGCTGGCCTCCCCAACTCTGCTGGCTCCTGCACTGCAAGCTGCCGAGGAAAAGGAGAGTGACGAAGATTTGGTAGGCACGGGATCTGGTCTAGCTGTGCGTAATACTGCTGCAGATGAGCGTTTTGTTTGGGTGCTGAGTGGGCGCCGCTTATTTCCAGTTGGGCCCGTTTCTCAGAACCTGCTGCTGCCTGGCCTTTCACTGGCTGAAAGACAAATTTTGACAAAATATAACATTACATTATAATTGTGGTGCTTTATAACACTTGTATGACAGATATGCTGGTCTACTGAAGTCTTGGTTGTTTGCTTAGGTGCAACAGTACATGCTTGCTTCTTAATGTTGCTAAACCCCATGATTCCAAACAGATGATACACCTAATGTTCTGGCATGTTATGTCATTTTGTTGGTCCATGATTGCCCACTTCTTGCACTGCTAATTTTAGATTGTCAGTAACCTAAGATACTGACATCCAGGTGCAAATGTCTTATCTAGAATTTAATTAAAGAATTAAACTGCTACTAGTTGGGCTGCTCAAAGGAGGATGGCTTCCCTTTTGAGTCTTGAGTCCCAACGTTTCTTCCTAATCCCCACCTAGGGAGACTTCGACTTTGATTAAATATAACTAGCTATTCAGTGATCCTGATCCCTAAAAATTAGACAATTTTGCATAAAACAGATTTTATTTCCTACAAGGACATTTTGACTTTCAGATTAATTCAGCACATTGACTTCATAGTCACTCTTGATTCAAATCCAGTTTGCTATATTGCAGAGCTAAAACAACAAAAACTGCGGTCAAATTTCATACAGAATGCACTGTGTGTGTATGAACTACAGAGGGAAGGTAGTGGAGCAATAGAGCTATACTTTATACTGGAAACTGGGCAGCGGTCCTATTGCACATCTCCACTCAGGTCTGGGGGAAGACTTGCCCACTGGAGGTCCAAGCTTCAACATTGGTCTTGGTCTGAAAATAACTATTTATTGCATTTATATTATAGAGAAGGATCTTAATATTGTATACCATGCATCATACAAACAAAATATCATTGCTGTTAAATTACAGTCTGACAAGCAGTTCAACTACATATAGGATAATTTCAACCTATGAGGTGATGAGGACAGCATTGGGTACCTGTGCTTGGTTTGGGGCCTGGCTGTACTACAGGTCTGTCTCTGTGTAGAACTGTGTGACTAAACTCCTCTTCCATCAACTGCAATACAAAGAAATAAAGAGATAACATACATTCCCATAACATACTTGCTTTGAACAAAAACTAGTGACTTCTTGAATTTATATATATATCCTTGATCTTAAACGAACTGCGTAAATCCTGGCAAAATTCTAAATTAGAAGTATATAGAGTGTCAAGAAAAAACAGCCTTATTGAATATCTGGACCTGGCCTCCATACTGCAAAATCTTCATGCCTATCGGCTTTAATAGAATAATAATCCAAGATTCCTATTTAAAACTGTATCAAGCCTAACTAGGAATCATGCCCAAATCGAATCCGTAATCCTACAGGAGTGCAGCAGTAATAATGAAGTTATTTAATGATAAGAGTGATACAATTAGTGAAAACATTAGTCATGCTATATCAGACCCTGTTGTAGTGGAAATAGCCAAGGCCACTTCACGACCATACACAGACATGACCTCCCCGCGCTAAGTGTGAGAAAACTGACCTCATCTAATCCTTGGAAAGGATTGGAAAGGTAAAACAAGGTTTTCTACACATCACCTCTTCCCTCAGATACTCACACCCCCACAATGTTCTCCCTCTCTAAAGTTAGAGGCATTAACCTTATCTGATCTCCTGAGTGCAGGAGAGAGGCAATAAAAAGTGCAAATGAAGGTCTGGCCTGGACCAGAACCCACTAACCCAAGAAGGACCTTCAGTCGTAAATTCCACTATCCAGCCTTATCTGATTCACCAAGGTTTCAGACAATGTGCCATCTCTTGGAAATTCCTGGTTAAACTCATGTCTAAAGGTGCAAATATTTCAGAGATCCTTATAACTTTGCATCCACTACGGACACTGGATTAACATCTAGCCGAAAGGAAGCAACTCGACGAGAGCATTCCAAAGACACCAAACTCGACTACCTTGCAACCAAGGGAAGGATCATTATCCTCAAAACCCTACTGTCCATTTCATCAGCTCTTTAAGAACTCTGAAATGAAGATCATGAATTCTGTGCCTACAACATTCAAACATTAAGTAATCTGTGACTGATGTAAATGCAAGACTTAGGATCCCTCATCTGTAATAGATTCCATCATAACACCTTTATTGTATAATCACCCCACATTCATGCATATACACATGTGTTATTATGTGTTCTAATATTTTAAATATACATGTCCATGTATTCTTGGGTTGTGTTACTATGAACATACGCATATCTATGTATTCCTGTGTGTTCCACTAGTTTAGACGTGCAAGTCTCTGTATTATTGGACTGTAGTATCAGAAATGCACGCACATCTATACATTCCTGTGTATTCCACTATTTAAAACATATATAACCCCTGTATCCTGATGTGGTACTATTTTAGATTCATGTATAACTAAGTATCAACGTGTAATGAGTTATGTTAGACGTACGCCTATCCATTAATTAATGTGTATTAATGTGTGTGCTGTTATTTCAGATGTAAGCATCTCCATGTGTTCTTGTGTGACCTCAGATTCGTGCCTGTCTATGCATTGTGTCATTTATCGTCTAAAAGCGTGAATGAAGAATGGCTCAATGTTTAGAATGACAAGGAACCAAACCAATACTTAATTAGGCCAAGTAATACAAATCAATTTATTTAGGAATAAGGGATTCTCTTTGTCTTGATCCCACCTAGTCTGCTTATCGGCATTCGATGACAGGACCTGGGGGGAGAGTGCAGTTGTCACTCTCTCTCTCTCTCTCTCTCTCTCTCTCTCTCCTCCTCAAAGAAAACCCCCCTTTCCAGACAGAGCTAATGAATATTCAGTGATCAAGGCCCAGAGGCCCTGTTTCGTAACTCATAATTATCAGTATATCCGCTACACTGTCAATCTGCAAATGCACTAGAACTTTGGAAATGAACGACAAATTAGAAATTAGCCTATAGTTGGACAGTTCCTGGGAATTAAAACAAGTTTTTTAAATTAGTGGCTTAATGACTACACGTTTAAATAATTTTGGGATTTAGCCAATGCTCAGAGAAGAGTTCATTATAGTGAGCAAAGGTTCTATATTACTATGCAGTAGTTCTTTGGATAGACGAGTAGGAAGAAAGAAATAAGAAATAAAGAAATAAGTTCCTCATGACCAATTGGCAATTGGAGTGGGAACAGGAACTCAAGTGGGAGAGAAATTAAACAATGAGGGGACCCTACTAGGTACAGGAACCTGGGTCTTAGTGATGGGAATGGAGGCATCATTGGACACAGGACACTGCAGAACACTACTGGGACAAAAGGCAGCAACGAAGACAGAAGTCAGTATTCAGACAATCGTCAGGGACACATGAACTAGGTAAGTTACCAACTGGGGCACAGAAAACTTAACAGGAACATGGGTCCAAGACCAGAGACAAGGACAGGAGTGGGCATGGAGACATAACTGGGTACAGACACACAAACAGGAACAGAATGAAATCCGGAATTGGAGAGGGAAACAGTCCACAGGGTCATACAACTTTAACATGACAAGACAAGGTTCTGCCACCGAGGGCACTGTAGAGGCACCAAATGGCACGAAACCAGGAGCAGGCAGGACAGGTCGCCTGATGTCTGCAGGGGCAGGCTGGGTACCCTCTGGACACCTCTGGCTGGTCTCATGAACTGGCCAAGCAGCCTCTAAAGCAGGCTGAGCAACCTCAGGCTTCCTAAGATGAGGCCGTGGGACAGGCCAGGCAATCCCTGGTGCAGGCTGGGCGGCTTCATGGATAGGCCTTTGGCGGGCCTCTGGAATGGATGTAGGCCCTTGGCAGATCTCATTAGTCGTCCTCCTTCGAACCTCTGGAGTAGGCCCTGAGCAGGCCACGATGGTTCTCGTCTCTTCAACGTTCTGCATTGTACTTGGGTCTTCTTTATTTGAAGGTATTTAATGTGTGTCGATGTAGTGATCAGTCCTTTGACTGAGTGTGAGTATGTGTTATATGTTGCATGTGGTTTTCTAAGCACAAGTACGCAGCTTTGTAGCGAATAAAGAAGCCGTTGAATGTACCCTCATCTCAGTACATTCTGCCTGAACCCTCTCCTGCCTGAACTCTCACATCACATTTATCTTTTACTTATCTTCATAAATTTTTATTATTTTAGCTTAGTATTATTTTAATTTCTTTAACTTTTTTATTTAATTTCATTTAATTTAAATTAAATTTCTTTCATTTAAATTCATTATTTAATTATTTTTATTTCTATTTTCATTCATTTAAAATCTTATTTTTCATTTTTATTTATTATATTTTGTTGGCAATGACCTACCCAAGTTGATAGACCTCAGATAGTAATAAGCTTCTTTCTTTTTCCTTGTGTAAAGCACTTTGAATTGCCAGTGTGTATGAAAGATACTATATACAGGTCCTTCTCAAAAAATTTGCATATTGTGATAAAGTTCATTCTTTTCCATGTAATGATAAAAATTAAACTTTCATATATTTTAGATTCATTGCACACCAACTGAAATATTTCAGGTCTTTTATTGTTTTAATACTGATGATTTTGGCATACAGCTCATGAAAACCCAAAATTCATGAAAAGGTTCTCTAAACGAGCTATTAACCTAATCATCTTAATCAACTAATTAACTCTAAACACCTGCAAAAGATTCCTGAGGCTTTTAAAAACTCCCAGCCTGGTTCATTACTCAAAACCGCAATCATGGGTAAGACTGCCGACCTGACTGCTGTCCAGAAGGCCATCATCATGACACTCGCAAGCAAGAGGGTAAGACACAGAAAGAAATTTCTGAACGAATAGGCTGTTCCCAGAGTGCTGTATCAAGACACCTCAGTGGGAAGTCTGTGGGAAGGAAAAAGTGTGGCAGAAAACGCTGCACAACGAGAAGAGGTGACTGGACCCTGAGGAAGATTGTGGAGAAGGGCCGATTCCAGACCTTGGGGGACCTGCGGAAGCAGTGGACTGAGTCTGGAGTAGAAACATCCAGAGCCACCGTGCACAGGTGTGTGCAGGAAATGGGCTACAGGTGCCGCATTCCCCAAATCAAGCCACTTTTGAACCAGAAACAGCGGCAGAAGCGCCTGACCTAGGCTACAGAGAAGCAGCACTGGACTGTTGCTCAGTGGTCCAAAGGACTTTTTTCGGATGAAAGCAAATTTTGCATGTCTTTCGGAAATCAAGATGTCAGAGTCTGGAGGAAGACTGGGAAGACGGAAATGCCAAAATGCCTGAAATCCAGTGTCAAGTACCCACAGACAGTGATGGTCTGGGGTGCCATGTCAGCTGCTGGTGTTGGTCCACTGTGTTTTATCAAGGGCAGGGTCAATGCAGCTAGCTATCAGGAGATTTTGGAGCACTTCATGCTTCCATCTGCTGAAAAGCTTTATGGAGATGAAGATTTCATTTTTCAGCACGACCTGGCACCTGCTCACAGTGCCAAAACCACTGGTAAATGGTTTACTGACCATGGTATTACTGTGCTCAATTGGCCTGCCAACTCTCCTGACCTTGAACCCCATGGAGAATCTGTGGGATATTGTGAAGAGAAAGTTGAGAGACGCAAGACCTAACACTCTGGATGAGCTTAAGGCCGCTATGGAAGCATCCTGGGCCTCCATAACACCTCAGCAGTGCCACAGGCTGATTGCCTCTATGCCATGCCGCATTGAAGCAGTCATTTCTGCAAAAGGATTCCCGACCAAGTATTGAGTGCATAACTGAACATAATTATTTGAAGGTTAACTTTTTTTGTATTAAAAACACTTTTCTTTTATTGGTCTGATGAAATATGCTAATTTTTTGAGATAGGGATTTTTGTTTTTTCTTTACTTTTGTCACGGTGACGCCCCCGGACCCCTCCTCTTGGGCGTGTGTTTACGTCGTCTATGTCCATATGTGTAGTTCCGTGGGTGTGTCGGTGTGGGTATGTTCATCAGTCTCACCTGTGGCTCGTCTCGTCATCACCAGGATATAGCGTTGTTTGTCTATTTAATGTGCGTTTACGCAGTGTCTTGTCTTGTGCGTCTTTGTTTCAAGTGTTTTGAGTGTAATGAGTATGTTGAATGTTCCGCTACTTCATATAGCGTGCTTGTGAGAAATAAACGTGTTTGTAACGGCAGCTCTGTGGCGTCCTGCTCCAAATACACATCGTTACAGAAAGACGCGCCCGACAAGCAGGATGCCTGGATATGTAAGGGGAAAAGCCAAGGCCAAGGGGAAGAAGAAGAAGGGTGTGCGTGGACGCCAGCCTTCTCCCCGGCTGTACCCCTTACCTGACTGGCTGCCAAGCAACAGCGACCTCCCCGTTGTAGTGAGCAGCTTGACCGTGGGTCTATCTCCGCCGGAGTATGAATTCGGGGAGTACGACTCCGATGAAGCAAGCCCCCCTCCGTCTGCCTATTCCGAGTCCACCTTGGACTACGGAGCAGAAGCAAGCGCTCCTCCGTCTACCTACTCCGAGTCCACAGCGGACTACGGAGCAGAGGCCAGCCCACCTCCGTCGGTCTGCTCTGAGTCCACAGCGGACTACGGAGCAGAGGCCAGCCCTCCTCCGTCGGTCTGCTATGAGTCAACGGTGGACTACGGAGCAGAGGTCAGCCCCCCTCCGTCTGTCCGCTCTGAATCTACGGCAGACTACGGAACAGGAGCAAGTCCTCCCCCGTCGGTTTATTCCGAAGATGCGGAGGAGTCCGAGGAGGAGGCGATTCCCTCTCCTTCTGGCGGTTCCGAGGGGACCGCGTCATATCTGGAGGGATACGAGGAGAGCCCCACCCCCTCGGAGTGCTCGATGAGGTCCGTAAAGGATCGAGAGAGGCGGTGGTCTACCCAGGAGGAAAGCCACTCCCCCGCGCTAAGTGCAGTTAGCATGGCGAGCCCGGTGAGTGCATCACGGAGGGCCAGCATGGGGACTCCTTCCCCCTTCCCAGCTGAGGAGGAGGCAATGGAGACCCAGGAGGAGGGGGTGGTACGCAGCTCAGCAGTGCCCGGTGGGGAGTGGCCAGCAGTGGCAGCACCGTCTTGGGGGAGGAGAAAGCCTGCCAAACCCAGGGAAGGCAAAGGCTCCCCCGTGGCGGACAAAGAGACTGCGCAAACGCCGGGGAAACCCCGGAGCGGGGCGCAGCCAAGGGAACCCGGTGGACAACCGAGGAGGAAACCACCGGGTGCAGCACCTGCCACGACAGGGCTGCAGACTCCGTCACTAACGGGGTTTCCGATGTGGAGACCCGGGACTGCTCCAGCGATTGTGTCGCTACCTGTGTTTGTGTCTGTACCTATCGTTCTCCCTAATACCTTTTTCCCCTTTGTGCCATTTGTGTTTAATGTGCCGGTGTGTGTGTTCGTGCCTGTTTTTGTACCAGTGTCTAACGTGTTTTCCCCCTGTCTTCCCAGGGAGGGTGTTCTGAGCGTCATCGCGGTGGAGCCCCTCGCAGAGGAGTGACTCTCGCTGACCGAGGTTCCCTGCAGCCCGGGCCTGTCCGTGAGGCGGGTCCGGGCGTGGCAGCTAGCTGGGCAACCCGGGACGGAGAGTTGCCCTTGGTGGGGGATCTGTCACGGTGACGGCCCCGGACCCCTCCTCTTGGGCGTGTGTTTACGTCGTCTATGTCCATATGTGTAGTTCCGTGGGTGTGTCGGTGTGGGTATGTTCATCAGTCTCACCTGTGGCTCATCTCGTCATCACCAGGAGGTAGCGTTGTTTGTCTATTTAATGTGCGTTTACGCAGTGTCTTGTGCGCGTCTTTGTTTCAAGTGTTTTGAGTGTAATGAGTATGTTGAATGTTCCGCTACTTCATATAGCGTGCTTGTGAGAAATAAACGTGTTTGTAACGGCAGCTCTGTGGCGTCCTGCTCCAAATACACATCGTTACAACTTTTTTGCCAAAATCATCAATATTAAAACAATAAAAGGCTTGAACTACTTCAGTTGTGTGTAATGAATCTAAAATATATGAAAGTCTAATGTTTATCAGTACATTACAGAAAATAATGAACTTTATCACAATATGCTAATTTTTTGAGAAGGACCTGTAAATAAACTTGCCGTGCCTTGCTCTTGGTGTTCTGTTAACCAGCTTCATGAAGCAGCCTATGATGCTTTTCCATCAGTCTTCAAGGCATTCTCACAAATGCAGAGCACTAATAGAGCGAGGAACTAAAGTGATGAAATAATACTGTTTGCTGAGGGTGCATTTTAAAATTGTGTGTGCGTGTATGTGTGGCAAGTTTGCCACATGTACTATCCCTACTCCCACCACTAGGGAAGCACAACGTCACTCCCGGGACATTTCTCCAGGAATTTAATACGTGCCAAGCTCCGCTTTCCTGTTGCCAATCTGGACCGACACTACTATCTTTGCTGATTGGATTGTACTCATTTTGAGTGTTTGCTTGTGCCTACTGTCATGTGACTACGCAAGGCAGCTGTGTGCAGTCTGGTAATAAAACACCTTTAGCACATGGATCCACCTGGCCTCTGAGTCTTTGTGAACTCTTACAGTGTGTGTGTGTGTGAGTATTGAGAATTAATTCATGTCTAACACCTTTCTCAAATTATTTGTATAAAATAACAAATATAAAATACTTGTCTTATAAACAAATTTATACATAATCCATTAGATTAAAAAATATTTTTTTACTATTAAAAACATGCATTTAGTCAGATGCGTCCGAACTTTCAACTGGTAATGTATATGTGTGTGTGGGTGTGTGTGTGTGTGTGTGTGCACGCGCTTTTGTTATGATAATAAATACATGAAAAGGCCACACTGGTTTCTATGTTTACAGTAATATGACATTAGCTTGTCTTCACATCAGGTAAAACATACATGTTTAACAAATGAGACATATGTGTATGTGTGTGAGAGCCTTTGTGTGTAGGTTTGTGTGTGTTTGTTACCTGTGGGTCCAGATGCTTGTTGATACGTGCATGCAGAAGTGGACGCTTGAGCAGTGAGTTCACAGAGGGCCGGTCACGGGAGCTGACCTTAAACAGCTGGGAGAGCAGCAGCCTGAGCTCAGCACTGTAGCGCTGGGACACAGGGACATAGCGCCCCCTACAGATCCTCACTATGAGCTGCCTCAGACTGCTGCCTTCAAACTTAATATCACACACAAACATACACATTAAGGTTTCCCAGCTGAATAGACATGAAAGCAAACAACATAAGGTACATTTATAGTCTTTAATAGACACTTGCTCATTCTGTATCATACAAACTCACAATAAACCATATAAGTCTAATCCACACAACATTCTTTGATAAATTAATCAAACCCATACACACTTTTTTTTAGCTTTTTACAGAAAATAAACGATTGACTCCATCCTTGAATTCTTGTCTTCAAGCTTAACCCACTCAAATATGCATGATGTGTTTTATTTCATGCAATGTGTGAAACAGTGATTTGTGTAGCAACTGTGAATTGGCAGGTTGGGTATGTGTATGCATGTGTGTTTGGATTCTGTTTTAAGAGGATAGTGGTGGATTTTGCTGTCACTCACCGGATGTTTGAGTGTGCAGAGCTCATAGAGAACACAACCCAGAGACCAGATATCCCTGCAAGAAAGTGAAATCAACCCAATCCTCAGAGTCCACATTTTGGTCCGTCTCAGCTCCCAACACACATGAACAAATTCAATTAAGATCCTGCACTCCTGCAGCACTCCCACTGCCACACTTCTCTCACCTCAGAGTCATTTTCCTTAAACCCTACAGAGAATGACCCATCTATCAGTCACAACCAGACAAATGAAGAGACGGCAGAAGAAGCTAAACCTAGGCAAGGTTGTAGGCCTAAAATCCAGGGTACTGAAGCTGAGTGCCAACCAGCTGTGTGGAATCCTCCAGCACCTCATCAGTCTGAACTGTCATCAGGAGATGGTGTTAGTGCAGTGGAAAACATCTTGTCTGGTCCCTGTCCCTTACTCATTCCTACCAGACAAGTTACAAATGTAATGCATATTAACGTGGTCTATATATACACTATATTGCAAAAAGTATTTGCTCACCCATCCAAATTATCGGGATCAGGTATTCCAATCACTTCCATTGCCACAGGTGTTTGAAATTAAGCACATAGGCAAGCAGACTGTTTTTACAAACATTTGTGAAAGGATGCTCTCAGGAGAAAGGTTGCTCTCAGGAGCTCAGTGATTTCCAGCATGGAACTGTGATAGGATTCCACCTGTGCAACAAAGTCAAAATCAAATTTATTTATATAGCGCATTTTACAACACATGTCACAAAGCAGCTTTACAATCGTATGGGTCCAGATCCCTAATGAGCAAGCCAGAGGCGACAGTGGCAAGGAAAAACTCCCTAAGATGGCAAGAATTTAGAAAGAAACCTTGGGAGGACCAAGACTCAAAAGGGAACCCATCCTCCATTGGGCGGCCTGCTAGCAGATTTATAGTTTTTTATAGTTCATTTATAGTTTAAATATAGTTCTATAGTTATAGTTCTAATTCCAGGCCGAGTAGTCACAGTCCCTTGAATGCAGATGGCGAGCCTCAGGTAGGAGTTGGCATCAGCGCAACAAATCCAGTCATGAAATTTCCTTGGTCCTAAATATTCCACAGCCAACTGTCAGCTGTATTATAAGAAAATGGAAGTGTTTGGCAACAACAGCAACTCAGCCACGAAATGGTAGGCCATGTATAGTGACAGAGTGGGGTCAGCAGATCCTGAAGTGCATAGTGCGAAGAGGTGGCAACTTTCTGCAGAGTCAATCACTATAGACATCTAAACTTCATGTGCCCTTCAGATTACAGTGCGCAGAGAGCTTCATGGAATGGGTTTCCATGGTTGAGCAGCTGCAGTGGTGTAAAGCACACCGCCACTGAACTCTAGAGCAGTGGAGGCGTGTTCTCTGGAGTGACGAATCACGCTTCTCCATCTGTCAATCTGATGTCTGGGTTTGGCGGTTGCCAGGAGAACGCTACTTGTCTGACTGCATTGTGCCAAGTGTAAAGTTTGGTGGAGGGGGGATTATGGTGTGGGGTTGTTTTTCAGGAGCTGGGCTTGGCCCCTTAGTTCCAGTGAAAGGAACTCTGAATGCTTCAGCATTCCAAGACATTTTGGACAATTCCATGCTGCCAATTTTGTGGGACTAGTTTGGAGCTGGCCCCTTCCTCTACCAACATGTCCATAGAGACATGAATGGCAGAGTCTGGTGTGGATGAACTTGACTGGCCTGCACAGAGTCCTGACCTCAACCTGATAGAACACCTTTGGGATGAATTAGAGCGGAGGCTGAGAGGCTGTTCTCGTCCAACATCAGTATGTGACCTCACAAATGCGCTTCTGGAGGAATAGTAAAAATCCCCATAAACACACTCCTAAACCTTGTGGACTCTTCCCAGAAGAGTTGAAGCTGTTCTAGCTGCAAAGGGTGGAACAACGTCATACTGAACCCTATGGATTAGGAATGGGATGTCACTTAAGATCATATGTGAGTCAAGAAAGATGAGCGAATACTTTTAGCAATATAGTGTATATATTTATATTCATAATGAAGGTAATGAAGGTCCTAGAAAAACTCCCTTGGCCCACATCAGACTTCAGAGCTCATGAACCCCTGCAGTTTGCTTACCAGCCACAGGTAAGAGCATATAATTCACTAATCCGTTCACTGGAAAGGCCAACTCCCATTTACACTACCCAAATATCACAGCGAGAATCTCTTACTTGATTAGTTGTTGCATCTTAAGGGACTATCCATTCAATAAATTCAAATTAATTCAATACTACCCAACCTCCCCTCCTAAGATGGACAGAATGGTTGGCATCTCCATGATTTCCTGGGTCACAAACTACAGCTATATCATTTGGCAGACACATTTATCTAGAGCAGTAGGTAGCAGCTTGGACACAGCCAACGAGGTGAATGTATCCCCACCCCCACCCCCCACTCACAGTGTGTGCCCCGTCCCCTACAACAGTGCACTCTAGGCATGTCCTCCAAACTCAATGAATTCAAACAACTTGTTTCCTCTGCACAATTTAAATACAGCTTTCCACCATTATGCATGTCAAGGTTCATGCCAGCCTTCCCCACTTTGTATTCTGAAAACACCCTTTGTCTTCCTGTTTCTTAATGCCCTCTTACTTCCATTTTCCATCTTATTGCCCTCGGGGTTCTGTGTACTTTATTATCCTTATTATGTACTTTCTTCCTGGTTTATCTGTCTATAGATGTATGCGTATGTCTACCTATTCCTCTGCAATTTGTTTATACAGTTTAATTCATATTCTGAAAAAAAAGTAATTTGTGAAGTTAACAGTGTCACGGTGAGGGAGGCTTCCCCTGCCGGTCGCCTCCGGCACAGCGGCAGTTGTCCTGTTGTTGTTGCGTTGTGTGCGTCCCTCAGGTTGGCGGGGTCCATTAACCCCTTCACCTGAGGGTCGTTTGTCTGTCTATATATGGCTTGTCTTTGTACCAGTTGACTGCTGGTTATTGTATCCTTAATTTGGGTCAGTGCACGGGATTTTGGTTTGCGCACGTTATTCATTAAAACCCTCCTTTTCTCTGAGACTTGGCGTGATCGCTTCCTTTTCGTTCGCACTCGCTACCCGTCACAGAATAACCAGCCACCTTTCGGAAGCCGCCAGTCTATTTAACTTTCTCCTTCGTTTGTGGTCATGTCTCGTGGTAAGTGTTTGTCTGCGTTTTATTTGTTATGTTGTTTTGTGTGCGAGGAGAGCCTGGTCACTCACTGCTCGTCCCGCCGTGCTTAAATGTTTATGGTAGCATATGGAGCATATGACCAGAACAGTGCTCTCCTCCACTGTGTCTGTGTGTATATGTTGTGTGCAGGTTCCTCCTGAAGGTTGACTGTGGAGCCCCTGGACCTTGTGGGACCTCCCAAGTAGGCAGGAGCCCCCGATGTTATGGGGTGACCGGAGCCCTGGTCATAAATAGCCCCTCTGGAAGGGTAAGGGCCCTCCGTATGTGTGGGGACTACAAGGCTCCGGCCTGAAGAGCTCCTGCTGTGGGCAGGAGCCCCCTTATGTTGTGGGGTTACCGGAGCCTTGGTCATAAGTGGCCTCCCTGAAGGGGAAAAAGGGGGCTTCCCGTATGTGTGGGGACCAGAGGGCTCCGGCGTGAAGAGCTCCTGCTGAAAACAGAGGTTCCCCCCCCCCTCGTGCCCGGGGTGACGAGGAGGTTGGCCCTGGGGTGTGACCGGTCACCTATGGGGAAGGAGTGCTTTCCCCCTGGAACCTCCGGTAGGGTGGAGGAGTCCACCCTGCTATGCACCTCCCCATTAGGGGCGGTCTCCCCGACCGGTTAGGGTTGCCCAGGGCCACACCCTGGGGTGTAGCCGGTCACCAGTGGGGAAGGAGTGCTTCCCCCCTGGAACCTCCGGCAGGGTGGAGGAGTCCACCCTGCTATGTACCTCCCCATGAGGGGCGGTCTCCCCGGCCGGCTAGGGTTGCCCAGGGTGACTCCAGGCCCTATGCAGGGGTTGGCCCCGGGACGAGAGGCAGGTCCAGGAGGCGTTCAACTATGCAGTAGTGAGGTAGCCTGCACACACACGCCCACTTCGTGTTTGTCCTAGCGTGTTTGTGAATTGTTTTATGTAATTCCCCGTACGCTCCTCCTCCTAATGGGCGTTTGGGGGGAGGGGCTATGGAGGGTCCCGTGCCACGGTCTGTGGTGCGGAAGGCGCAGCTCCTAAGGGAGGCCCTGAACCGCTGGAGGGAGTCTCCTGAGCAGGTAGGGTAAGTGCGCGTTTATGTTGTGTCTGTATGTGTGTGTGTGCGTATGTGTTGTGTGCAGGTTCCTCCCGCGGTTGACTGTGGAGTCCCTAGACCTCGTGGGACCTCCAAAGTAAGCAGGAGCCCCCCTATGTGATGGGGTGACCGGAGCCTTGGTCGTAAGTAGCCTCCCTGGAGGGGAAGGGCTCCCCGTGTGTGTGGGGACCAGAGGGCTCCGGCCTGAAGAGCTCCTGCTGAAGACAGAAGTCCCCCCCTCGTGCACGGGGTGACGAGGAGATTGGCCCTGGGGTGTAGCCGGCCCACAATGGGGAAGGAGTACTTCCCCCCTGGAACCTCCGGCAGGGTGGAGGAGTCCACCCTGCTATGTACCTCCCCATGAGGGGCGGTCTCCCCGGCCGTCTAGGGATGCCCAGGGGAACTCCAGGCCCTGTGTAGGGGTCTGCCCCGAGCCGAGAGGTTGGTCCAGGAGACGTTCAACTGTGCGGTAGGGAGGTAACCTGCACACACGCACACTTTGTGGGGCCTTGGGGCGTGAGGGCCCTGTGACCGACTGGGGCGTGGTTTGTGTCCTGTTAACGGCCCAGCCGGTCCAGGGTCCCGCCCAGGGAGGCTGGAGCTAATTTGTTGTATGTTTTATGTTTCAGCTCTGGGACCGCAGGATGTTACCCTGCCTTGTCCCCGCCTTCCTGCCCTTTCGTCTTGCGTCTTTTGTACTGCCGCTGTGGACCGCACATCGGGCCGTAGTGCGGTTTGGTGGGGGGGTCTGTCACGGTGAGGGAGGCTTCCCCTGCCGGGTTGCCTCCGGCACAGCGGCAGTTGTCCTGTTGTTGTTGCGTTGTGTGCGTCCCTCAGGTGGGCGGGGTCCATTAACCCCTTCACCTGAGGGTCGTTTGTCTGTCTATATATGGCTTGTCTTTGTACCAGTTGACTGCTGGTTATTGTATCCTTAATTTGGGTCAGTGCACGGGATTTTGGTTTGCGCACGTTATTCATTAAAACCCTCCTTTTCTCTGAGACTTGGCGTGATCGCTTCCTTTTCGTTTGCACTCGCTACCCGTCACAAACAGTGCATATGTAATTTCTTACAATTTTAATTGTAAAATCTGAAATTAAGAAGATAAATACTAATATTTATTCTAGATCTTTTCTAATTTACAGAAAAAATACATGCACACACAAACATACATACACTCTGCCCAGCTGAGAGTGAGTGTAGAGAAATATGTCCAGCTGTTTTCTTTACGTTTTGTTATTGTAAGGTCTGTTCTCACAGATCTCGGGAGAGAGGTAGTGAGGTGTCCCGACACATGTCCTCGCCAGCTCCACAGTGCTGCCCAGCAACAGAGACAAGACAAAAAAAGAAGGCCCAGCATGTACCTTTCATTTCAGCATTATGATGAAAGACATTTCTTGAGCTCCATGAATGGTGTGTAGACTCAGAACACCCTTCCACTCCACACTCGGAACCAACACAGTACAGTAAAGTAGTTTTTAAGTTTTAAGTTTTGTGGTTTTCATCTTTAATGCTTTTTCACTGTAGTTTTATTCATGCTTTGTCCATGGCACACACTCACTTGTTCAACATTCTTGCGATGCCAAAGTCTCCCAGTTTGACTTTCAGGCCTCCTTGGGTGAGGAAGATGTTCTGCCATGTCACATAAAACCAAAACAATCAAAACCAGCAATAATTCAAACAATGTCTACATTACATTAAAATACATGTACCTATATTATAGTAGGTTACTATATTTTAATAAATGTTAGCTGGAATCAAGGAACACTGTATGTACATGACTATGTACACATAGACTTTAGTGTACATAAAGATATCTAGATACTTAAGTGGGCCATAAAGGAAGACCTTCAGGCATTCAGGTGAGCACAGGCATAGGTCATTGGTTATGTCACTGAGCCTCTGCTCTGCAGGGCTCAACAATGGCACCACCCATTGGCCTTCAGACCTGCACAAATGCTCAAGATGGTTGTTTCTGAAAGTTTGATGTTTGTCTGTGCATTTTTAAGCTTCATTGTGTTTTGAGGGATGTCTTAGGATGTGGGAGTTGGTTCGGTTATGACTTTTAGCGACAGTGCTTTAAACCTGATGCTAGCCACTAGAGGGAGCCAGTGGTGGGAGCACAGCAAGAGGGTGATACGGGGAAACTTTGGGAGTTTGAAAATGAGCTGTGCAGCTGCATTCTGGATGAGATGCATGACACAGGGAAAGGACTGCCAGTTGCAGTAGTCAAGCACAAGATGAAAAGGACTGAGCTTGAGTGGCTTCTAAAGAGAAAAATGTTTAGATTTTTCCAATGTTGTAGAGGAGGAACTCCAACTCCAAGTTAGTTACTTCAAGGTTGTGTGGTTTGTTAGATGGAGGGAGTGCTCTAGTCTGATCAATATAGCAATATAATCTGAGCAATATAATTCATGTTGAATGATATATATAATACAAATATATATTTATCAAGACCCTTATTATACTATAACAGCACTGAGGCGGCAGAGAAAGCCTCTAGGTCACAATGCACAATGCACAAGTCTAGCACTTGGTGAGATAGAGGAGGAGCCGGGCCAGGATGCACCCCACAGAGCCCAGAGACTCCAGGTGTTGCCTGAAGTCCCTTCAAGCAAGCAGTCCGAGAAGAGAAGGATCAGATGGCCCCAAGCCTCAAACTCAGCAAAGTGACAGACGTTTGATGATGACGTAGATAAGGTGTTAGAAGCAACAGGCAAGGGAGATGTTGAGAGGAGGCTCCAGACAATGATGACCATCATATTGAGTATGGCTGCAGAGAGATTTGGTGTTGAGGAGGAAAGAGGGGTCAAGCAGCCTTACATCAAGAACCAGAGTGTCAGGGCAGGCTCCAGTGCAGCCTCGCCCATCGCCACAAGGGGAGGCTCGCGAGCTAATACTCGCTCAAGAACTCGCAATCAGCAATGATGTCCTGCAGCTGTCTTTCTCCCTATTTCAGGAGGACGGCTGCAGATTCTCATTGCTGAGTTGTTTGTTGAGCTCGCTCTATGCTCAAGCAGTCAGCCTTCTCTGTCGGTAATGTTTGGCTTGGTGTCTCGTCACCACGTTTCTCGTACTGTTATTCGAGTGTTGTCACTCCTGCGCCGCTATGGCCTATCTCAAGTTTTCCAGTTCTGTTATTTCTCTATCTAGCGTTGTTAATTTTTTTGGGAAGGGTTTTTTGTTTACTCACCTTTGTGGTTCGAGAGCTAGCTGCTTCCCCTGGTGTTTTCAGTTCGCTCACTCATTTTTTAACTCACGTTGATTTGTCTGCGATTCTTTAGTTTCTCTCCGTTTATTTTTCCTTTCCTTCCTTCCTTTTACGAAGGCGTTTGGTTTGGTGCTTTTCCTTTTGGCGGAGGTTTCAGTTCTCTATTTTATTTTGTGGTTTGGCTTTTGGGTTTCCCGTGTCCTAATTTAACGCAACATATGCGCGTTCGCATATAGTCGCGTAACACAAAGGGCAGTAAAGATCCACAACATCAGGAAAGAACTGAAAGCCCTAAAGAGACAACACAAGGAAACCAGTGAAGAAGAGAGAGCACCACTGGCAGAACTTTGGCTCATACTCAGGAAGAGGCTCCTAATCCTGCATAGAGCTGAACAACATAGGAGACGGAGGAGGGAGAGGGCTAGGAAGCAGGTGGCTTTCATTAACAACCCCTTTGGATTTGTGAAGGAGCTCCTTGGGCAGAGACACAGTGAACATCTAGCCGGTTCAAAGGGGGAAGTTGACCAATATCTCCCCGACACCTTTAGTGACCCCATCCGAGACCAAGATCTAGGCCAGTGCAAGATGGTAATAATACCACCAGAACCCGTTGAGGCTTTTGATATGAGGGATCCATGCCTGACCCAGGTCCAGGTCAGCACCAGGGCCAAGCGGAACTCCTTATAAGAAATATAACCACTGTCCCAAGCTTCTATTTCGGCTTTGGAAGATTCTAAAGGTTATCTGTAGAAGGAGGAAGATAGTGCAGCAGTGGCGATTTGCAGAGGGAGTGTGGATTCCTAAAGAGGAAGACTCCAAGCACATCAGCTAGTTTCGCATCATCTCGTTGCTCATTGTTGAAGGTCAGCATCATAGCTAAGTGACTGACAGAGTTCTTCCTCAGGAACAAATACATTGACACCTCAGTGCAGAAGTGCGGTATCCCTGGGATACCAGGATGTTTGGAGCACACAGGTGTGGTCACACAGCTCCTCAGATAGGCCCATGAGAACAAGGGGGATCTAGTGGTGCTGTGGTTAGATCTGGCAAATGTCTACAGCTCAATGCCACACAAGCTGGTCTTCGAGACTCTGGAGATGTACCATGTTCCAGCTGCTGTAAGAGACATCATTTCAGATTATTACAGTGATTTCAGCCTGAGGGTCTCTGTGAGGTCAGTAACATCAGAGTGGCACAGACTGGATGTGGGAATCATCACTGGCTGCACCATTTCAGTCATCCTGTTTGCTCTAGCGATGAACATGGTGGTGAAGTCAGCTAAGCCAGATTGCAGGGGGCTGACGTCTAAGTCTGGGATGCGTCAACCACCAATCCGCGCCTTTATGGATGACCTGACAGTAACCACAGAGTCAGTCCCACGAGGAAGATGGATACTGACAGGTCTGGAACAGCTGATGGGATGGGCCAGGATGTCATTCAAGCCAAAGAAATCCAGATCTGTAGTCTTGAAAAGGGGCAGAGTGGCAGAAAAGTTCCTACATCTCAGGAAAGCCAATCCCCACCATCTCTGAGAAGCCTGTAAAGAGCTTGGGGAAGTAGTAGTCTCAGGGTGACAGTAGTCTCAGGGACACCGCCCCCATCAAGAACACCTGTGAGGAGCTGGAGATATGGTTGAAGGGCGTTGACAAGTCTTGACTTGTCTAGGAAGTCTAGGAACAGTGGCCAGAGGAAGGGCTGGAGTAGGAACCATCCCACCCCCTCGTTTCGATAAAGCAAGAGGGAAGGAGCGGAGGAAATTAGTCCAGAACGAGGTAAGAGCAGTCACTGAAGAAGAGAGGTTCAGCAGAGTAGTGGGAATGAGACAGCAAGGTGCCTAGACCAGATGGGAACAAGTGGTGGAGAAGAAGATCACATGGCATCGTCCTGGTGTCAGAGACAACAAAGAATATTGTCATGCTGGAGCTCACAGTGCCTTGGGAAGACCGTATGGAGGAGTGGAAGAAAGGAAAGTACAATGGTCTTGTCAAGGACTGCCACAAAAAAGGCTGGAAGGCTAGGTGCCTACCCCTGGAGGTTGAGTGCAGAGGCTTTGCAGGCCATTCTCTCTGCAGACCATATGCTGCGCTTGGCATTACAGGGGAGAGGAAGAGGCGGGTCATCTATAACAGCACTGAGGCGGCAGAGAAAGCCTGATCAACCTTGGCTGGGTCGCCTGAGCGAGGGTGTCTGATGCTCGAAAGACCCGAAACACCCAATGACCTCAGGTAACATCACTAATGATGCCACAAAACAAGATAAGAGCCAGAGCCCATGCAAAGTCTACAGTCCATTCCATAGTCCAATCCACTGTTTTGTTTAGATACTGTCTGCACTGTCTGAGGAGGGTGACACCACTCATTCCCCAGGGCATACTAAAGCACCTGGTCCCACAGAGGCACTGTTGCCACTCTCCGCTGTGTGAAAGACATTATCAAACCTCTCTTTTCTTTGTCAAACATTGTCTCACAATTGCAAAAGCTTTGATAAACAAGGCATTTCAAAGAGCTGAAATTAAGTCTCAAGATAAAAAAATCCATAAGCCCATTCTCAGTGGGTTCTGACTGAGACCCACTGCTGTAGCTTAATGCCATGCTAAGGCAATAAATATGAAAAATTAAGTGCTTACCTGGGCTTTGATGTCTCTGTGCAAAACCTTTCTGTCATGGATGTGTTTAAGCCCCAGACATATCTGAACAAACCAGTCTACTATCTATGCAAAATAGAAATGATGCATTAGAGTGTTTTTGTGTGTGTGTGTGTGTGGTTGTGCAAGTGCATTGTGTTGTTTTGCTTACCTGCTCTTCTTTGAATGGCTGTCCCCTTCGCATGGTGATTCTCTTCATGAGATCCCCACCATCACAAAACTCCATTACTATGTAGAGATTTGTCCCCTCTGACAGACACACACCCACACACACACAAACAAACACAGAGACAATTGTTCTTCCGTTCTGTACACCATTCTGGTCTAATGCACTTGATAATCCATAACTATTCAGTGCAGCCTGTGCTGAAAAAAGTATTTCTTTTACATCTGCCATGTCCTCTCCTGACTGAGCCTGGGTGTCATGGAGACTTTGTGAAAAGCCCATCACCATCTCTGTCTAGAACTACTAATTGGTTCTCACATAATAATCTGAATACATCTGCCAAATTGTTATTTTCTTAAGTCTCATAAATATATGTATTAAGTTAAAGTTAAAAGCAAAAGTAACTTTTTTCATTGTGTTAGTTTGCCATATAGTATTAACACAAGGAGTTCATCTACTGGGCTTTGGTTCCTTTCCAGGATTCTTCTTTTTGTGCTCATGGAGTTGTTCCTTGCCTCTTTTCTTATCTTGCTCATTAGTGGCATGGAGCCAGCTCATCTCTGTACAGATCATTTCTGTAAACCTGCTTTGAATTTGAATTACTTAAGTTTAGCTGATTGTAAGTACCATTATGGACTATGAACACAGCTATCTCATTCTGAAAGACAATCTTATAGGCTCTCAAATGTAGTCTGGCATTATCCAAGTGGTATTGTTGATTGCTTCAGAAGAACATGGCCCATTCTTGTGACCTTTAAAGTTCAGATGTGAGCACACACAGATTACACAGATATCAATATTGAAGCTCCACAGTGAGAAAATCTGACTTACACTGATGCCAAGCATATATGAATGTAAAGTTTAAGATTACCAGACTCATCATGGAGAAACACATCAAGGTTGTGGTGCAAAACACCAAGGAAACAACACAGAACACAAACAACACAACAAGTGCATTGGCAGTGTACTAACCATGAAATGACCCAAAGAAAGCAACAATGTTTGGATGTTTCATTTTGGCCAGCAGAGTCACTTCCTTTAGGGGTGCTTCTCTTTCCTGAGGGGACACCTATAGGACAGAGAGAGGGAGAGATACACAGAGAGACTGAGATTTTGACATTTGACTAATTAACTACTGATAAAAATAAATTCCCCTAAAACACATTTACTTTTTCCATTTTTAATCACTGACTGAGGGTTGTGCATTTGTGATGTATTTTCTCCAACCCCTCTAAAACTAGGGAATTGTCACGCTACAGGAGGCTCCCCCTGCCGGTCGCCTCCGTCACAGCGGCAGTTGTCCTGTTGTTGTTGTGCCCTCAGGTGTGAGGTGTCTATGGTCCCCCTCAGCTGATGGTCGTTTGTCTGTCTATATATGTCTTGTCTTTGTACCAGTTGACTGCTGGGTATTGTTTCCTTCATTTGGAACGGTGCACGGGTTTTTGGTTTGCGCTCTTTATTTATTAAACCCTTCTTTTTCCCTGAGACTTGCCGTGATCGCTTCCTTCTAGTTCGCACTCCCTGCCTGTCACAAGAATGTTCTTTTGTGTCAAATAAAGTGGGTGCTTGATTATCTATAAACAAACTTTATAGGCAATTTCTAAATATAATTGAAATTTATAAATTTTATATTAATGTATTTTAAGTCCACTGTATATCAAGTTTCTTTTATATGTTATAAACATATTACATTTTAAACGTATAATAAATAAATGTTTCACTGTAGCATATTAGGTTACAAACTATGGAAGTAAATCAGTCTCAAAATTAAAATTAAAATGTAATACGCAAAATGGCAATTTAATCCTAAATTAGCATTTACATGTTCCACTCATACAAGCAACTTTGAGCTCAAAATTTAAATTCAAATGCAATAATGCCATTTACATTTGCAATTTGGGAGATGTGTATTCATATTTCATTTACACATTGTAACGACTCAAAGTCAGGGATCAGACGGGGATCCATATGCAGGAAAGATAATAATTTAAATTGACAAATGTAATGGACAAATGGAGTACAAAAAACAATGTAAGGCAAAGGTCAAAATCAGGCAGGCAGTCAGGGGAGGGCAGAGGTATCCAAAAGCGGCAAGGCAGAGTGCAAAAACCAGAGAAACAAGCTAAATAGTCAAAACACCAGAAGACTATAAAAAGATACTAGAAGAAGCTGCCCGATATGCACACCAAGAGAATTGTGGCAATACTTTGCAAAGAGTAAGGTGTTGTGACTGGTTATATAGGGTGTGGGGTACATAACAGCTGATCTTGATTAGTAGTCTGGGGATGAGGACCTCTAGAGGCGAGCAGTGGAATCGCTGATGCTGACAGTACCCCTTCCCCCTCCCTCAAGGTCGCACCAGGCGCATGAGTATGACTCCGAGAGCGACTCTGGGGGCGAGGGGACAGATAAGCAGGATGTAAGTCGTGGAAGTCCTGTATGAGGGAGGGGTCCAGGATGTCATCAGCTTTAACCCAGCAATGCTCCTCTGGGCTGTAACCCTCCCAGTCAACCAGGTATTCCCTACACCGTCCTTGATGACGATGACAGTCCAGGAGAGTGCGGACCATATAGGCGGGTGAACCGTCAATGTCCAACAGTAGAGGCAGGACTTGAGTCTACGAGGCGGGGGACAGACTGGAACAAAGTACTTTAGTAGGTAGGTGGGCAAAATATGATAGTGAGAAGGGAGCTTTAACTTGTAGGAGACAGGGTTAAACCACCGTAGAATCAGGAAGGAAACATTATAGCATAGATTAAATTTTTTAAATTGTGTCTTTAACCGTAAATCCTTAGTAGATAACCATACCAGTTGACCATGGGTGTAATCACCGACCTCCCGTATTTTTTTTCATATCAGTCAATATTAATATTTATCACGATATAAATCAAATCACTATTTACTTTATACTTTAAGTGAGAAGTGAACTTAACTATAACACAACTCTTGTTTCTGGCTAAAAACCTGCAGATAATTCACAAGAGTTGTTATACAGTGTAAAGATTTTGATATCGTCTTCAGACATAGTTACCTAGCTATCTACAGAGCTACAAGAGCTTTACTAATTCAGTCCCGTTCTATGTAATGAGATACTGTATAACTCTTGTTTCTAGTTAAAAACCTAGAGTGTTATTCCCTTCATCTTACCAGGTTATGTTTAGTCTATTTTGTGGAATCGTTTTGAGACATATTGCATCATTTAGCTCACCCGTGATAAAATCGCTTATCACTTTATATCATGGGTAAGCTAAATCAATCAAAAAAATCAATCAAAATTTATTTATATAGCACTTTTTACAACAGTTGTTGTCACAAAGCAGCTTTACAAGTGTCCGAGTCCAGGCCCCCAGTGAGCGAGCCATCGTTCAAAAAATCCTATTTAACACAACGTAGTTTCTATCTAAATAGCTAGCTAGGGGACTTCATTAATAAAGCTGCTATATTTAAAGAGCTTTACTACTTAAGTCCCACTCAATGTAATGAGAAACTGTATAACACAACTGTTTATGGCTAAAAACAGAGTCCCTAAGTAAAACAATCCATCCAGAAATACTTCCGTTATGTTGTGACAGGTGTTGCAGCGTTTCCTAAATGTAGCGCACGTGTTGTCATTTTGATGAATTTGCATTGCATATTTTCAGCGTGTTTTGCTTTTGCAGTGCTATGGGCTTTCACCGCCACTGTAGCAATTCAGCGTGCAGCCTGATAGTGTGCTACGTCATCAGATTGCTTTCCGTTGGCGGCGCTACTTAAGGCGAGAAATGGAAACGAATGTTTATTGAATTCTATTGCCCAAGCTTATCATCGTCAACGAGGAAAAATTTATCACAAAACATCAAAATCGTTTAACCGCCCAGCACAAGCCTGGTCTGATGAGTCTCGATTTTTGCTGCGACATTTGGATGGTAGGGTCAGAATTTGGCGTCAACAACATGAAAGTATGGATCCATTCTGCCTTGTATCAACGGTTCAGGCTGGTGGTGGTGGTGCAATGGTGTGGGAGATATTTTCCTGGCACACTTTGGGCCCATTAGTACCAATTGAGCATCGTGTCAACGCCACAGTCTACCTGTGTATTGTTGCTGACCATGTCCATCCCTTTATGACCACAGTGTACCCATCTTACACCATCTTGTACCCTACTTACAGCAGGATAATGCGCCATGGCATAAAGCGTGAATCATCTCAGACTGTTTTCTTGAACACGACAATGAGTTAGTTCACTGTACTCTAATGGCCTCCACAGTCACCAGATCTGAAACCAATAGAGCACCTTTGCGATATGGTGGAACAGTCACATCAGCGCCAGATAAGACCATGTTTAAAAAAGCTCACCTGTAGTGTGCTATAGTCCCGTGGACTGTGGAACCCAACTGGCTGATTAAAATGGAAGGCTGTGGAATCTGATTGGCTGACTGAGGTGTAAGACCAAGAAAATTTAAATGCATTCTGCTTGAAATGCAATGTGAAAATGCATTTTGACACAGACTGAGCACTGTTGGTAAACAGGAGAGCCACTATTTCTCCTTTAACATTTGAATTTTGACATCTTTTTAGCATGATGGTGAGGTTGAAAATTACATTTCAAATGCATTATCATGGAATGCAAATGCATATTAAGTGAATAACATTTGAATTATAATTTTGATACAACCTTTGCATGATCACATGAAACATGTTAATTCAAATCGGGAAATACATTTTAATTTAATTAAAGATACAAATAAAGCATCAATACGTACGTGTAAATGCAATATGAATAGACATCTACCAAATTGCAAATCTAAATGGAATTACTGCATTTGAATTTAATTTTGAGCTCAAAGGTGCTGGTATGAGTGGAACATGTAAATGCCAATTTAGGATTACATTTCCATTTTGCGTATTACATTTGAATTTTAATTTTGAGACTGATTTGCTTTCATAACAGACCATGTCTTCTGTACAGGTAAATTACACTTGCTCTGAGATCGTCAAAAAGTACAATAATGTTATAAAAGTGGCAACATCAAACATAAACTTCAATTCAACTGATTTCAACGGTTCTCACCAGACTCAAGTTGATTTGCTTTACGACACATTGGCGTGCGGAGCCATTCCTCTCTTTGACCAGGAGCGCTTTCCCAAACGCACCCTGTCCTATCTGGCGGATAACCACGTAGTCGTTCATGGCACTGAGAGATTTTGCGGAAAGTCAAAATAGAGCTGCACCTCACACCAAGTATCTTACAAAAACTAACTACCAACTAAGCAACGAGTTTAACCTTCTGAAATCTAGTCAGAACAGATCTCAGTATGACATTTGTCATTGGAGCCATCAGGAAAGCCATATCCGTAGCCATAGCAGCGGGTAAACAGAATGCTGTACTGAGTGCTAAACAAAACTAAGCGATCTGAAGTTGTCAATTATTCACATATTGCACTGCGAACGACATAGATTTTCCCTCAAACACTTGGTTGATTTGGTTGTTTGAATATAAAACGTCAAAAACGTCGTTTACAAAAGGGAGTTAAGTTATGCATGCTTCTGATTGGATGTGTTTCGTATGCGGAAGTCTACACACTGTCAAAGGCACTTTGGGATTTGTATTACAAAGCAAAGTGCTTCTGAATTAGCAGGAGGAGGAACCAGTGTGTATATAAAAAAGCAGATGTTTAAATCATAACAATCATTCCATGGGGTTCTAAAGTTCCAAGAGTGTAGATTTTACTTCGAATTAATTTGAATTTTTATTGCTGACATAGCAACAACAATGCAAATAGATAAGTCATTAATACAATGTTCATTAGTATTAAAATGCCTTGACACTGGAAATGACAAATCTTTAGTCCTTATAGTCAGAAGGTGTTCAACAAACCGATCAGCAAGCCTTCTCGTGGATTCTCCAGTATAAACCTGATTATTTCCTTTACAATAAATGCAGTATACTACTGCTGAGGATGAATGGGTGATGAAAATTGACAATTATTTTTGTGGATGTGTTGCAGGCTACAGTACAGTTACAGGGTACAGGCTCTGAATGGTCGATAATATCGCTCTTGCATGTCTTTAATGTTTGTAGATAGGATTGAGAGTCCATAGTTTTATAATAGATAGTGGTATTTAAACAGGAATTTGTAAAATTCATTGAAATGTAAAGGTTATCCTCATGCCAGAATGTGCTACATTCCATGTATATTCAAGAGCTGGGTGGAACTTGAAATGAACAACTGAAAAAAAAGTCATCTGTGTATTTCAATGTATGGCACTCAATGTATGATGACATTCAATGTTTGATAACAGTTTTGGTATTGCTGCATGCACATTAGAACAGCTCAAATTCTTAATTTCTTCATTCTCTCTATATATAAATCTGAAGAAGATTCCAGGTGAGTAACTGCAGTGTACTGTAGAAAAATATGTAGACATTTTGTTCAATTTATTTCAATTTGTTCAATTTATTATCAAAGCAATTAATTTTTTGACTACACAGTTAATTGCTATAAATTCTTAGCTCTACCAAAATGAATGCCTAACTAGAATGCTGCACCCCAAATCACCTTCTATCTATCACCACCAATAGACTCATAACCACCAATATTACAGACCTAGGAAATTTTCCTTCATTAAATTTCACACAGAAAAAAACAATAGTATTAGAGGGCTTGAAAAGCCCTCTATTGTTATTCCTCATACTTCTTCTAATTCTTCTTGTCCACATTTGTGCGTTTAATACAGCCCGAACCGCTTAACGTAGACTCAAACTGCGTTTCGAAGGTCTCGACGCTGTGACTTGTGCTATGTATATGAGTCGATAGGATTTGTAGTTTTCAATAAAATTAAGTTTAAAATTTCTAAAAGCCCCATAGAAATGAATGGCGGAATGTTCAGAATTTCAAATTATAACTGCGCTGTAATGAAAAATGATCAAAAATCTCCTGGATAAACTGCTGTAAAATCCTTAAACCTTCGCCTAGAAGCTAAAGAGAAACTTGTCCTTTCTGGCATGCCAAAATATCTAATCATTGGATCAATTAGTTTTAGAGTTATGAGCATTTGTTTGGCCATAGGCACAGAAAACTGCCCCATTGACTCCCATGTAAATTTCTCAAAATCAGAATTGGCTTTTTCATAACATACCACACACATATACACCACACAGACACACACATACATCTCTCATACCCACTACACACACACCTCAGACACACACACACATACATACATCTCTCTCATACCCACTCCACACACACCGCACACATATACACCACACAGACACGACACATACATACATACATACACACACATCTCTCTACTCCACACACAGAGACGCACACAAACACCTCTCTCATACCCACTCCAAACACACACACGCACATACATCACTCTCATACCCACTACACAGACACACACAGACATGCACACACCTAAGCAGTCATACACGCTGCACACCTTCATACACACAACATATGCAACATACACACCATACACACTACACAACTTCATATATATTTTTCCAATACACGTTCATACACACCACATACATTCCCACACATCATACACAGCTTAATACACACTAGACTCTACACACATTACACTGTAATCCTCTCACAACCCGCAACTCAAATCTTGATCTCATGTAGAGGATTGACATTATGCTTAGATGTATTTGCCATAACCTTAGTCAGGACAGGGCACACCTCTAGTATTTCCTTCAGGAAATAAAAATCTAGTTTAAATTGTTAGACAAAAACAATTTCTATCATAAAATGTAATACTACAATTAAAATGACAATACTACTGATGGTTAGTCACTCATTTGCAATGATTTCAATTGAACCAACAAAGAACACAATGGACTGACAAACAATAAGAACAACACTAACTCTGCATAATGACAAAGATCACAGAGGTTTATGCAAACAAAGTTTTCAATACCAGTACTATTCAAACTAGCTTCAGTATCTACTTAAACGGAGACAAGAAGATTATAACAACTGCCCCCAGTGCAGGGAAAAGGGAGGGGGCACCAACACAGCACCAACCATCACTTGACATACACACAATCACATCTACACATGTCTATATCTATGTACACAAACAATAGACATTCACACAGGACAATTTAGAGTACCCGACCTAAGCTCCATGTTTTTTTAACTGTAGAAGGAAACTGGAGACCCCAGGGGAAACCCATGCAGGCACAGGGAGAACATGGAAACTCCACCCAGACAGGGACCAGGAGCCAAGACCCCAGTACTGAGAGGCAAACATGCTAACCACCAAGCCACCATGCTGCACACTTCTTTTTTATCTGTAAAGGCATCACACACCTAAAACACTCAATAACAATACAGTAATAACTCACTAAGAAGTAAATATAAAAGAAAATCAGTACTTAGAATGTCATCAATAAGAAAAAAACATTAAAAAACAAAAGCAAGTATACAAAATACACCTCACGGATGCACTGGGATGCATCATCAGTGATGTAACCTGGGGTCATCGGGTGTTTCGGGTCTTGCAAAATCATACACCCTTACCTAGGCGACGCAGCCGGGGGTGATCAAGCCCCGACTTGCGCCCCAATAGCAGCCCACGGATCTGCCCTCTTCATCCAAAGCCACCTGGTGGCCTTTTCGGCGGCTTCGCTTGTGGACTTGAAGGCCCTCCCGATTCCAAGGCGGCTGAGGACCTTGCACAGAGACCGTCTTGCAAATCCCCTGCAGTCTACCTCGATAGGCTCATATAACGTCTTCCAGCCTCGCTCCCTGCACTCCTCCACCAGTTCCTAGTACTTCTCCCTCTTCCTCTCATTGGCTTCCTCAATGTTTTCTTTCCAGGGCACTGTCAGCTCCAGTATGATCAGCCAAGTCAACCTGCAGCTAATAAACAATAGTCAAAACCAGCACAACGTATGAACAGCATAAACAAATTTACTGACATCTCTCCAAGTTATATACAGTTAATTAAGTTAAGGTTACACATAGGACACACATTACATGACACAAAATGTTCAAAATGTGCCAACTCAAACATATGCACTGTACATTGAATACTACAGATAGCTATTTGCAAGCACTTTGGCCATGTGCATCAGTCTATCACTTCTGTCTATCTGGAGTGTAGCATTTCAGTGTCACCCTCCTTATGTCTCCTAGGAGACCTGTTACTAATATAACCACTAACCAAAAACACCATTCATATATTCACAGCATTAAACATAGCAAAACCCCCAAACAAACCAACAAAATCTCAGTAATAATCTTTAATATTTTTGAGCTGGAAAAACTGTAGCATACTGATTCAGTGAATATTTTTCCAGCTCCTAAATGCTAGCACAAGGATACACATCAGGCAAAGCCAGAAACATAACAGAAACACTCAAGAAACACTTCCCTTAAATTACCTATTAAATTATGAATGTTGTTTGCACATGTGCACTCACATTCATATTAAAAATTTAAAAATCCCCTTGTGGATTGTATGGTATGATTTTTGAAAATGTGTGCTACATGTACTACGTGTGTACTACATGTGTACTAATTAGCCGTGCTCCCTTGCGTACATCAGGTGTCGGCTCCATGTTGGCCACCTGACTTTCAGCTCATCCATGCCAAGCAGTGCAGGCTTACCAAAATAAAACACAGCACACCTGATTTGCATACAGCCACTGTACATACATGGTGCTTTTACTCACTTTATGTGTAGGCACACAAGGGAGGTTTGATACCTCAGGGTTCCATTAATTTGGACTTGGGGTCAATACAAAAGTAAAACACAAATCAACAAACAAATAAAATCACATTATTAGAACAATCAAAAAGGTTTGTGACTTTATTATTTGTGTACATCTTAGAGAAAGTATATATATATATATATATATATATATATATATATATATATATATATATATACACACAAATTAAGCAATCATTGTCTTATGTGTATATTCAATTACAAAGCATTTCCATAAATTGTCCTCCTCTTATAAAACACTTGTTTAATTAAGAAATTATCATTATTGTACGAATGTTTAAATTGAAAAGATATTGAAATTGAGTAAACAATTTGTTGTTCAGCCTATTTTCAGAGAATACAATTCTATCTTGTTTAGTATTTTTAGAGCTCTGGGAATTAAAGGTTCTCCATTATGTCACATTGCCTTTCCTTAGTAAATGATCAGGATAATAACACAAGGCTATGTAAATGTAAAATAAACTGGGACAAAACATGAGGGTACCATACATTTTAGTGGTATAAAAAATATTCAATTGTACTGCAGAATTTGTTCTGTGATTTTGAAAAAATATACTCAGTCTATATCTCAATCAGCCATTTTTACACAGATTTGTATAATGTTTAAATTTTTCTGCTTCACTCCTTAAATATCAAATACATATAATAAAATACCAGTAGAACAAGTGGTGCTTGGACCCTTCTTAATCAACTTAAAGAACTATAAAGAATATAACAGCATCATTATGAAACACACACACAGACATACATACACACAATTCAGCTCTGTTGCACCCTCCCCAATTTTTTGTTTAAAACAGTATTAGACAAGAATATTAAACATGCTTTGGAAATCAAAGTGATCTTTAAACTGAGAACATGAACACATCACATTGTAGCTACAAATATAGAAGCTTATGAAACAGAACAAGAAAGGGAGCCATTTTCAGCAGTGGTTGCAACACCACTGCTGAGAGATGTTTCACTGCTTCCTCTAATGCCTTCTTCTTGCTTCCTCACTCTCTCCTCACAGCTCACAGATCACTGTCTCCACCACAAACTTGTTCTCAAAATGGCGGATCTTGTGGCAGTTCAGAGCCTCACGCTTTTGCATGCCTACCAAGAAAGAGAAACCAATTTACACATACTGATCTCCAGATAGGTGTACGTTTATATATATTTGTGTGTGTGTGTGTGTGTGTACATGTACATTTCAGTGCATATATGTGTGTACTTACCCAGTATGCTCTCTCTGCGCTGAAGTCGGTAGGTACCTTTCCCTCTGCACAGTCTGCTGATGAAGAATCCCAGCTCATCCACCTCATCTAGCTTCTCCGTAACCATCATCTGTTCATGCACCAAGTATGTCTGTGGCAGGTATGTGCCAGCCTGGGGACACACACACAAACACACACACAAAGGACTCATTTACACAAGAGCAAACAAGACACTTTTCAACAGACACAGATAGTTAACAAATAAGATTTTTTATTTTAGCAATGGTATCCTTATTGGAATGCAATCCGAAAATACAGGAAATGTGTAGCGTTTAGTGCAGGGGTGGACAATTAATTTTCCCAAGGGGCCAATGAGAAAGAACAGTTTTAGAGGGCAAGACTAATATACTCAACTTGGTTCTGTACAATACAAAAATACTGTAAAATGATACAATGAAAATGTGAAGGACAGAATTATATCGCTAATTAATGAACTTGCGATTGTTCAGTTTACAAAGTACTTTTTTTCTGTTAAAAAAAAAAACTAGCACCAAATAGACCACATAGCTGCAGCTCCTCTGTCATCTCAAAGTTTTTCCTTACCCCACAAATAAAGATCAGTAACTGGGCTGTATCATCACAGCTCAATGTATAAAGATCAGTAACTGGGCTGTATCCTCACAACTTTCATCCAGAACCAAGACAAAAAAAAGTAAATATTTGCTTTGTTTTTCAGTTTCGCTATTAAATTTTCAGACGCCCATGCGCCGCTATGCATCAGTCTAGTTCTTGTATTTCTCTGCATGTTTACTCTCATAATAGCGATTCAAATTGTAATCCTTAAACACAGCTAACTGTTCTTTACATTTTTACATCTAACTGTTCCTTACAGTTTTACATGTTTTACAGCTTTACATTTGACTTCAGTAAATGAATATTTAGAAGTCCATTCCTTGTTAAAAACTGCATTCTGTATCAATCATTCTTTTTACAGTTAGCTAACATATAGAGCTAAGAGCTAAATTCCTGAAAGCTGTCCAACACACATATGTAAAGAGGGAGAAAAAAAAATCTCTCTATTTCTTTGCAAACTCTCATTTTTCACCAGATATACAGCACATCAAAGGGCACATAAAGAACCCTGTAGAGATAGAACAACCCTTCACCTTAATGTTGATGAGCAGATCCACAAAGTCTCGGGGTGGCATGACCACTGACGTATTGAGAGGGATCACGTAGCACTTATCCAGGTTCAGGTCCAGATATGCAGTCAGTCTCTGCCAGCACAAACACACTATAAGAACACACTAAAAAGTAGAGTAGAGTAGTAGAGTAGAGTACTTTTATTAATCCCGAGGGAAATTAAGGTGTCTGACAGCTTACATAAATACACATATTCAGACATACACAAATGTGCATACATAAATACAACAAATACAAACATACAATAAACACTGTCACATATTATAAACACAACACATCCACCATACGCGCATACACACATAAACACACATACACAGAATACACCCACAAAAAATAAACACACACACACATTGATATAAATTAAGGTAGGGATATAAATTAAATAAATTAAAATTGTTTTGGATATTCCTGAAACCCACACTCTATTGTGCAAAGTTATTAATGTCTAATTCTACAGTGGAAGCAGTGGTGTTACAGCAGTCGTGTATGTCTCATATGAAGCAGATGTATTTGATGCACTTGTGCCCACAAAAAAGAGAGGGGCTAGAGGGCTCTGGTCTGAACAGCTCCTGCCAAAGGCAGAGATCCCCTGTCGTGCTCGGGGAGACCAGGAACAGGGTGTTGGAGTAGAGGCAGCCTCCATAACGGTGGAGGCTCCTCTACGGATCTCTGGGATGGGTGGAATAGTCCACTCTGTGATGAGCATCCCCTAGGCTAGGGGGACAGCCGCTCCCTGGGGATGTAGCCTGCACCCGGACGGTGTTTATTTGGGGGAAAAGCAGCCAGAGCGCTGCAAGGGCGCGGGGGGTCCTGTGACTGACTGGGGCATGGTTACAACTGATGACCCAGTCAGTCCAGGGGGTGTCTTCGGGCTGTATGTGTATCAGTCGTGTATGTTGTGTGTTTTTCTACTGCCCGAGGACAGCTGGAGATGTGCCCATGTTGTGTCCCCACCCCCTCACTTTGTATGCTGCCGCTGCTGGCCGCACGACTGTGGGGAAGGTACTGAGGCCCCCTGCCGGCCCCCCCATTAGCAGTGGCAGTATTTCATGTTGTCCTGTCATTGTGACGTTGTGTTCGCCCCTCAGGTGGGCGTTGCCCATTAGGGAACCCGACACCTGAGGATCGTTTGTCTGTTTATGTACCAGTTGACTGTTGGTTACTGTATCCTTCATTAGGATACTGGCATGAGACTGGCATGATCGCTTGCTTCTTTTTTTTGCATTCCCTCGCCCATCACAGTGTGGAGTGATCTGCGCGTATTTCTCACTTTGTTGAAGTCATGGACGATGTCTGCGGGGTCGCTGTCGCTGAACTCTGGCACAGGCACATTGATGAGCTCCACCTCCTGGTCCTGGAACACATGCACACGCTCGCTCACCATGCGTAGGCCCACTGGAGAGTCCTCCAGCATTTCATCGTCCTCCTCCTGGATCATGAAGTCCTCCTCACGATACTTCACCCCACACACAAACACCTGTCCCTCCTACACACACACAAAGAGGAAGGACCATAATCACATTAATGTGAGACACATATTCCACAAATATATTTTTGCATTCTTTTTAAACAGGCATAATCTTAAGAAATCTGGGGAAAAAAGTGACCTTTCCCAGTTGTGCTCTATATTAGGGAGTGATACATGATTTTTCCCACTTGTGCTCTCTAAAAGGGTGTGAAAGGGGCCTGGCTCAGCAGCTCACCTCCATGGAAGTGACTCAACAGGAGAGACAGGTTTCCAAGTAAAGCCTGTCAGTCCCAGTGCAACCCAGCATCAGCCTTGTTATTTCAGGATATATCAGGACATATAGCAGGTACTATGCAGCATTCAATACATTCACACCACCACAGCACTACAGGCATAGCTGCCAACATGCCGTTATTAGGAAAACAACACCTCTTCATTTTAGGGAACAACTGCAGTGTAAAAGTGTGCATCTGGTTACAGCTGTTATACAGTAGTGTTTCTGTTTCACAAAGGCAGTACAAAACCAGGCTGAGTCAGTGGCTATTCTAACAGAATGTTTGTGTATAGAACTTCCCTGAGGAAATCCACTGGGGAGTAGCACAGAAGAAATTCTGGTTTCAGTTCACTGACACAACACAAGACCACACCTCTAAAGATCAAGTCTCCAAAGACCTTGCATCCAAAAACCACACCTCCAAAAGCAATTGCAAGCTTCCTGTAATGAGCTTCACTCTTTTTGTTTACATTGCCATGGCAATCGTGGTGTTCTCACCTCCAATACATAGTACCTGTACAGGTAAGCTCCTCCCACGACCAGGCCCGAAAGCATGAGAGCCAATCCAAGACAGAAGCACCAGCACCATGATCTTGACTGGCGACCCACAAATCGCACCACCTCAGGGTCCTAAAAAAAAAAAAAAAACCATTTTTAAAGAAAATACTTTGGACAGGTTACCCTGCAGTGTCCACTCTACAATGAAGTAACTGACCATCTGTGCAACACTTAAGACAATCATGGCATTAAAGTCATAGTGAATTACATCTAACTTAAACTAAAGATAGGATTAGGTTGGTGGAATTGAATTAACAGGATTAACAATTCATTATATTCAATAGGAAATCTTAATTAATTTACAAACTTATGATTACATTATATGGGAAATATATAGAACAAATATGACATGCTTTAGTGATTCTAAAAAATGTGTGCATGCATTTCTGGTTCACAAGGTTGAAAAATGACAGGTTGGTTTGGAATGTCACCAATAGTACATGATGACTCAGCTATTTGTAGTCAAGATAAAATAATTATACACAACAACAAACAAACAAATGACAAAGAAATGAAATCTGACACACTGTGCACATGTACAGATCAGATAACACAAATTACATAAAGATCAAAATAAACAATTAGTTATATGTGTAAGGTCTACATTAAAGAGATTTTTGCATACATCTTTCATAAACATGCAGTGACCCATTTGGAAAAGCATTTCAACAAGTAAAAAGGTCCAAGGTCTTTATCAGAGCTATATCTTCATTTGATCTTCACTGTACTAAACATTATAAAAACCCCAAATGTTTTTTTTTAGACATGGCTTTCCACCACTAACCATATGAGCACTGTCAGTACATAAAAATGTGGTACTGTGTTCACATTATTTGCAGATGTATTTGCCCACAATATACATTTCAATTTTATGTTTGTTATGAGTTATACGTTTTTTTTAAATGTAGAACCCATTTTGTGGAAACACATACACAGAACATACACTTATAGACGGTGGAAAGCCGTCTCTGTCTTTTGTTGTTAAGAGTGCATGGAACTCTCTTACCCATGCTGAGGCATGAATACAATGCCTTATTATTATATTATTTCAATACTGGTCCACAACAAAGAGAGATCCACTCTGGCTCTGACCAGTATCTCACAAGCTTAATACCACTAATTACAGTCTTCTCTAGCAACTCTCTCACTGATAAAAAAAATGTATATTGGTATAACATCCACTACCATGCCCTGACCATGGCTTTGTCATAGCTGTACTGAAAAACTCCCCACCCCCAAACTCAAGAAAATCAAATAAACATGAAACAGCTGATTAAGTCCAGTGGCACAACAGAAAGACTTGGGTGGTTTAAGGAATTGTCAGTAGTAAAAATCCAATAAATATCGATTCAGTGCATTAAACTTTAGATTGTATTAGTTTAACATAAACAAAACAAAAAAGGTAATATACATTTATTAGTATCAGTGTACACTCCCTGTCTGTTCTTAGAAACACCTGCCATGTATGTGTCTGTGGTAGGTATACAGTTAAAATAGTACAGTATTCCTGTGCTCAGAAACTGACTACAATGAGCAAAACTGAAAGTGATTTCATTTAACAAAAATATGCTTTTCTACTATACCAGTTTACAAGATTCATGGACAAAAATATTCTTTATTCTTTCATTCTTCAATATTTTCTGGGTTTCAGCCAAATTACAGGGTGACTGATTAGGAGCATGACTGCATACTGTGTGTGTGACACACATGCAAAACTTGTCCCAACAGGTTTTGTATTTCATAAAACATAACATGACGTTTCTGAGATTATTTAGTAAGGCCTTTTACATGCACAAAATCACTTTTTGAATACTTTCACCAAGGCACTGATCATAAATTGATTTCAATGCTTCTAAAATAGCAATGGAGTTCATAATATGCTAATACCAGCAAACTAAAAATTATAGTACAGACCTAGGAGAACCAAGAGAACTGAACAGTATAGTAAAACATAACTTTTTTTCTTCATAGCCCAGGTTAAGGAACTTTATCATTGTGTTTACTGTACCTAGGGAATGTTTAAATCAAACAAAAATCCAAGCATATATATTCCTATCAAATATATTTTACATGACACAATACATGGCAATAAAAAACATAAGAGTAAAGCATTACAGTAAACACAAGGTCAACAGATGCTACTAGAGACTGAAATTAAGTACAGCGTTGCGGTACAGTAATGGTATAGAGTGGCAGTGTCATTTAAGAAAGTGAAATTTAAAAGTCACAGTACTGTGATTGTGAACTTCACTCAAAATATCTTTGAGCTGAAAGGTTCGCAGAACAGAACCAATTCGCTGCTACGCATACGCCTATATTTTACCTTTCCATTTTTTTAAACAGTTGGTCTTTTGTTTATGTTAACTTATTAAGTGAAGTGAGTCCAACTATCTATCCATCCATGAGCGAAAATAACCCCATTTACAATGGACTCTGCTAAACATTGGCACAGATAAGGGAACGCAAAGTAAACAGTTACATTTCACGCGCAGGTCACTACATGACTTCATCTAATTTATCTCAGTTTAAAGGTATAGCACTACAAACCACGATTGTTCATCTTTAGTCTTTTAGATTGCTCATACGTTAGTACTTGGGCTACAGGTCCGTTAGCAGCCAAATAAGTTTAGCGTAGTAGTTTAGTCGTAGCGTTTCCACTCCAAGAGTCGATGTGAGACGTGCAGATGGGCGACTTGACAAGTTGTCTCGCGCCGCAGAACACGACTCAGCCATCTCTTGGCAAACTACAGATAGGCACGATTACGTGAGTTATTTGTGCTTTTCCGCTTCTCTTCCTTCTTCCTTCCTAACCCTATGCCCTCGTCTCTTAAGAACCACCCTATAAGAATTTACATTGTGAAACACTGCCGAAGTTCTGGTAATTTTTCCAGCCTTTTATTAATGTCCTACCGTAGCGCAAATGAAATGCATTATGCATTATGAAAATCGTTAAACGTACGCATTTTAACCTATGGAATGTGCACTACCGATCAAAAGGAACCAGTAACACCATACTGGCCTACAGATAAGGAAAGTTGAATTATTACTAAGTTGAATTATCATTGTTACATTTACAATAAATACAAACATTACTGCATATAAAAACTATGAGAAAATAGCAAACTGTGACTGATAGCAAAATGTGACTGATGCGCGCATGTGCAGCAACCTCAGTAGATCGCTCGATAAGTAACCTCGGTGTTAACAAAATTCATTTTCAAATTTTAGCTACAGATTCTACATGGAACAATTTACAATTAATTCCAGAATCGCTTTAATTGCCTACATAAATGCTCTTTGATGTTGGTAGCAGCCTGTCTTAAGCATTTGCAGTTCCTAAAAAAGACGTTCTCTATTAAAACACGACGGAACCAAAGCGCGCAGACGTTCCCTGAAAGGTGGCTGTAATTTCTAGCGTCAGCCAATTGTACAGTGCCTGGAACTGTAATCGTCCGAAGGGATCAAAACATAAACAAATGACCCTTTATGCCAAGAAAAACGAGAAATTATTACAGCTGTCCAGGTTGCACCAGGTTTCACGGTTACAATAAATGTTCGACTAGTCTTGCATGTTCATTTAAAAGTCTGAAAGAGGCAGGGAATCAGTTTTAAACGTCGTTTATTCGACGGTATACTAGTTAAAATTACGTTACCTTTTCCTTTTGCGTCAAAAATGTTTGTTACACACCCTAATAGTTCGAGAGGACACTCTCATAAAAAAAGTCTCGACTCTCACAATATCATAGCATTTGATTTATATATATAATATTTACCTTATCTTCCGGAATAAGCGTCTCACTATCCTTTTTTACATCTTTTTGGGCAAGGGCCGTGTTGAAAGCCACTTTAACCATGATGAGATTTGTCACAAGATGTTCTAGGTAATGAAAGTAAACCTTTCGCCTTTGCTGACAAGTTAAAGGCGCTGTAGGCCTATGATCGTTTCCTGAACAGCAACAATATTTGGGTGTGACGCAGATACACACAGGCGGACGAAAATAAAACAACAATTTATATCCAGCAGATGGAGCTCTTCCTCGCAGTTCCACGATAATGTGAATGAAGTCCTTTTGAAAAGTCGGTTTCACATTCCACTCGTTCTTTGATTCTTGCAATGTGCAATACATAAGGTATTTAGGCATTGTAAATGACATTCCAAACTGTAGAAAGTAAAATGTGTTGCATTGATGCAGACTTCACCAAAGGGTGCACTAAAGGTTCAGTCAGGGCATTAATGAGCACTCCTTTGAACCCAAAACTGAAAAATGGGTTAAATGGGCTACCGGTGACTTTGTGGACCTTTCATAAAAGACCATTTCAGATTTAATTAAAAAGCAGTGCAGGAGTAAATCGTTTCAAATTATTCACAAGGTTTACATTGAAAACTATTTTTCTTGATATTTCCAATAAGGAATGGATTAATGGAATTCAAACTTCATCAACCTTCTGGGGTATGACCTATAATATTGGGTTAAGAGTTAATTTAGTCTGAATTTAGTTTGGTCTTGTCTAAAGTATCTGCATCCACAGGTAAAGGTTTTTGCCATGGTACAGCCCCTGACTCCCCCCCTCGGGTGTATCCATGTGTTTAGATTTATTCTTTTAGGTGTTTGCTTTCGTGTGCGTTTTGTTGCATGTGTGTGTCTATTATCTGTATCACCTATCTCTTGTCATATGGTGATGTGTTGCACATGTTGCTTGTCTGTTGTTGTTTAATGTAGAGAGCGTAACTTTTCTCTTTTTGGGTTTTTTTATGCATTTGTGCACTATATACAAATATATATTGTATGCACCGTTCTGTGTCGTCCTGGCTTCCTGCATAGCCCCTGCAAATGTCACAGTTTTGTGCTGCTGAGTTGAATTTAATTGTGGATGAGGACATTAACACCTAAATCTACTGTTCTGTCTTATATAAAAAAAAAACGTACAGTGCAGCCAGGTCCAGGCCTGTAAACCCACTAACAAAACAAAAACCAATGATGTCCAACTCCTGTTAAAAGACCGCAACATAGCTTTCTGGTATACTATACAACTATAGTGCAGCCAGATCCAAACTGAAGAAAGGCATCAGAGAGGCCAAAGCAGCTTACAAACAGAGAATGGAAGGACACTTTAACAACTCAGACTCATGGTGTGTATGGTAGGATTTACAGCACCTCATGAACAGCACCAGCTTGACTACCAGCAGTAGTGCCCAGCTGACAGAAGAGCTCAATTACTTCTTTGGTCACCATGAGGTGGATGGAGCACAGATTGCAGGTACGCTTCCCTCAGAAGCCAATCACCTTACAGCCCATGGAGGTCACATGCACACTCCTTAGTATCAACATATGGAAAGCAGCTGGACCAAATGGAGTGCCAGGATATGTTCTGGGAGACTGCACCACTGAGTTAGATGGAGGGGTTATTAACATCTTCAATCTATCCCTATCTCAGTGCACTAGCCCTACTTGCCAAAAACCATCTGAAATAGTACCACGGAGAGACATGGTCCTCAAATTCATCAAGTCTGCACTTCCAGCCATTCTGGACCCATTCCAGTATGAGTACAGGGCAAATAAATCAACAGATGAATCCATTGCCACTGCTCTCCACCATGAACATTGGGGAGTATATACATAGATGTTTGTTGGTTAAAGCTCTGCATTTAACACCAGCAAGATGGTTTCCAGGCTGTCCAACCTAGACCATGATCACAATATCTGCCACTGGATAAAAGTCTTCCTAACAGACCGGTCACAGCTAGTCAAGATGGGCCTCCATTACCCTTTCACCTTGACGCTCAGCACAGGGATTCCACAAGGCTGTGTACTGAGCCCTTCTCTACATCCTGTACACCTATGACTGAATTGCAACATATACAACATAAACACAATCATCACATCTACAGATGATATGACAGTGGTGGAGTTGATCTTAGAGGTCATCTTACAGGGAGTAGTAACACCAAAAAAGAAGAGTGTTCCTGATTGACTTGAGGAAGAAACAGGATGTCAACCCTTCACTATACTTAACAGAAAGAGAGTAGAAAGAGTCTCTAACTTCACACTTCTTGGCACGCACATCTCACATGGTCAACCCACATAAATTCTAATGAGGAAGGCACAACAGCAAGTTTACTTTTCAAGAACCCTTAGGAAATCAAACCTACCACAACACCTCCAATGTCATCAGAGCTGTCAGCTCTATCGGAGCTGTCAGATCTATTAGAGAGTCACAGACAGCTCAGAATATCACCAACACTCACCTTCCTGCTCTGAAAACATGTACAGTTCCCGATGCCTGCAGAAAGCATCTCTCATCATAAAGGATCCATCTCACCTGACCAATTACCTGTGTGCCCTTCTTCCCAAAAGAAATCGCATCAAGGTGCACACTTGAGTACATGAGTTGTGAACAGTTTCTGCCACAAGGCCTTGAATGAAGTGGAGAAATAACAAAAAGAACAGAATGTATAAAGAACCAAACTGTATACACTGTTCTTAGCAATGCACTAAGGAACTAGCCCAATTGAACAGACACTGTGCAATATGTGCCTCTGCAATACATAATGTGCAATATGAATTCTAAAATAGCTACCTTTGTGCAACATTTATGCAATATGTCCTGTGGGAAATACTTTTCTATATGTACAAAACTTGTTTTATAAAATAAATAAGTGCACTGTTATAAGTTATAAGTGCACTGTTTATTGCACAAAAAACCATAACGTTTTAACATAAGAGCTCTGTTAAATAGTGCACCTTAGTTTTTCTGTACACATTGTATATTGACAGTAAAGAAATGTTAATGCTGCATATTGCACCAGCAGGCACCAGGCTGTATACATCTTCTTATATCAATACACAATTCAGTATACACTAGGATGTTGAAATATTAACTTCAGAACTGTTATAGAGAAACTGCAGAACTGCTTCCTTCAGTTTCTTAAACCAAATATGGCATCCATTTTCATCCAAATCAATTTGTTATCGAACAACCAAACTACATCTGACCGCTGTGCTTGTGAGCAGCCCCTAAGTCAGCCAAGATTTTTCCATGCCAAATATTTAGTCACGTATACTTGCAGACATCTTAACAGTATGCACACGCCTGATTAGACGTCACTCTTGTATCTTCATCTTTTTGCGTATGAATAATTTTGTAAATCCTGAACGTGTTACAAACGTGTTACGTGTAATATGTTACAAAAATGTAACAGTGGTGCACCTAAGCGAATGATTATTCCTCGTAGTTAATCATAGTTAATCATAAATGCACAGGCTATTTTCATCACTGCTTGTTTTTTCCCCTCGCTTTAATGCTTTTTTAAAAACATGCTTATTGGCATATATGTTCTTCGAGCCTGGTATTAGTTTTTCGGCCGGATGATGGCGATGGATTAAAAACTTCACTGGCTTCCTGTTATTGTTTCACGGACGAAGAGGAAACAAACATGGCAGCCACCGACAAATCTACGAAAGAAAGACTCTTGTCCGCACTCAATGATATAGAAGTATTATCCAGGTTTGTTTAATTTCTAATGTTAATCATTATTTCTTTATATTCGGTTGCATGTGTGTTGGTGATGTTCATTATCCCCAATGGAAACGGACTGTTGAATTACTTCTTTATAGTTTAAATAGTTAGCATAGTTAGCTTGCTATCTTAACTAGGAATTGATGTACTCGTATGCTAACCGTTCTTTCTTATGAGGCTTTGGGTTGAATATGCTAATTTTGATCCTCTGGCATATATTATGTATTGTTGGTCAGCTTGCTAACGGAAAGAGTCGTTGTAGGCGATTCTAGCCTGCTAATTAGACTTCGTTTGCCCGATAGGTTTTTTGTTGTTTAGGTAGCTAGCCAGCTGTCCAGCGCAATAATGAAACAACACAAAAGCTAGCGTTAGCTAACTTAGATTCGAGTGTCTTAATTGTTCGCGGGAGTAGTTAGATGATAGTTTATTGATATTGGCTTTTTTAAGAGTTACTAACTGACAGCTTTGCGTTTCAGTAGGGTTCATTTGTTTATATAATCATTGAGGCAGCAGCAAATGCAGTAAATGTGTTGGTATACAGGGAAAATATGGTCAGCATGAATCTGACATGTGACGCTCAACATTAGCATGGCTTAGGACAGTTAGATAAGTGATTCTCTTCTTTCCGTCTAAGTACTTTTATAAAATTGTTTTGCTCAGATGTCTCTTGGAGTTTAAACGTGTCCAAGGGAGGGAGTGGTATTCATGTTCTTCACACTTACACATGTAATATCACTGCCTTTTCCCACATAAAAATAGTGTAACAAGATAATGAATAAATTCTCTTGACAGTGGAACATTTTGTTATCCAGCCATCATCAACTGGAGTGTAACAGAATGTTATCACTATTTCCTGTCAGATATGTTTATCATATTTATATAGGATGCTGATCCTTCTCTTATTTATCTTTATTACAAACAGTTGCTTTGATTTGCTTTGCTGCAGGGAACTGATTGAGATGCTTGCATTGTCACGGACCCAAAAACTTCCACAGCCAGGCGAGGACACACAGGTGCATTTTTTTTCCATGTGACAGAAGTCTGGTCATAAAATACATTGAGTACAGTATAAATCTAAATTTGTAAATCTGCTAGTTAAGCCACTTGCACGGTCATAACAATTGATTCTTAAATTTCTAGACTGTGTCTAGGCTACTGCCTCTAAAAATGATACTCCAAAAGCTCACATTTGAAGATGTGATGGTTAGGGGTGTGCAGATTCTAGTACTTGGCTAACCATTCAGAGATCCAGTATTCCGATGCTTAAATCACCATTCAGATATGCATTATGTTTTATCATAGGGCGACAATATACAACAAAACAATATAGCAACCACTACTTTATGATTCAATCATATTGGTGAATATGTATATATTTATTAATCTGAAACATGAATGATTTGCCAGGGATTCATTGCCAAGAAAGCATGACTGAGGAGATTTTAGTTAAAACTAGATAAGATCAGAAACAAACTTAACATCTTTGACATATTGGCACCATATACAATGTATTGATTTATTGGCACATGCTGATATTCTGATATCAAAATTATTATAATCATTAGTCAGGGTAGTGCAGTGTACAGGCTGATGAGAGTATACTGTATGCAGGTGCTGGAACTGCTGGTCCAGAGGGATAAGGAGTTCCAGGCTCTGATGCAGATGGCTGTGGAGCAGGGCAGGGTCCACCAAGAGATGCAGGCGCTGGAGAAGGAAGCTGAGAAGAGGGATGGTGACATCCAGTTGCTACAGAAACAACTCAAAGAGGCTGAGCACATCCTGGTATGTCACTCCCACCAACAGCAGGCCTGATTAGCACTAAGTCAGTGAACCATACAGTGTGAATTAGACAGCACTGACAGATACAGACTGTTTACAGACTGTCTTCACACTGAAGCCAAATCTGCTGTCTCTCCTCCAGGCTACCGCTGTGTACCAGGCTAAAGAGAAACTCAAGTCTATTGAAAAGGCCAGAAAAGGTACTGTACTGTGTTTCTCTTCACAGTTCCTCATAATACTATGTTTAATTAAAAAACAAAAAATAATTTATACATCTTAGGTTAAATAGTATCTGTAGTGTACTTGAATTTGAATAGTGTAGTGAATTTATGTATGGTTTTTGATGGATTTTTATTTTGCTCCTTTGACAACTTATTTTTGTTGTATAATTTCCCTTCCAGGCAGCATCTCTTCAGAGGAAATCATTAAATATGCACACAGGATAAGTGCCAGCAATGCAGTCTGCGCACCTCTCAACTGGGTTCCAGGTATTCATACTCTTTCATGTGATCTGTCTCTAGCTGGCTTCCTCCTTCTGATTCTAGTTCCCTATGGTAGGGCCAACACCATTTTATGTTGTTCTTGTTGATAAAAATGTATAATAATATTAATAATGATAATGAATCCCTTTCATTTGGTGATGAGGTGGTGTTGTGTGTCATGTTTGTCTAGCACCAACAAGATAGACATGTTTATCCTCCCCTCTGCTTGTTATCTGTTTTGGTAGTTCTGTACTGTTCCTTTATCTATGACAAATGTGGCTTTATGTACATCTTAGGCTCTGATGCTGTGTGTGTATGGTGTTAGGTGATCCTCGGAGGCCTTATCCCACCGATCTGGAGATGCGCAGTGGAATTCTGGGTCATATGAGCAACCTACCCACCAACGGCGTGAATGGCCACCTGCCGGGTGATGCACTGGCTGCAGGAAGGCTACCAGGCATGCCTCATTTGGGTGGTTGGGTTTGCTGTGTGTGTGTGAGTGTGAGCAAGTTTGTGACAAGCATGGCTTGCCACAAAAATCGAGCCTTGATTGAGCCTGGCTAATGGTTATGGTGCTGTTAGATGGTGTGGTGGTATGTGATGTATGATGTAAACTGCAACTAGATTGAATGTTTGCTTGGTTTCTCCTTACCCTTATTTAATGGCTTTCTTTCCTCCCCTCAGATGTGCTCACTCCTCAGTATCCATGGCAGTCTGCTGATGTTTCCATGGGGATGCTGCCCCCTCACCATGGAAATGATTTTGGCCTGGAGCCTCCTGGCCACAACAAGGAGAATGAGGATGACGTGGAGGCCATGAGCACTGATTCATCCAGCAGTAGCAGTGACTCTGACTAAAGGGGGGGGGGGGTCTAGGACATTGGGAATACACTCTTCTGCAGTGGCTAAGTGTGACTGTGGTTTTGCCATTCCTAGCATCCTGACTGGATGACAAAGTGGAAACCTTCCCCCTCTACAAAGCCATGAGATGACAAATGATGTTCAAAGCCTCCATCCATTCTCCCATTATGCCAAGCTAAAACATTGGCTGAAGCCAGTCTGGCTTTCTGTCCGGTAGGAAATAAAGTTAAAAATAAATAAATAATGCTGTTTTTTTGCAAGCAAGCTTAGCTGTGGTGTAAATAGTGTAAATATATTTGGGTTGTCAGACCTTGTAAATAAAGTATCTTTGGAATACAAAATGGGTTTGTGTTTATTTATAATAGACATTTAGGGAATAAGTGCCATCACTGGAGATCAATCAGCAGTTGGTGTTTGTGTGTGTGCGCACCTCCAAGAGACATGGGCAACAGTTTTTCCACTGATGCTTCTTTTAATGAAAACAATGACAGTATGCCTACAATGAATTATACATATTTACACTGGTTTACAGAAGATATAAGCCCATCAGGGAATCGGTACCCTAGCTGTGTAAACATTTCTCCCATTTGGGAGAATGATGCTTTGCAAATATACTTTCTTTGGTGAATTCATGGTCCACTAAGCAGATGGGATTTACTTTGTGCACTTTGCATCAGTCAGTTTTTGCCTTTCTTGTATTTCAATGTGAAACTGAAATGTCCAAGTAAAGATAAAACCCTTAGACATTTTGGTCACCAGGTGGTGGTGTAGCACTTTGCAAAAAGTGTTTCAGTGTTTTGCATTTTAACTGCATGCATTGGCTTTTTCATGTATTGATAAATTCCTCTGGCTTGCATATACAATGTCTATACAATTATGCACTGAATCTGCTCATTAGAAACCTAATTAAGAAGACCCAGAAGATATCATACTGCATCACAGACCTCAAGGAAATATTCAGTGGAATGATACATTTGTAGAAATGTATGGACATTTATGAGGAATCTAATGAGTCATATATAAAGAATCATTCTGTTTATCATTTTCATTTTGTGCTGGTAAACATAAACCTTAGTGTTGAGTGAACATTTTGGCTGAGATATCTATGCCCTTATTCAGACTGTACAAAAAAACACACATACACTCTCTTCAGTGACCTTGGGTCTTGCTTGTGTTAAATCTTAATTTTCTCATTTGGGTACTAACCTTGGTGTTTTCCAGGAGATGGAGATGGAAGGAGAGAGATGAAGAGGGGGAAAAATGCACTGAGGCTTTGGGTGATGTCCTGCTGTCACAGTCTTCCTGAATACACACAGTGAATAACCTGTTTAACTGCTTATCCTAAATGTTTTTCTCCTAAGGAGGACTGCAGGACAATCTATTTGTGTAAATAGGTCTGCATTGCATATGGGAGCCTGCATTCCACAACCTGGCCAAGTCCTGATAGCTGTCCTGATAGCTTTACTGATAGAGTTCTGTTGGGCACATTTTTCCTCCCCATCCTAGCACAACCTGTTCAGCTTATGAACTATGAACGGTCAATAAGCCAAATCATTTGAACTCAAAACTCCAAGCTTACATCTCATGTTGCCATGGTTCCCAAGCATCTTGTCCCACAAAACCTATTCAATTTACTTATGGTTCCAGCTTCATAAAACCTAACCAATGCAACTGTTTTTTTTGTTTAGAAAAGCCAATAACATAAAGTATAAAAAGGTCTCAGATGATTTGGCTTTTCAGCAGAAAAGCAAGAAATGATATAGAAATATAAACTATATAAATCAATTACCCTTTTAAAAATTTGATTGCAAAGAAAACATCAAAAAACATCTATATAAAACCACTATATAATATAGGTTGAATATTGCAGCTTAATATCATTAATAAGCAGTTATAATGCATAAATAAATGGGCAAAAGTAAACTGTTTACATACACAATGTGAATTTCATATGCTAATGTCAGCCAGTTTATAATAACTGGCTAAAATACATTCAATTGGTGGATAAATGGTAGTAAAGTTTTCAAGTGCATACTAGTCACATCAGCCCATGGTCTAGAAAGCCATTAGATGTCTTCTAAGCTGGTCAGTTAGTCTGGCTCGTGTGATCTGTGTTTACAATTCCAAGTCTAGTCAAAATCACAAAGCAGGCCAATGCAGTACCCTTTGGTACATTATATTGCCAAACGTATTTGCTCACCTTCCTTGACTCACATATGAGCTTAAGTGCCATCCCATTCCTAATCCATAGGGTTCAATATAATGTTGGTCCACCCTTTGCAGCTAGAACAGCTTCAACTCTTCTGGGAAGGCTGTCCACAAGGTTTAGGAGTGTGTTTATGGGGATTTTTGACCATTCTTCCAGAAGCGCATTTGTGAGGTCACATACTGATGTTGGACAGGAAGGACTGGCCCTCAGTCTCCGCTCTAATTCATCCCAAAGCTGTTCTATCGGGTTGAGGTCAGGACTCTGTGCAGGCCAGTCAAGTTCATCCGCACCAGACTCTGCCTGCCGATTTGCTGTTTTTCCCAAACACTTCCATTTTCTTATAATACAGCTGACAGTTGACTGTGGAATATTTAAGTCCAAGGAAATTTCATTTTTGTCTGGATTTGTTGCACAAGTGGCATCCTATCACAATTCCACGCTGGAATTCACTGAGCTCCTGAGAGCGACCTATTCTTTCACAAATGTTTGTAAAAACAGCCTGCATGCCTAGGTGCTTAATTTTAAACACCTGTGGCCATGAAAGTGATTGGAACACCTGATTCTGATCATTTGGATGGGTGAGCAAATACTTTTGGCAATATAGTGTATTTTCCTACCTACAAGTTATCACCCATATTCCTGGTCTCCCTGCTGTATCCTGTGTGCTCTTCATGTAATGTCCATGCACCCACAACACAACTTCCCCTTCCTCTACCCATGTATCTGGTCTGAACCCTTGAGGATTCTTGATGCCAGGGTTGGCACCGATGCACCAATGTACTGGGAGGGATATGGCTCAGAGAAATGCTCATGGGTGTCAGCCAGAAATTTCTTGGACCCTTCTCTCCCAACTGTATTTTGACCACAGAAACACATAAGCCCCTTGCCAAGGATCAGGGAAACCCTGTTGTTGTGGTTCTCCGGCTTCAGGATCTGCCACATATACACTGTGATTTGCAGGAATATCCACAACCATGGTCCTTATCTCTGGGGCACTGAAGCATGAGTTAATAATGAGTTAATCAAGCATGAGTAACACATTACACTAATGAGATGGGTGAACACATACACACACAGCCACACCCACAAGAAGTACATATATAGACACAGCCTGAGTATACACACACCTGGAGGGAGCATTCTGGGGCTGAGTTGTGGTAACTATAGTGCTTTCTGGCTAACGCCTTCTGACTAATGACTAATAAAGGTTCATTTTGGATTGGTTGTTTGCCACTGTGCACGCATTTCACAGTATATGCACAATTTATCTATTACAATCAATCAGTCAACTGAATTTAAATAATTTGTACACTTACAATCAATCAGTCAACTGAATTTAAATAATTTGTACACTCACCTCGGAGCGAAGTATTGCCCCGTCTTACGACAGCCTTACCGAGCGTTTTTGCATTGCATACCTTTTTGACTGCCTCTTGTTTCTGACCTCTGCCTGTTGTTACTCTTCTCACGTTTTTTGGATCTGCCCTTTTGTACCTCTGCCTGTGTTTATTGATCTCCTGGCTTTCGACTCCCTGCCTGTGTATTATGACCTCGCCCTTCTCTGTTCGCCCCCCTTGGGCCGATGCCCGGCTTCACCCCTTTGGGGTTGTATGCTTTGGCTACATTGTACATTAAAATTCTGTCAGTTCTATACCTGCGTATGAATCCCTCTATGCCTCCTGTGCCCCAGTCGTCACAGCGGGCGACAGTCTGACATGGGCAATGCAAAAAGGGGAGGTCGAGTACAGCAGGCGGAGTGGTCAGAATACCAGGTAAGCAAAAATAGACGAAGGCAGAGGTACAAAAGGGCAAATCCAAAGAACGAGAATATCTTAATACAGGCACGGGTCAGAGGCAAAAAGACAATCAAGGGCTTGATACAAAAGGCTTGGTAGAGCTACGTTAACGAGGCAATACTTCGCACTGGGGATATGTACACACAGTCCTTAAGTAGGTCAATAATCAACCTAACAATGTTCAGGTGTGTCCGTCAGTATTCGTGTGAAGGCGCCCTCGGGCGGTCCAGGGTAATACGAGCCGATGGCGCCCTCTGGTTGTCCTGGGTGCTAACCGCACCTCTGACATTATTGCCCACGTCATAGTTCCATAGTTCCGTTCCGCGGGGTGAGCTTGTAGGAGTAGAAGGCGCAGGGGTGGAGCTTGGGGGCGAACCCTGGCGTTGTGAAAGGATGGCCCCGATGCCAGTGTCTGAAGCGTCCACCTCAACTACAAAAGGGAGCTTGGGGTCCGGGTGCTTCAGGATGGGCGCGGAACTAAACCGCAGCTTCAACTGTGAGAAGGTGTCCTGCGCCTCGAGAGTCCATGCGATTGTTTTGGGCGTTCCCCGTAACAATGAGGTGAGGGGTGCAGCGACCAGACTGTAGTTACAAATAAACCTCCTATAGAAGTTAGCAAACCCCAAGAACCAATGTAGGTCCTTAACAGAGCTGCGCGTGGCCAGTCATGGACTGCTCTCACTTTGTCCGTGTCCATAGCCATTCCCCGGTGACCCACATGGTAGCCCAGAAAATGTACCTCGTTAGTGTGGAAGGCACACTTTTCTTGTTTGACATACAACTGGTTCTCTCGGAGGAGTTGGAGTACCTCCCTGACGTGTTTCACGTGTTCTTCCTGTGTCTTGGAATAAATCAGAATATTGTCAATGTACACAATGATGCAACGATTTAATAACTTGCAAAAAACATTGTTCTTAAACCCCTGAAAAACTGAAGGGGCATTAGCCAAACCATACGGCATTACCAAATATTCATAGTGGCCGTTAGTTCTGATAAATGCAGTTTTCCACTCATCACCCTCCCTAATGCGCACCAAATTGTAAGCGCTGCGCAGATCCAGTTTAGTGAACACCGTTGTAATTGCTCCACGGCCGCTGGTACTAGAGGGAGAGGATAGGAATTCTTTACCATTATTGCGTTGAGACCTCGATAGTCTATACAGGGGCGCAAACCGCCATCCTTCTTCCCCACGAAGAAAAAACCCGCTGCTGCAGGGGACACAGAAGGGCGTATGTAGCCCAACTCCAGAGCTTCCGCCATGTATTTCTCCTTGGCTCTTGTCTCGGGGATCGACAATGGGTAAGCCTGTCTTTCGGGTGGAACAGAACCAGGTCGCAACTCAATTGTGCAATCAGAGGGGTGGTGCGGAGGTAGCCGTGCCTCTTTCGTTTTACTAAAAACTTCGGCGAAATCGTCACATTCACTTGGGAGTTTCACTGTCTCTCTCGTGCCCGGACTCTCTATGCTGGTTGTCTGAATAGCCATATCCAGGCAATTTTCATGACATTCCCGGCTCCACTGCAGTAACTCTCCCGTTTTCCATGAAATAGTAGGATTGTGTAGTGCTAGCCACGGGAATCCCAATACAATGGGATGCTCCGGACAGCGTATAACGTGGAATGGCAGTGTATCTGTGTGTAATACTCCTACCCGTAAGGTAACAGGCAACGTATGTTTCGAGATAAACCCTGTGCCTAAAAGGTTTCCGTCAATTCCCTTTACTAGAAGAGGCTGTGGGCCCGAGACTAACGAGAATTTTCAATTCTTTGTCTTGAAAATCATGCCCCCACCTAGTTTGCTTATCAGCATTCATTGACCGGACCTGGGGGGAGAAGCACAGTTGACCCCCCTCTCTCTCCTCCTCCGACTCGAGGGAAACCCCCCTCTCCAGACAGAGCTAATGAATATTCAGTGATCGAGGCCCAGTGGTCAACCGTATAGTTGACCAACAATTATACTATGATCATGCCCCTAAAAGTTTGTTAAAAGGCTTGTCTCAAGGTAGAACGACAGAGTTGGAGGAATTCCAGAATACCGCAACTAAGTTCGAACTTAATCCCAAAGTATTTAACCTAGTTTTATGTCGTCGCCGTCAAATTTGCTCTCATTTATCTAGTTTTCTAAATCAATTTCATTTTATTTTACTCTGTTAAATTAAAGCTAATTCTGTTTGGCCGACAGTTATTGATTTTAGTTTAGCTGTGTAATTTAAGTGTAGTCCTCGGCAAGTAATCAACGCAAGTGAAAATCCGACCGAACCCCGACAAACCATCACTTTGACGTCCTACTAATTCTTCACAATTCCAAGAAAGTTGGAAGCCATCCGGAAGGGGTAGCTCTGTGAAGTCTTAGCGTTCACAAAGAAGTGACCCGGGTCGTGTATGCGCCAAACTGCAAGAGCCAGTATCCGTGCTTTCTGTAAGCGTGTCGATTCAAATCATCCTCCGAACTTTCTCCAGCTGACCGCACCCGGACGGGTCCCCTGACCTGCAAGTGAGACGCCAATACATGTTATTTGGGGTGTTAAGTGCTAACCTTGCCTCTACGTACAGTATTTCTATCCCTCTTAGTTTAATATGATTAAGCCTTTTCATTAGCCTCTGTCAGGAATTTCATGCTCTTCCTAATTCCTCTCTGAGACTCCATTAATGTGACCTCATATATGAAACAGGTTGCAAATAGAGTGATGTTGGAAGTCATGTCATGTTGAAAGTATTATCAAGTAGGAAGTGATGTTAAATGTAGTGTTGTGTTGAAGGTATTATCAAGTAGGAAGTGATTTTAAAGGTAGTGTTGTGTTGGAAGTATAATCATGTAAGAAGTGATGTTATGGGTAGTGTTATGTTGGAAATTATGTCATAGGAAGTGATGTTAAAGGTAGTGTGTGTTGGACATTGTATCATGTTGGGTCATGGTTAGCAGCATCTGCAACTGGCTGATCTTAAATGAAGATGATGGAAAGCTGCAGGTTCATTGTAGATACTGTGTGCATAACTTTGTCTTTTTGAATATTTTACATAATTTTGCTCTCCCATGGGCCCACCACCTGTGGGAGAGGTAGTACTAGGGGTTCGGTGCATTGTGGTTTGGGCGGTGGCCGAAGGCGGGGGCCTTGGCGTACCGACCCTCGGTTACTGAAGCTGGCTCTTGGGACATGGAACGTAACCTCTCTGGGTGGGAAGGAGCCTGAGCTGGTGTGTGAGGCTGAGAGATACCAACTAGATATAGTTGGGCTCACCTCCACACACAGTTTGGGTTCTGGAACCAATCCTCTCGAGAGAGGCTGGACTTTATTCTTTTCTGGAGTTGCCCAGGGTGAAAGGCGGAGGGCTGGAGTGGGCTTACTCATAGCTCCCCGGCTCGCTGCCTGTGTGTTGGGGTTTTCCCCAGTAGATAAGAGGGTTGCTTCCCTGCGCCTTAGGGTCGGGGAAAGGGCTCTGACTGTTGTTTGTGCTTATGCACCGAATGGCAGTTCGGAGTACCCGGCCTTCTTGGAGTCCTTGGAGGGGGTGCTGGAAGGTGCCCCTTCTGGGGATTCCATTGTTCTGCTGGGGGACTTCAATGCTCACGTGGGCAATGACAGTAGGACCTGGAAGGGCGTGATTGGGAGGAACGGCCTCTCCGATCTGAACCCGAGTGGTGTTCTGTTATTGGACTTCTGTGCTCGTCCACGGTTTGTCCATAACAAACACCATGTTTGAGCACAGAGGTGTCCATAAGTGCACATGGCACCAGGACACCTTAGGTCGCAGTTCGATGATCGATTTTGTAATCGTATCGTCGAACTTGCGACCGCGTGTCTTGGACACTCGGGTAAAGAGAGGAGCTGAGCTGTCAACCGATCACCACCTAGTGGTGAGTTGGATCAGATGGCGGGCGAGGATGCCGGACAGACCTGGCAGACCCAAACGCGTACTGTGAGGGTTTGCTGGGAACGCCTGGCAGAGGAACCTGTCAGAAAGGTCTTTAACTCCCACATCCGACAAAGCTTTGACCGCATCCCGAGGGAGGCCGGAAACATTGAGTCTGAGTGGGCTTGGTTCCGTGCTTCTATTGTCAATGCAGCAGATCGGAGCTGTGGCCGCAAGGTTGTCGGTGCCTGTCGTGGCGGCAATCCCAGAACCCGGTGGTGGACACCTCGGGTAAGGGAGGCCGTCAAGCTGAAGAAAGAGTCCTATCGGGCCTGGTTGGCCCGTGGGACTTTGGAGGCAGCAGACAGGTACAGGGGGCCAAGCGGATCGCGGCTTTGACTGTCGCAGAGGCAAAAACTCGGGTGTGGGAAGAGTTTGGTGAGACCATGGAAAGTGACTTTCGATCGGCTCCGAGGAGGTTCTGGCAAACCGTCAGGCAACTCAGGAGGGGAAAGCGGTTCCCGACCAACACTGTATACAGTGAGGCTGGGGATCTGCTGACCTCGACTGGGGATGTCATTAGGCGGTGGAAGGAATACTTCGAGGATCTTCTCAATCCCACCACCACGTCTTCCATAGAGGAAGCAGAACCAGAGGACTCGGACGGGCGTTTGCCCATCACTAGGGCTGAGGTGACCAGGGTAGTTGTGAAACTCCTTGGTGCCAAGGCTCCGGGGGTGGATGAGATCCGTCCTGAGTTCCTTAAGGCTCTGGATGTTGTGGGACTGTCTTGGCACGTCTTTGCAACATCGCGTGTACATCGGGGGCAGTGCCTCTGGCTTGGCAAACCGGGGTGGTACAAGAGGAACAATGTGGGTTCCGTCCTGGTCGTGGAACACTGGACCAACTTTTCACCCTTGCGAGGGTCCTAGAGGGTGCATGGGAGTTTGCCCAACCAGTCCACATGTGCTTTGTGGATTTGGAAAAGGCATTCGACCGTGTCCCTCGGGGATTCCTCTGGGGGTGCTCCGGGAGTATAGGGTGCGGGGCCCGTTGCTACGGGCTATCCAGTCCCTGTACAAACGGAGCAGGAGTTTGGTTCGCATGGCCGGCAGTAAGTCAGACTGGTTTCCGGTGGGAGTTGGACTCCGCCAAGGCTGCCCTTTGTCACCGATTCTGTTCATAACTTTTATGGACAGAATTTCTCGGCGTAGCCAAGTGGTGGAGGGGGTTCGGTTTGGTGGCCTCAGGATTCCACGCCTTCTCTTTGCAGATGATGTGGTCCTGTTGGCATCATCGGGCGAGACCTACAGCTCGCTGGATCAGTTTGCAGCCGAGTGCGAGACGGCTGGGATGAGAATCAGCACCTCTAAAACTGAGACCATGGTACTCAGTCGGACAAGGGTGGAGTGCCCTCTCTGGGTCGGGAGTGAGTCCTTGCCTCAAGTGGAGGAGTTTAAGTATCTCGGGTTCTTGTTCACGAGTGAGGGAAGGATGGAACGAGAGATTGACAGGCGGATTGGTGCTGCGGCTGCAGTATTGCGGTCGCTGTACCGGACCGTTAGTGGTGAAGAGAGAGCTGAGCCGAAAGGCAAAGCTCTCAATTTACTGGTCAATCTACGTTCCGACTCTTACCTATGGTCACGAGCTTTGGGTAGTGACCGAAAGAATGAGATCGCGAATACAAGTGGCCGAAATGAGTTTTCTTCGCAGGGTGTCTGGGCTCTCCCTTAGAGATAAGGTACGGAGCACAGTCATCCGGGAGGGGCTCGGAGTAGAGTCACTGCTCCTCCACGTAGAGAGGAGCCAGCTGAGGTGGTTCGGGCATCTGGTTCGGATGCCACCTGGGCGCCTGCCTAGGGAGGCGCTCTGGGCATGTCCAACTGGGAGGAGACCCGGGGAAGACCCAGGACACGCTGGAGAGATTATATCTCGGCTGTCCTGGGAACGCATTGGTATCCCCCCGAAGAGCTGGAAGAGGTGGCTGGGGAGAGGGAAACCTGGGCCTCTTTGCTTAGGCTACTGCCCCCGCGACCCGGACCCGGATAAGCGGAAGAAAATGGATGGATGGATGGACATAATTTTGCCCCAAATTAAGTGTGATTACCAAAAATGGGAATTTTGGACAGTTCGAAAACACAATAGCTAAAAATACAATGGCTATAGATACTCAGAAATAACAGGTTTAATCTATATTTTATGTTAATCTTGTGATGATGCCAAGTGAGCAGGACACGGAGATGCAGGCATTGTGCAGAATACAAGTTTTATTTAATGACAACAGGCTATACTGCCTTTAAGTTAAGTTAAGTCAAGCCACATTGTCAATTGTGATTTTCACCCCAATCGAAATTTGTCCTCCGCATTTACCCATCTGTGCAGTCAGAACACACACACACTAGTGATAACTAGGGGGCTGTGGTGCACACGTGCCCAGAGCAGTGGGCAGCCCTAGCCCAGCAAGCAGTTGGGGTTAGGTGCCTTGCTCAAGGGCACCTCAGTCATGGCCTCAGGCCAGGGAATCAAATCCACAACCCTCCGGTCACAAGACTGGTTCCCTAACCACCAGACCATGACTGCCCTAGCGCTGGACATTGGACACACAAGCAACATCACATCTCAAAAACAACAACTGACAACAACGACAGCACAACAAACACTTTAAGTACATGGAAGGCAACAAGCCACACATCAAAAAGAAAAGACAACACAGACAACTCTGGTAAACACATACACACACAACATGGAGCACATACACACACAATATGAAGTACATATATGGACATGGATAAACGTAACCACAAAGACACACCCCCAAAAGGAGGGGTCCGGGGCTGTACCGTGACAAATATTATGAACTAGATATGTTCTAATAGGTGAGTGTCACGGTGAAGCTCCCGGACCCCTCCCTTTGGGCGTGTGTTCATTGGTCTCACCTGTGGTTCGTCTCGTTCTCACATGGGGTTCATGTAGTTCGTCTATTTAATGTGCGAATATGCAGTGTCCTGTGCTCGTCTTTGTTTGAACAGTGTTGAGTGTTAGATGTTCTCTGTGTGCGTCTACGCTACGATTGTAGCTTAATAAATACAAACGTTAAACGTCAGACGATTCGCCTGCATTCTGTATGCAAATCCTCGCGTCACAGTGAGTATGTGACCATTTTGACAATTTAAATGTAAATACAGTTATGGGTTAAGGTATTGAAAAAAGAGAAATATTTGTCACTTGTGCCTTAAGCTGAGAATGAAAGAGGCAAATCAGAATGTCAAGGGAGCGAGAGAAGTGAACACGGACTGATGAGTTTCTCAACAGCATGTGTGTCCACATGACTCTAACATGACATATATTTGTGAGCTCATGTGTCAAAATCCCCAAAGCAACACAAACACCTCGGTATCTCACCTTTTCTCTTCACCTCATTTATTCATGGAGTAATTAAGCCTCTCATGTGGCACCGCAGTTCCTGCAGTGACAAATGCCATGTTTCATTGTTTTGGTCTTTTTTCTGCTTTCATTTCTAGTCATGTGTCTCCCAGCTTGTTAGTGTCTTTAACTGTGTCTTCTTACTGATTGTTATCACGTGTGTATACAGTGAGGAAAATAAGTATTTGAACACCCTGTGACTAAGTTCTAAGTTCTCCTACTTAGAAATCATGGAGGGGTCTGAAATTTTCATCTTAGGTGCATGTCCACTGTGACAATCAAAAAAAAAAAATTCCGGAAATCACAATGTATGATTATTTTAATAATTTCTTGTGTGTTACTGCTGCAAATACATATTTGAACACCTGTGAATGTCAATGTTAATATTTTGTACAGTAGCCTTTATTTGCAATTAAAGAGGTCAAACGTTTCCTGTAGTTTTTCACCAGGTTTGCACACACTGCAGCAGGGATTTGGCCCATTCCTCTACACAGATCTTCTACAGATCAGCCAGGTTTCTGGGCTGTCGCTGAGAAACACGGAGTTTGAGCTCCCTCCAAAGATTTTCTATAGGGTTTAGTCCTGGAGACTGGCTAGTCCACTCCAGAACCTTGATATGCTTTTTACGGAGCCACTCCTTGGTTATCCTGGCTGTGTGCTTTGGGTCATTGTCATGTTGGAAGACTTAGCCATGACCCATCTTCAATGCTCTAACTGAGGGTAGGAGGTTGTGCCCCAAAATCTCGCAATACATGGCCCCAGTCATCCTCTCCTTATGTAACGCCGGGAGCGGCGAAGAAGGTGAGAGCGGACACAAACGCTGAGATGAGCGAGATTTATTAAAGGGCAATCCAAACTCGGAGTCGTGTACACGGGCATGGGTCATAACATTCATGGAGTCCGACATAGAAACGTAACCAACACGAAGAGACATGATAAACAGGAACTAACTAACAAGAACAGAACTACAGACTAGAACACGAATAAACACGGGGCTGAGAATGAACAGAACAAAACGGAGACCAGTTAACGATTCAAATGACAGCACAAAATAACCGGCGACATTCCAGACACAACACAGGGTTTAAATAGAACAGGACTAATACAAGACACCTGAAAGGGAATAACGAGGGGTGGGACTATGAAACACATGGCTATCACAACAAACAGACATGAAATGACAAGGAGAGCAGGGCGGATCGTGACAGTACCCCCCCTCTAAGCGCACCACACCCGGGGTGCGCAAACCAAAACCACGAACAGGACATTAACCAAAGACACAAGGGAAACCAGGAACAGACAAAGCAGGCACACCAGAAACAAACGACGAACACAAACCAGAAACGGACGACATCGGTAGGGAAGGAAAACCAGGAAAAAAATTCGGGCAGGGCGAGAGACTAAAGGAAAGCTAGGGACAGACACGGGAGTGCAGACGGACGAGGGAACAAAACTAGAACAGGTAGAGACACAAGACTGAGGACGACGAACAGGCTGACATGAGGGAGGAGGAGCAACATTACAAGAAGGGCGACGATGACTAGGAGAGGGCACAACAGGAGGACGAGGGAGACGAAGACCTAAAACAGACCAGGCAACCGACAGGGGAACTGGCACAAACACAGGAACAGACACCGGGACAGACACTGAAATGGGCACAGGGGCAGACAAAAACGGGACAGGCACAGGAACAGAAACAGAGACCATGACACTGGCAAAGACAACACCAGGGACAACAGACGGCAAAAACAAAGGAGCAGAGTCCACAAAAGAGGGCGGGGAGGGCGGGGCACAAGGAGCAACAGGGGGCAAAGTGCAGGGCAGGACAGGCGGGACACGGGGAACTTCGCAGGGCGGGACGGGCGGGGCACGGGGAACTTCGCAGGGCGGGGTCCGAGGCGCAGCAAGGCGCACAGGCAGTCCCAGGTCCACAGGTGGCGCTGCGGTGACCACCAGCTGTGGTGACGACCCCTCCTGAGTCGCAGGAACAGGCGGTGAAGATGACCCCTTCCGGGTCGTGGGAACAGGCGGTGAAGATGACCCTGTCCGGGCCGCGGGAACAGGTGGCGAAGGTGACCCCTTCCGGGTCGCGGGAACAGGCGGTGAGGACGACCCCTTCCGGGTCGTGGGAACAGGCGGCGAGGACGACCCCTTCCGGGTCGTGGGAACAGGGGGCGGTCCCATCCGGGTTGCGGGAACAGGCGGCGACCCCCTCCGGGACGCGGGAACAGGCGGCGACCCCCTCTGGGACGCGGGAACAGGCGGCGACCCCCTCTGGGACGCGGGGACTGGCGGCGACCCCATCCGGGGCGCGGGGACTGGCGGCGAGGGTGAACCCTTCTAGGTCATGGAAACTTGCGGCGAGGGTGACCCCGTCTGGATTGCGGTGACAGGTGGTGGTGACTCCTGGACCTCCGGTGCTATAGCTAGCCTCTCCTGAGCCTCCGGCACTATAGTCGGCCTCTCCTGGGCCTCCGGCACTATAGTCGGCCTCTCCTGGGCCTCCGGCACTTTCGAGCTGGCCTCTCCTGGGCCTCTAGCCTTCGGGTAGGCCTCTCCTGGGCCTCCGGCACTCGAGCCGGGCTCTCCTGGGCTTCCGGCACTATAGCTGGCCTCTCCTGGGCCTCCGGCACTATAGTCGGCCTCTCCTGGGCCTCCGGCACTATAGTCGGCCTCTCCTGGGCCTCCGGCACTCGAGCTGGCCTCTCCTGGGCCTCTAGCCTGGGTAGGCCTCTCCTGGGCCTCCGGCACTGAGCCGGGCTCTCCTGGGCCTCCGGCACTATAGCTGGCCTCTCCTGGGCCTCCGGCACTCGGGCTGGCCTCCCTGGGCCTCTGGCACTCGGGCTGGCCTCTCCTGGGCCTCTGGCACTCGAGCTGGCCTCTCCTGGGCCTCTGGCACTCGGGCTGGCCTCTCCTGGGCCTCTGGCACTCGGGCTGGCCTCTCCTGGGCCTCTGGCACTCGAGCTGGCCTCTCCTGGGCCTCCGGCACTCGAGTTCGGCCACTACCCCCCAAAATTCTTTGGGGTAGCTGCCGTACATCGGGTTGACCATTGGGGGCGCTGCGGCAACCGGGCTCGTTCTTGGGGGTGTGGCTTTCCCCACTGGAGCTTGAACGAGCCTGGGAGAACATACAGACACAGCTGCCTCTCGGTTGCTTTCTCTGCGACGGCTCCACCTCAACCGAGGTATCGGGAGCTCGCAGTGGCGTTTGAAAGCCAACCGAGTAAGAATTTGGAGTAAAGTTACCTTTTCCCTTGAGCGACGAGATCCCCTTGTTCCCACAACGCCAGGGGAATTCCTGTCTCTGGTTAGTTCGCGCTGTAATATCGGAGATTTGGACTGCGCGGAAGCAGCCAACATCTCATTACCACGACTGAACTTACCAGAGTCTCGCTCTCTCGCTGTGTCCTTGTATGGCCGGTTGTTATGTAACGCCGGGAGCGGCGGAGAAGGTGAGAGCGGACACAAACGCTGAGATGAGCGAGATTTATTAAAGGGCAATCCAAACTCGGAGTCGTGTACACGGGCATGGGTCATAACATTCATGGAGTCCGACATAGAAACGTAACCAACACGAAGAGACATGATAAACAGGAACTAACTAACAAGAACAGAACTACAGACTAGAACACGAATAAACACGGGGCTGAGAATGAACAGAACAAAACGGAGACCAGATAACGATTCAAATGACAGCACAAAATAACTGGCGACATTCCAGACACAACACAGGGTTTAAATAGAACAGGACTAATACAAGACACCTGAAAGGGAATAACGAGGGGTGGGACTATGAAACACATGGCTATCACAACAAACAGACATGAAATGACAAGGAGAGCAGGGCGGATCGTGACACCTTAATACAGTGCAGTAATCCTGTCCCAGGATGGGCCTGGATGTGTGCTGATTTAAGCAGAGGAATCTTCCATGCCATGCATGAATTTTAAACTATGACGTCTTAGTGTACCCACAATAAACTTGGAAAGAGTGGTGCCACCTTTCTTCAGGTCATTGAACAGCTCCTCCCGTGTAATTCTGGGCTGATTCCTCACCTTTCTTCTGATCATTGATACGCCACAAGGTGAGATCTTGCATGGAGCCCCAGTCCGATGGAGATTTACAGTCATGTTTAGCTTCTTCCAATTGCTCCAACAGTTGATCTTTTTTCACCATGCTGCTTGGCAATTGCCCTTTCCTTCTGGAGGTCTACAATTTTGTCTCTGGTGTCTTTGGACAGCTCTTTGGTCTTAGCCATGTTAGTAGTTGGAGTCTTACTGATTGTGTGGTGTGGAAAGGTAACTTTATGCAGCTAATGACCTCAAACATGTGCTTCTACTTTAGAATAATATGTGGAGTGGAGATGGACTTTGTAGAGTCGGACTAACAGGTCTTTGAGGGCCAGAATTTATGCTGATTGGCAGGTGCTCAAATACGTATTTGTAGCAGTAACACACAAATAAATGATTAAAAAAGCATACATCTGTGATTTTTTAGATTGTCTCTCACAGTGGACATGTGGATAATTTCAGACCCCTCCATGAATTCTAAGTGGGAGAACTTGCAAAGTCGCAGGGTGTTCAAATACTTATTTTCCTCACTGAATATAGACCTCATTTCTTAGCCTAACTCTTGTTGGATTTAAGGTACATGTGAAAGGGAACATAAAGGTCATGGCTATATAGTAGTAGTATATAGTACATGTAACGCCGCGTGAGGCGTGGATTTGCGAGGCGGACACAATCGCTGATATGAGCGAGATTTATTGTGAGACTGACCAGAACACGAGACATAACCTACACGTAAAGACATGATTAAACAGAGGATGCACTAGAGAACTAAACACGGAAGGAGAACTAGAACATACACGAAGCTGAAACTGAATACCACGAGAGACTAAACGCGAAGTTACAAAAACATGACAGAGGTTATTAGACTAAGTATAAAGACAACGAAATGACAGTGTGACGACAAGGGCTCTATACAAACGAGGCTGAAGACAAAGTAATACAAACGAGGCTGAAGACAAAATAACCAGCAACACGGAAGACCAAACAGAGGGTATAAATAGAACAGAACTAACACGAAACACCTGAAAGACTAAACGAGAGGCAGGGAATACAAAACACGAGACGGGGCTAAGACGCACATGGCTACAAAAACAAACAGGCATGAGAATGACAGGAGGGAGGCGGGGCAGACCGTGACAGAACCCCCCCCCCCAAAAGCGCATCCACCGGGAGCGCGCAAAGAAAAAAAAATCAAAACACACAAGGAAAACGAAACCCCAACACAGACCACGCAACCAACAGAGGGACTGGCACAAACACCGGAACTGAAACAGAGACAGAGACAACCAGGGGCACAGACAAAAACGAAACAGGAACACACACAGGCACCGAAACACGCAACACAACACGAGTAAAAACAACACCAGGGACAGCTGAGGGAAAAAATAAGGAGTCCGAAACCACACAAGAGGGCAGGGAGGGCGGGACACGGGGAACTTCGCAGGGCGGGATGGGCGGGGACCACGGTGCACCCGGACGCGTAGGCGGGCCCGAGTCCACAGGGGGCGCTACATGGACGTCCAGCTGCGTCCGGCCAATGTTCACCGGGGGCGCAGCGCCTGGCGTCAGCGGTGACCGAAGCTGGGTCAGTGGAGACGTGCAAGACCCACGCTGGGTCACGGGAACAAGAACTAAGGAAGACCCCTTCCGGGTCACGGGAACAGGAGACGTGGGAGACCCCTTCCGGGTCACGGGAACAGGAGACGTGGGAGACCCCATCCGGGTCACGGGAACAGGAGACGTGGAGGACCCCATCCGGGTCACGGGAACAGGAGACGTGGAGGACCCCATCCGGGTCACGGGAACAGGATACGTAGGAGACCCCTTTCGGGCCACGGGAACAGGAGACGTGGGAGACCCCATCCGGGTCACGGGAACAGGAGACGTGGAAGACCTCTTCCGAGTCATGGGAACAGGAGACGTGAAAGACCCCATCTGGGTCACTGGTTCGCTGGCTGGCCTCTCCTGGGCCACCGGTTCGCTAGCCGGCCTCTCCTGGGCCTCGGGCACTCGAGCTGGCCTCTCCTGAGCCACCCGTTCACAAGTTGGCCACTCCTGGGACTGCGGTGCGCTGGCCGGCCTCTCCTGGACCACCGGTGCGCTGGCTGGCCTCTCCAGGGCCTCGTGCACTCGGCCACCACCCCCCCCCAAAAAAATTCTTTGGCAGATCACCTGCCATAGGGAGGCCTGCCGAGGTGGCAGTGCTGTTTATTGCCACCACCGGAGCCTCTGAAATCCTGGAGGAACATGCAGGTACAGGGTCTCCTCGGCGGCTCTTACTGCACATGCTCCGACCCACTCAAGGTATTGGGAGCTCGCAGTGCTGTTTTAGAGCATGCCGAGGGCTGTTGTACAGACCACCTGCACATTCACTCCTCCTGGCCACGTCTTGCGCTACAGGTTGCCCGTCCCTGTAGCGGTCATCAAGACGGGCAGGATCATGGCGCTCTTCCGGGTTCTCCCGGCAATAGACAGCTAAACGGAAGATGTCCAGAATAGCCTGTCTATCCCGTAGAGAACCCGCTGTACCCACAGCGCCAGGGGATTTCCTGTCTCCGGTTTGTTCACGCTGTAACATCGGAGATGTGAACTGCACTGGAGCAGCCATCATCTCGTTACAGTGACGGAACTCACCGGAGTCTCGCTCTCTCGCTGTGTCCTTTGGTGGCTGGTTATTATGTAACGCCGCACGAGGCGTGGATTTGCGAGGCGGACACAATCGCTGAGATGAGCGAGATTTATTGTGAGACTGACCAGAACACGAGATATAACCTACACGTAAAGACATGATTACACAGAGGATGCACTAGAGAACTAAACACGGAAGGAGAACTAGAACATACACGAAGCTGAAACTGAATACCACGAGAGACTAAACGCGAAGTTACAAAAACATGACAGAGGTTATTAGACTAAGTACAAAGACAACGAAACGACTGTATACAAACGAGGCTGAAGACAAAGTAATACAAACGAGGCTGAAGACAAAATAACCAGCAACACGGAAGACCAAACAGAGGGTATAAATAGAACAGAACTAACACGAAACACCTGAAAGACTAAACGAGAGGCAGGGAATACAAAACATGAGGCGGGGCTAAGACGCACATGGCTACAAAAACAAACAGGCATGAGAATGACAGGAGGGAGGCGGGGCAGACCGTGACAGTACATATATATTATATACTATATACTATACTATAGTAGAATGTTCAGTGATGTGTGACAATAATGAGAAGACAGAGTGAGTATAGTAGAATAAGTCCTGTATATAGAGTTGGAAAACACATGCATGTCCATGTGTGCTTAATACAAATTGATCTGTGTAGAAGGACCTACTGTAACGAACAGGGTTTGGAACAGAACGCCACGGAGATCTTTGTACACGACACGTTTATTTAGACAAAACAGGCTACTTCGGTAGCGTGTACAAGATAAGTTTTTACATTTAGCACACACTGGACTTTCAACACAATTTCAAACAAAGACGCACACAGGACACTGCGTAAACGCACATTAAATAGAAGAACAACACTCTCCCCTTGTAATGACAAGACAAGCCACAGGTGAGACTGATGAACACACCCACACCGACATACACCCACGGAACTACATATAAGGACTTAGATGATGTAAACACACGCCCAAAAGGAGGGGTCCGGGAGCGTCACCGTGACACCTACAGCCATGTGTCTGACTAGAACCATACACACACACAAATCATATACACAGGTTACTCTTGCTTTCATATTTAATTTTGAAGGTTATATAACCTACCAAAGGTGGGTGTGAGTCACAAGTCTCAGGTATTTTACTCTCAAGTCTCAAATCAAAAAGATATTATGATTTAGTTGAACCAATTGGTGGCATGTTGTAGCTACACATATTGGCTGACAGTCTTCTCAGTTAGATTTTGAAAGTCACAAACCTACAATAAATGTGCCTTTGTGGAACACATTGAAGTTACACAGGCCTAATAATTAGGAAACAAACAAAAATACATCATATGTTTTAATACATAATAAATACACAGTTTTACTGTGGCACTTTTTCCCTTTACAACAGGTGAACTAGTCATATATATATATATATATATATATATATATATATATATATATATATATATTGTTAATAATAATATTAACAATAATAACACAATGATTTAAAGTGGTTATGAGATCGGAATCATTTTTGTTAGAATGTTTGGTGTGTGGATTGTGTTTATATTCTTATTATTCTGTTTTATTTATTTATTTTTCTGAGCATCCATCCCAACAACTTTGTTACGAACAGAACACGCAGAGAGGAATCCAAATGCGGAAGTAATCCGTCTTTATTGATATCGACAGAACACAACAGAGCAAGGTAACGATAGCAACTTTTGCTAATCCTGGTTGATGTATACACAGAGGGGGAGTCGGGCCGGGCGAAAGTCGTAACAGGAGAGCAGAGTCCGGGAGGCACAGGGTGGCTAGGCTGGAGACGAGGTCTAGGACGGAAGCAGAGGTCGGCACACGGGAAAACACACACAGAGAGTAAACGCTTGGTACGCAACATAGTTGGCAATACTTCGCAACCAGGAAGTGACCGAGGGGTGTATATAGAACAGAAGGGGAGTGGCGGCAGGACAGGTGACTAGTGGGAGGAGAGGGAGGAAGAGGATCTATTCCTGACAAACTTTATGAAGTATACTGAGAAATGAAAATCCTCTTCTTCTGATGAGCCACCAATGAAGAGTGTGAAAATCACTGATACCCTCATCTCTCCATGAGTAACACAGGCAACACTTGATAGGCTTGTATTAAACCTTGTCTCTGAAGCTAGCCAACAATTTTCTGTGGTTGAGCCACTATCCTTTAAGACTATGATAGATAGCAGCAAGGCTTGTCTTCAATCATGTCCCTCCACTGCTGCATATTCTGACTGAACACATAGCACTTTTGTAAGTCGCTCTGGATAAGAGTGTCTGCTAAATGCTTTAAATGTAAATGTAAATCTCTTCATCCTCAGTGCACTTTAATGTCAAGAAAAACATTAACCTGCAGGACAAAGGAAGCTGCGAAGAACATGAAGAGCATAATCATTAAAAAGTTGAGTGCTGTGAATCATGTTGCCACCACAACAGAGTGCTGGACTGCCAGACAGCGTAGTTATTTGGGTGTCACCTGTCATTGGATAGACCCCACATCTCTGGAGAGGCAATCTGCTGCACTGGCTTGTCAACGTGTTAAAGGCTCACACACATTTGATGTTCTTGCTGCTGCATTAGAAGAATTACATTCTGAATATCAGATCAGGGAAAAGGTGACAAGAACTACAACAGACAGTGGCTCTAACTTCTTGAAAGCCTTTCGTTTATATGGTGTTTATGAAAAAGAAGATAAGGATGTCTGTAGACAAAAAGGAGAAAGACTCCATCATGGACGAAGCATCAGAAGATGAGTCAGAGATGGATTATCACGATGTAGCTGCCATTCTGGATGATGACACAGGCTGAAAGAGTGGTGCGCATTCACAAGGAACATGGAGAATCTGCATTTCGCAATGTATGCACAGCATTGTATCAAGATGTAAGTTGGCAGATCTCACCACTGGTTGCAAAGAAGACTTACTTAAGTATGAGTCAGTAAAACATGCACTGTGCACATTTAATGTATCAACTAAAACTACAATCCAGTTTTATATTAAAGGTTGTGTAGTAGAAATAGCCAAGGCCACTTCACCACCATACACAGAGATGACCTCCGCTCGCTAAGTGTGAGAAAACTGACCTTTGTAGGTGGACTCGTTGCTGCCGATCGTCATCTGGACGTGGACAATTAACATCGGTGTGTTCCGCCAATCGGGTTTCAGAAGGGCTTCACCAGCCCACCAATGAGACGCTTTAGGAGGCGGGCGTTCGTGTTTAAAGGAGGGATACATGGACGGACGAAGAGAGATATACCTGACTGACATTTAGCAGCGAATTGGTTTTGTAAAGTAGACTGGGGAGGAACTGTAGTATGTGTGTAAGAGTCCAATAGTCTGTGTATGTTAAACATTACATGTAGTGTATGTTGGTGGTTGTCTGGTCTTTGCTAAGTGTGTTTATGACATGTTTACTGTTCGTGTGGGAGGCTACGGTGGGATGGGTTAGTTTTTTTGTTTTTTGTAGTTCATTTCTGTTGTATAGGTATGTTAGGAAAGGGGGCGGGTGTCACCCTTGTACGTTTTGTTAGGATTAGAGGGTTTGTTAGGTAGGGTAGAGGTTTTATTTCTTTCATTGATTTGATGCTGCCCGTATCCCACCGTAGGTCAATACATTAATACACAGGACGTTTAGTGGCCGTTACATCTAGCCTGTTCAGTGGTTATGATTTGTATAAGTTGTATTGTCCTGTTAATCTGTGTCATTGCATGTCTGGATTAGTAAATACTTGTCTTTGGTTACTATCAGTTTGGTTGTTGTGTGCCTTTTATCATATACCACCTTATACCCAGTAGTAGTCCTATGCACCTGTTGGTTACCTAGTCTTGGTTCTATTAAAGAAGGGGGACGTAACAACATCTCACACTAATTTATTTAGCATGTACTTCTGTTCAGCTCTTTCTGTTTGGTTTGTTTACTTTCTGTTTTGGTTTATTAACATACTTTCATTTTTCCATGGAATTAGAAGACCAAACTTGGCATATCTATATCACTCCTCTTGTCACTTTGTTGCTCTGCTGCTGCTATCCTTCTGTGATATATATACCTGTATATGATGTATATATTTTTTCTTATTACACACACTTTCTTTTTCATTCTGTCTGTATGTTTTATGTTTTAGAGTGAAGAGTCATTAAGTGACTACAAGGCTAATGAAATGAAAGTGTCTCAGCTTGGCGATATTATGTAAATGGAAAAAGGCAGCCTTAGTGACATTGCATATATGTGTGTCAAATGAAAGATCCGAATCAATAGTAACACCTAAGCTTTTTGCGGTAGACTTAGGTGTTACTGAAAACCCATCTAGGGTAAGGGGAATATCAGCCCAGCTGCTTCTAGCAGCTTTAGGCCCAAGAAACAGCACCTCAGTCTTATCAGAATTTATTTGAAGAAAATTAGACGCCATCCAGTTTTTAATGTCCTGGATGCAGTTCTCAATCTTGAGAGTAGTGGTGATGTCATCCGGATTGGAAGATATATACAAATGAGTAACAATCACTGTTCCTCCAATGTGGATCTTGAACCTGAGGTAGGAGTCGGCATCGGCACGTCTGCTGGTGGAATTAGCATATGCATCCATGGCATCAACTGGCAAGCCAGACCATCTTGTAGGTACTTTTATGGAATTGTCTTGGTAGAATCATGTGACAGGATAAAAAATTCAGGTTACGTACAGTACAGGCCAAACGTTTGGACACACATTCAATGTTCAATTCAATATTTACATTGTAGACATTACATTGTCTCACTGAAGGCATCAAAACTATGAATGAACACATGTGGAGTTGTGTCAAAGGTCAGTCAAAATTGCAAAAACTTTAAATGTGTCCCCAAGTGGAGTCGCAAAAACCATCAAGTGCTACAACGAAACTGGCACACATGAGGACCAACCCAGGAAATTAAGACCAATAGTCACCTCTGCTTCTCAGGACAAGTTCATCCGAGTCACTAGCTTCAGAAATCGCCCAGTGGAAGCATGTGTAACGGATGTGAATTCTTCAGCAAGCCATATACAAACAACAGAACTCAGGATGGAGTTCAACACGTTTACTGTGAGACATACAAATCACAATTTTAGTCTTCACACGTATGTCGGGCACACTCTGGCTCCCCTCATCAGTGTAAAACGCCACTGTCAGCAGGAGGAAGCCTTAATAACTTACAAATACACGCTGGCCACGATATTACATGCTACTACACAGTATGTAATATGCTAACTCGTTTTATGAAACCAATGAACCATGTACGAACTCATAATAAAACATTCTATATGAAATTCCCTTGTGTGGAGGTGTCAAAAACGGATTTTCACACTCAAAATTAAATGAACATACCTGTGAGACATAAAAATCACAATTTTAGTCTTCACATGTATGTCGGGCACACTCTGGCTCCCTATGAAATAAAATTGTCATAAGATGGCTGCCCTATTAGCTTGCAGTTAGCTAGCTAAAATAAAATCAAGGCTGATTAAAAACGTTTTTCCCTTTTTAAACTCTCATCAGCCCACCAAAGTACGCAATAATGGTACCACTACAGCTTACAATATTTCCTCCACAACATACGTTCATGCAAAAATAGAACTAATATGTTAAATGATTAAAATAAATATAGCTTTATGAGGGGGGGGGGCCCAATATAACTTTTGCGTGGTGCGCAGAGCGTCGCCGATCTTTCAAAATAAAAGACCAGAAATGATAAAATTCACATTATACTAAAAAAATAAAGCACAGGCATTGAACAGGAATTATAATATATATAATTATATTATTGTATTTTTAACTCCGTTACACATATATAATGAAAATAATATGGGGCCCAGTACAGATCCTTGTGGGACACCATATTTTACCTTAGAACGCTCTGAGCATTCGTTGTTTACTAGTACAAATTGATAACGATCTGTCAGGTAGGACCTGAACCAGGAGAGTGCTTGACCTCTTATGCCAATGAGTGTCTCCAGCCTATTAAGTAGAATATTATGATCAATGGTGTCAAAAGCAGCACTGAAATCTAGCAATATGAAAAAAGAAATCCTTTATCAGAGGAAAGTAAGAGATCGTTCAGTACTTTAGTAAGTGCAGTTTCAGTGCTGTGATGGGATCTAAATCCAGACTGAAATAACTCTAAGACATGTTCTGTCTGTAAGTTGTGAAGAAACTACTTTCTCTAAAATTTTGGATACGAATGACAAATTAGAGACTGGCCTATAGTTGGACATTTCCTGGGGGTTAAGACCAGATTTTTTAATTAGTGGCTTGATGACTGCAAGTTTAAATGAACTGGGAATATAGCCCAGGCTCAGAGAGTAGTTTATTATAGTTAGCAAAGGTTCTACATTGCTATGCAGTAATTCTTTAAGTAAATGGGTTGGTACGGCATCTAGTATGCATGTGGAGGGTTTGGCAGATTCCACCAATGAAATAAGCTCCTCACGACCAATTGGGGAGAAGGACTCTAACAGGGCATCAGGGCTGACCAGACAGCTGTCAAGGTGCATTGGCATGTTGCCAGGCTCTGATATAGCACGACCAATTTTTTCCATAATTTGATCAATCTTATCCATTAAAGAATTTCATAAAATTATTACTGCTACACTCTAGTGGGATCAGTGAGTTGATTTGATCATGGCTCCTCGTTAGGGTGGAAACAGTTTTAAATAGGAGTCCAGAATTGTTTTTATGTTTTTCTATTAAAGCTGATAAGTATGAGGATTTTGCCGTATGGAGGGCATGCTTATATTCAATAAGGCTGCTTTTCCATGATAGTCTATACACTTCTAACTTAGAATTTCGCCATTTACGCTCCAGGTTCCACGCGGCTCATTTGAGACTACGCATGTGCTCGTTGTACCATGGCACTTCGCTCAGTGGCTCTCTTATAGCGTAATGGTGCAACCTTGTCTAAAGCTGTACGAAGAGAAGTCTCAACGTGCTCAGTAAAACGCTCTAGTCCTTTTAGAGCTACAGGTGTATGAATTTTTGTCAAACCCGGTAAAATATCAGTGAGCGCGGCTATGGTACTAGGTGTTATAGTTCGTTTCATTCGGTAGCGGGGCGGCTGATGTATACCGTCAGTCAAGCATAACTCGTACGTTATGAGGCTGTGGTCAGAAACGGCCTCACTCTGAGGTAAAATTGCTAAACTGGATATGTTAATCTTCTTCTTTCGGCAATGTAAGTCTCCTCTCTCCTCTGTACATGTCTAAACCATCTCAATCTCGCTTCTCTAACCTTATCTCCAAAACAAGCTACATGTGCTGATCCTCTAATAAACGCATTTCTGATCCTATCCTTCCTCGTCACTCCAAGTGAGAATCTCAACATCTTCATCTCAGACACCTCCATCTCCCTCACCTGTCTCTTTGTCAGTACTACTGTCTCCAGTCCATACAACATAGCAGGTCTCACTACTGTCCTATAGATCTTACCTTTCATTATAGCCGACACCCTTCTATCACAGATCACCCGTTACTTTGTGCCATCCACACCACCCTGCCTGCACGCTCTTCTTTACATCTCTTTCACTTCCTCCATTACTCTGTACCTTCGACCCTAAGTAGGTAAATTCGTCGACCTTCACCAAATCAAATTCCTTGTAACTGGACCTGTCCACCATCTGCCCTCTCATTCACACACATGTACTCTGTTTTACTCCTGTTCACTTTCATTCCCCTGCTTTCCAAAGCATACCTCCATCTCTCCAAGCTTGCCTCCACCTGCTCCCTACTCTCACTACAGATCAAAATGTCATCAGCAAACATCATAGTCCAAGGGGACTCCTGCCTAACCTCGTCCGTCAGTCTGTCCATGACAATTGCGAACAGGAAGGGACTCAGGGCTGATCCCTGGTGTAGTCCTACCCCCACTTTAAACCCGTCTGTCATTCCTACCGCACATCTCACTGCTGTCACACTGTTCTCGTACATATCATGCACCACCATCACATACCTTTCCGCTACTCCTGACTTCATCAAACAATACCACAGCTCCTGTCTCGGTACTCTATCATAAGTTTTCTCTAAGTCAACAAACACACAATGTAACTCCCTCTGTCCTTCCCTATACTTCTCCATTAGCACTCTCAAAGCAAACATAGCATCTGTGGTGCACTTAGCTGGCATGAAACCATACTGCTGCTCACAGATCTCTACTTCTCCTCTAAGCCTAGCTTCCACTACTCTTTCCCAGATTTTCAGGCTGTGACTGATCAACTTAATTCCCCTGTAATTACTACGTCACAGTGAGAAGGCAGGGTGGCCACCAGAAGGCACCTGTCCGCTCAAGCACCAGAAGGCACACGCCCTCACTACGCACGCGCACGCCCTCTTAGAACTTGTCACTCTCCCACTCATTATCACCTGAATACTAGCACCTCACATTCGACGAGCCTGTGGAGAAGTTCCATCCTAAGGAGAAGCATCATCTTAGAGATGCTAGTGCCCTGCGCTTTATCTTTCTTATTTCTGTTTAATTTTGCTATAACGCCTGAGTATTTGAGTTGTTCCTATGGAACCAATAAAAGATCTTTCGCCACAACCTACGCCTACCGCTGCCTACCTCAACCCGTCACACTACAGCTCTGAACGTCGCCCTTATTCTTAAAAATCGGCACCATTATGCTTCGTCTCCACTCCTCAGGCATCTTCTGGCCTTCCAAGATTCTGTTAAATAACCCAGTCAAAAACTCCACTGCTGTCTCTCCCAAACATCTCCATGCCTCCACTGGAATATCATCCGGTCCAACTGCCTTACCACACTTCATTCTCCGAATCGCAGCCCTTACTTCCTCCTTGCTCACCTGGGGCACTACCTGATTCACAACCTCTACCTCTTCTAACCTTCTTTCCCTTTCATTGTCTTGATTCATCAGTTCCTCAAAATACTCCTTCCACCTTCCCAAGACACTCTCCTCACTACACAACACATTCCCATCTTTATCCTTTATCATCCTAACCTGCTGCACATCCTGCCCATCATGGTTTCTCTGTCTGGCCAATCTGTACAGATCCTTTTCCCCTTCCTTAGTGTCCAACTTCTCATACCTCTTGCTATATGCCTTCTCTTTAGCTTCTGCCATTGCTCTCTTTGCTATACGACACATCTCCTTGTACTTCTGTCTACTTTCTTCATCCCGCTGAAAATCCCAATTCTTTTTAGCCAACCGCTTTCCTGTCAAACTTTCCTGAACTTCCTCATTCCACCACCATGACTCCTTGTCTATCTTCCTCTGTCCTGAGGTCACACCAAGTACCTTCCTAGCCACATCCCTCACTGCATTTGAAGTCTCAGCCCAGGTACCCAGAACACCACCATTACACAGTACCTGTCTCACCTCATCCCTGAATTTTACACCACAGTCCTCATCCTTTAACTTCCACCACCTGATCTTAGGTACCACTCTCACTCTCTTCCTCTTCTTCACCTTCAAAACCATCCTACATATCACTATCCTATGCTGGTTAGCTACACTCTCCCCTGGTACCACCTTGCAATCACTTACCTCTTTCAGGTTTTGTCTCCTACAGAGGATAACGTCACCCTGTGCTCTTCCTTTTTCTTAAAATAGGTGTTAACTACATCCATCTCTATCCTTTTAGCAAAGTCTACCACCATTTGTCCTTCCGTATTCCTTTCTTTAACACCATATCTACCCAACACCTCCTCATCACCACTGTTCACTTCACCAACATGTCCATTTAAATCTGCTCCGATAACCACTCTCTCTTCTTTAGGAACCTGCAAAACTACTTCATCTAACTCCCTACAGAATTCTTCTTTCTCCTCCACATCACAACCTGCCTGAGGAGCATAAGCACTGACACATTCATCATCACTCCAACAATCTCTAACTTTACACAGATCACCCTGTCACTTACTCTCTTTACCTCCACTACATTCTTACTAAACGCATCCTTCAGGATTACTCCTACTCCATTTCTCTTCCTGTCTACTCCATGATAGAAGAGTTTGAAGCCACCACCAATGCTCCTGGCCTTGCTCCCCTTCCACTTGGTCTCTTGAACACACAGTATATCTAACTTCCTCCTCTCCATCGCATCAGCTAGCTCTCTCCCTTTACCTGTCATAGAGCCCACATTCAACGTACCAACTCTAACCTCCACCCTCCTGCTCTGCCTCCTCTCCTTCAGCTTCAGAACCCTCTTCCCCCCTCTCCTCCTCCTCCTTGTCCCAACAGTAGCCCAATTTCCACTAATGACCTGTTGGACAACATCACCAGTGGCGGTCGTCGTTAACCCGGGCCTCGACCGATCCGCTATGGAATTTCTATTTTTGATCCGCATCATTTGATTTGGCGCAGTTTTTACACTGGATGCCCTTCCAGACGCAACCCTCCCTATTTATCCGGGCTTGGGACCGGCACTAAAATACACTGATGTGTGCACCCTAGTGGCTAGGTTTAAATTAAACTGGATATGTTAATACCAAATGATAAGACCAGGTCTAAAGTATGACTACAATTATGCGTAGGACCCACCACATTCTGAATGATACCCATTGAATCAAGAATTTCTTGAAATTTTTTTGCTGAAAGAGTCACAAAGATTCTCAAAATGGATGTTAAAATCACCAACTATAATCACCTTATCGGCTGATAGCGCTACATGAGACAGGAAGTCTGAAAACTCCTGCAAGAACTCAGAGTAAGAACCAGGGGGGGCGGTAAATAGTAATTAACATAAACGACTGCGACGCTTTGTTGGTTGTTAGATTTGATACATATGAAACAGTGAGGATGAGATGTTCAAACAAATTAAACTTAAAGCCGAATTTTTGAGAAATGTCTATATTAGAGTCATATATTGTGGCGACACCACCTCCTTGACCATTTGGACGGGGGTTATGAACATATCTATAGCCAGAGAGAGAAGCTTCGTTTAGGGTCATATAATCGTCTGGCCGGGTCCAGGTTTCCGTCAAGCAGAGCATGCATAGATTATGATCGGTAATCATTTCATTAACAAGCAATGCTTTAGATGACAGGGATCTAATATTTAGCGGTCCTAGTTTCAGATTTAAACTACTCTCTAAGGGAGCATAATCGAATTAAACATGAATTAAATTTTGTCTACTAACTTTGCAGGAGTTATTTTTTTTTCCATTAATGTTCCCTCACTCTGTGTCAGTTCACATGGCACTGTTAAACGCTCGATCCATCCTTAATAAAACATTTATTTTAAATGACTTCTCCACTTCTCATAACTTGGACATAATGTTTTTAACTGAGACATGGGTTACGACTGGAGACCACGCCCTCTTCCTGGAACTTTGCCCACCTGGCTGCGGATCCTTCAGTGTACCGCGGAATACGGGCAGAGGTGGAGGAATCGCGGTGGTTTTTAAACAACGTCTTGGATGTCAAATTCTAAACTTCGGGTCGTTCAAAAAGTTTTGGAGCAATTCTTTTTTCCCCTTTCTATGTGCAATAATATACAGACCTTCAGGGATTTTATCACTGAATTTTCAGAATTCCTTGGTTTATTGGTGTCATGTCTGGCTCCGCCCTCCACCCCAGTCTTGTGTCTTTCAACCTAGCCCCTCCTTAATTCTGCGTTTCCTTGGGTTCCCTATGTCACGCCCCCCTCGTTATCCCGTCCAGCTCTGTCTAGTTAATTTCCCCTGAAACCAGCGTTTAAATTTTCCACGTCTCCCTGCTCCCTCGTCGGTCAATCCCTGTTCATTCCTTGTAGGTTGCCCTGCCCAGTACCTATTCCTTGAAGTTCCTGTCTGTTCTTCCTTGTTCGTGTATTCTAGGTTTTCGTTTTATATTGCACCTTAAGTTGTTATTTCCGTCCTAGTTTGCTTTATGCATGGTTTCGCGTCCTCCTAGTTCTGTCTCCCGTAAGTCGTTCTACCTTGTTCCTCGTTCATAACCAAGCGTGAAGTGTGTATTCCGGTTTCTGTTAGTTTTTGCGTTCTTCGTTATGGTCTCGCTCTGACTCGTCCATATGTTCTGTTGTTCTATGTCGTTGTCGATTGGTTATTCTCCTTCTTGTCAATATCCCCCCCCCGCTGCGTTCTTGCCCTAGTCCTACCTGTTAATTCCTTGTTCTCTTTCTAGTTTGTAGTTTATTGTTTCTCTTATGCGTGTATGGTTGTGCTTTCATGTTAGTTCGCTACAGTGTCAGCGGTGTAACGGTTAAGTGTTTATTTTCCCCTGTTGTCCGTTTTCTTAGAGGTTGTTCCTGTGCTAAATGGTTTTGTTGTTTTCCCCATTAAAATTGGTTAAACTTGCATTTGCGTCACGCCCCTCTTGTTTAGAAACGTAACAATTGGTACCCATGTCTGATAGAATTTTATTACTCGGTGATTTTAATACATATTTGCTGTCTTGATAGATATCAAGTTAATGATTTTACTCAGCTCTTAGATTCTTTTAACACCTCTTTGTGCATATTGCTGGATAAGGGTGTGGCACGTTTGGATAACAGCGTGGCACTTTGGCGAGGCCTTGGACACCTTGTGGAATATACTGTGTAGCTCTTCAGTACTTCATGTATATGCTCAATATTATTTATTTTGTAAGACAACACCCCGTTGAATCAGAAAAAGCAGAGTATGACAGATTTTACATCAGCAGTGTACATTTAGACACTTTAAATCCCCCAAATCAAAACTGTTTTTTGGATTTTTTCTGTTTTGGAGGCTCTCATGGAGCCAAAATTATGGAAATATATGCCTGGAAGTGAATCAATATGTTGGCTGTCCACTTCAGTTTGAATCCTGAATTATCATTTTGCTATATGTACACCTTGAGATTACTAGTGTTAAAGTGTATTGTTCAAATTGTTTAGAAATCGGCTCATAATGGCTGCCGCACAAAGGTCACATTTCTTTTCTTTTACTGTTGGACCTTAGTGTTGCTAACAGTATTAGCAGCACTAATTGATCACCATTGATCACAACATTCTACTGAATAGGCTGGAGACACTCCAATGTCTCCAATTTGCAGTGCTTCGGATGGTTTCGGAAACACTGGCTCACCCTTTAGCCCATTGCTATCCCCAAGACTAGCCTCAGCTCATTCTGTACCCTGTTCTAATATTAACTGTTTCTCTATCAAACCCATTGCTGTGAAAATTATTCTAAGGGAGTTGCAAATGCTAGATACTAAAAAGCCAACTGGGATAGATGAATTGGATCCATTCTTTTTTAAATTGCCAGCTTTCATAATAGCAGCTCCTATAACAGAGAATTTTAACTTAGGCACTGCTGAAATACCTACTGAATGGAAGTCAGCTATTGTACATCCTCTTTTTAAAAATGGAGACCAAGCTGACCCAAATTGCTACAGGACAATTTCCATATTACCTTGCATTTCAAAGGTATGTGAAAAAATAATTAATGGGCAATTAAATGGTTATCTTAATGATAAAAACATTTTATGTGATATGCAGTCAGGTTTTCGACCAGGTTATGGTTGTTCCACTGCGGTTTTAACACTTGTTAACGATAATTCCTCAGCGCTGAACACAAAGCACCATTGTACAGCAATTTTTATTGACTTGGCTAAAGCCTTTGGTTCAGTTGATCACACTATTTTATTAGGAAGGCTGAGAAATACAGGGTTCACTGATCAGTCTATAGCATGGTTTCGAGACTATCTCTCACAAAGGTCACAGTGTGTCAAATTAGAAAACATAATTTCTCCTGCTCGCCTGGTTACTAAAGGTGTCCATCAGGGATCAATATTAGGTCCTATTTTATTTCCATATACATAAATAATATTCCACTTGCAGCTGGAGGTGCTATTATTCATTTGTATGCAGATGACACAATTGACACAAATGACTCCTGACCACGTACTATCCTTGCTTCATAATAGTTTTCTCAAGGTACAGAATGAATTTACTAACCTTAGATTGTCATTAAACATTGCCAAGACAAAGGTTATGTGGTTTAATTGAAAGGGCAATCTTATTTAACCCACCCTTAAATTCACTACCAATTAGGGAGCTGTCTTGGAACAAGTTGTAAAATACAAATATCTAGGTATCTGGTTAGACAGTTCACTCTCTATCTCGACTCATGTAACAAACATACAAATGAAAGTTAAGGCTAAACTCGGGTTTTTGTATAGAAACCGCTCCTCTTTTACTTTGTGCTGCTAAACTCATTTTGGTTCAGTTGACATTACTTCCGTTGTTTGATTATGGTGTCAGGCACGTAAAAGCACTCTTCTTTAGCTTGATGCCTTGTATCATTCCGCTCTTAGATTTATTACAAATGCTCAAGTCAGAACTCATCATTCTCTTTACACTCTGGTAAACTGGCCATCACTATATATACACCGTAATATACACTGGTACACACTCATTTAAAAAACTTTGTTTGGTCTGTCACCACCTTACTTACAGAACCTGCTACAACCGGTATCTGTAGTATATAACACAAGGTTATCTGCGTTAATTGAATTAAAAATCCCCAAAATTCACACCACCCTCAGTTCATTATCCTTTCAGGCAGCAGCTGCAAAAGACTGGAATACCGTCCAAAAAACATTAAAACTAGAGACATTTATCCCAATTGCTGAATTTAAGCGACATATCGGGAATGTTTTTACTGACATTTTTAATTGATTGTTTTTTATTTTGTTCTTGTTTTAACCTTCATTGTATGTTGTTTGTGTTTCCCCTTTCTTTCAAGTAGCTTCTGCTACTTGCCAGGCTGTCATTGCAAATAAGAATATGTTCTTAATGACTTGCCTGGTTAAATTAAAGGTTAAATAAATAAATAAATTTAGAGTTACAAACACAAAGCTAGCCTACGCTAATGTTAGCCTATCTTTTTAGGCTATATTGCGACCGAGCCAGATCAAATGCTGCTGTGTTGTTGCCACACTCTTTTTCAGGTATACTCATATGTTTAATGCACTATATAATGCTAGTTCACCCATGTGGTTGGGATGCTATATTTTGCATTCGCCACAAGTTGGTGGTATTTCTTTTGTGTTTTACTGTATGTTTACGTTATATTCTGTTATTTCCTTATATTATAAGGAAAGATGTAGCTGGATAATAATTTCATTTTCATTATTAGATTTGCATGCAAACTGAATTTTATTGAAATAACACTATGCGATCGTTGCAAGAGTAGAATACTCAGCACACTGTTGTGCCTGTATTGCCGACTGAGCCAGATCAAACTTTGCTCTCGTGCCTCAACCAATTTGTGGATATTACCCTCTTTAGCCTCTGGCCCCTTTGTGCTCTGCATTAAACCAGCCCTGCACCTGGAGCCTGTGTCTGTCATGAGTGTGTCACACAGAAGTTAGCCATGGTTTCTCTGCAGGATCATCATTTGAATGAATTTGAATGAATATACTTTATTGATCCCAAAGGAAATGAAAGTTTTTTATGTATCCTTTCTGTTGGAAAAAAAAACATAAATATGAAGGCATAGGGGCAACTTTACAAGCTAGTTTGACTCTAATGTTTACTGAATTCAGGTTACAGTTTGTTATAGTTCATGATGGTGATGTGATAACTAATGAGCATGACAGAATGTAGAAAGAGGTAGTGAATATCTATAATGAATGGATAATTCTCGGCATAACAATGTTAACGTTTTGGCTTGAAATATGTAAAAAAACAACTTTGTGTGTTTATGGTAATCTCCTTGTCCCTTGGTGAAGGGAAGACAGAAGATAGATTACAGTATATTAATGAAATTTATAAACAATACTTCATTGTCACGACATCAACCATTCTAGTCAGAGGTGGCTGTCATGGGTTGCCAATAGCCCATTAGCACATCTCTAACTCACAATATGAAAAGCAAGATCAGATGTAGAATATTATGGTTAGTGTTCTCTGACCAATATTAAGTCTATAACTGGCTTATTAATTTAATCGGTATGTAGCTCTGGGTTGTTCGGGCTTTATAGCATTCAGGTTGTATGTGTATGTATTTTGCCTTCCAGAAGAGGTTGAAAACCTCAGTGGGAATCTGGCTAAACAAAAGCTGGATTTCTTTCACTTCGGTTGTTCAGTAGTCCTTTTATTCCTTTATCCTTCATTCTCTCTTGATTCTGAATTCCTGTACCTTTGATACATGGCTCATTGTTTCTCTCTGTCTCTTTCTGCCTCTTCTAAACTCTACAGGTTCCCAGTAGGGCAGCTATTGGTCTTTACAGTGAGTCCAAGAAGTATTTGATCCCTTGTTGATTTTCTTTGTTTGCCCACTAATAAAGACACTATCCTTCTGCACTTTTAATGGTAGATATATTCTAACATGGAGAGACAGAATATCAAGACAAAAATCCTGAATATAATTTTAAAGAATATATTTTAATTAATTTGTATTTCAATGAGGAAAATAAGTATTTATTTATACACACTCAATACTTAGTGGCAAAGCCTTTGTTTGCAAGCACAGCGGTGAGACGTTTGTTGTAGCTAACCACAAGTTTAGCACACACACCAGGGGGAATTTTGGCCCACTCTTCTTTGCAGATCCTCTCTAAATCATGAAGGTTGGTGGGCTGTCGCTTGGCAACTCTGACCTTCAGCTCCCTCCATAGATTTTCGATCGGATTGAGGTCTGGCGACTGGCTTGGCCACTCCATGACCTTAATGTGATGTTTCTTGAGCCAATCCTTTGTTGCCTTTGCTGTATGTTTAGGGTCGTTATCATGTTGGAAGACCCAACCACGGCCCATTTTCAGATTCCTGGCAGAGGGGAGGAGGTTGTCCTGAGGATTGTACGGTACATGGCTCCATCCATCTTCCCAGTGATGCGGTGAAGTAGCCCTGTACCCTTGGCAGAGAAACACCCCAAACCATTATGCATCCATCTCCATGCTTGACGGTGGGCACAGTGTTCTTGGGGTCATAGGCAGCATTTTTCTTCCTCCACACATGGCGGGTGGAGTTGAGGCCAAAAGTTCAATTTTGGTCTCGTCTGACCACAAAACCTTCTCCCAATAACTTGGTTCATCTTTCAAATGATCATTGGCATACTTGAGGCGCGCCTCCACATGTGCTCTCTTCAGCAGGGGTACCTTTCGCCACTGCAGGATGTGAATCCATTGTTGCGCAAAGTGTTGCCAATTGTTTCCTTGCAAACTGTGGTCCCAGCTGCCTTCAGGTCATTTGCTAACTCCTGCCGAGTGGTTGCAGGACGATTTCTGACCGTTCTCAGCATCATTGCCACCCCACGAGGCGAAATCTTCTTTGGAGCACCGGGCCGAGGTCTGTTGATTGTCATGTTATACTCTTTAAACTTTCTGATAATTGCACCAATAGTTGTTACTTTCACATCCAACACCTTACTAATCTTTTGTAGCCCATTCCAGCTTTGTGAAGGTCAACTATTCTGACTCTGAGGTCCTGTGACAGCTCTTTGGTTTTACCCATGTTGGAGACTTGAAATCTGTGTGATCTGTCAGATTCTGTGGACAGGTGTTTTTCACAAAAGTGATTAGTGAGAACAGGTGGCTTCAGGTCAGGTAACAAGTTGATTGGGAGTGTCTAACTGGTCTGTAAAAAGCCAGAACTGGTAATGAATACTAAGGGATCAAATACTTATTTCACTCCATGAAATACAAATCAATTAATATATATTCCTTAGATTTATTTTCTGGATTTTCTTTTTAATATTCTGTCTCTCCATGTTAGAATATATCTACCATTAAAAGTGCAGAAGTATAGTGTCTTTATTAGTGGGCAAACAAAGAAAATCAACAAGGGATCAAATACTTCTTGGACTCACTGTACAGTTTCCCACTTTTCTTCTCAAGTTGCTGAGTGTTGCCGTGGTTATAGCCAAGGATTGATTAAAAAAGAACAATTTGATTATTGGTTACCTGTCTCTCCACCCCCTGCCCACCCATAACCTGACTGAATGAGCTCTTTGAGCATAGTCCTCACCATAGCAATGTACCATACTGTGCATGCAGTGAATTCTATGTCCAGCAGTGGAGATGTTGGTGAAGCTTGTGTACTTTCTTCATCTACTGTACAGCTCAGAGTGAGAGGTGACGGTACTGGTTGTCCATCTGTAAGGAATTAGACACTTTTTACATGAGCCAAGAAATATAGTAAATGCTATTTTACTGTTACCTGCATTTCAAATACAGTGGTATGCAGTGAAGCTATTACACACGATAATGTGGAAGACTGCATGGTTGTTAATGACTTGTGACCCTTGACCTCATTTATTTCATTTAGGCCCTTTCTACCTGGTCTGAACCATTTCAAGCAGCTGCTGGCTTTTATGCATTTATTTGTCTTGGTTTGTGTGTTTGCAAGTGTAAAATACTGTTAGGTACTGTATCTCAACAGCTGAGACAGAAGAGAAAACCACAGAAATTACATACATTTTAAAAATTGTTTAAAAATTGAAATTGTTTTCCACTTCTCACTTCTTTTCCATTTGAACTCTATCTAATAGACTAAACACATTCTTTCTTCTGATATTTCTGATATATATATATATATATATATATATATATATATATATATATATATATGTGTATGTTTATCTGTGTTAAAAAATATTGAGTGGGTGGTCATATTTTTTCCTCTCACTTTGGCTATTTTCCAGAGGATTTGATGATGAACAGTAATACAATAATAAAATATATATGTATAAAATTTATAAAAGCATAGGAAACAATGTTTTTCCTAAACATATATTTTATATATTCAATAATAACAATACAATATTACACTGCACCACAGAATATTGTGCATATTTACACCTAAATAAATTATATTTTCATATCCACATATCATCTCGTATCTCAAAATACAGCATATGGACAGAAATAGGACCATGGTCAGGATTTTGAGGATTTTTTTGTCTGTAAAATAAAGGAAAAAAGAGAAGCGCACTCAAAAAGTCCACCCATAGTGGAGAGGAAGTACCGGTGACTACATACCTCCAAGCAAAACCAAGGACACACTCCTTTCTATGTTTTGGTAATGTTTTGGAATGGTAAATGAATTAAGTGGCCTACATTGAGGATGTGATACAGTTTAAAACATTCAAATAAATATTAAAACACAGCACCCTTTATGAGAATCATTGGAGAACCTGAATGGTTTTCCATTTTAATTACACAGGCCTATTTAAGGGTTCACACATCAGCAGTAAAATTAACAAATTAATGCAGGGACAGACCTCACAAATGCAGAACAGAAAGACAGAGAAGTAGAGAGAGACGAAGAATTCACATGTCAGAGTGTGCTTACTTCTCAATGAGAAGGGCTGCTTCATACAATCTCTTTTCTTTTTCTTAATTTATATTAGAGATTAGAGGCTGTAGAGCTTATCGGCAAACTTATAAACGTTATGGTTTCTCATAAATGTTATGGTTTCTCTGCATCCATCTGAACCTTCCTGCTCTGGTTCCACCCCAGGCACCTCCCACAATCTGTTGCACCTGCCTCATTATGTCACCTTTGTCAGTCTATATTATTTCACTGGTACTGTTGCGGGCGGCAAGGTGGTGTGGTGGTTAGCACTGTTGCCTCACATCAAGGCGGTCTGGGTTTGATTCTCGGTCTGGGCTGCTCTGTGTGGAATTGCATGTTCTCCCTGTGCCTGCGTGGGTTTTCTTCTGGTACTCCGGTTTCCTCGCATAGTCCAAAGACATGCATGTTGATTGGTCACTCTAGATTGCCTGTAGGTGTGAGTATGTGTGTGCGTGTTGGCCATATGGTGGACTGGCGACCTGTCCATGGTGTACCCTGCCTTCGCCTGGAGATGCTTGGGTTGGCTCCAGCCCCCCATGACCCCGACTAGCAGGAATAAGCGGTACAGATAATGAATGGTACTGTTGCTTGTGTCCATTTTTACCCTTTGTCTAGATGTGCTACTTTGTTTACAATGCTGTAAAATATGGAGAAAATTACTATTATGTGATTATACTGCTACATGATTTGAAACCTTGTGAAACACCAGAGAACATTCATCAATAATGTTTGAGAGCACATAGGAAGACATACTGTGATCACGTCTTCTTCAGGCTAAATTTTCACATTGCTTCGGCTTATTTCTAGGATATGAAATGCCCCCATCTACTTAAGTATCTTAGTAAAGTGTGTCACAATTAAAACATCAAAATAAGAATTTAGCATCATTCACACACTGTTCACAGTTTACGCATACATTCAAGTACTACTATTTCCTGCAAGAACTTCCAAAATTCATTTGGCATCTATTTCAGTGAGTTATGAATCCTTACTTTTCTGCCCTGCACTGATCAAATGTGCACAAATTAAATGTAATCCCTTTTTATCTCTTTCTGAAATACACACATGTAACAATGTATTCTCAATCTCTTTAACTAACCCTCACACACAAGCAAAAATTCACAGTGTAAAGGTATAATAGAACAGTGAGAACCATTAAAGAGATAGACGGATAGATGAAGTATGAGAAAGAGGAGCAATGAGATGGTTAAACTGCTGAAGGAGGAGGAGAAAACTGACAAATGGGAGAGAGAGAGAAGGGCGGATATAGAAAGCAAGGGGCGAGAGAGTGAAAGAGAGTGAGGGATCAGGAGCGAGTGCTCAGCGCAGCACAGCAGCAGAGCACGACTGGCACGCATAAAGTGAGTGCACTTGGTATTTACCCTGGTGTGTGCAGGGATTTGCTCATCAGAAAGGTTTTAACCAATAACCATAAAGGACAACACTAGGAAACAGAGGCCTTCACAGTAAGTTTTTCTAATTGTCTATGTGAATGAGTGTATGCAGCAAAGATATGTGTGGGTGTGTGTGCATGTACATTTTTGTTCATCAGTATGTACAGAGATGCTATTAATTTTTCAGCTCCTCCCCCTTGATCAAGCAGATGTGTTTTGTGGTTGTGTGTATGTATGAGCCCTTTTATCTGTCTTTGTGGTCTCAGACTCAGGTGTAGAAGAGGCAACAATTACCTAAAGACCTCCAACTTTCTGACTGACTCCTCCCCTCTCCTCTTCCCTCCTTCCTCTTTCTGTAACCCCTCCCCCATCTCCACAACTGGATTAGGCAAATTGAACCAAGCTCTATGGAAGACCAGGCTTGCTCATCCTTTCTCTCCAGTTTTCCAGAATCCATATGAGAAAAGGAAAGAGAAAGATAGCAACTACAGTCTGTTTGTGCTTTTCTGACTGAGAAGAAAGAATTTGTATTGCCAGACGACTTTTACCCATCAACATGGCTTTCTTAGGAATTCTTGCATAAGGACAGCTGTGAGAGAGAAAGAGAGACAGAACAAGAGCACATGCTCCTGTATGGTTTTCACGAACAGTGCACTACTCATAGTGCTGTTTGTCCTGTCAGAGCTGTGGTGAAAAGAGTGGGAGGAGCATGCTGGAACTATCTCAGCCAATGGGATGGTTGCTGCTCCCTCAGCGTACATCCCAATTTCAAAGATAACCCAGCCACAAGGGGTGCTGTGAGAAGCTCTAACCATTAGCCACATAATGAACCTGAGTGGGAATATTTCTGAACTTGTCATGGAGACCATTGTCTCCTCTGTGACACTCTTGCCCTTTAGCCCTGATCCAGAGCTGAGTAATGTAATTAGTAATTCTTCACTCAGATGTAACAAGAGTGAAATCAGTGCAGAGCCATTGCTGTTCAGCAACCTGTCCAGTAGTAGTGGCTACAGTCAGGGCACACTGGGCTGTCTGAATGATGGGATGGAGCTTCAGCAGAAGAACTGGGCAGCACTGCTGATCTTGACTGTCGTGGTCATCACTGTGACAGGGAACATCCTGGTCATCATGGCTGTCACTCTGGAAAGGAAGTTGCAGAATGCCACCAACTACTTCCTCATGTCACTGGCCATTGCTGATATGTTATTGGGCCTCCTGGTCATGCCCATCTCCATGGTGACCATCTTATACGGTGGGTTGGCTGCTATATTTTTGCTTAAATATTGTTTGGGTTATGTATTATAGAGTTGTATCTCAAGATCTGAAGACCTCGTATTAATTGTCTTGATCTTATAACCCACTTGGGTCATTGTTTTCTTGGTCTCTTGAAATAATTAAATATGTTGCCGTGGTGATGTCTGTAATTATAATGAAGGACACTAAGGATGTTGTATTATCTGTCTTTTTCCATTAAATATTTGGCTTGTGAATTGCACATAAACTTTACATTAAAGTTCCACATGAACACTGTTACACTTAAGCAAAGTCATAAAATATGATATCTGCACAATTGTCATGCACTCTTGAGAGTTGCACATATAGATTTCCCAGTACTGAGACTTCTCACTTAAAAAGTGTGAATGATAACACTACCATAATGTTTCATTAGTTTGCCCTAAATAGTGGGAATTGGTTGTTGATGTAGATAGAAAACTTCAGATCTCAAAGTGTATTGTGATAACCATGGCTGGATATGGTTTTGTACTAGATAGTAAAGGGATAGTATATTTCTTAGAGTTTACAATTCCATTAAAAGGTCAATTTGATTAAGGTTTTGTAAGAGAGAAGCTTAAAAATACAGACTTTGTGATATGTGAGAGAACATGAGTGGCAGGAATATATTAAGCCAGTACATTTTACAGTGCCACATTTTTGCTTGTGGAATTGGTTTTGTGCTAAGGGTAGTTATGAAGGAATTATAATAATAGTCTGGCTGTGAATGAGAAGAAAAAGGTTAATTGGAGAAATGCAGTATAAAGAGGGAGAAGATGGGGTTTTTCGGTGTCTCAGGTATGTAAAAAAATGCACAGGTGAGTAGACTGACATGCCATTTCATGTCATATTCATATCTAGAATGGTAAATCCAGGTATTAGTGCCACCATGGCTGGATATGATTTTAGCTGTTGCTTGCAGCATTGCAGTGGGTACATAAAAGGGGTTTAATTCAATGTGGCATTTCTTACACTTTCCCCAAATCACCTACCGACATTAGTCACCTGGGAAGCCAGTGTGGGTTTACATCTAAAAGAGGTTCAGATTCAGAGCTTTGTGGTTTAAAAGTGAGCTTGATGGGGGTTTGGGTATGGGATGCCAGACCTCACTGCCAGAGCATTCCAGAGATCTCATGTGTTAATACAGTGAACCACTGATGAAGAAAGGTGCCTACTTGACAAACCCTATGAAAAGCTTGTAATGTAGCGGCTTCTTAGAGGTTTATTATGAGTGAAATGAATGTAACCCCACTCACATAAGGCTCATATGGCTGGTCCTTGTTTGAAACACTTGTGGTTTGACACAAGATATTTGACATTTCATCTTTTGCATAATTACATTTGCCTGCACCCAAAAGATCTGTATTGCCCTTATACAAATGATTGCTCATCTACCAAGCTGTTCAAATTTGTGAACCAACTGTGATGAGTACATGCACAAGATAGAGGTGGCTCAATGGTCAAAATCAAATTTATTTATATAGGGCTTTTTACAACACATGTTGTCAAAAACCAGCTTTACAATCGTATGGGTCCATATCCCTAATGAGGAAGCCAGAGGCGAGAGTGGCAAGGAAAAACTCCCTATGATGTCAGGGATTAGGAAGGACAGAGGACCTTGGAAGGACCTTGGAAGGACCGAGACTCAAAAGGGAACCCATCCTCAATTGGGCGGCCTGCTAGCAGAAGTCCGTATTTATAGTTCAAATATAGTTCTATAGTTATAGTTATAGTCAACAGAAGAATTTTTAAATCAATTCGATATTTAACCAGAAGCGATGAGAGTAGGACCAGCTTCTCTGCATCAGCTAATAAAAGTAAATGTCTCAACTTGGCGATATTACGTAAATGGAACAAGGCAGCCTTAGTGACATTGCATATATGTGTTTCAAATGAAAGATCCGAATCAATAGTGACACCTAAGCTTTTTGCAGTAGATTTAGGTGTAACTGAAAAGCCGTCTAGGGTGAGAGGAATATCAGACCGATTGCTTCTAGCAGCTTTTGGTCCAAGAAGCAACACTTCAGTCTTATCGGAATTTAGAAGAAGAAAATTAGACGCTATCCAGTTTGTTATGTCCTGGACGCAGTTCTCAATTTACTTTATTTATTTACATTTACTTTCGTTAGCTGATGCAGAGAAGCTGGTCCATGCTTTTGTCTCGTCAAGATTGGACTACTGTAATGATCTTGTAATTGAATGCTCTAAACAGTCCCTAAAGAAACTCCAACTTGTACAGAAAGCTAATGGCACGTGAGCTATGTATGCCTGTTTAAATTGATGGTTGTCTAAATTGATGTTAACATACTCAACCTGTATTTTATATCTTGGTTGCATGTTTCTACAAAAGACAATTCCATACAAGCAGCTATGAGATGGTCTGACTTGCCAGTGGATGTGCCGATGCCATGGTTGGATGTGCCATTGCCACAAGAGGATGCGCTGATGCCAACTCCTACCTGAGGCTCACCATCTGCATTGAAGGGACTATGACCACTCTGCCTGAAATTACAACTATAACTATAGAACTATATTTGAACTATAAATACGGACTTCTGCTTTTGAGTCTTTGTCCTCCCAAGGTTTCTTCCTAAATTCCTGCCATCTTAGGGAGTTTTTGCTTGCGACTGTTGCCTCTGGCTTGCTCATTATGGATCAGGACCCATACGATTGTAGAACTGCTTTGTGACAACACGTGTTGTAAAAAGCGCTATATAAATAAATTTTACTTTGACTTTTGACTAAATGTCTCATCTTGGCGAAATTATGTAAATGGAAAAAGGCAGTCTTAGTGACATTGCATATATGTGTTACAAATGAAAGATCCGAATCAATAGTCAAAGTCAAAGTCAAATTTATTTACAAAAGACAACTGAGTCTTTACCCAGTAGCGGTAATAACACGGAAAGGCATCGGCATCTTACGTAAATGTTACGCTGGTATATGCCATTGACATCGGCATCTTACGTACAGGTGACAGTGGCATATGGCACTCACATCAACATCTTACGTACGGGTGACAGTGGCATATCGCACTTACATCGACATCTTACGTTTAGGTGACAGTGTGACATCGACATATTACGTACGGGTGAAAAACTGCGGTAAAGTAGATTTCACGTTCGCACATTCGGAATTCCTTCTTCAATAACGTTAAGACAATATTAGCAAAAGTGCCAAAATATGCAAATTCTAATTTCTGGCAACACAAACAATCACCTACAACTCTGTTTAGGTCAGGAATAGACATATTTTAAATTGTAGATAACATGTTATTTTAAATGTACTGCTGTCACCGCTGCAACGACAAAGGCACCGTCTACAAATTTCCTTAACACGGTTAATACGGACACAAGTGGCGGTCGTAAAGGTTCCAGAGCATTGCGCACTCTGTTTTTTTTTTTTTTTGCAATAATTTCAATAGCTTTTCAATGGTCCATCATAAGACCACCAAACAAGTTGTATTACACAAAGTGCATCCTAAATAACAGGGGGACTCTGTAGTGTGACAGTATTATTTTATTTATTTGCAACATTTTAGACAACCAGTTGAAATAGGGCTTTTGCCCTTATCACCCTGTTCTAATACAAGTTACAATATGCACACACATGCGACCTAAGGAAAAGGTTCATGGTTACACTGAATCATACTTACTACATATTGCAGTCCTTCTGCTAATAAGAATGACATATATTAAATCATAAAGTTCATGATGATCTGAAATAATCTAAATGACATGATCAAGATGACATAACCATAATCATTTCTCTCACACTGTGTACATGGGGGCATCTCACGTCTGATTTTATTCATCGTTCCAACAATTGTGGTTTTGTTCACCAAAAGGGTGTTTGCAAGTGCCAATGAAGTGAAGAAATTGTCAGTCGTTACATTTCTTCCTTTACACATGAAAGGTGTCATCAAATGCAACACAATATTTTCGGACAACCGTTGACCAACCGGCCAGCTTTCATCTCTCCCTAGATAGGGAATTGCATTCGGCATATATTTTGTCTCAACATCAGCGGCCACCCAGAACTGAATCCCAAATTTATCCGGTTTATTGGCCATGTACTGAGTGAAACGACAGAGAGCTTTGGTTTGGAACAGTTGCTCGTCCACAGTTATGTTCTCACCGGGCGTGTAAGAAGCAATACTGTTTTTCACAAATTTATGGAATATCTCTGAGATCATGGCAAATTTATCTGTCACAAGGCAGGCAGCCCTTGTGTTCTTGTCATCAAAACGCAGAAAGCGCATGATATATCTGAATGTCTGTCGAGACAGTGTCTCTTTGAAAATGGGATTTCCCAAGTCAGCAGACCAGTATTCATGCAGTTTCATGCTTTTACTGGCTGTTATACCTCTCAAATAAACAAGACCCACAAATGCTGTCAGTTAGTCAGTTAGCTGGAACTGAGCATTATTTCGTTCAGCTTCTACCTCTGTGTATTTCAGAATTGCACCCCACATTGCTGTGTCAATCAAACACAGTAAGCCGGTCAGTGGACTTTTAATTTTGTCCTTGGCATAACACGTAGGACCTGGGGTTTCTCTCATAATATTTCACTCTTGTGCTCTACCCCGAGGGTTGCCAGCAGTTTGTTCAAACCATACTGTGCCATCTTTGGCCTGTAATGAGTCACCACCACACTCAGTTTCAGAGTCCGATTCTAAATTTGAATCAGATTCAAGATTCAGATTTCAGATTCATTTCACTTTCGCCCTCTCCATCCAACACTTCACATTGTTCGCCCTCCGATTCCATCTCATCAATATTGCACCGCATGTCCAGTACTTGCTTTGGGGTGTATAGCATTCTCCATTCCATTTTAATAATGCACTATGCAACTGTTCAAATGCCCAAACCGAGGTGTCATGCAAACTGTGTTGCTGTTCAAACGCCCAAACCAAGTTTTCAAGCAAACTGTTTTGCTGTTGTTGTGGAAATCTCTGAAAATCAATTGAGGACTCAGACGTGGTTAAATGAGTTAAATGAGTAATTTATTAAAAGGTATAAAATATGAAATAACTGAATGAAATAAATAAAAGCAAAGCAAGGTGAGAGTTTCGTCTAGCACGAAGTTCTCTAACTAAGAGAGGGGCGCTCCCTCCCTTAAGTACATTACAGGAACACAACATCAGCAATTCCGGCAGACAGGTTGCCTTGAACACAGCACGTACGCCGAACAGGCGCCTAGTAGCCTGTTTTGTCTACATGTGTATATCTCCTGATATGGAGCTTCCTTTAGGTTCCGACGGAAGAAACTGATGTCTCAGTTATACATGGAGACAGCTGAAGGCCCAACTGGGCAGACTACTGTCAAACGGTTGACATAGGGCTTTTGCCCTTTTCACCCTGTCCTTATACACACATGTGACCTAAACATAAGATTCATGGTTACACTGAATCACACTTACTAACAGATTATGGTCCTTCTGCTAGTCAGAATGACTTATACTAAATCATACAGTTCATGATGATCTGAAATAATCTAATGACATGATCAAGATGACATTATCATAATAATTTCTCTCACACTGTTCAATCACCTAAACCGAGTTTTCAAGCAAACTGTGTTGCTGTTCGATCGCCCAAGCCGAGTTTTCACTCAAACTGTGTAGCCGCCCCAACTACGCAGTGAGCTGGAGTCATACATGTGGACTAATTTAAAGCTCTCATTGCCTCATGAATACTATTGTGAATACAGTGGTCATAACAGTTCAACCCATGCCATCATCTCATTTTTACATCGCTCGCAAAGATATATAATGTCTTATGTAATGCATTTACATATGTAGCTTGCATTCTAATTCATTCATTTGTAATGCCAGTATTTCAACAAAACATAAAAGCAGCCATACACAATGTAATTCATTTACATAATAAATGCTAGCTAACAGCTAGCCCTAGCAAGGAGGGATCATACCCATGAGATATTTCCTTTGAGATTTCAATTCAATTTTATTTATATAGCGCTTTTTACAACACATGTTGTCACAAAGCAGCTTTACAAATTGCGTGGGTCCAGATCCCTAATGAGCAAGCCAAAGGCGACAGTGGCAAGGAAAAACTCCCTAAGATGGCAGGAATTTAGGAAGAAACCTTGGGAGGACCAAGACTCAAAAGGGAACCCATCCTCCATTGGGCGGCCCGCTAGCAATGTCCACATTCACAGTTCATGTATAGTCCAGATATAATCCTGTAGTTATGATTCTACTTCCAGGCCGAGTAGTCACAGTCCCTTCAGAGTAGATGAGCCTCAGGTGGGGTTGGCATCAGCGCGTCCTCTTGCAACAATGGCATATCCAACCACGGCATCGGCACATCCACTGGCAAGCCAGACCATCTCCTAGATGCTTTTATGGGGTGGATAACGGGAAAGGCTCGTCCTTCCTTGTCCCGATATTTCTCGGCAGCCATTGGGAAGAAGAGGGGCAATTAGTTCTATATGGAATATGTTAGACAAAGTAAATGTAAACATTTCTGGAGTGTGGCAGCAACTCCGGCAATTAAATTATTACAGCCTAGCTAAAGGGCAGAACCAGAAGGTAACACAGACTTGGGAGCATCCTGAGACACTGGCATCCATCCACTACACCGTCGACAAACTTGAGTGACCGCGTGCAGTGATAGGATGACAGCACCAGCGCCCCAGTTTGCCATAAAAACCCTTTGCCCATGAACCCCTGGATCTGTTACCTTATCTAAAGGGGCACATTAATTACCAAATGCTAGATCAAACAAGTAAGTTTTCAATCTAGACTTAAAGATTGAGACTGTGCCAGAGTCCCGGACATATTCTGGAAGACTATTCCATAGTTGGGGGGCCTTATAAGAAAAGGCTCTTCCCCCTGCTGGTACCTTATTAATTGATGGAACTAATAAGAGGCCAGCACCTTGGGATCGTAGTGGACGCGGGGGTTCATAATAAGAGATAAGCTCTTGGAGGTAGTCAGGAGCAAGTCCATGCAGTGCTTTATAAGTCAATAGAATAATTTTAAAATCAATACGGAATTTTACTGGGAGCCAGTGCAGGGCCGATAAGACTGGGCTTGATGTTCAAATTTCCTAGTTCTAGCTACAACTCTGGCTGCGGTATTTTGTACTACTTGAAGTTTATTTATATTTATATTTGAGCGTCCTGTCAGTAACGATTTACAATAATCTAATCTGAGCTAACAAAGGCGTGTACTAATTTTTCTGCATCATGCTGGGATAATGCATTTCTTAACTTGGCAATGTTACAGAGATGTAGAAAAGCTATCCTGGTAGTATTATCTATGTATTTATCAAATGATAGGTCAGAGTCGAATAAGACGCCGAGATTTTTGGCTACCGAGCCAGGAGTAATGAGGTAATCTGCAAGATTTAACATTAGATCTGGTATTTTCTGTCTTGTGGCCTTTGGGCCCAGAGGCCTTTGGGCCCAGAAGGAGAACCTCCGTTTTGTCACCATTAAGGTGGAGGAAGTTTAGCGACATCCAACATTTAATATCACTTACGCAGGCCTCAATTTTTCCTAATCTGGATTTGTCATCAGGTTTGGCTGATATATAAAGTTGGGTGTCATCTGCATAGCAGTGAAAGTTGACACCATGTTTATTTATAAATATTCCCAATGGTAACATATATAATGTAAATAATAGTGGTCCTAGGATGGAGCCTTGCGGGACTCCATATTTCACTTCTGAGTGTTTGGAGGGAATATTATCGAGCTCTACAAACTGATAGCGATTGGTTAAGTAAGAGTTAAACCATGAAAGGGCTGTACCCGAGATTCCAAACCAGTTTTCTAACCTTTCTAGCAGGATCTTGTGATCTATTGTGTCGAAGGCTGCACTAAGATCGAGAAGCACTAATAGAGATACATAACCTTGATCAGAGGCAAGAAGGAGATCATTTGTTACTTTAACTAGGGCTGTTTCAGTAATGTGGTGGAGCCTAAATCCAGATTGGTGCTTTTCAAGTATGTGATTCTTATGCAGATATAAGCATAATTTTTGGGCTGCAGCTTTTTCTATGATCTTGGATATAAATTATAGGTTCGAAATGGCTCTATAACTAGATAGTTTAGTTTGGGTCAAGATTTGTTTTCTTGATCAGAGATTTAATGACCGCTAGTTTACTGGTTTTGGACATGTAAACAGCTCAACCTGGGATTTCTGCTGCGACTTTTGGATGGTAGGGTCAGAATTTGGTGTCAGCAACATGAAAGCATGGATCCATCCTGCCTTGTATCAATGGTTCATGCTGCTGGTGGTGGTGCAATGATGTGGGGGATATTTTACTGGCACACTTTGGGCCATGTCCATCCCTTTACCATGTCCATCCCTTTATGACCACAGTATACCCATGTTCTGATGGCTACTTCCAGCAGGATAACGTGCCATGTCAAAGCGTGAATCATCTCAGACTGGTTTCTTGAACACGACAATGAGTACTCCAATGGCCTCCACAGTCGAATACACTGTACTCAAATGGCCTCCACAGTCACCAGATCTCAATCCAATAGAGCACCTTTGGGATGTGGTGGAATGGGAGATTCGCATCATGGTTTTGCAGCAACTGCGTAATGCTATCATGTCAGTACCCAGATAGCAAAATATGATTGAATCAACGCTGAAATATGGTTAGGCAGAAATATTGAATCCATGTTGGAGCCTGACATCTAAACTATATAGAAAGTGGTCGGTCACTTGAATGTTGAACCAACGTTAGGTTTTCCACCATAACTGATAATATATCAATGTTGATTCAACTATCATCTAAACTGGGATGCACATGCATGTTTTGTTTCATTTTATATTGAATCAATGATGGATCCTGACATCTAAACTATGCAGAAAGTGGTCAGTGACTTGCATGTTGAACCAATGTTAGGTTTTCCACCATAAATGATACTAAATCAATTTTCATTCAACCATCATCTAAAGGGTAATCTGCATGAACATTTGCATTGATTTTAGTGAAAATAAGTAAAAAAAAATCAATATTGATTCAAGTAGATTATCAAACTATTGAACCTTTCTAAAACCACACTGTGACGGGCAGGAGGTGCGAACGAAAAAGGAAGCGATCACGCCAAGTCTCAGAGAAAAAGAGGGGTTTAATCATTAAAGTGCGCAAACCAAAAACCTGTGCACTGTTCCGAATTCAGGAAATAATAACCAGCAGTCAACTGGTACATAGACAAGGCATATATAGCCAAACAAACGACCATCAGGTGAGGGAGCTAATAAGCCCCGCCCACCTGAGGGACGCACACAACGCAACAACAACAAGACAAGCCGCTGTGCCGGAGGCGACAGGTAGGGGGAGCCTCCCTCACCGTGACACACACGTGAAGCCATTAGAAACGTTTAGCGTTTCACCAATGAGTTTCTGCATACCATTACAAGTTTCTCCATTTAGTACTGTGTTAAACACAATACTATTGGCAGACGATGGGTATTATGTCATTTAAAACTCTTACAATACCATATTTCCAAAAATGTTTGAACATAAACTTAGAAATGACAAGTGTGGCATTATTATTAAATTTGAGTTAGGAAAAAAATAATTGTCTAGCTGTGAGTGATATGCAAAAAATATCATTTGTGATAATAGGTCATCACCATATGCCTTTTAAGAGTTCACACACAGTTCAATATTGGAGGTCTGAAAGGGTCACCATGGCTTTGAGGTCTACAATTTTAAAATATCTTTCTTTCAAAAAGGTGGATGACATCATAACATACTGCCATCGTTATCAATGATCAAAGTGCAGTAAAAAATGGCAATCTCTTACATTGACATATTAACCAAATTTAAAAATTGTGGTCTAATGGCCAATAGCAGTCAATTTGGTTGTCAACAAGTGAATATGAGAATGAGAACCACTACTCCAATAATGATCTAAACCCCAAATTGCTCTATGAATGCTGTAACCATTCTATGGATGGGTAAATGCAGAGAACACATACAGGATATCTACAGCTCAGTGCAGTACGTGCAGCAACACAAAAAAAGAGGGAGGTCCAATATATATATTCAAAACAGGGTCTTTAATTTTGTAGGACTATAGGGCTCTGGAGACAATGCAAGAACAGGCTGAAGAGGCAAGTAATTCAAGTAGATTGCATGTCTCTGTAAACAGATTTGACTCCTTTTAAACTGACCAAACATCAGTCTAATCTCCATGGAATAACAGCGTCCATGAGGTATTTATAAACATATTTAACTCTTTTTTTGACTGACAGAACAACAGTCTAATGTCAATTAAATAACAGTGTCATTGAGGTTAAGACTTGTACTGTATGAACCAGGGAAACAGTGTGTGTTGAGGTAACCCAAGTTGGACACATTTGGCTTTGGCTTGGGTTACTTTTGTTCCTTGGGATGCCTCCCTCCAGGTCTGGCGCATAACGAAGCCACTTCTTTGAAAATTTCGCCGTAGTCCTTGTCAGTTAGCTTTGGGTCAAACTGCCGAGCAGCAGCTGAAAGACACAAAAATAAGAGTGAGGAAGATAGTGTAAATTTCATAAATAGCAGATGCTCTGTGACACATTTTGAACTTGTAGATAAGAACTTGTGCTCAAGTACCTACAGAGCTAAACAAATTTTTCCCCTGAGGAAAAACGAGCAAGACCAAAACAGAAATTATCTACATTTGATAAGTGAATGCAGTTCAGTCTGTAAAATAAATTACCATCTTTTGACGAACTGATCCTTCCATCAGCAATGACTCCACCTTATTGAAGTCTTGTTCACTGGTGATTGGCAGCTGGACTGGGAACGAATTGGTTGCGGTGGCTGGTCCCCGAGTACCACCTGGTGTCATGTTGCCTTGAGCCAACTCTTTCTTGACGAACTGCACATCTCTGGACAGATCCTTCACCACCACAAGTACTTCAGTGAGCACATCTTGTGGATGGCAAGGTCTTCAGATGAAAAGTTCAAATCATTAAATGAGAAACAAAAATAACCTGCAAATGGCACATAAGAAATGTCAGCATTGCCTTTCAAAAGCTGCTCGTCATCATTGGTCATCTGTGTGGTTCCATCTGTAAAACACAAACATTCATGCAACTTCATCTTTGCATACATTTTTGAAAGGTTTGGAGCATGCATGTGTCTATAATTGACAGTGACTTTAATTTGGTTAGAAATGTTAGTATTTGTTCAACAGGGAATACTTTAACACAAAGGGCATTTTCTGTGTATAATCAGGGTAGAATTTAGATGAATGGAAAACACAGGACCACAATGGAAACAGGTCTCTGAGGGCTTTGTGTGATGTTTAGCTTTTAAGCAATATTGTATACCTGTACAAACTGTTAAAGTATTCAAAGAGGAGTGAACAAAGAAGTGTGCAATGATCATCATCCAAATAAAGATCCATCCTTTCATACAATACACATCAGAAAATGACTACAAATGTTAGTCTTGTACACTTACCATTGCAACCATGATCAGGCACTTGAATGCCTTGGATCATACTGGTGGATGTTATTCCCTCTGAAGTCTAGAGGGAGAAAAGAAATGCAAAAAACATGACCATTGTGATTTAATTTGTCTGCAAATATATAATTTTACATGTATGTAGTAAATTGGGTTTCCTAGTGAGAAATACAATAGCATACCACTTTGTCTATGCTGTGGAACACCAGATGGGGTGTTGTACTGCCCTGAGCTGCATCCCGACATACCTGTAGAAACAAAATCATTGTTATATTTCACTATAGTTTGACTGCATTGGATTGTTAGTTTCTTCTAAAGTCTAGAGGGGGAAAACAAGTTCTATAGCATTTACAAAAACATGACTAATTTAAATGTCTACAAATAGCTCAGTTTAGATTGATGTAGGTTCTATAGTCAAATGTACATAAATTGTGCCTATTTACTTGGCTACAACGACTCTTCTTTGTAATGATGTTATCTTGAAACTGGTATATGATTCTGAAAAAAAAAGAAGAGATGGGGATTAATGTGCTGCATTGCAATGTGCAGGGTGAAACAAGCTGAAACATTGCATATTGTAGATTTGGATCAACATCAAGCAAGTTAATTATTATAATACAATATTGTTATTGTTCACAATAAAATATAATCATAACTAAATGTCTAACTAGAAGGACCAATGCAGTCTGAGTCTTCGCAAAATGCACAAACAAACCGTACTGTGTATTTTTAAGAATAGAAATTGAGCAAGAGAGTGTCATTGAAATTCTGTAAAACCCTTAAAATGGTGAGCACAAAAGAGTCAGAAGCAGTTGGGTGAAATGGTATAACAGAGTAAAATGAATTTATTAAGCAAGTATGGATTAATCCAGAGATCTCAATTACATACACACAAGGCATCTGCAATAGAGAGCTAATCTCCCTTTTGGAATCCTCTGGTTTTATAATCATTTTCCATGTGCATGACATGTGCACGTGGTGTACATGCGCTGATCACGTACTACTAAACCGACTATGATTGGATAGATATGGACATAATCCACACATGGTTTGACACGTCTACGCTGGCCTCTCCCTCCGCATGCCCATGCTTCCGCTCGGACGTCAGGGCCTGTCCCGTGCCTCTGGTGACTGGATAAGAGCGAGGCCATCCTGGCAACATTGAGATTCCAGGCCTACTGCCCCCAAATACAAGAGTAACTAAAATCATACATTACTAATGTGATTTACGTGTATGTAAGGTAAAGAACACTCAGGAATGCTGAAGTACAGCTGCACTAAAGCATATAATAACGCGAAATGTTAGATTTTCACTCACATTCCCCCGTTTTGTCCTTAAAGGACAACTTACATCAACTACCGACTACTCCCATATGGGCTTTAAATCGTAACATCACTACTGGGAGTCCATGCATGGTCATCCACATTGCATTCTAACAAAAGATACTACGGCAAACAAGAAAACTTAAAAGGTGGAGTGTGAGAGCGAAAAACCCATCTGGCAGCTACCATTCATGATACCATCTTAACCATCGAGATGGGAAAATTCTCTCACAGCTCCTCTGCCCTAGGCAGCCTCCCTGAGGAACTCCAACCAAAATGATTTCAAACAAAAACAAAGTCCAGTGATTATTTCTTAACATCAGTACTAAGGAAAATGTCATCATTTTTCTAAAGGATTTAGTTAACTGAATCAACGTCGTAGAATTTAAATGAATCAACATCAGATAATTTTGGCAGGTTGTCGTCTTCGGCATCCGTCACCATTGTAAGGTTCTTGGGTTTCAGCACCGCACCTACAGCCTGCACGGTACAACCTCTCAGAAGAGACAGAAGACACGGCACACAAAATAATATCAACAATATTATCATGAGTACAGGAGTGCACACAGTCATCAGCCAGGTTCCCCAGTTTGCAACTATGTTTCTCCAAATCTTCCACAACCCTTCCTCTGCCATTGGCGGGGTAGAAACTGCTTGCTTCATATGTTCTAAAACATCAGAGATGTTATCATGTAGATCTGGTATGTAGAAGCAGCACGACACGTATAGTACCTTACATAAGCCCCCCTTTTCTGCAAGCAGAATGTCCAGACCCATTTGGTGCTGGATCACCGCTGTTCGGAATGCCTTTAATTCATCGTTCATCATCTGCAGAGCCAATTCAGTCTCATTAGCTAAGGAAAGTACTTGCCATGCCAGTCCGTTGACCTTATTAATTAGGGCAGCTACCCCTGCTGGGAACCCAAGAGACATTCCAGTGGCTCTCCACGGATCCGTCCACGGATCCCAGAGATGGTACCCCTGATACCATACCGGCATTTGTGCTTGGCTCACAAACGTTGACCGTTTGCGCCTCTGATGGGTGTCGCCCATGCATTCTGGTGGCCTATCCATCATCAGATGAAAGGTGGGTGCCACCATTGCTGGGTAGCAGCACCCTTTCCACCTCTGTGGTAGATGATGGTAGGCGTGCCGTCCGCATGCCCACATACAACCGGCTGAGGTTCCTAGGGACACATTGCATGGAAAGACAGTGGTTTCGTTTTCTTGCGTTAGTACACACTGGTTTGGGACCCTGTTTAAAAGGAGTGTAGTCTGACACTGAGAAGTTCCCACAACAGTGCCATTAGGTTGCTGTGAGCACAAACATGTATCCCCCCGCCTCTGTGGTATGTCTATTTTCCCTAAATTATGATAAACTGCTTGGGCGCCTTTTGTCACATCAGCGGGTGGTTGTCGGGACCTCAACTGATGTCCATAAGCGAGCAGGTTCTGCATGCCTGTAGGTAGTGGGTATGTGCCCGTGGCATCTTTAATCATGTGGTACGTTAACGGCATTGTGCTCCACCTTCGGGAGAGGGCTTGACAAATCCAACACGGCTCTTCAACTTCCAAAATCTGCTTTTGGAGTATGGCAAGTGCACAGGCCACATTACCTTGGCAGTGTGTGTTCGCTCTGCGCACATCTGCAAGGGCACTCGTTACCATGGAGAAGTCTGCCTGTTGTTCTTTCAGCACATCGTCTCCTTCCTTATCATCTGTGGCCTTCAGCGTGTTTTCCGGAGCCTCTCGTCCGACTAGGGGAGGAAGCACTTCTATCTGAATCCCTGAACAGTGATCTCTCCCTGTCTGCTCCACACAGCACCAATACAGCCCTGTATCAATCTGCTTAGCTTGTGGCCAAGCAATGTTCAGACTGAGAGAGTTCCCTATTCTGCTCACCCGCACCTCATGATATCCATATCCTACGCGCCTTCCCAAGTCTCCCTTTACCAGACCCCATGAATTACACGGATCCCTACAGAAGTGAAAATTATAGTCTTTATACTGATAATCTCCAAAGTCCGACGACCTAAAGACTGAGCACCTAAACCTGTTACTAGCCCCTTCTCGCAGAGTTATGCTGTCCTGTTGCCCTGCCCCCCCCCTGGGGAAGTGTCAACACTCCCCACAGAATGAGCGAGAGCATAGGGACCATGGTGGGTGATCGTTGACCCTTCTTGACAGTTGGTGTGCTCGGAGTGCGGGCACGCCCAATCTGCACTCCTCCCACTCAACTGGGGTACCCCGAACACCCTCCTCTTACCATAAAAGGACTGAGATGCAACCAACTCCGTGCACTCTGCCTGCGCTGTTCAGAATCCCGTACCTAAACGCACAACCTTCCACCACTGGTCGTCTTCCACTAGTGTTTAGAGAGTACACCGAGACGTGGGCGAGTGCTAGTTCTACACACTTACTTATTCGGATTACCCTGTCTCCTGGTGAACACACACTCTCCAATAACCACCAAATTCTGCCTAGCTCTACTCGCGATGGTCTGTGTGCTCTACTTTGTCCCAGATACAGTGCGGGGCAGTACACTATATCGCTAGTTGAGGGGGCGATCTTCCACTCCGTCATCGGGACCACTTTCCGCTTGCTCGGGCTCTGGAACCTTTTTGCAATGGCTAGCGTGAATCCACGTTGCCCTCTCGGCCACCTTCACTGCTGTCGGGGTTGTTAGGAGGATTTGGAACGGCCCTCTCCACCTCTGTGCTCTCCAGTTCTTCCTTCTAAAGTCCTTCACGACCACCCAGTCCCCTGGCCTCAGGTTGTGTTGCACACCTTCCCGTGGCTTAGGCAGGGCCTCTTTCACCGACCTGTGGACTTTTAACAAGGTAGAGGACAAGTTTGCACAGTAATTTAACATAATGTCGTTACATTCGCTCGTGGTGAGCGCTGAGGGTCGTTCTCTCCCGATGCCTGTATTCGGAGGCCTGCCAAATAGGATCTCATACGGGCTCAGGCCTGCTCTGGCCCTTGTCCTTGTCCGCATGTAGAACAATACCAGGGGCAGAGCTTTCACCCATGACAAGCCTGTATCTGCGCAGCATTTTGCCAGTTTGCTCTTTATTGTGCCATTTTCTCTTTCCACCGCACCACCACTCGCCGGGTAATAGGCGCAATGCTGTTTCAAATCAAAACCCAGATACAGGTTAGGGCCTTGTTTACAAAAGGGGTCCCGTTGTCGCTACCTATCCTTTCAGGGATCCCCCACCTGGGAATAATTTCCGTGAGGAGTGCCTTTGCCACAGCTGAAGCATCTTGCTTTGATGTGGGGAAGATATCAATCCATTTGGAGAACATGTCTACAATTACGAGACAATACCTCTTCCCTTCAGCTGGGCTAAGTTCAATGAAATCCATCTGCAAATGCTGGAAAGGGAGGTCAGGCGCTGGGTGTGCGCTCTGAGGCGTTTTCATTCCCCTCCCTATGTTGTTATGGGCACATATCATGCATCTTTCACAAAATTTTTGGGAGTAATTTATAAATCCCTTTGTAAACCATTGTTGCGCAATGCTATCATGCATCCCCCCGTTTTGACACATGATCCTTCCCATGTGTCAATCTCGCATACATAGGGAACATACTACGAGGAAGACATGGTTTGTCATTTGGCCCAATCCAAATTCCCCCCCTCTTCTCTGCTCCTGCCTGCTTCCATGCAGACAGCTCAGAAGTGCTCGCTGCCGACTGGAGCTCGCTTATCTCTGCTGTGGGGAAAACATCAGTGTTATCAGTACACATAATGTATTTTGTGGCCAAGTCTTGTTTCACTCGCAGCCTGGCCCCCTGTTTTGCTGCCTGGTCCGCGCGTTCGTTCCCTAGAGAGGTAGGGTCTTTGCTGTTAGTATGGGCCTCACATTTACATACTGCTATTTGCTTCGGGAGGAGAATGGCATCAAGAAGTTCAGCAATCAGCTTGTGATGTGTGATCATTTTCCCTGAGGAGGTGAGAAACCCCCTGTGTTTCCAGATAGCCCCGAAGTCGTGCACTACTCCGAAGGCATATCTGCTGTCAGTAAAAATAGTAACTGTTTTACCTTGAGCCGCTCTGCACGCCTCAGTCAGTGTCACTAATTCCGCTGCCTGCGCTGAATAGTGTTCTGGCAATGGTCCAGATTTGACAGTGTTATGTTGTGTAACAACTGCATACCCCACACAATTCTTCCCTGTTGCTGTGTCTCGTGATGCCGACCCGTCCACAAATAGCTCTAGGTCTGGGTTTTCTAAGGGGATTTCCCTCAGATCGGGCCTTGGAGAACAGACTTCAGCTACCGCAGCCACACAACAGTGTGGTTCCCCGTCCTGTTCTGTTGGTAGTAGAGTTGCGGGGTTAAGAATTGTACATCTTTTAACCGTAACATTTGGCATGCCCAATAAAACAGTGTGATATCTCAGCCAGCGGGCTGCTGTCATGTGTGCTGTTTTCTGTTCCAGCAGTAGTTGGGCTACTGCGTGTGGGACGAGAAGAGTGAGACTGCTGTAACCTACGATGTCCCGTGAGGCATTTACTGCCTTTTCCGCGGCTGCTACCGCTCTAAGGCAAAGGGGCAGTCCCGCTGCCACAGGGTCCAGCTTGGCGGAGTAGTAGGCTACTGGGCGTAGCTTCCCCCCATGCGGCTGTAGTAGCACCGAGGTCATGCACCCCTGCTTCTCGTCTGCTGTTTGAATATATGGAAGCTCAGAGTTAGGCAAACCTAATGTCGGAGGCTGTTGCAACGCTTGTTTGAGCACCTCAAATGCCTGTTCAGCTTCCGGTGTCCAGCTAAGTGCACTGTGAGCCTGTAGGCCCTTTCCATGTGCTATCGCACTCAAAGGAGCCTCGAGGCATGCAAAATCCCGAATGAAAGCCCTGCAATAAGAGCACATTCCTAAGAATGACATTAATTGCTTTTTGGTCCTTGGTTTTGGAATATTCTGAATAGCAAGAGTCCTGCTGTTCTCCAACCTCCTACCTGTACCAGATATCAGATAACCCAGGAATTTTACTTCTTTTTGCACAAATTGCAATTTGGCTCTGTTAGCTCGATGACCCTCAGCTGCGAGGTGTTGTAGCAGCTTAATGGTGTCTCGTCTACACTGCTCCTGTGATGGACAAGATAACAGGCAATCATCAACGTATTGGAGCAAAGCTGTATCTGGGGACAGTTCTACTGACTGCAGACTGCATCGCAGTGCTTCATTGTATATCGTTGGGGACTCACAGTAGCCTTGGCATAGGCGTGTGAAAGTGTATGGTCGACCGTTAAACTCAAAAGCGAACCAAAATTGTGAATCTTTATGTACCGGTACAGAAAAAAAAGCATTGGCTTTTTTTCAACAACTGAAAACCAAATCAACAACTGAAAACCATTTACTGTCAGGTGGAACCTGAGACAACAATGTATATGGATTGGGCACCAAGGGTGCCCTGGGTATCACTGCAGCATTCACCGCCTGGAGGTCCTGAACAAACCTCCACTCTTCTGGTTCACCGGGCCCTTTATTCTTTTTCACAGGAAAAATAGGAGTTCGCACTGGTGAGGTATTGCAGGCAACAATCACTCCCGCTTTCAACAATGCCTCAAAGACCGATCGTATCTCTTCGACAGCTTCCGGCTTCAAGGGATACTGTGGCTTACAAGGCCTGTAGTCTGATTTAGGCGTGATGCTCACAGGCTCGCAGCCTCTAATGAGGCCTACGTCATATTTGCCCTTCGACCACAGAGCCTCTGGGACCTCTTCCAGTCCCACACACACACCCTCTATCTTTGGAAAATGGAATGTTGGCAGTTTGCCCAGACACAAATGTATTCCTCTCTCTGCCCTGACTACCCAGTCCAGAGCTTTGCAATATGCATCCACTGATTGGCTGTATTCCACACCATCACGCCCTCTTTTCCAGTCGTTCACACACAACACTCGTTTCAACCATGGCCCCAAATCTTGCCACGCCCAATCAGTGGGTTTTGCCAAAGAAACATGTGCCACACTGTCTGCCACCTGAAACATATTTTGCTCTGCCCTGCTCAAATCGACCTCAATTACCGCCACATGTTGACCCCAGAACATCCGTTTTAACATCAGCATTTCACTCTGATCATGTTTTCTGAACCATTTCTCCTCATAATTCACATCTGGTCCTTCCTCATGTATGTGAGCTGTGCAATGCAACATACACGGATCCATGAACTCGGTACCCGTGGGGTTAGTAGCATCCTGCGCAAATGTTATCAGTTCTATCTTAATATCCCCCGTGGGACAGGTGCCCAACTGCCACTCATACACATAAAGGAGTGGGTCTAGTGACAGCCGTACGGCCTGTATTGCTTCCGGTAATTGAACTTTCAAGCCTTCCGGCCCACTTCTAATCTGGATGCCTAGTTGACACATTAAATCTCTCCCTAGCAGATTTATTGGGCAAACTTTGGATATCAGAAATGAGAATTTAAATTTGGTTCCCGTCTCCTGCAATGAGTAAGGGAGGGGTGCAGAAAACTGTTCCGCTATGGGTACACCTGACGCACCAACCGACTGGAGATACCTGCCACTCATGCGTGGCTGTTCATCAAACTGAGATGCTCTGATAACAGAGTGATCTGCGCCGGAGTCTACTAGGAATGCAATCTCAACTCCTCCCACCATAACAGTCAACATGGGCAAATCTGCAGCAGCATTCGTTTCATAAACAGCATATGTCCCTTCACATGACAACTCACATTTATTATGAAAAAACTCAATAGAAGATTCAATCACTTTAACATTTTCCTCAGCAACTTCAGCGTATATAGGCAAAAGCATTTCTTCATTGCAAAGCATTTTATCACCTGTTCCGATAGTGGCAGCCCCACTATCAGCATGTGTTAGCGAAAGCATTTCTTCATTGCAAAGCATAGAACAACCTAGTGTCTTACCTGACCCTTCTGGAGCATCTCCAGCCGGCCCATCCCGGCCCATCCCTTTATTTTGCCCGTTTTCCTTTTCACGTTTATCCTGTCTTTGTGGGCATTCCCGTGACCAATGCCCCTCTTTCCCACAGGTATAACACGCGTTATCCCCTTCTTTTTGGTCCCTCTCTCCTCTGCGACCCTTCCCGTTTCGATTATCCCTCTTCTGCCATTTCCAGCCTTGGCCTCTTTTCCCACCGCCTGTCATCATTTGCACCATGGCTAGGTGTGCTTGGTGCGTCGCTCTTTCTTGCTTCTGCAGTTTTTTGTCACTTACCTTCTTCAGCTGGTTCTCTGCATGGACAGCGTGCTGTGTAATCAGCTCTAACTTGGCTGTTTCCCAGGTTATGCACGTGTCCTTCAGCTTTTCCGACATATCCGTTTTCATCCCGTTGATTAAGCTATTCCGTAAGTGAGCTTCATATGGTGTTACTGGCCCGTCATTGATGTTGTCGGGCTTGTCTATGCCGCAATGAGCGTCATGCACCTGGGTAAGCCGATAGAGATACTGTTGCACACCTTCTCCATCATCCTGTTTGCAGTTAGCAATCTTTGTCATATCCATTTTAACAGGAAAAGCATCTTGTATTTCCACTCGCAAATTTTGCAGCATTTGTCGATAAGGCCCGTTATCTCGATGTGTCCATACCGTGTTGACCAGCCGTCTGTTTTCCACTGGCCAGTCCATCCGGATCTTTGCCATATCCAATCCCAGCTTCAGGCCCAGAAGTCGTCGCAGCTCATGTGACGTTGGTCTGAACTCTTGACAAAATACTTCCAATTCCGCTGCAACCTTGTGACCCCCCACTTCATTGGGGTGCCTAATTTGCTTTATTATTTCCTGTAATTCCGCAAACGTCCATGTTCTCAGAACCAGCATAGGCCCATCCTGACCCGCCACTTCCACCATTGGACACGTCACCTGCTCATTAGTGGCTGTTGCTGGGTCAGTCGGCCACTCCTCTGGAGGCGGGGGCAGGGGTGGTCCGCTGACGTGGACCATCTGTCCTCTGCTCGGTGCATCCTCCGCGTAGTGCATGTCCTGCGATCTCGTGTGTGAGGCCACTGGGCTGTTTGGGCGTGTCGGAGGCTTTGGAGGAGGTCCGACGGGCTTTGGAATCTCCCCGCCGGAGTGAGTGGGAGTGACTGTCTGCGCTGGTCGAGGCCGTCTGGGACGTCCGTCCAGGTCAGGATCTGCAACAGATTTCGGAGCTCCTGTTTAATTTCATTTTTAGTTTTCAATTGCGACTTATATTCACGTCTTTTTGCTTCCCTCTCCCACATATCAAATGCTTCCCAATTAACTTTGAAACCATTGTCTTTTTCTTTTAACAACTTCTGTTTTAAAGCTGCTATCCGTTGTATATTAAAACTCCCTTCGTCCGGAAATTCACACTTTGAAACCCACACTTTAAATTGACCTACACTCACGAGTCCATAATGTTCTACCATGTATTTTACCCTGGGATGGCCGCGCTGCGCATTATCAGCTTCTTGCTCTTCATTCTTACTCTGGCACCCACCCATTTTCACTGCTTCTGACAGGAGGGAGAAACATAAACAATTATTCACCTTCACGTACACACACACACACACACAGAGAGCGACTCTCACTCTCCCTGGTTTTCTGCGAACTGTGTGCTCGTCAACATGGCTGCCTGGCGCCCGGCTGGCCCCCAGCCAAGGGTGAAACTCCAAATCACTCAATTACCCCACCTGGTAATCACCAATGGCACCACTGTATACCCCCTGTGGAGTTCGACCGCCAAACCTCCCGACTCTCGTCGAGTTGGATCCCCTGATCCCTGCAGTTCCCTATGAACCGCGTCTGGCGTCGCCTGTGTATACACGCACCAGGAGAGAAGTCACACCTCTGCAATGTTCCTATCTAAACACTTTAGTTGTACTCACCGGGGTTCAGTTAATGTGTCAGTAGTTCGTTTCCGGGGAAAACTCCGGCGCTGAGGAGGCAGCACCGTCGGGCCCCGCAGAACGGAATTTGATCGTTCTGCCGGCTGATGTAAAGGCCCTCAGGAGCTAAGCGCTTAGACTCTCCCTCAGGTGCGCCGTCCTCAGACACGGAGTCCCATCTGGGGTGCCAAATTGTCGTTGAAATTCTGTAAAACCCTTAAAATGGTGAGCACAAAAGAGTCAGAAGCAGTTGGGTGAAATGGTATAACAGAGTAAAATGAATTTATTAAGCAAGTATGGATTAATCCAGAGATCTCAATTACATACACACAAGGCATCTGCAATAGAGAGCTAATCTCCCTTTTGGAATCCTCTGGTTTTATAATCATTTTCCATGTGCATGACATGTGCACGTGGTGTACATGCGCTGATCACGTACTACTAAACCGACTATGATTGGATAGATATGGACATAATCCACACATGGTTTGACACGTCTACGCTGGCCTCTCCCTCCGCATGCCCGTGCTTCCGCTCGGACGTCAGGGCCTGTCCCGTGCCTCTGGTGACTGGATAAGAGCGAGGCCATCCTGGGAACATTGGCGTCTTGAAAACACCCAAGGCGCCAGGAAGGCAAGGCCAGCCACGTAGTCAAAGCAACATGAGATTCCAGACCTACTGCCCCTAAGTACAAGAGTAACTAAAATCATACATTACTAATGTGATTTACGTGTATGTAAGGTAAAGAACACTCAGGAATGCTGAAGTACAGCTGCACTAATAATGTGCACTCCTGTGCATATAATAAGACGAAATGATAGATTTTCACTCACAAGAGCAAATTATTTCTTAATATCTTCTTAAAACTTTGTTTTTGGTGGATCAAATAATGTGAAATGAGTATTTTAATCTGTATTTATTGGTGTAGTTGTCTCCTCAACTACAGCTAAAAAAAGCCGCAATTCTTCCCGTTTTGGTATATGTCACTCAATATGCTTTTGATTGGCTGACACACACCACGTGATTCAGTAATAGCACGCGATTGGTCTGTTTGTTTTTTGGCGGAATGCCGGTTAGAAAGAAAATACAAAAATTGAGAAGTTATGAAACACATCTAAATATTAAATAATGTACGGTTTCCGTGTCTGTTCTCAGTGTTATGTAGGCCTATCCGGCGTTCCGCCAAAACGAACAGAATAATCGCGGGCTGTTACTAAATCACGTTGTGCACTTTTGATAACTCGCCCAAAATCATTCAGTAACAGCGCCCGATCGGTCTGTTCGTTTTTGCCCGTTAGAAATAACCTACACAAACTGTATGGTTCTACTTGTACACGGAGTTAAATTAATAAGGACACGCCAATATTTGTTCTATGGTTGATCCATCATCAGTCATCATCCTTAACCCAAAATCAACTTTTTTGACCATAATTCAACATGGAATTAATATCTTTTGCTATCTGGGTATGGACCAGACTCTCTGAAGAATGTTTCCAGTATGTTGAACCTTATTGAGTCTATGCCACGAAGGATTAAGACAAGGCAAAACAGGGTCCAACCTGTCACGGTGAAGATCCCGGACCCCTCCCTTTGGGCGTGTGTTTATGTTGTCTGCGTCGGTATATGACCATATATGTATTTCCGTGGGGATGGTTGGATGTGAATGTGTTCATCGGTCTCACCTGTGGCTCATCTCGTTCTCACATGGGGTTCATGTAGTTCGTCTATTTAATGTGCGAATACTCAGTGTTTGAAATCATACTCAAAATCAAAGTGGAAAATCAAATGACAGGCTGATCCAACTTCAGTGGAAATTCCTCAAGACAAGTTAAAATGAGGCTCAGTAGTGTGTGTGGCCTCCATGTGCCTGGATGACCTCCCTACAATGCCTGGGCATGCTCCTGATAAGGCGGCGGATGTTCTCCTGAGGAATCTCCTCCTAGACCTGGATTAAAGGGTCAGCCAACTACTGGACAGTCTGTGGTGCACCGTGGCGTTAGTGGATGGAACGAGACATGATGTCCCAGATGTGCTCTATTAGATTCAGGTCTGGGGAACGGGCAGGCCAGTCCATAGCATCAATGCCTTCATAATGCAGGAACTGATGAAATACTTCAGCCACATGAGGCCTAGCATTGTCGTGCAGCTGTGTAGAACTGGACCACTACTGATTGTGGCAGCCCAAACTTCTTGAGCTGTCGCAGGAAGAACAGGCGTTGCTGGGCCTTCTTCATAACAGCAGTGCTGAGTCTGTCCCATTGAAGGTCCTGCTGGATGGTGGTGCCCAGAAATTTGTAGCACTCAGCTCTCTTAATTGTGCAGTTGTGAATTTCCAGAGGGGTGGGATTCTTCCTGAAATCAATGATCATCTTCAGTTTTTTGTTTGTTTAACTCTAGGTTGTTATCCCCACACCATGACACCAGCCGTGACACTTCCTCCCGGAACATGGACTCGTTGTTTGAGATGAGGCCAATCAGAGTCATGTCGTCTGCAAACTTGATCAGTTTAACAGAGTCAAGTCACTGTTAGAGACACAGTCATTAGTGTAGTGTAGAGCAGTAGAGAGAGCACACAACCCTGTGGTGCACCTGTGCTGAGGCAGAGAGGGTTCAAAATGTGATTGCTCAACTGTTTCCTGTTAGGCAGGAAGATGTGGATCCAGTAGCATACAGAAGGGGGGATACTGAGCTGCCATAGTTTATCCAGTAGAAGGTCAGGGATGATAGTTTTGAAAGCAGAGCTGAAATCTACAAACAACACGCGGGCATAAGTGTTGTGACAGTCCAGGTGTTGCAGGATGCAGAAGAAAGGTAGATTAATGGAATCATCTACAGACCTGTTGGCTCTGTATGCAAACTGCAGGGGGTCCTGGAGGGCATGACCTGGAGGGCATGACCTTGAGATGCGGGTCATAGCCTTGAGATGCTGAAGCAAAAGATGTTAGGGCAACTGGTCTGTAGTCGTTCAGGTATGTAGTGTAGTCTGTAGTATGATGACAGAGGTTTTGAAACAGGCTGCACAGCAGACATGGTCAGGGACTGATTGAAGAGGTCGGTGAGGATGGGTGAGAGCTGTTCAGAACAGTACCTGAGTGTGGCAGGTGACACACCATCCAGTCCAGCAGCTTTCCTCATCTTCTGTTTCCTATGATCAAGACTGACCTGCTGTTCAGTGAAAGTGAGGGACGATGATGGGGAGGGGCTGGAGGGTGAAGGTGTATTGGGGCTTGGAGCAGGTAGGAGTGAGGTGTGAAGTGGCTGCAGCAATGGAGGGGGGAGGGTGGAAGGTGTAGTAGTAATGGTGCTGAGAGCAGATGGGGGTGAGGTGTGAAAAGGCCGCAGACTAAGGGTAGACTGAGGGGAGGGGCGAGAAGTCCTTTGTGTTTCGAATCTTGAGTAGAAGTCGGCAGCATTGGGTCTGCTGTGACTTTTGGAGATTTTGGTTTGTATTTTTTTATGGATTGAAGTCCTTTCCAAACTGAAGAGCAGTCATTTGTAGAGAACTGTTGCTCCAGTTTTTCCTTGTATTTGTGATTAGCAGTTCTGATTCCTTTATTGAAAGCATACTTTGCTATTTTGTATGCATCATGGTCCCCACTTCTAAAGGCCTCTTCCTTGGCAGTGCGCAGTTTCCTGATTTCATTGGAGTACCAGGGTGTGTTATTTTTGTGACGATAGATGTCCTTGATGGGATTCAAGTCACCTCACAGAAGCTTATATATGAGGTGACAGCATCTGCATAGTCATCAAGGTTATTGTTAGCAGATCTGAAGGAGTCCTAGTTGGTAGAGTCTAGACATCCTCTCAAATTCTCAATGGCATCAAGAGACCACATCCTCACTGATTTCACCTCAGGCTTTGTTGTTTTAAGCTTTAGCCTGTATGAGGGGATGAGATGGATGAGGGAGTATTTAGGAGCAAGGAAGTTTCACGACTGGATTTGTTGCAGAGGTGGCATCCTATCAAGTCAAGTCAATTTTATTTATATAGCGCTTTTTACGATACATGTTTTCTCAAAGCAGCTTTACAAATTGTATGGGTCCAGATCCCTAATAAGCAAGCCAAAGGCGACAGTTGCAAGGAAAAACTCCCTAAGATGGCGGGGAAATAGGAAGAAACCTTGGGAGGCCCAATACTCAAAAGGGAACCCATCCTCCATTGGGTGGCCCGTTACCACCAGTCCGTATTTGTGGACAAAAGTTGGTTCTACAGTTATGGGTTAAGGTTCTTGTTCCCCGGCCAAGTAGTCACAGTCCCTTCGGTGCAGATGGTGAGCCTCTGGTAGGAGCCAGCATCAGCATATCCAACCCCGGCATCAGTACATCCACCGGCAAGCCAGACCATCTCCCAGGTGCTTGTATGTGCTTGCATGCAGTTGCCTTGGTTGAAGCATGCAAAAATATGGACAATACAGACTGAGTGTGTGGATGTCAATTTAACGACCATTGATTTAAATGTACATAGCTCATGTGCGAGTGGTTAGCATGTAGCTCCGACAGGCTAATCTATAGCAGCATAACTAAAGGGAGGGGTCCAGAGGTGACCACAGTCATGAGGGCTCACTGAGACATTGCTTTCCAGTTAAGTCATTGTCACAACTAGAGTGGTGCCATGACACAGCTGGATGACAGCATCAACATCTCAGATTACCAGAAATCTCAACATCTGGGGCCCCTGAGCCCCGCACCTTACTAGGGGAATATTAACTGAAGGCTTGATTAAATAGGTGAGTCTTAAGTCTAGATTTAAAGATTGGAACTGTGTCAGAATCTCGGATTGGAGCTGGAAGGCTTTTCCATAGTTGAGGCGCTTTAAAGGAGAAAGCTCTGCCTCCGGCTGTAGTCTTACAAATTTTAGGAACTAGGAGAAATCCAGCATTTTGGGAGCATAAAGGGTGAGATGGGTTGTAGTAAGCAATGAGTTCACTCAGATATTGTGGGGCAAGACCATTTAATGCCTTATAGGTTAAGAGAAGAATTTTAAATTCAATTCGATATTTAATTGGAAGCCAATGTAATGCCGCGAGAGTGGGACTAATATGATCGAATTTTCTAGCCTTAGTTAGGACTCTAGCTGCAGCATTTTGTACAAGTTGTAGCTTCTTTATGGACTGTTTAGAGCATCCAATTAGAAGACCATTACAGTAGTCAAATCTTGACGAGACAAAAGCATGGACCAGCTTCTCTGCATCAGCTAATGAAAGTAAGTGTCTCAGCTTGGCGATATTACGTAAATGGAAAATGGCAGCCTTAGTGACATTGCATATATGTGTGTCAAATGAAAGATCCAAAACAATAGTGACACCTAAGCTTTTTGCGGTAGACTTAGGTGTTACTGAAAACCCATCTAGGGTAAGGAGAATATCAGCCCAGCTGCTTCTAGCAGCTTTAGGCCCAAGAATCAGCACCTCAGTCGTATCAGAATTTAGTTGAAGAAAATTAGACGCTATCCAGTTTTTAATGTCCTGGACGCAGTTCTTAATCTTGAGAGTAGTGGTGATATCATCCGGACTGGAAGATATATACAACTGAGTATCAACTGCGTAGCAATGGAAGCTAATACCATGCCTACAGATGATAGTGCCCAGTGGAAGCATATATAATGAAAATAATATGGGGCCCAGTACAGATCCTTGTGGGACACCATATTTTACCTTAGAACGCTCTGAGCATTCGTTGTTTGCTAGTACAAATTGGTAACAATCTGTCAGGTAGGACCTGAACCAGGAGAGTGCTTGACCTCTTATGCCAATGAGTGTCTCCAGCCTATTAAGTAGAATATTATGATCAATGGTGTCAAAAGCCGCACTGAGGTCTAGCAGTATGAGAAAAGTAATGTCTAGTTTATCAGAGGATATTAAGAGATCGTTTAGTACTATAGTAAGTGCAGTTTCAGTGCTGTGATTGGGTCTAAATCCAGACTGAAATAACTCTAAGACATGTTCTGTCTGTAGGAAGGAAGAGAGTTGTGAAGAAACTACTTTCTCTAGAATTTTGGATATAAATGACACATTAGAGATAGGCCTATAGTTTGACATTTCCTGGGGGTTAAGACCAGGTTTTTTAATTAGCGGCTTGATGACTGCAAGTTTAAATGAACTGGGAATATAGCCCAGGCTCAGAGAGCAGTTTATTATAGTTAGCAAAGGTACTACATTGCTATGCAGTAATTCTTTAAGTAAATGGGTTGGTACGGCATCTAGTATGCATGTGGAGGGCTTAGCAGATTCCACCAATGAAATAAGCTCCTCATGACCAATTGGGGAGAAGGACTCTAACAGGGTATCAGAGCTGACCAGACAGCTGTCAAGGTGCATTGGCATGTTGACAGGCTCTGAGATAGCATGACCAATTTTTTCCCTAATTTTATTAATCTTATCATTAAAGAATTTCATAAAATTATTACTGCTACACTCTAGTGGGATTAGTGAATTGATTTGATCATGGCTCCTCGTTAGGCTGGAAACAGTTTTAAATAGGAGTGCAGAATTGTTTTTATGTTTTTCTATTAAAGCTGATAAGTATATGGATTTTGCCGTATGGAGGGCATGCTTATATTCAATATGGCTGCTTTTCCATGATAGTCTAAACACTTCTAACTTTGAATTTCGCCATTTACGCTCCAGGATCCGCGCGGCTCGTTTGAGACTACGCGTGTGCTCGTTATACCATGGCGCTATTCGTCTCTCAGTGGCTCTCTTATAGAGTAATGGTGCAACCATGTCTAAAGCTGTACGAAGAGAAGTCTCAACGTGCTCGGTAAAATGCTCTAGTCTTTCCGGAGCTACAGGTGTATCCATTTTTGTCAAACCCGGTAAAATATCAGTGAGCGCGGCTATGGTACTAGGTGTTATAGTTCGTTTAATTTGGTAGCGGGGCGGCTGATGAATACAGTCAGTCAAGCATAACTCATACATTATGAGGCTGTGGTCAGAAACGGCCTCATTCTGAGGTAAAATTGCTAAGCTGGATATGTTTATACCAAATGATAAAACCAGGTCTAAAGTATGACTACAATTATGCGTAGGACCCACCACATTCTGAGTGATACCCATTGAATCAAGAATTTCTTGAAAATTTTTGCTGAGTCACAAAGATTCTCAAAATGGATGTTAAAATCACCAACTATAATCACCTTATCGGCTGATAGCACTACATGAGACAGGAAGTCTGAAAACTCCTGCAAGAATTCAGAGTAAGAACCAGGGGTTCGGTAAATAGTAATTAACATAAACGACTGCGACGCTTTGTTGGTTGTTAGATTTGATACATTTGAATCAGTGAGGATGAGATGTTCAAAAGAATTAAACTTAAAGCCAAATTTTTGAGAAATGTCTATATCAGATTCATATATTGTGGCGACACCACCTCCTCGACCATTTGGACGGGGGTTATGAACATATCTATAGCCAGAGAGAGAAGCTTCGTTTAGGGCCATATAATCGTCTGGCCGGGTCCAGGTTTCCGTCAAGCAGAGCATGCATAGATTATGATCGGTAATCATTTCATTAACAAGCAATGCTTTAGATGACAGGAATCTAATATTTAGCAGTCCTAATTTCAGATTTAAACTACTCTCTAAGGGAGCATAATCGAATTTAACATTGATTACATTTTGTCTACTAACTTTGCGAGAGTTATTTTTTGGTACTCGAGGAACAAACACAGTCTCAATCCAGTGTGACCTAGGTGACGTCTCTTTGCAGCTAGCAGACAGTTGGTTTAGCCTGTGTGTCTGCTGCCTGGCCTCGGCTCTGGTTTGTCAATCCCCATTAACAAGTCCTACACTACCACTATTAAGCCTAGCAGATAAGCTACGGGAAATGAGCGCAGCACCCTCCCAAGAAGGGTGAATGCCATCTCGCTTCAAAAGGCCAGGCATGCCCTCAAAACGCGTCCAATTATCTATATAACCCACGTTGTTTTCTGAGCACCATTTAGACATCCAGCGGTGTAGCGGCAATAACCTGCTGTAGGTTTCGGCGCCACGCCAAATTGCATATTACGGCATCTGACATAGTCCCCGCTAACTCACACACCTCTTTAACGTTATCCTTAGTGATCTTGGACTGTCTCAACCCCACATCATTGGGGATGTCGCTAAAGGGACGCTACATTCACGTGTCGGAGCTGGGAATCTCCTATAACCAGAGCTCTTTTAACAGGTTGCTCAGTCGGTGTACTACTGAGTAGGGCAAACCTGTTTGACACGGGAACCTGAGTAGAACGGTGCTCAACCTTATGGCTATGCCGCCGAGACGTCACCCATTCGCCCCGCTGCGAGGGCTCTAATGCCGGAGCTGGGGACTCGCTAGCTACGGTGGTGGCAACCGGGCCTGTTACGCTAGGTGCTACCGACTCTCTAGGACTTCTAAAGCCCGGATGTGCTCCTCTAAAAGCGAAATCTTCTCCGTCATGCTAATAATTAATCTACACTTGTTACAAATAAAATTATCCCTACTGACGGAAGAAGAGTAGATATACATGCCACACTCCACACAAGCAACAGGCGACTCAGACATGATGAAATACTAAAGATACTTAGCTTCGGTTACGATGAACTTGAATGTCTTTCGATGGCTTGTGGAGGTTGTTGTAGCCGGAGTTATGAGTAAATATATCCACAAAGTATTTGTAGATGTATCAGATATAATTAAACAGATAGAAAAAAAGTAGGCAAAAAACACTCTGCAGCAGCGTCAGCAGGAAGCAGCGTCAGTCACAGTTCCACACTGTGGATTCACTGAACTCCTGAGAGCGACCGATTCTTTCTGCATGTCTAGCTGCTTAATTTTATACACCTGTGGCCATGGAAGTTATTGGAACACCTAATTCCGATAATTTGGATGGGTGAGCGAATACTTTTGTCAATATAGTGTGTATATATATATATATATATATATATATATATATATATATAGTATATCTGTGTGTGTATATGTTAATGTACACAGTAAATGTTAGTAAGATTTGTCCAGAATCAGTTATTAGAATATTTGGTACTCCAGGCTTTTTAACTTAAAAACTGTGTGTGTTTCAGGTTACTCTTGGCCACTCCCTGCCATTCTGTGTCCGGTATGGATCTACTTTGATGTATTGCTGTCCACAGCCTCCATTATGCACCTCTGTGCCATATCTTTGGACCGCTATGTGGCCATCCAAAACCCCTTCCATCATACCCGCTCCAACTCTCAATCACGTGCCCGTGCCAAGATAGCTGCTGTCTGGACCATCTCAGCTGGTTAGTTTCTTGATATTTGTTGTATTGCTGTGACATCATAACTACTATCATATAATTACAAATCTATTTCCTCATATTACACTAATGGTTTTATTGAACACTAAGACTTGCTCACTGTAGAAAATATGCTAATTACTTCAGTGTTCAGAGGAGGGGAAGCTGTGTTCAAGAAGCCAGTAGTTTAAAATGTAAATGAATGTATATTTATTACAAACATATTTCACTAATGAACATGAAAAGAAATTAAAAAAACCCCACACAATTGCTCCAGATTTGAAACAAGATGTGATGACTGGGACACAGGAGGCAGAGAGGGATCCATACGCAGGATATACAGTTAGTGTATTTAATGAATGACCGAGACAGAGGAATACAATATGAGAACCCCAAAGGGGTATGAACAGGCAACGGCCCGTGAGGGCAAGGCGATAGAGGAGTAGTCGTAAGGCAGGTGAGAGGTCACAAATCCAGGTAAGCATAAACACAAGGCAGAAGTACAAAAGGGCAATCTAGAGACGAGAGAGTATATACATTAAGCAGAGGTCAGAGGCAGAAGGCTATCAGAAGTATATGTATAACAGAAGGCTTGGTAATGACAACGAGAAACGAGGCAATACTTCGCACTGAAACATGGGACACCAGTCCACTTAGTCCTGTTTTAACCTGTACGAGACTGGGTTGATTTGCTTTAGCACTGGGAAGGGTCCCACGAAGCGGGGGTTCAGCTTGCGGCAGGGGGTCCGAAGGTGTAGATCTTGGGTGGAGAGCCACACCAGCTGCCCTGGGGAATAGACAGGAGCGGCACGCCGGTGCCGGTCTGCTTGGATCTTCTGCTGGCGGACCGCCCGTTGCAGCTGAACGTGGGCCGCCTCCCATGTCTGCCTGCTGTGGCGGAGCCAGCTGTCCACTGCCGGGAGATCGGAGGGCTCACCTGACCATGGAAACATCAGGGGCTGAAAGCCGAGAACACACTGATAAGGGAAACGGCTCCACTCCTCCTGCTTACTGCTGCAGTAGGTGCGCATGAAACGGCTTATCTCCTGGTTGAGCCGTTCCACCTGGCCATTGCTTTGAGGGTGGTATCCTGAGGCCAGACTGACAGATATATTCATCTTATCACAGAAAGCATGCCAAACCCGAGAGGTGAACTGAGGCCCCCGGTCCGACACTATGTCCTCGGGGAGCCCATACAGTCTAAACACATGTGAAAACAAATTTTCGGCAGTTTCCATTGCCGTGGGGAGCTTAGAGAGAGCTATTAAATGGCAGGCCTTGGAAAACGATCGATGACAACACACACACAGGTGTTGCCCTGAGAATGTGGAAGATCGGATATGAAGTCAACGGCCAAATGTGACCATGGGCATTGTGGTATGGGGAGTGGCTCGAGGCCCCGCTGGCCTCCTACGGGGGGGGGGGGGGGGTTGCTTTGTGCGCACCCAGTGACGAAGGTCTTGGTGTCATCAGTAACGGCAGGCCACCAGTATTTCCTACGTACCAAGTCCAGCGTCCGCCTCTCGCCGGGATGCCCGGGTGAAGGAGCCGCGTGCACCCATCGAAGAAGTTCCTGCCTGAGGTTCGAGGGAACGTAAAGGACTCCTGGGGGGGCATGCCTTGGGTGTAGGTTCCTCCTGGTGACCTGCCCGAATCTGCCCATCGAGGTCCCACTGAATGGGGGCCACCAACAGTGATGCTGGGACTATAGCCTTTGGAGGGGCCAGCGTCTCCGGCTCATCGTACAGACGTGAGAAAATGTCCGCCTTCACATTCTTCGAACCCGGCCTGAAAGTAATCACATAATTGAATCTGGTGAAGAATAACGTCCACCTTGCCTGATGTGCATTCAGCCTCTTCGCCGCCTTCTTGTGATCCGTTAAGATCAGAAAAGGGTGCGCCGCCCCCTCCAGCCAGTGCCGCCACTCCTCCATGGCTGCCTTCACCGCTAGCAGTTCTTTATTCCCGACATCATAATTCCTCTATGTGCTGGTGAGCTTACGAGAGTAGAAAGCGTATGGGTGGAGCTTGGGGGTTGTTCCCTGTCGTTGTGACAGAATCGCCCCTATACCTGTGTCCGAGGCGTCCACTTCCACCACGAAGGGTAGCGTGGGGTCGGGGTGAGCGAGTATGGGAGCGGAACAGAAACGCAGTTTTAATTGGGTGAACGCGCTCTGAGCCTCAGGGGTCCACGTGATAACCTTGGGAGCTCCTCGCAGCAACGAGGTGAGAGGTGCTGTGACCATGCAATAATTACGTACAAAACGTCTGTAAAAATTTGCGAAACCCAAGAAGAGCTGCAAGTCCTTCACTGAGCGAGGTCGCGGCCAATCACATACAGCCCTCACCTTGTCAGTGTCCATGGTCACTCCTCAATATACACGATCACACAGCGATTCAGCAACTCACGGAAAACGTTGTTCATAAAAGCCAGGAAGACAGACGGCGTTAGCTAGGCCGTACGGCATCACGAGATACTCGTAATGGCCGTTGGTGGTGATAAACGCTGTTTTCCACTCATCTCCCTTGATTTGTACCAAGTTGTATGCACTGCGCAAGTCCAGCTTCGGAATCGGAATCGGAATCGAGCTTTATTGGCCAAGTATGCTCACACATACAAGGAATTTGTGTTTGGTTACAGTAGCTCACAGTGCACAATAATTGACAATAACATTACAGAAGTAAAACATTTACTCACATAAACACACAAACCAAAATACCTGTAAACTTTACATGTGCAGAGTAATATAATTACAGTAAAGTGCTGAGTGCAACAGTAAAGGACACTGAGGTGCAGACTGAATTAAATAAGGCATATAAATAGGAGGACGGCAGACACAGTAAGTACAGTGTGTTCTCAGACACAATCACCAGATTAGCTTTGTGAACACCGTGGCCCGACATAGCTGTTCCACAGTCGCTGGTACTAAAGGGAGGGAGTACGAGTTCTTGATCGTAATCGCGTCGAGACCTCGATAATCTATACACGGGCTCAGCCTTCTTCTCTACAAAAAACCCCCCACAGCGGCGGGGGATACGGATGGTCGAATATAGCTACATGGCGCTCCATGGCACGGGTCTCAGGAATAGATAGAGGGTAGGCTCGTCTCTCGGGGGGAATCGTACCTGGTAGTAATTCGATGGCACAATCCGGTGGGCGGTGTGGGGGCAACCGCACAGCCTTGGTCTTACTGAACACATCGGAGAACTCGATAAACTCCTCAGGGATCGACTCATTACCCGTTGTAGCCGGGCTTTCTATACTAGTTGGCCGTAGTGCCAAACTCAGGCAGCTACCGCGACATGCCGGGCTCCACTTCAGTAATCCTCCCAAGCTCCATGAGATAACGGGGTTGTGCTTCGCTAGCCAGGGGTAACCTAAAACTATGGGGTGCTCCGGGGAGCGGATAACGTGAAAAGGTAACATCTCAGTGTGTAGTAATCCCACTCGAAACGTTATAGGTAGGGTACGCTTGGAAATGATCCCAGAGCCTATGGGGTTGCCGTCTATTCCTTTCACTCGCAACGGCTGTTTGCATTCAACCAACGGGATGGCCAGCTCCGCGGCGTACTGTTGGTCAATGAAATTCCCTGCCGCTCCGGAATCTACCAGTGCTGAAACGACAGATGTAGACACACCCCACATTATTCTTCCTGGCAGTGTCATCCTTCGTTGATCGCACAACACGGGACTGGCTGGACTCAACTGGCGTGCTGGCTCATCCTCCCTAGTCGCCGGGCATTCCGTCTTAACGTGTCCAGCCTCACCGCAATACAAACAAAGCTGTCCCCGAAGGCGGCGTTGCCTCTCTGACTGAGACAGGCGGGCACTGAGACAGGGGGAGAGTGTTTGTTAGTTTTTTTTTATATTGGGGGAGTTGGTATTTAGCTGTTCAACAAAGGCACCAGACAATACAAGGGAGAAGGAGATCAAGTAGGCAGTAATTTGAGAATTACACTGCTATATAAATAAAAAAAAAACTAAATCCAACTAAATGGGTAACCTATTGAAATTACAAAAGTGACTGCTCTCTCATCAATATCTGGCCAAATTTGAGTCAAGCAAAAAAGAGGAAATTATTGAACCACAAATGACTACAGGGAGAGGGCTCAAGAGACAGATATAAAGCAGAAGGAGTAAATGTTTGCGCTTACTGCTTTTGCATTTGTAAAAAATTCAAAATACTTTCAGAGTTCAGCTCTGGTCTGGGTTCAACTGAAACTAGCCATCACTCACAACCAAATAGGTACTTACAATAATTTCCTTTGTTAGCTAATCTTCAGATACAGACAAAGAGAGAAGAAAAGACAAACATGCATCAAGTAGCTCAGCCACCATGTTCTAGAAGTCACTCAGATATTCCCTTTGGGATGCTGTGTATAGGAATAGAATGCCTGATGGATAGTAAATAGGTTCAGTAGTTTAGTATAAAAGGAAAGTTCTGGTAGGATTAAAACAAGCATGCAATAGTCATATATTCATTTTGCTAGCAAATATATATGGGAAGACTGTATTGCATTTCCAGGACTGAAGCAGCTGATTGCAATTTAGATCCTGCTGTTGAAAATAATACATTATTATACAAAATTCAAAATAATGAATTGCTTCATGCCTATCAGGCTACACTGTGAAAAATAAAACATTGGCTAAACCTAATAAAATTGAAGTAATTGATCACATGAAATATTTGTCATTGGCTCAACAAAAAAAAATATTTAATTCAACCTGAAAATTATTTTGAGTTGTCCCAAATAAAAAATATATATTGTCTTTATTTATGTAATGCAAATGTCATGGTCACGCCAAACCCGCACACGCCCTCACAACGTAAACCACTCCCCCCATCACAATCACCACAATACTGACACCTGCATGCAATCACAACAATGTGCAGCAACTGCAAGACCTGTGGGCTTAAGTGCAGGACAGGGAATTGTGCACAGGTATAAATAGTGTGCTGATTGGGAGAGAGGAAGTGGCATGCGATGAGGGGGCGTGTGGTTAACCGGAGTGGGTGTGTGTTTGGAACAACCGGTCTGGGCACACGCCCTCTGGTGGCTTCCCTGCCGTGCCACCGTGACATCATGTACGTTGACTAATGACCAGTACACATACAGGTCCTTCTCAAAAAATTAGCATATTGTGATAAAGTTAATTATTTTCTGTAATGTACTGATAAAAATTAAACTTTCATATATTTTAGATTCATTTCACACCAACTGAAATATTTCAGGTCTTTTATTGTTTTAATACTGATGATTTTGGCATATAGCTCATGAAATCCCAAAATTCCTATCTCACAAAATTAGCATATCATGAAAAGTTTCTCTAAACGAGCTATTAACCTAATCATCTGAATCAACTAATTAACTCTAAACACCTGCAAAAGATTCCTGAGGCTTTTAAAAACTCCCAGCCTGGTTCATTACTCAAAACCGCAATCATGGGTAAGACTGCCGACCTGACTGCTGTCCAGAAGGCCATCATTGATACCCTCAAGCAAGAGGTTAAGACACAGAAAGAAATTTCTGAACGAATAGGCTGTTCCCAGAGTGCTGTATCAAGGCACCTCAGTGGGAAGTCTGTGGGAAGGAAAAAGTGTGGCAGAAAATGCTGCACAACGAGAAGAGGTGACCGGACCCTGAGGAAAATTGTGGAGAAGGGCCGATTCCATACCTTGAGGGACCTGCGGAAGCAGTGGACCGAGTCTGGAGTAGAAACATCAAGAGCCACCGTGCACAGGCCTGTGCAAGATACGGGCTACAGGTGCCGCATTCCCCAGGTCAAGCCACTTTTGAACCAGAAACAGGGGCAGACGCGCCTGACCTGGGCTACAGAGAAGCAGCACTGGACTATAAGCAAATTTTGCATGTCATTCAGAAATCAAGGTGCCAGAGTCCGGAGGAAGACTGGGGAGAAGGAAATGCCAAAATGCCTGAAGTCCAGTGTCAAGTACCCACAGTCAGTGATGGTCTGGGGTGCCATGTCAGCTGCTGGTGTTGGTCCACTGTGTTTTATCAAGGGCAGGGTCAATGCAGCTAGCTGTCAGGAGATTTTGGAGCACTTCATGCTTCTATCTGCTGAAAAGCTTTATGAAGATGAAGATTTCATTTTTCAGCATGACCTGGCATCTGCTCACAGTGCCAAAACCACTGGTAAATGGTTTACTGACCATAGTATGTCAGTAAACCACGTAACGGTATGTCGTGCTCAATTGGCCTGCCAACTCTCCTGACCTGAACCCCATAGAGAATCTGTGGGATATTGTGAAGAGAAAGTCCCAACACTCTGGATGAGCAAGACCCAACACTCTGGATGAGTGTAGTGGAAATAGCCAAGGTCACTTCACCACCGTACACAGAGATGACCTCCCCTCACTACATGTGAGAAACTGACCTCATCTAATCCTTGGAATGGATTGGAAAGGTAAAACAAGGTTTTCTACACATCACCTCTTCCCTCAGATACTCACACCCCCACAATGTTCTCCCTGTCTAAATACATTGTCTAGAGACATAACCTTATCTGATCTCCTGAGAGGCAATAAAAAGTGCAAATGAAGGTCTGGCCTGGACCAGAACCACAAACCCAGGAAGGACCTTTAGTCGTAAATTCCACTATCCAGCCTTATCTGATTCACCAAGGTTTCAGCCAATGTGCCATCTTGTAAAGTCTTGTAAATTCCTGGTTAAATTCATGTCTAAAGGTGCAAACATTACAGAGACCTAAGCTTTTTGCGGTAGATTTAGGTGTTATTGAAAACCCATCTAGGGTAAGGGGAATATCAGCCCAGCTGCTTCTAGCAACTTTAGGCCCAAGAATCAGCACCTCAGTCTTATCAGAATTTAGTTGAAGAAAATTAGACGCCATCCAGTTTTTAATGTCCTGGACGCAGTTCTCAATTCAATTCAATTTTATTTATATAGCGCTTTTTACAACACATGTCACAAAGCAGCTTTACAAATTGTATGGGTCCAGATCCCTAATGAGCAAGCCAAAGGCGACAGTGGCAAGGAAAAACTCCCTAAGATGGCAGGAATTTAGGAAGAAACCTTGGGAGGACCAAGACTCAAAAGGGAACCCATCCTCCATTGGGCAGCCCGCTAGCAGATGTCCGCATTCACAGTTCAGGTATAGTCCAGATATAGTCCTGTAGTTATGATTCTAATTCCACGCCGAGTAGTCACACTCCCTTCAGAGTAGATGATGAGCCTCAGGTGGGAGTTGGCATCAGCGCGTCTTCTTGCGACAATGGTACATCCAACCACAGCATCGGCACATCCACTGGCAAGCCATACAATCTCCTAGATCCTTGTATGGGGTGGGTAACGGGAAAGGCTCGTCTCTCCTTGTCCCGGTATTTCTCGGGCAGCCATTGGGAAAAAGAGGGACAATTAGTTCTGTATGGGATATGTTAGACAAAGGAAATGTAAACATTTCTGGAGTGTGACAGCGACTCCGGCAATTAAATAATTTCGGCCTAGCTAAAGGGCAGAACCAGAAGGTAACACAGACTTGGGAGCATCCTGAGACACTGGCATCCATCCACTACACCGTCGACAAACTTGAGTGACCGCGTGCAGTGTCATCATGACAGCACCAGCGCCCCAGTTTGCCATAAAACCCTTTGCCCATGAACCCCTGGATCTGTTACCTTATCTAAAGGGGCACGTTAATTACCAAATGCTAGCCCAAACAAGTAAGTTTTCAACCTAGACTTAAAGATTGAGACTGTGCCAGAGTCCCGGACACATTCTGGAAGACTATTCCATAGTTGGGGGGCCTTATTAGAAAATGCTCTTCCCCCTGCTGTTACCTTATTAATTGATGGAACTAATAAGAGGCCAGCACCTTGTGATCTTAGTGGACGCGGGGGTTCATAATAAGAGATAAGCTCTTGGAGGTAGTCAGGAGCAAGTCTATGCAGTGCTTTATAAATCAATAGAATAATTTTAAAATCAATACGGAATTTTACTGGGAGCCAGAGCAGGGCCGATAAGACTGGGCTGATATGTTCAAATTTCCTAGTTCTAGTTAGAACTCTGGCTGCGGCATTTTGAACTACTTGAAGTTTATTTATATTCCTATTTGAGCATCCTGACAGTAACGAGTTACAATAATCTAATCTGGAGCCAACAAAGGCGTGTACTAATTTTTCTGGATCATGCTGGGATAATGCATTTCTTAACTTGGCAATGTTACGGAGAGTAGTATTATCTATGTATTTATCAAATAATAGGTCAGAGTCGAATAAGACGCCGAGATTTTTTGCTACCGAGCCAGGAGTAATGGGGTAATCTGCAAGATTTAACATTAGATCTGGTATTTTCTGTCTTGTGGCCTTTGGGCCCAGAAGGAGAACCTCTGTTTTGTCACCATTAAGGTGGAGGAAGTTTAGCGACATCCAACATTTAATATCACTTATGAAGGCCTCAATTTATCCTAATTTGGATTTGTCATCAGGTTTGGCTGATATATAAAGTTGGGTGTCATCTGCATAGCAGTGAAAGTTGACACCATGTTTATTTATAACTATTCCTAATGGTAACATATATAATGTAAATAATAGTGGTCCTAGGATGGAGCCTTGCGGGACTCCATATTTCACTTCTGAGTGTTTGGGGGGAATATTATCGAGCTCTACAAACTGATAGCGATTGGTTAGTAAGAGTTAAACCATGAAAGGGTTGTACCCGAGATTAACTACCTTTAAAAGAGTTTCGATTACAACTGGTAAAACCTCTTTGAGCAATTTAGAGGGAATCGAGTCTAATGTGCAAGTAGTGGAATTTAAAGATGATATTATTTTCTCCAATTCTGGTTGTGGGAGTGGATGAAAAGCTTCAAGCTTTTCTTCTAATGCTAGATTTTGTTCAATATCAGCCAATCCAGATGACGGACCAGATGGAATACCTATAAAAGGATTTATATTTAGTCTAATATTCTCTATTTTATTATCAAAAAAATCCATAAAGACATTACTAGTTAGGTTCCCTGGAATCTGATGTTCAGCGCTGGTTTGATTTTTTGTAAGTTTAGAAATAGTACTGAAAAGAAATGTAGGATTATGTGGCACTATGGATTAGTTGGATACATGGAAATAGTAGCCCCCCCTTTTATTTTTATGTCTCAGGTCGCTTTCATGGTATAATCTACTGTTAATGCCCATTTTAACGCCTAACAGTGTAATATATAGTTTCGCCAGTAGAGGGCGCTTGGTGCCAAATGCACCAGTGGCTGACGCCCGGACCGGCAGAAGAAGTCGGCCAGTGCTGGGTGCAGCAGCTAAAACGCCAAATAGCTCCTGTAACCTGCTATTTTCTTTGTTTTGCAGTTTAAGCTGGGTGATAAAATATATATAAGCGAGGGTTAACAGTAGTGGCGACTCCCAGGTGCATTGTGTGGTGAAAATGGAGGACTTGTGTCCGAGGGGTTGTAGTGATGTGCGGCAGAGCCATTCTGGTCTGAGGTTAGCGATGGATGCTAAAGCTAAATACGAAGCCAGACCGAGCCTCATGTTAGGCTAGGGAGCAACACGTGGTCGTATACCTGTACCCGTCTGGTTAGTCGGCTGGGATTAAAGTCCGTATTTAGCCATACCATTATTTTTTGGTTTAAAGTTGCACGATATATTTTCAGTTTAGCGGAGGGAGTGTAAAATGATTTCTGTTCATTTCATTAAGATGGAATATAAAAGAAATTTGCTAAAAGATATCATTCAAGATGGATTTAGTTTTAACAGTTCATATACAGTTATATTCTACACAGTTCATAAGAGTACTGGGTTTGAAAGGGATTAAAATGGTTGTTAAAAAAACACTATAAAACTGGAATCAGAGTTCACAGTGATACTGGTTTATACAGTAAAAGGCATTCTGATGAATCGGTGAGTTTATGAGTTCAAGTGATGCGTGTAGAAATAAAACTGTAGAAGTGTAGAGACAGTACTGAAATTTGTTATAATAAGGATTGTTTTAAGAATACTGTTTCATTATTTGGAGTTACAATATAAGTGTATTGTGTCACTGTTGTTGAAAGGCAGAAGAAGTCGGCCAGTGCTGGGTGCAGCAGCTAACACGCCAAATAGCTCCTGTAACCTGCTATTTTCTTTGTTTTGCAGTGAATAAGCAAAATAAATATGTTGCACGGGAGATGAGTTGGCCCATCATTTTCAAAAGTGTAACAATTATTTGAATTTTTTTCAATCAGTGAGGCTAGGTATGCTGAGCGTGCTTTAGTAAGTGCCCCTTTGTATTCAATAAGGCTATCCTTCCAAGCACAGTGGAATACTTCCAGCTTAGTAAATCGCCATTTCCGCTCTAATTTACGTGCTATTTGTTTTAAGTTATGAGTTTGGTCGGTGTACCACGGGAGGAGCTTTTTATGTCTGACCTTTTATATTTGAGTGGAGCTACTATATCTACAGCTGATCTACAGGTATTCTCTAAGCAGTCGGGTATTCAGGTTAAGATGTAGCTCGAATGAGATTAGATAGTGTTTGGAGATTGCTGTGGTTTGCGGAAATGTATTTATGTTAGCTACGTCGGTACCCAGCGTCAAAATCAAATCTAAAGTGTGATTGTGATAATGAGTAGGTCCTGTGACATTTTGAATAATGCCACCAGAGTTCAATATCGAAGTAAATGCCCTTTTCAGCGGGTCCTCTGCCTTCTCAAAGTGTATGTTAAAGTCTCCTACCATTATTATTTTGTCACTACATACCGCTAAATTTGCTCCAAAATCGCTGAAATCGTTTATAAAGTCCGAGTAGGGCCCTGGCGGTCTGTACACATTAGTGAGTGAGAGAGCGTCTTTGTTTGTAGCCGGATTAGATATATTAATAGATAGCATCTCAAAAGAATTGGAGAGATCATAGTGTTTCTGGTGGACTTCTAAATAATTTCTGTAGATTATGCATATTCCTCCTCCTCTGCCTAACAATCTTGGTTTATGGACATAACTGTATCCCACAGGTGTGGCCTCATTTAAAGTTAAATATTCGCCAGATCGAATCCAGGTTTCTGTGAGACATAGAATATCAATTTTCTGGCCGCTTATAATCTCGTTCACAATAGCTGCTTTAGAATTGAGCGATCGAATATTGAGTAATCCGATTTTCAGATCAGTTATATTGCTACTAATAATCGGATGCGAGGTTTGAATAGTAGTTAAAATCTTTGGACGGACTATTTTAATTTTCCTATGATTGAATTTAACGCGGGGCACAGACACAGTCTCAATCCTATAGGAACTTGGTGACGTCTTTTGGCAGCTTGCAGACATTCGGTTAAGCCGTGTTGTCTGCGGCCTGGTCGCGACTCTGGATTGTCAGCAGCTCCTAATACTACTCTGCCGACTAACTAACAGGCTATGGGCTATGCTGCAGGAAAGCAGGGCGGCGCCATCCCGGCCTAAAAGACCAGGCTTGCCCTCGAATATTCTATAGTTATCAATATAGCCCACATGATTTTCGTTACACCACTCGGACATCCAACGGTTTAACGCCATGAGCCTGCTGTATTGCTCATCGCCGCGCCACATTGGGATGGGACCAGAGCAAATTACTGCATCGGACATCATCTGAGCCAGTTAAACCACCTCTTTAATATTAGCTTTAGTCACTTCGGACTGCCGCAGACGTATATCGTTGGCCCCTACATGTATAACTATCCTGGAAAATCTCGTTTTAGCTAATAGTCTAAAATTGCCACTAATGTCTGGTGCTCTGGTTCCCGATAAACAACTGACTGTAACCGCTGGAGCCCCTAAAGGATTAGCTACTTTCACGTGCCGAACAATAGAATCGCCTATGACCAGAGTTCGTTCCACAGTGGGTGTTTCACTGAGCGGGGCAAACATGTTGGACACGTGAACTGGGGTGTTCTGGTGGGCTAGCGCTCTCCGACTATGCCGCTGAGACGTCACCCATGTGCCCCGCTGTGAGGGCTCTAACACCGGAGTCGCGGAGGCACTAGCTCTCCCTGGTGCATCCACAGCTACAACTGACTCTTGCTCTCTATCCCTTAATAATGAGTGGAAGCGGCGCTCTAAACTTTCCACTTTCGCCGCAAAGGAAGTGACTAACTGGCACCTATTACAAATGCTATTACTATTATTGTCAGCGGCGAAAGGGGCTAAACTAAACATGCCACACTCTGAACAGGCAAACAAACCAGCACCAGCCATAGATAAATCAAAAAACTTACTGCGTTTAGCCGAAATTTAGGAACTTACACTAGCAGACTGTCGTTGTGGCAGGAACAAGCAACTGCTCGCCTCGACTGTGGAAAAACTACCTGTGAAAATGGTCTAGTAAGGCAACAGTTAGGAACAGTAGGGAAATAGTAATCACAAATTAGAAAATAATCATAAAGTTAACGTAATCGTAAAATCTGAATAACACTCCACAGCAGCGTCAGCAGTAAGCAGCTACTTCAAACGTTTTTTTTTTCCCCTGTGGGAACGTGTTTACACCAATGTGTGAAATGCTGTGTAATAGTTGCGATCTCCCTGTAAGCACAGGAACACCTTGCATGTAACACACCGCACTCAAGTTTTCCCTGAACAACCTTTTGCTCTGCAGCGCGCTGCATTCTTCATGTTTACCAACTCAGGCAGATGTGCATTGGCCCTCCTGCGGAATGAGACATGGGGCACTGCCTTCACTGGACGCTTTTTCCCTTGGAGTAACATGTCTGGGTCATCCTGCTCTGAAACGTCAGAGCTGTCATCGGCATGCATGATGTTCTTCTTTGGCGTGCCACATACAGTCAGGTCTTTGCGTTACAGTAGACAGCTGTTACAGTAGACAGCTAAAGCCAAATCTGTAAAGTGCATTAGCATCCGCAGCGTTCATTTCTTTGCACGGCCACTCATACGATAGTAACTCATCATTCTATCTGCAAGGTCAACTCCACCCATCTTGGAGTTGTATTCACGGATGATATTTGGTCTGCTTGTACTGTAGTAAACTATTTTTTTTTACATAAAACATCCCAAAATACAATGTCATTCTCACATTATGTTGTTAGCATATATGACGCGAGATGTAGATTTTTTTATAGAACACGCTATATCTGCTTGTAATGAAGTAAACTATTTTTCTACCTATAACATGTCATTATCACATTATGTTAGCATATATGACGTCCTGTCAACTAACTAAACTTAGTCTGCAAGTCCATATATGTGTACATCATGTTTAGCCTCATGGTAAATCGTTAAAAGTTGCTAACTTTTGTAAAATTTGACATTCAGCAAACATTGAATGCTTTTATACATATCTGAATGTATAAAATCAACCACAAAATCTGATTTTTTTACCTCGTCGACGTTTGTATTGGGAGTTCCCATCTGAACTTCTGGGTGTGTTGTCAGCCATCGTGAATCAAAACTGTAATGTGTTAAACTCTTCTGCCACCACTATGGTGGCAGTATAATGTCTTCGTAAGAGGACACCAGGACCTTGTAGAGCAAAATTTAGTGTTGTGGTCTAGACAACCCAAAATGTGGTGTCCACGTGGACGCCATGTCCTAGGACTAAGGGGGCACATTAATTGCCAAACTAAATAAATACATTTTCAACCCAGACTTAAATACTGACACTGTGTCAGTGTCTTGGACACATTCTGGAAGGTTATTCCATAGTTGGGGGCTTTATAAGAAAAGGCTCTTCTCCCTACTGTTACCTTATGTAGGGGTTTCACCTACTAATCCTTTAAAGTAGATTAATTTGTTTCACCTTAATTATTAATCAATCTGCCTCATTCATGTAGAATAAGTCTCATCTTCAAATTATACCAGAACCACAACATTTAGTTCTCAACTAAAGGTAACTAATGGTTTGGTATCTGAAGGAATTAACTATGAATTCTTTGGAGATTTTGGCAGCAAGATTTGAATGACATCAACACAGACAAATTGGTAAAAATTAATGATACATTTATTTAAAACCAACTAGGGGGGGAAGAGTAAATGTGTGAGGAGGTGGGAGTTGTAATCACCTGTTCTCCATAGGAGAACTAAGCAACTAAAATGGCGTAGTGTGGCTGTATGTTCATGCGCTCAGCTGGTTTATTCTAATGTGGTCAGAACAAAGGGTAATGGCGCTGGCTTAATAACTAAACATTAATGTGATGTGTCTGAGGATGGGGAAGACTATCTGTTATAAATTAATCAGACAGACAGAGATCGCATGCACAGCACTGAACTTTGTATGAACAAATGTTGAAGATTATCTAAAGAAAGTTTAACACCAGCAATACTGAAATTTTAGGATCTCCAGGACATCAGCCCTCCTTCTTGCCAGCAATTAGAGAGCCATTATCCACCCTTTTATTATTCAAATGCATCAACAGAGGAGCACTGAAGCAGCAGCTCTAGAACTAATATGGCTAAAAGTATGTGGATTTTCACAAGGCAAACCAGACACTGACATTTTGTATGTGTTTCATACGCATTTTATGCTTATTTCTTCGCACTAAAGAATAAACAATGTGTTTGCGGTATGTGTAGTGCGATGGAAAATTCACAGAATCATGCTACAGAGTAAACAAATATACATTTTGAATCCCCCTCGCTACAATCTTTTGTAAGATACCAGTCATTCTGTAAAATGTAACATACTTGCAAATCATGTTAGAGTTTGAGTATACAGTAATAACACTGGTAAAAGGCTGTTGCAATACTTTTTTACACACACACCACCCAGTAATAAATACACTAATGACAAAATGCGCTAATGACATGCATACTGATACTCCTGCTAAATACATGCTAACCGATAGTCCTGCATTTCCATATCTATATCTGGTGTATGTATGGATGGATGGTCAGTCAGTCTGTTTCCATGTACATCTATTCATCCATCAGATATAAAGATATGGAAATGCGGGAATATCGGTTAGCATGTGATTAGCGCCTTTGCATCAGCCAACGTGAACGTCCACAAATTTACACCTGTTGAAGATGGGTGGGATGTGGTCTTCTCCAAGCTGGGATAAAAACAGACACAGGTGAATCATTTCATATATTTTTCCTGTCCTGCGAGGAAGACACTGACACTACGATGGCACACAAAAGGATTTGCACTCCTTTGCAAGCTTTGGCTCTTCTGAACGCAATGGATGACTGCGATTCAGATGGAGGAGAGGAACTTTCTTTTAGTGCTGAAGACTCCGATCTGCCACTTTCAACTGGCGCAGATATGAGTGGACACAGACAAATTGGTAAAAATTGAGAATTGAATGAGAAATGTCATTATCACATTGAAAATTGAAATTGAGAAAAAGAATGAGAATTGGATGAAGAAAACCTCAGCCCTCCACGAAAGAAGCATTCTGTTGCTAAGGATGTCAGGCCTGCAACAAACAAACGCAAAAGATGGAACCGCTTGGGAAAAGACAGATGTTGTACGCATTCGTGGACATTCGGGGGCAGTCATGGTCTGGTGGTTAGGGAACCAGTCTTGTGACCGGAGGGTCGTGGGTTCGATTCCCAGGCCTGAGACCATGACTGAGGTGCCCTTGAGCAAGGCACCTAACCCCAACTGCTCCCCGGGCTAGGACTAGGGCTGCCCACTGCTCTGGGCACGTGTGCACCACAGCCCCCTAGTTATCACTAGTGTGTGTGTGTGTGTGTGTTCTGATTGCACAGATGGGTAAAATCACAATTGACAATGTGGCTTGACTTAACACGACAACACTTTTACGTTCAGTGAGACCGCAGGAACTACAGAGCATGCCAAGGTAACGTAAAACTCTTTTCGTAGATGTATAGAAGTACTGAGGTGAATTTTGCCTGCTATATTTCCTTTTTGTACATGTGTATAGAAGAAAAGTACTGAAGTGCATTTTGCATGATATATTTCCTCTTTTTGTAGATGTATAGAAGAAAAACGCTAAACTGAATTATGCCTATTTTTTTTACATGTAAGTAATTTGATTTTCTTTTTACTCATACAGCGCAGAATCACAAGCAGGTTGCAGAGCTTTCTGTGTTTGATCGACATGTGTTTGATCGAGATGCTGAGGACTATCACACACTGCACGGTCCATGAAGCCCACAGAGCAGATCAGAGCTGGAACGAGCGAGCTGATGGCTTTCATCGCAGTGCTTTTTCTGCGGGCAATACTCTGACCGGTTGGAGCGGTGGCCAATTGTTGGTCTAAGAAGTACGCTGTGCCCGCAATCAACGACACGATGTTACGTGACCGCTACAAAGAAATTATGCGGTACTTAAGCTTTGATGACAAGGACACCCATGCAGAACGTGTAAAGAGCGACAGATTTGCTGCAATCATGGACATCTGGCAATGTTTTGTACGTCACTGCACTCTGTGTTACACGCCAGGACAACATATTACTCTTTCCAACCAAGGTCCGCTGTCCTTTCCTGCATTACATCACTACAAAACCTGACAAGTTTGGCATAAAGTTTTGGATTGCTGCTGATTTGGAGACCAAGTATATGTGCAATGCTCTTCCATATTTGGGAAAGGACCCCAGTCGTCCCAAGGGAGAAAGACTGTGAGGATGTTGTCATGAGACTCCTGGAGCCATATCTGGACAAGGGCAGAACCATCACCACCGACAACTACTTCATATCCCTGTCTCTGGCCAACAGACTGCTAGCATGCAACACAGCGCTGCTTGGGACAATCAACAAGATCAGAAGAGAAATTCCTCCTCCAGCAAAAAACACCAAGGGACGTGAGGAATTCTCAAAACAAAGCAGTCTGCATTCTCTGTGACAATCTCTGAAGGCCGCAAAAGGAAACCAAACACGATCACAGACTACAACATCATGAAGGTATGCGCATATGTTGATAATGTCACATTATTGAATTTTTATGTCATATGTCAGAAAAAATGTTTTCATAATGTAACAAACTTTTAAATTTCTTCTTTGCAGTGCGGTGTGGATATCATGGACCAGAAGGTGCGTGGGTATACGGTCCGCGCAGGAACACGCAGGTAGCCAGTTGCAGTGTTCTACAACATGCTAGACTTGGCAGCGATGAACGCACATGTTTTGTACAAGGCATGCACGAGGTCCACGGAGAGCAGAAGAGACTTTTTATATGTTCTTGCTGAGGAACTTAAGCGTCGATTCTTACAGGAAAAGACAATGGCAAAAAAGCAACGACCTCCGCCTGCTCCTGGAAAGAAGACGCAGTGTCAGGTGCAGATACACTGCAACAGAAATCACAGCTCAGAGCGGTGTGATGTGTGCACCAAGTACACCTGTCAAAAGTGTAGAAAGGACGGGCCATGGATATGTAGCAACTGTGGGACGCTCATAGCGCACTGGACTGTTTCTAATGAGAGTTCTAATTTTCTAATTAAAATAAAGTTGTTCTGCATCACACATTCGTTTTGCCCTGCCATTGCTAAGCCAACAATATATTTATTGTTGTTATTACTAGGTGGGGAGTGTGTGAAAATGTATTACAACAGCGGTTCTATTACCTGTGTTATTACTGTAAATCATGCATATACGCAAATTCTTTGCAGTGAGTGGGATTCAAAAAATATATTTAGTGGGATTCAGTGAATTCCGGTGCCCATGCATTGACTACCGGGGACTGAATTCAGTCACAATAAAAAAATCGTGTTGAGTTGAGTGGCTTGAATTCCTCTGCCAGCACAAGATAGGGCGGTTGAACAGGGGACTCCTTTTCTGCACCTGTGCTCTCCACAGAAGTGGACTGGAGAGTTATGGCTCATATGTACTCATAAGGTGCAAGGTTGTGTTGTGCTTTGTTCTCCTCCTACCTAGCGCAGCGTGTTCGTTAATGCAAAAGAAAACAACACCAGTCTAATGTTTTGACCTTTTATTAAAGCCAAGATATCTTCGGAGATCTTACAGCACAGCGCAGTGTGCTCCTCTACCAGGGAGTAAGATCTGAAGTTTAACATTCAAAGCCATTACTTATATCCTGTTTCTCCACCCAAAACATGAACCACTTACTGCTTCTTTCTATACCATATATGTAGCTCATTCTATACTTCCCAAACTGCCGTGACAGACTCGGGGTCCCACACTTCCTCTCTGCTACAGTTTCGTCCTCCTGCTCACATATTTCCTAAGTTCTTGTTTTCTATAACTCCCCATCTCTGTATGCACCATAATATGCTCAGCAACTCTTTATCTGTAAGGAATTTTAATGCAAAGCAATTGATTAGTAATGTAATACTAGTAAAATAATGCTAGTAAAATGTAATGCCATTAAAATATAATTTTCCACAGTTATAAAGGGAGACCAGCCCATGAAGGTGTGATCTGCCCAGGATATGCCAGGATTGTGAGTTTGCAACCAGGGAAGTCATAAAGTGATGGGGTAGCAAAGGTTGGGAAGTACAGTATATTGAAAGTGATCTGTGTGAAGTTGTATGGATAAAGAAACACAAGGAGTGATGTGTGTAATGAAGCTAGTCCTCACAGGTCTGCCACATAGTGCTGACACATGCCACTGTGCTTTAAGTGGGATGGAGTTCTGTTCAGCGAGACTCTGGTCCATTAAATATCCGGTGGCCCCCAATTCCACTAAGGCAGACATATGAAGAGAACAGCCATGGTATGATATGATCAGTGTCATTCACAGCGAACATATGGGTGGATGGATTGCCACTTACCCGGCACTTCCCCTTGGTCTGCGAGGTGGAGAGAATCTGTAAGTATGTAAATGTTTATATAGCACTTTTCCAAGTAGGCCTACAAAGTGCTTAACAAAACGATACAAGCAAAGAAAAACACTACATAAAACGCTACATTAAAATAAACAAGGAAAATAAAACATCATCATAAACCACATACGTAAAAATGCTAGCCATGTCCAACGCCGTACAGGTATGTCTTTAGTCTTTTTTTTAAACTCCTTAGACCCAGCAAGTTTAATGTCTAATGGCAGATTATTCCAATATTTCAGAGTATGTGACACCAACCACTCCAACACAATCCCACCCATTTTTGCAGCCTATCTATTAAAACACTATGTTCAACTGTCACGGTGGCTAGGAGGAGAGGCCACCAGAGGGCGCGTGTGTGGATGCGCAGCCATGGCAACGTTGCTCACACGCCCCCTAGCAACGCACCACTCCCTCTTTCTCAATCACCGCACTACTAGCACCTGTCACTTGTTACCTGTCGCACATTTAAGCCCACAGGTTACGCCATCCAGTGCTGCGCATTCTTTGTACATGAGGCCCCTGGTGCTGCCCAGCTGCATGGGCTCCGCATATATAATAATAATAAAATATCCACAAGGGCTGGGTCATTCCAGCCGTTCCCAGCCACCAATGTCCAGAACTACACTGCGAACTCCGTAGCTCTACAGGAACCTGGTCGGAAACGCAACAGGGACTGCCCACACATACTACCCTGGGGAGGATGATGGAAGAGGAGCCACACACTAAGGCTGTCCCCCAGGAGTGGGCCCTCCCTTTGAGTCGTGAAATGACAAATGCGACTTCTGCATGGTCGGGCAAAGGCCACTGGTATGCGAAATATTGCTCGCACTGGACCAAAAAAGGGGTTACAATGTGGCAGTAGACCCCTCTCAGCAGAGGGGGTTGTGGTCTCACCCAAACCAGCCTGCACAGAGAGAGCCTGCATGCAGCTGGCGCGGTTACTAACCAAAGACCAATAGCTGCTGTCTGGGCAGCGAGCATGCTGGCCACCTCAGTGTTGCGAGGGTGGCAGCTGCACATCTTTAATTTCCATATTTAAATAAAGCAAACACAAGCAAAAGTACAACAAACACTGTAGCTTTCTAAGTAGTGTGCTGTAGATGCAAATGCTATCTCTTAATGCACCTAGAGCACAAACAAAGTAGCAAAGTGGGTGCGTGGGTGGGCATCTCCCTTGAGCTGCATGGGTGGAAGGTAAATTAATAACAATTTTTTTTTATATTAGCACAGAACCATATACTAGAACAGAATAACTAAACAACAAAAGTTCTAATTCCAGGCCGAGTAGACACAGTCCCTTCAAAGCAGAGTTGGCATCAGCACGTCCTCTTGTGGCAATGGCACATCCATCCACGGCATCAGCACATGCACTGGCAAGCCAGACTATCTACTAGGTGCATGTATGGAATTTTCTTTGGTAGACGCATGTAACAAAGATATAAAATACAGGTTGAGTATGTGAACATCAATGTAAACAACCATCGATTTAAACAAACATACATAGCTCACGTGCCAGTGATTAGCATGTGACTCCAGCAGGCTTATCTATAGCAGCATAACTAAAGGGAGGGGCCTGGAGGTGACCATAGTTATCAGGGCTCACTGAGCCATTGCTTTCAACCCAGGTCATTGTCACAACTAGAGTGATCACATGACATGACTGGATGACAGCATGAACATCTGAGATTACCTGAAGACTCAATGACTAGCCGCCACCCCCCCGAGCTCCACAACTTCACATGTAGAATACTAACTGAATGCCTGATTAAATAGGTGAGTTTTGAGTCTAGATTTAAAGATTGGAACTGTGTCAGAATCTCGGAATGGAGCTGGAAGGCTATTCCATAACTGAGGGGCTTTAAAGGAGAAAGCTCTGCCTCCAGCTGTAGTCTTGATCATTTTTGGAGCTAAGAGAAATCCTGAGTTGAGTCAATGAGTTCACTCAGATATTGTGGAGCAAGACCATTTAACACCTTATAGGTCAACAGAAGAATTTTAAAATCAATTCGATATTTTACTCTTCCTGCTTTTGGTTTTCGAACCATTTTTCACGTGAACGCCACTGTTTTCCATACTACTAAACGAGTTACTTATTTATTTTGAAAATCTTGAAAATTTCGGATATAATTTGATATATCTACACATAACTCCGATACCAGCAACCTCCATGAGCCATTGGAAGACCTTTTCCACCTTCAAAAACATTGACGTACAACTTAACAGAAGCTAAGTATTTCATCATGTCTGAGTCACTTGTTACTTGTGCTGTGTGGCATGTATAGTTGCCTTAATCATTAGCCTGAAGGAGAAGATTTCGTGTTTAGATGAGCGCATCCGGGCTCTAGAGAGTCTTAGAGAGTCAGCAGCATCTACCATCGCATAGCCCGGTTGCCAAAGTCGTAGTTAGTGAGCCCCCAGCTCCAGCATTAGAACCCTCGCAGCGGGTCGAATGGGTGACGTCTCGGCGGCATAGCCGTAGGGCTGAGTACCGTTCAGTTCAGGTTTGTATGTCAACAGGTTTGCCCCACTCAGTGATACACCGGCGTCCTGTTAATGATGTTGTATGCTTACAATATTTTACACTGTGGAATATCCAAGATTTGTATATCCAGATTTGTACAATAGAAAAGCTTAACAGTTTTTCAGTCAGGCTGACCTTTTAAAAGAACTGTAGGTCAATAACAGCCTTATAATGACAAGGCTGACTTTGCCCTAAATTGATCAGCCAGAACACCTTGACCAAGGAATTAGTCATAGGGCATAGTTCAGCAGTTTTCTATCAGCCAGTAAACACACAAGTAAAGCAAATTAAAATCTGCCACAACACAAAATTTAGCTCAACTTTTACCTACAAAAATTCTAGCATGAGGAGAAAAAGAAAAAGCCTCAAACATGTTATGTTCCTGTCACAGAAACTCTCCACAGGCTCTATTCCATGTTCTGCTGCTTTAGGTTTAATACTACTCCTCCCACTGCCCCATCTCCACCCACCAATTACAAATACCAACATCTCTTTATGAACTGTCAGTATACAGTTAGGTCCATATATACTTGGACAGAGACAAAATTTTTTCTAATTTTGGTTCTATACATTACCACAATGAATTTTGAACAGAACAATTCAGATGCAATTGAAGTTCAGACTTTCAACTTTAATTCAGTGTGTTGTCAAGTCAAGTCAAGTCAATTTTATTTATATAGCGCTTTTTACAACACATGTTGTCTCAAAGCAGCTTTACAAATTGTATGGGTCCAGATCCCTAATGAGCAAGCCAAAGGCGACAGTGGCAAGGAAAAACTCCCTAAGATGGCGGGGAATAGGAAGAAACCTTGGGAGGACCAAGACTCAAAAGGGAACCCATCCTCCATTGGGCGGCCCGTTAGCACCAGTCCGTATTTGTGAACAAGAGGTGGTTCTACAGTTATAGCTTAAAGTTCTTGTTCCCCGGCCAAGTAGTCACAGTCCCTTCGGTGCAGATGGTGCACCTCAGGTAGGAGCCAGCATCAGCACGTCCCCTTACGACAATGGTACATCCAACCCCGGCATCAGTACATCCACCGGCGAGCCAGACCATCTCCCAGGTGCTTGTAGGTGCTTGCATGCAGTCGTCTTGGGTAGAAGAAGCATGCAAAAAAGATGGACAATACAGACTGAGTGTGAGGATGTCAGTTTAACCACCATTGATTTAAATGTACATAGCTCATGTGCCAGTGATTAGCATGTAGCTCCGGCAGGCTAATCTATAGCAGCTTAACTAAAGGGAGGGGTCCAGAGGTGACCACAGTCATGAGGGCTCACTGAGACATTGCTTTCCAGTCAAGTCAGTCACAACTAGAGTGATGCCATGACACAGCTGGATGACAGCATCAACATCTCAGATTACCAGAAATCTCAACGTCTGGGGGCCCCTGAGCCCCGCACCTTACTAGGGGAATATTTAACTGAAGGCTTGATTATATAGGTGAGTCTTAAGTCTAGATTTAAAGATTGGAACTGTGTCAGAATCTCGGAATGGAGCTGGAAGGCTATTCCATAATTGAGGGGCTTTAAAGGAGAAAGCTCTACCTCCGGCTGTAGTCTTACAAATTTTTGGAACTAAGAGAAATCCAGCATTTTGGGAGCGTAAAAAGGCGAGATGGGTTGTAGTAAGCAATGAGTTCACTCAGATATTGTGGGGCAAGACCATTTAACGCCTTATAGGTTAAGAGAAGAATTTTAAATTCAATTCGATGTTTAATCGAAGCCAATGTAATGCCGCGAGAGTGGGACTAATATGATCGAATTTTCTAGCCTTAGTTAGGACTCTAGCTGCAGCATTTTGTACAAGTTGTAGCTTCTTTATGGACTGTTTAGAGCATCCAATTAGAAGACCATTACAGTAGTCCAATCTTGACGAGACAAAAGCATGGACCAGCTTCTCTGCATCAGCTAATGAAAGTAAGTGTCTCAGCTTGGCGATATTACGTAAATGGAAAAAAGGCAGCCTTAGTGACATTGCATATATGTGTGTCAAATGAAAGATCCGAATCAATAGTGACACCTAAGCTTTTTGCGGTAGACTTGGGTGTTACTAAAAACCCATCTAGGGTAAGGGGGAATATCAGCCCAGCTGCTTCTAGCAGCTTTAGGCCCAAGAATCAGCACCTCAGTCTTATCAGAATTTAGTTGAAGAAAATTAAACGCCATCCAGTTTTTAATGTCCTGGACGCAGCTCTCAATCTTGAGAGTAGTGGTGATATCATCCGATTGGAAGATATATACAACTGAGTATCATCTGCGTAGCAATGGAAACTAATACCATGCCTACGGATGATAGTGCCCAGTGGAAGCATATATAATGTAAATAATATGGGGCCCAGTACAGATCCTTGTGGGACACCATATTTTACCTTAGAACGCTCTGAGCATTCGTTGTTTACTAGTACAAATTGGTAACGATCTGTCAGGTAGGACCTGAACCAGGAGAGTGCTTGACCTCTTATACCAATGAGTGTCTCCAGCCTATTAAGTAGAATATTATGATCAATGGTGTCAAAAGCCGCACTGAGGTCTAGCAGTATGAGAAAAGAAATGTTTCCTTTATCAGAGGATATCAAGAGATCATTTACTACTTTAGTCAGCGCAGTTTCAGTGCTGTGGTGGGGTCTAAATCCAGACTGAAATAATTCTAAGACATGTTCTGTCTGTAGGAAGGAGGAGAGTTGTGAAGAAATTACTTTCTCTAAAATTTTGGATATGAATGACAAATTAGAGATAGGCCTATAGTTGGACATTTCCTGGGGGTTAAGACCAGGTTTTTTAATTAGCGGCTTGATAACTGCAAGTTTAAATGAACTGGGAATATAGCCCAGGCTCAGAGAGCAGTTTATTATAGTGAGCAAAGGTTCTATATTGCTATGCAGTAATTCTTTAAGTAAATGGGTTGGTACTGCATCTAGTATGCATGTGGAGGGCTTGGCAGATTCCACCAATGAAATAAGCTCCTCACGACCAATTGGGGAGAAGGACTCTAACAGGGCATCAGAGCTGACCAGACAGCTGTCAAGGTGCATAGGCATGTTGACAGGCTCTGAGATAGCACAACCAATTTTTTCCCTAATTTTATCAATCTTATCATTAAAGAATTTCATAAAATTATTACTGCTACACTCTAGTGGGATTAGTGGATTGATTTGATCATGGCTCCTTGTTAGACTGGAAACAGTTTTAAATAGGAGTGCAGAATTGTTTTTATGTTTTTCTATTAAAGCTGATAAGTATGAGGATTTTGCCGTATGGAGGGCATGCTTATATTCACTAAGGCTGCTTTTCCATGATAGTCTAAACACTTCTAACTTTGAATTTCGCCATTTACGCTCCAGGATCCTCGCGGCTCGTTTGAGACTACGCGTGTGCTCGTTATACCATGGCGCTATTCTTCTCTCAGAGGCTCTCTTATAGTGTAATGGTGCAACCTTGTCTAATGCTGTACGAAGAGAAGTCTCAACGTGCTCGGTAAAATGCTCTAGTCCTTCCGGGCTACAGGTGTATCAATTTCTGTCAAACCAGGTAAAATGTCAGTGAGTGCGGCTATGGTACTAGGTGCTATAGTTCGTTTCATTCGGTAGCGGGGCGGCTGATGAATACCGTCAGTCAAACATAACTTGTAATGTTATGAGGCTGTGGTCTGAAACGGCCTCGCTCTGAGGTAAAATTGCTAAGCTGGATATGTTAATACCAAATGATAAAACCAGGTCTAAAGTATGACTACAATTATGCGTAGGACCCACCACATTCTGAGTGATACCCATTGAATCAAGAATTTCTTGAAAATTTTTGCTTAAAGCGTCACAAAGATTCTCAAAATGGATGTTAAAATCACCAACTATGATCACCTTATCGGCTGATAGCACTACATGAGACAGGAAGTCTGAGAACTCCTGCAAGAACTCAGAGTAAGAACCAGGGGGCGGTAAATAGTAATTAACATAAACGACTGTGACGCCTTGTTGGTTGTCAGATTTGATACATTTGAAACAGTGAGGATGAGATGTTCAAAAGAATTAAATTTAAAGCCGAATTTTTGAGAAATGTCTATATCAGAGTCATATATTGTGGCGACACCACCTCCTCGACCATTTGGACGGGGTTATGAACATATCTATAGCCAGAGGGAGAGGCTTCATTTAGGGCAATATAATCATCTGGCCGGGTCCAGGTTTCCGTCAAGCAGAGCATGCATAGATTATGATCGGTAATCATTTCATTAACCAGCAATGCTTTAGATGACAGGGATCTAATATTTAGCAGTCCTAGTTTCAGATTTAAACTACTCTCCAAGGGAGCATAATCCAATTTAACATTGATTAAATTTTGTCTACTAACTTTGCGAGAGTTATTTTTTGGTACTCGAGGAACTGACACAGTCTCAATCCAGTGTGACCTAGGTGACGTCTCTTTGCAGCTAGCAGACAGACGGTTTAGCCTTTGTGTCTGCTGCCTGGCCTCGGCTCTGGTTTGTCAATCCCCATTAACAAGTCCTACACTACCACTAGTAAGCCTAGCAGATATGCTACGGGAAATGAGAGCAGCACCCTCCCAAGAAGGGTGAATGCCGTCTCGCTTCAAAAGGCCAGGCCTGCCCTCAAAACGCGTCCAATTATCTATATAACCCACGTTGTTTTCTGAGCACCATTTAGACATCCAGCGGTGTAGCGCCAATAACCTGCTGTAGGTTTCGGCGCCACGCCGAATTGGAATGGGACCAGAGCATATTACGGCATCTGACATAGTCCCCGCTAACTCACACACCTCTTTAACATTACCCTTAGTGATCTCGGACTGTCTCAAACCCACATCATTGGTGCCGACGTGTACCACTATCTTTGAATATTTACGATTAGCCAGCACCTTAAGATTAGCCCTAATGTCAGGCGCTCTAGCCCCCGGGATACACTTAACTATGGCCGCTGGTGTCTCTAAGGGGGTCGCTATATTCACGTGTCGGAGCTGGGAATCTCCTATTACCAGAGCTCTTTTAACAGGTCGCTCAGTCGGTGTATTACTGAGTGGGGCAAACCTGTTTGACACGGGAATCTGAGTAGAACGGTGCTCAGCCTTACGGCTATGCCGCCGAGACGTCACCCATTCGCCCCGCTGCGAGGGCTCTAATGCCGGAGCTGGGGACTCGCTAGCTACGATGGCTACGGTGGTGGCAACCGGGCCTGCTACGCTAGGTGCTACCGACTCTTTAGGACTCTCTAAAGCCCGGATGCGCTCCTCTAAAAGCGAAATCTTCTCCGTCATGCTAATAATTAATCTACATTTGTTACAAACAAAATTATCCCTACTGACGGAAGAAGAGTAGCTAAACATGCCACACTCCACACAAACAACAGGCGACTCAGACATGGTGAAATACTAAAGATACTTAGCTTCGGTTGAGATGAACTTTGAATGTTTTTCGATGGCTTGTGGAGGTTGTTGTAGCCGGAGTTATGCGTAAATAGTAGCAGTTTTATTGATAAGACTGTCAACCTGCAAATGCACTCTGACAGCTGTCTGGTCAGCCCTGGTGCTCTTTTGGAGTTATTTTCCCAAATTTGTCGTGAGGAGTTTATTTCATTGGTAAAATCCGCTAAACCCTCCACATGCATTCTAGATGACGTACCGTCTCATCTACTCAAAGAATTACTGCACAGTAATGTAGAACCTTTTCTTACTATAATTATCTATTCTCTGAGCTTAGGCTACATCCCCAAATCACTTAAACTTGCAGTCATCAAGCCACTAATTAAAAAACCTGGTCTTAATCCCCAGGAACTGTCCAACTATAGGTCAATCTCTAATCTGTCGTTCATTTCCAAAATTCTAGAAAAAGTAGTTTCTTCACAACTCTCTTCTTTCTTAGACAGAACATGTCCTAGAGCTATTTCAGTCTGAATTTCGACCCCAGCACAGCACTGAAACTGCGCTGACTAAAGTAGTAAATGATCTCTTAATATCCTCTGATAAAGGACACATTTCTTTTCTTATACTTTTAGACCTTAGTGCTGCTTTTGACACCATTGATTACAGTATTCTTCTGAATAGGCTGGAGACACTCATTGGCATAAGAGGTCAAGCACTCTCCTGGTTCAGATCCTACCTGACAGATCGTTACCAATTTGTACTTGTAAATAACAAATGTTCAGAACGTACAAAGGAAAAATATGGTGTCCCTCAAGGATCTGTATTGGGCCCCATATTATTCTCATTGTATTTGCTACCGCTGGGCACAATCATTTGTAGGCATGGTATTAACTTCCATTGCTATGCAGATGATACTCAGTTGTATATATCCTCTAATCTGGATGATGTCAATACTACTCCCAAAATTGAGAACTGCGTCCAGGACATAAAAAACTGGATGGCGTCTAATTTTCTTCTAAATTTCAATAAGACTGAGATGTTACTTCTTGGGCCAAAAGTTGCTAGAAGCAATTGGTCTGATATCCCTCTCACCCTAGATGGCTTTTCAGTTACACCTAAATCTACTGCAAAAAGCTTAGGTGTCACTATTGATTCGGATCTTTCATTTGATACACATATATGCAATGTCACTAAGGCTGCCTTTTTCCATTTACGTAATATCGCCAAGCTAAGACATTTACTTTCATTAGCTGATGCAGAGAAGCTGATCCATGCTTTTGTCTCATCAATATTGGATTACTGTAATGGTCTTCTAATTGGATGCTCTAAACAGTCCCTAAAGAAACTCCAACTTGTACAGAATGCTGCAGCTAGAGTCCTAACTAGGGCTAGAAAATTCGATCATATTGGTGTAGGTACCATGCCAAACCAGCAGGTGGCAGTACCACTGGAATTACATCAAACAAGCTTGCTACGACGGAAGAAAGGGCGTGCCTAAAGTGCGCGAAATTCAGGTGGTTAAATACCTTGATCAGATCTGCCATCTCTCTCTCTCTGGTTTGACCCGCACCGAGGTTAGACCTAGTTAAGAGAGGATCTGCCATCTCTCTCTCCCTGGTTTTCTTTGTTGAGAGCACGCGAACTCCGGTACGACTAACGGCAAACAGCTGAAAGTCGTATTACTTAATTAAGGAGCCCAAGTAACGGTGTAATCCAACAACCAACTGATCAACGTCGCCACAGCAACAGATTCACCGACCTACTTCTATCAAGCTTGCTCACGCTGCCACACGGACTGACACAAAGGCGATCAATTCCCTGTCGTTAAACCGTGGATGAGACTCACATTCCTGGACTCCATATCCAGAAGGACGATTCCCAGGACACCTGGACGACGTCACTTTTATCAACGAGGAACCTGTGGTGGAAATTCCTCCCTAATTCCATGAGAATTCCGCGAGGACGACGAAACCACCCAAAATCCTCAACACGTGAGAGTCTAACCGCTGGGCATAGCTTTTCAAAGGGCATAGTTATTTGAACTGCAGACTTAACCAAGTTCAGTTAAGATATTGTTTTTATGTTCAGCTTTCTTTAACGCAATCCAGGTTTGTTCATACAAAGTTTTCTGTGCTATGCATGCGATCTCTGTTTAATTTGTAACTGATATAGTCTTCCCCATTCTCGGACACACCACGTTAATTTTTAGTTATAGTTATTAGATCCCTAATGAGCAAGCCAAAGGCGACAGTGGCAAGGAAACGGATAACGGATTATATTCTGTGTAGATAACACTGTACCAACGAAAACAATACGGTGTTTTTCTAACAACAAACCCTGGGTTACTCCGGATATTAAGGCTGTCCTAAATAATAAGAAGAGAGTGTTTAGATCGGGAAATAAGGAGGAATTGATAACTGCCCAGAAAGAACTGAGAAGGAAGATCAGGGAAGGCAAAGACAGCTACAGGAAGAGGATGGAGGACCATCTGCAGCAAAATAATGTGAATGGAGACGGAGACCTACAGTGGGCAAACGACCGTAACATATTCTTTAACAGATTTGATCAGGCACTTGCTCCCCCGAATAGACAATATGAATCAACCTACACAGCTGCCCCCAACATCTACTGTTTCTGTAATGCATACCTCTGGGCTATTAACACCTAGCTCTCAACTCCTTTGTTCACGCTCCCTGCAACCCTCACCCACCACAGTCCAATGCTTCATACCTCCACCTTCAGCCCCCAGCACCAAAGCCTGAGGAAGATGAAGGTGAGGAAGGCTGCTGGCCCTGACGGCATCAACCCAGGGCTCCTCAGATGCTGTGCAGACCAGCTGTGTGAAATAGTCCAGGTCATCTTTAACTTGAGCCTTAAACAGGAGTGAGTTCAAATCCTCTAGTAGACATCATGTGTAGTGCCCATACCAAAGACTGCACATCCCACTGATATAAATGGATATAGGCTATACAACCAGCACTGCCCCAAACATAAATAATGACCTTAACTATAATTCACTGTTGACTGTGACTGTGGTGTCAAAAGTATTCAAATTCATTACTCAGGTAGAAGTACAGATACTAGGGTTTAAAAAGACTTTTGTAGAAGTTGAAGTATCAACTCAAACCTTTTACTCAAGTAAAAGTATAAAAGTACTGATTTCAAAACTACTTAAAAGTATAAAAGTAAAAGTAGTGCAAGGAAAAAAAATGCAAGGACAAAGTTTAGGCGGTGCCACAGGGACCTACAGTGCACTACCCCATCTCCCCAAAAACACTTTTCTAAAAGCTATAATGACTATAATGTTATATTAAATGTTAATATGTTAATGTTGAACAAGCACTAGGCTACCTGTTTCAATGGCATATATGCCCTTTGAAAATGCAAAAATTTTTGTACAATAGAAATACATTAAAAAATTAAACATGTACTACTGAGCATTATGATATGTTTCATGGAGTGGAAGATATGACGACTAGTTGTCTGTAAGTATTTTAATGGTGCAAAAAGTGAAACATCAGAGGCATGTTATCAATACCCTTTATTGGAATGTAAATATAAATGTCAGGCTATTTTGACTGTGGACATATATGAAATAAACCTCAATTACACTTAAAATGAAAAAAATTTGGGCGACTTGGCATTATGTGAGGCTCACATAACGTTAATTAGCTTGCTAGAGGTTAGGTTACTTATACTTACTAATTTTACTGGCTATGGAGCAAAATGGGCAATGGAATTGGTCGTAGCTTGAGCCACATATATGACAATAATCATCCTTCTTGAATGGTATATGCATGTCAGCACATAACCGGCTCAAACTTCTACCAGTCGTAGTGTACAGCCTGAAGCGGCTGCTGGCTTATATCTACGGCTCTGCAGACAGACCCTTTTCTTATAAACATCCATAGGGCCTGCCACACAGGCGCATGCACTCACACACAGACAGTATCATGCCTATCCTTAGCCCATGCTTTATCAATCAGCTGTAGACTACAGCTTTGCATAATTAACTTACAAATATTACATGTAGCAATAATGTAAGCTCAGATAGCATTTGGCTAAAGTCAAATTTCGCACATAAAGCACATAAACTTGCAACGTAGCCTAGCAAGCAAACCATGGCATGTCTTATGTATTTATAGCCACAGCAAACATCGAAAAATTACCATTACTGCGGCACTAATGCACTACAATATTTTGTCAATAATCGAGTGGTAATAAACTTAGCTAACCTCAATATGCTTTTTCAAATTTGAAGGCGAGTTTTTGAAAGCCATTATCTCGTGGTACTTGGGTGCACAGAGCTTGCAGCGCATTCGAAAGGAGTTGTTTTTGCATCCAACTATTTCGAAAAAAATTCTTTCAGGTAGGGCCATGGATGTACAAGGGTTAGCTGGTCTTCCTGGCTACCAGCCTCCTCGATGGTACTTAGTTCGGACATTTCGCTGGAGTTCTCCTGAGTCTCTGCCACGGACATCTCCTGCTCGGATACGTGTCTTCCTTGCTGGAGTGTGACGTGACGTGCATGTGCGGTGGATCGCGTACAAACCAATAGGGTGTCTTAATGGTGTATGTTTATACATTGTTCATCCAACCACAATCAAATTCACTGTATCCAGATGGCGCCATTTATCTGGGAAGAATCTTTTTTTTGAACGATGAAATAAAATACGAGTAACGAGGCTATTTTTTTTAAATGTAAGGAGTAGAAAGTACAGATAATTATGTGAAAATGTAAGGAGTAGAAGTAAAAAGTCTTCTGAAAAATAATTACTTAAGTAAGGTAACGAAGTATTTATACTTCGTTACTTGACACCTCTGAAACAATGTTTATACTTCTGTATATTTCTGTATATTTATACTTTTATACTATTTTTTTTTCTTCTGTTTCTGTAAGCTGCTGTTACACTACAATTTCCCCATGTGGGATAATAAAAGGCTATCTTATCTTATCTTGGAATCCTGTACGGTGAGCAGGTTCTTTTTGGTTCCATATATGCCCCTAATCATTAAGAACTTTTTTCTCCAAGCTCCTCAGGGATGTGGAGGCTTATGTGAAACCTGTTATTATCCTGGGAGGAGATTTTAATTGTTTATTAAATGCAGAATTGGACCAAAACCCTCCTAAAAAAACTCAAAAAAAGGACAGGCTCTACAAGCGGTATGCTCTGACCTTGACCTGCACGATGCGTGGAGAGTAGTACAATCTAAAGTAAAAGATTATAAGTTTTACTCCGCCCCAGACCTGTCATTCTCAAGAATTGATTTTTTCTTAACATCTAAGACCGTCTTGGGCAGGGTTAACTCCTGTAATATTGGACTTATAGTCGCCCTCTCTGATTACGCTCCTGTCACAATTTGCATTACTCCGCCATACAGGGATCCTGCCTTTAGGTCATGGTGGCTAAATACCTCATTGCTGAGTAGCCCGCAATTTCTAAAATATCTCGAAGACCAATGGAAATATTTTTTAGAAATGAATGACAAAGATGACACAAGCGCCTCACTGCTGTGGGACACTGGAAAGGCATTTTTAAGGGGATCTATAATTTCTTACGCCACTTCCAAAAAGAAAGAAACCCTGCAGGCACAATTAGAGCTTGAGAATAAGTTAAAGGAACTTGACTCAAGATTCAAAAACTCGCCCTCTAAACCGCTTTATAAAGAACTACTAGCTATTAGATCTGCGATTGATCAAATTCAGACACAGAGAGCTGAATTAGCTACTTTTTATGCTAGACAAAAACTCTGAGTTTGGAAATAAACCAAGTCAACTACTAGCGTCCTTGGTCAAGAACAGGTCACATTCTAATACAATAGCCATGCTTAGGGACTTAAAAGTAAAAATCCAGATTACTACTAGGGACTACTAGATTGTTCTGAACATTTTGATATGTAATATGTGGGTAAAATGCTATAATTAAGTATGTTTAGAGACACATTTATGAAAGCATGCCTAAACAGCAAAAATGCCCTTAGAGGGTTAACAAGACAATGAGAGATTTTTATGAGCAATTATATAAATCTGCTGAAAATTCAGGATCAAACAAACAAAGATTTCTAGAAAAACTTTCGCTTCCTACATTATTGTACAAGGATAGGGAAGAGCTAGGCAGGGAAATCTCCAAACAGGAGGTCTTGGATGCTATTGCCACACTAAAGCTAGGAAAAGCTTACGGACCAGACGGATTTCTCCCGGTATTTTATAAGAAGTGTAAAGATATGACATCAACCAGCTTTCAAATATGTTTCTAGACTCATTTAAAAAAAATATCATGCCTCCCTCATTGTATGAAGCAAATATCTCCCTGATATTAAAAAAGAATAGACCCTGCGATGAGTGTTCATCATATAGACCAATCTCATTAATAAATGTTGATCAAAAAATTCTGGCAAAAATAAATACTTTATTGTACTCCGCAGGCTTCTGTTTTAACAAATGGCATGCGCTCCCCACCTTTTGACCTTAAACGAGGCACTAGATAAGGGTGCTGTCTATCGCCACATATATTTGCATTGGCAATCGAGCCCCATTTCAACAGCTACAAGAAAAATTCAATCTTCCCCCTAAACATTTTTATGGATACCTTCAAATTAGAAACTATATACAGAACAACATAAAGCTACCTACAAATGAAGATATTTGCACCCCAATAGATAAATATTTAAAGCAAATCACAAGCCTTAAACATGTTATATCCTCAACATATACTATACTACTTTCAAATATACCAAACAATCTGCAGGTAGTGCTAGCGGGCTGGGAAAGACTCCTATCTGAGGCTCACCATCTGCATGGAAGGGACTGTGACTACTGTGACTGGAATTAGAACTATAACTATAGAACTATATTTGAACTATAAACATGGACTTCTGCTAATGGAGGATGGGTTCCCTTTTGAGTCTTGGTCCTCCCAAGGTTTCTTCCTAATCCCTGCCATGTGTTGTAAAAAGCGCTATATAAATAAATTTGACTTTGACTTTCTCAAGTTCAGTTCTCAGACGTTCACTGAACCGGCCTAGTTCAGGCTGCTCCCAACTTCCTTGGTTAGTGAAGTCTGTGCAGGATGGCACCGCGGTGGTTCACAGGTGCTCAGTCAAACTTTCGTCTGCGTTTGTTATCTTGACATTGACTACACTGAATGTTAATGTTGCTCAGCCGGCAGATATTGATTTTAGTTAATCCTTTCCTGCGGATGCCATTTTCAGCCCAATTTTAGACATTTTTCCGCCTCTTGTACTAGTACACTTTAACACTAGTTATCTCAAGTTGTACATATAGGGAAATGATCATTCAGGGCTCAAACTGAAGTAGACAGTTGGGCCAACATATTGATTTACCTCCAGGCTTATATTTCCATAATTTTGGTTCTATTTGAGAGCCTCTAATACAGAAGAAAATGTCCAAAAAACTTCATAGAACTTCATAAAACTGCACTCCTGTGGGATTTGGGATTCGATCTGGTCATGATTCCTAGATACAGTTTTAAATAGGAGTCTTGGATTGTTTTTATGTTTTTCTATTAAAGCCGATAAGTATGAGTATTTTGCCATATAGAGGGCATGCTTATAATCAATAAGGCTGTTTTTCCATGATAATCTATATACAGGTGGATCACTGTTTGTCAGATCCAGTAAAGTATCAATGAGCGCAGCTATGGTACTAGATGTAATAGTTTGTTTAGTTTGATAGTGGGGCTGCCGATGAATACCGACCTTCAAACGCAACTTGTATGTTATGAGGCTGTGGTCAGAAACGGCCTCTCTCTGAGGATGTACTGCTAAACTGGATATGTCGATACCAAACGATAATACCAAGTCTAATGTATGACTACAATTATGCATAGGACCCACCACATTCTGAGTGATACCCATTGAATCAAGAATTGTCCCTGGGTCGTGTAAGCGCCAACTGCAAGGCTAAGATCTGTGCTGCAAGACAGCGCAGTGGAGTCCAGTCCACCTCTTGAGTCCAGTCCGCCTTTGAAAATTTTGACTGTTGACTGCCCACGGACAGGTTTTCCTTTCAATCTCCAAGTAAGCCGCTGTCACAAAGAAGAAAGTAGAAGAAAGCAACTACTTTCTCTAGAATTTTGGAAATGAACAACAGATTAGATATCGGCCTATAGCTGGATACTTCCTGTGGATTAAGACCATCTTTTTTAGTGGCTTGATGACTGCAAGTTTAAATGATTGAGATGTAGCCTAGGCTTAGAGAAGAGTAAATTATAGTAAGCAAAGGTTCTACATTACTTTGTAGTAATTCTTTTAGTAGATGAGTTGGTACGCCATCTAGTATGCATGTGGAGGGTTTGGCAAATTTTACCCATGAAATGAGCTCCTCACAACCTGCTCACAAGCTGACCAGACAGCTGTCAGAGTGCATTTGCAAGTTGACAGGGTCTGAGATTTTCCCCTAATTTTATCAATCTCATCATTAAAGAACTTCATAAAACTGTTACTGCTGCACTCCTCTGGGATTAGGGATTCAATTTGGTCATGATTCCTAGTTAGGGTAGATACAGTTTTAAATACACTGAGAATTATGTGTAAATATTACTTGAATATATGCTCTGTTAAATTTACTTGGTGGTTTTTATGTGGAAAACTTTCCCATAGGTTTCGGCACCATGCCAAACTGGTATGGGGCCAGAGCATAATACAGCATCTCACATCGTCCCCACTAACTCACACACCTCTTTAACGTTATCTTTAGTAATATCTGACTCAGCCCCACAACATTGGTGCTTACGTGTATAACTATCTTTGACTATTTACCTTGATGTCAGGCGCTCTAGCCCCGGGATACATTTGACTATGGCTGCTGGTGTCTCTAGAGGGGTCGCTATATTCACATGTCGAAGCTGTGAATCTCTTTTAACTCTTTTAACAGTTTGCTCAGTTGGTGTATCACTGAGTGGGGCAAACCTGTTTGACACATGAACTTGAGCTGAACGGTGCTCAGCCCTATGACTATGCTGCCAAGACGTCACCCATTCGCCCCGCTGCGAGGGCTCTAATGCTGGGGGCTCGCTAGCTGTGGCTGTGGCAAACGGGCCTGCTACACTAGATGCTGCCGACTCTCTAGGACTTTCTAGAGCCCGTATGTGCTCCTCTAAACGAGAAATCTTCTCCATCAGGCTAATGATTAATCTACACCACCAGAGCACCTATGCTATTTTCTGCATCTTATCTACTTTCTTTGTAAGGGACTATAAAGCACTACACCACCAGTGGCCACCAGAGGGAGCCGACAGGCTAATCAAGCTAGATGAATTACACCTGCTCAGTAGCCCTTATAAGCAGCGTTCAGACACTGGTTGTTGAATTGTTTATCCGTGTTCTGGCATACTGATCAGTCAGTATCTTTAGTAGAGATTTTGGGATTTGCTCTTGAGCCTCTGATTCTCTTTTTTTCTTGAGTCCCTCGCTCTCTTGTCTCAGATTGTTTTTTTTTTTGCCTTAAAACTAAAAGGAAAAGTCTGTTCCCTCTCTGTTTTTCTTGGCTCCTGCTTTTGTTGGGAAGTATATATATGTGTCTGCCTTACTGGTTGAGACAACCAGTCTTTCCCCTGGCATCCTTTGTTCTTTTCTTCCCGCCCAAAGCTTTCAGGGACTTTGCCCTTTTCTTTTGTACTCTACCTTTTCCTTGCCCTTTTGCTCCTTATGTTTTCAACCTATTTTATCCAACCTCTCTGTTCTGGGGTCAAGGTTCATTTTTTTCTATGACCCTACCTGGGTTCAAATCCCGGTCCCCACATTTTTAACCCTCCCTATAACTTTCACTCACTCCCAGTCATAAGCCAACTCAGCAATTGGGTCCTACCTACCAACACCTGTGGTGGCTCACCTAGTTAACCTCTGACCAGCCATCTCGTTACAATCTCAATGTTTAGTTGGTTCATAACATATTATCTGTGTGGATCTGAAGGTCCCACACAGACTTTAGCCTTGTTGTTTTCAGCCACTCTCACAAGAGGGTGTCAGCTTTGCCTTTCTTAGATGCTTATTTTAACAGACTGCATCTGGTACTAGTCCACATTTATTCCATTCACCCAGTCTTCAGACATATCTTGTGATGCCCCAGAAACACCACCATAAATGAGGAAATTAGGTGTTTCATCCTAGGGCATTAACAGCACTGAGACCCCCCCTGCCCATCACTGCATAGATCAGTCACAATTGGCAGAGATTTGGTGTATCCATGGAGATTTTTTATTGCCATGGCAATATTTCAGATGACTGATCCTTGAGAAATGATGAGGATGGGAGTAAAAGGAGTCTAAACTATTAGTGATGACTGTTCATGAAAAAGCAATAATTTCTGTAGTACACTGGGCCTTAAGGTTATTTCTCTCCCTTCTATAGTGCTAGGACAGCTGAGAGAGCAGCAGTATGTCCTTGCGTTGCATAAATATCTCTGTGAACTGAAGTACATGCCTATGAATTTTGGCTTTAAAATAGGGCTTCCTTACTTTCATTTCACATTCACATAGTAACATGCCATTCGTTAATGACTAATAATACAAATGGCTCCTGCATGACTGCTAAGAAATAACGTCATATGCAAAGTTACAAAGGCATAAGGTTTGGACCAGTGATTGCATGACATTTTGTACAAATCTAGTACTTAATTTGACATTTGATTTTGACATTTGATATCATATGCCATTGTACACTGTGACGGGCAGGAGGTGCGAACGAAAAGGAAGCGATCACGCCAAGTCTCAGAGAAAAAAGAGGGGTTTAATAAATAAAGTGCGCTAACCAAAATCCCGTGCACTGATCCAAATTAAGGATACAATAACCAGCAGTCAACTGGTACACAGACAAGGCATATATAGACAGACAAACTACCGTCAGGTGAGGGAGCTAATAAGCCCCACCCACCTGAGGGAAGCACACAACGCAACAACAACAGGACAACTGCCGCTGTACCGTAGGTGACCGGGAGGGGGAGCCTCCCTCACCGTGACAGACCCCCCCCACCAAGCCGCACTACGGCCCGATGTGCGGCCCACAGCGGCAGAACACAAGACGCAAGACGAAGGGGGCAGGAAGGCGGGGGGACAAGGCAGGGCAACACCTCCTGCGGTCCGGGAGCTGAAACATAAAACATATAACACAATTTAGCCCCGCCTCCCTGGGCGGGACCCTGGACCGACTGGGCCGTCAACAATAGACAACCACGCCCCAGTCGGTCACAGAGCCCTCACGCCCCAAGGGCCCCAAACGTGTGTGTGTGTGTGCGCAGGTTACCTCCCTGGAGCGGTTGGGCCTGGACCTACCTCTCGGCTCGAGGAAAACCCTTGCACCCAGCAAGGCGTGACCTGAGCAACCCCGAGCACGAGGGGGATCTCTGTCTTCGGCAGGAGCTCTTCAGTCCGGAGCCCTATAGTCACCCACACATCTGGGAAGCCCCTTTTTCCCCTTCAGGGAGGCCACTTATGACCAAGGCTCCGGTCACCCCACAACATAAGGGGGGCTCCTGCCCACAGCAGGAGCTCTTTAGACCGAGCCTTACAGTCCCCCACACGTACGGGGGCCCTTACCCTTCCAGAGGGGCTATTTACGACCAGGGCTCCGGTCACCCCATAACATCAGGGGGCTCCTGCCTACTTGGGAGATCCCACAAGGTCCAGGGACGCCGCAGCCAACTGCCAGGAGGAACCTGCACACAATATACACGCACAAACACACACACAGACACAACACAAACGCGCACTTACCTGACCCCTGGTCAGAGCCTCCCGTAGGAGCTGCGCCTTCCGTGCCACAAACCGTGGCACGGGACCCTCCATAGCCCCTCCCCCAAACGCCCTTTGGAGGAGGAGCGTACGGGGATTACATAAAACAGTTCACAAACACGCTAGGACAAACACAAACACGAGTTGGGCGACACAAACACAAAACATACACGCGCACTTACCCTTCTCACCGGCGGGCCTCCTTCAGGAGCTGCGCCCTCTGTGCCACTCCTCATATAGAGGACATAGACGGTGGCACAGAACCCTCACGCGCACTTACCCTTCTCACCGGCGGGGCCTCCTTCAGGAGCTGCGCCTTCTGTGCTACAGACGGTGGCACAGGACCCCATCTAGCTCCCCCACAAAACATTTTTTGGGAGCCCTTAGGGGAATTACATAAAAAACACGCCAAGACCAACACAAACACACAGGACAAACAAACGACATGCGCACACTGCTGCACTCGCTAAGCGCCAGTCCACCGTCACATATATATATATAAACACAAACACATAACGACGATGGACTGGCTTAACGCGAGGCACGCGCAGCCCCACCCACACACTCAAAATACAAATTTATTTTGATACAATGTAGCAGCAAACAGCAAACCTACGAAATTGCAAAACACAACATTAGCAGAAATAATACCACCTGTTCATATAAAATAAGGAGTAAAGGAGTAAATCTTTCCTGTGTAGGTATTACAATTATTATTTATTACTATTATTGTGGCCTGACATCCACATGACGGAAGAACAGGCAATAGGCCTAGACTGCCTGTGGAGAGACATTTTATCACATCCTCCAGCATCAAAAACAAGGACTGAGAAACAGGCAAGTTCAACAGGCAAGTTCAACAGGCTATTCCACCATGTAAAACCAAAATAAAGGAAACAGGATCCAAATATAAAATGCAGACAATATATACTGACTAAGAGTTCATAAAGAGATGTTGGTATTTGTAATTGGTGGGTGGAGATGGGGCAGTGGGAGGAGTAGGAGTAAACCTAAAGCAGCAGAACATGGAATAGAGCCTGTGGAGAGTTTCTGTGACAGGAACATAACATGTTTGAGGCTTTTTTTCCTCCTCATGCTAGAATTTTTGTAGGTAAAAGTTGAGCTAAATTTTGTGTTGTGGCAGATTTTGCTTTACTTGTGTGTTTACTGGCTGATAGAAAACTGCTGAACTATGCCTTATGACTAATTCCTTGGTCAAGGTGTTCTGGCTTCCTGATCAATTTAGGGCAAAGTCAGCCTTGTCATTATAAGGCTGTTATTGATCTACAGTTCTTTTAAAAGGTCAGCCTGACTGAAAAACTGTTAAGCATTTCTATTGTACATATCTGGATATACAAATCTTGGATATTCCACAGTGTAAAATATTGTAAGCATTTTCAATATATAATTTTTTTTCCAGTGGGGTATACGACATAATTAAAATCAATTTATTATATTTGGTATTTTTTAACAGTATCTGTTTTTGTATATTCTCAAGGAATCATTAAATGGTTATTTCATCCAACTGTGTGTACAGGCCAAGTCAAAGTCAAATTTATTTATATAGCACTTTATGCAACACATGTCACAAAGCGGCTTAACAATCGCATGGGTACAGATCCCTAATGAGCAAGCCACAGTTGACAGTGGCACGGAAAAACTAGGCAGGGATAAGAAACCTTGGGAGGACCAAGACTCAAAAAGGAACCCATCCTCCACTGGGTGGCCCAGCTAGTAGAAGTCCATCTTTATAGTTCTAATATAGTTATAGTTATAGTTCTAATTCCAGGCCTAGCAGTCACAGCCCCTCAATATAGATGTTGAGCCTTGTGTAGGAGTCGGCATCGGCACGTCCACTGGCGGCGGCGGCACATCCAATGGCAAGCCAGACCATCTCCTAGGTGCTTTTATGGAATTGTCTTTGGTAGAAGCATGTAACCAGGATACAAAATACAGGTTAAGTATGTTAACATGTATGAACACAGCTCTCATAGCTCATACATATTATTCGCTTATTAAAATTGACCTGATGAAAAGGGTAACATTTAAGGGGAGACCACGTAAATTCATTTTATTGTGCCAATATTTGTATTGGTATCAGAACCAGGTAACATAGTTATCCAAAAGCATATAAAATGGAAATATATGAAATATCAGAAATTTGTATGAAAGCTTTATTTTTGTAGAGCAAGACAACCTCTCTTATGTCTTATTTTACTACTTCATACCCATAACTCCTAAGTGATATATTTTGCTTCCCCCACAAGCATCTACATACCAGAAACTCTAAATAATTTCTTATGAATGTTATTAATGTCTCCAACAGGTATCTCCATGCCCATTCCAGTTCTGGGTTTCCGTGACCAGACAAAAGTTTTCAAGGATGGTAGTTGCTTTCTGACGGACAACTCCTTTGTGCTGGTTGGTTCATTTGTGGCGTTCTTCGTGCCACTAACCATCATGGTGGTTACCTACTTCCTGACCATCAGTGCTCTCCAGCGTGAAGCCACACTATGCCTTGACCAGCTGGTTCCACGACCCAGATGGAGTACCGGGTTGACACTCAGCTTCCTACCTGGTCCTGCCATTTCACCATCTGAAAAGAAGCTGTTTCAGCGCCGCTCTATGAGCCATGAAGAAGGAGGCTGGACTTCACCATTTGGCCGCCGTGCTGCCCAGTCTCTTGGCAATGAGAGGAAGGCTTCCAAAGTCCTGGGTGTAGTTTTCTTCCTTTTTGTGGTCATGTGGTGCCCATTTTTCATTACAAATGTTTTGGCAGTAGTGTGTGAGTCAGCCAGGTGCCATGATGATGTTGTGGGTAGACTGCTCAATGTCTTTGTGTGGGTAGGCTACCTGTCTTCTGCTGTCAACCCACTGGTCTATACGCTCTTCAACAAGACCTATCGAACAGCATTTGCCAGATATGTACGATGTCAATACCGTGAGGAGAGGAAACCATTGCAGCTCATTCTGGTCAACACTATTCCCCCATTAGCCTATGAATCTATACACGTACCACTGGCTGGACCTCTAGGCAATGGAGATGTCTCTCCACAAAGTCCAAGTTCAAAGCCTTACCCCTATAACACACGCATAGATGAAAGTGTTAGCTGTGTGTAACGAACACTTGAACTGAGGAAAATACTGCAGGTGTATTTTAATGCTTACCAAATTTCCTGGTGGTCATGTTGGGCCTTTTTTCTTTGTTACCCTGTTAAAGAGCAACAATCATTTATCCTGGGAGATCAGAAATATGTAGGTCATTTATACATATGTAATACCCATGTTCAGTCTATGTTTGTCAGGACAGTCATTATATTCAGGATGAAACTCCAGCTCTGCATTGCTGTACCACTAGGAGTAAATGGGTTTGTGTGCGGCACTTAAGGGAACTCGGGCATAATGTGCCTAATTTTAATCCTGAGGTAAAAGACAATATCAGAGATCTAAAAAAGGACACTCATCAAATATGGAAAAAAAGAAGCCTGCCTTGTGGTGATTGGAAACCTGATTCCAAAATTAGTTTTTTGTATTTTGCATAAGTTAAAATGTATGTACTTTGTATAAGTCACTGTACCTAATGGTCTTAATGGTACCTAAATCTTAAGCTTATAATGTCAGATCAAATCTGTAATCAAAGAAAATGTGATGTGTATAGATTTGGATTGTGTAAAAGTGTGTGGTGACTGATGATTTTACAGAAGTGCTTACCAAGCTTACAAATATCTGTCCAGTCACGTACAGAAAACTGTTGGAAAATATTTAGAAAATGTGTTCTTTATCAGGAACTTACCTTGAATTAGTGTTAGTGTCTGTGCTGCAGGTGAGTTTGAAAAGTTTTGATGTTTGCAAATAAAACATTATGCTTTCCATATCAGATATATAAACCCCATATGTTTTAATATTTTCCATCAGCCACATTACAGGCTTTCGATCTTCAAATACCATTTTTTGGAATCCACTTCTAAATCACTATGTATCTGTTCATTTTAAACATATAAAGCCTGAAGGTTTTCCAGATATCCCACAATAAAGGTTCCCAAAGAGTGAAGGGTTGTCTGAGGGCTGTCTTATGCATGTTCGTGTTATTATTATCTCCTCCATGGATCACCACCTTATCATGGTGGAGGGGTTTGAGTGATCCTAGGAGCTAGGTTGTCCCTGGTAGGGTCTCCCAAATAGGTCCTAGGTGTTGGGCCAGCCCTTGCCGGGATCAGGGTTACCGGGGCCTCACCCTGGAGTCAGGCCTGGGGAAGCAGCTCCCATGGGGCCCGGCCGAGCACAGCCTGAAGGCGATACATGACACTTTAGGTCGCAGTTCGATGATCGATTTTGTAATCGTATCATCGAACTTGCGACCGTGTGTCCTGGACACTCGGGTAAAGAGAGGAGCTGAGCTGTCAACTGATCACCACCTAGTGGTGAGTTGGAACAGATGGCGGGCGAGGATGCCGGACAGACCTGGCAGACCCAAACGTACTGTGAGGGTTTGCTGGGAACGTCTGGCAGAGGAACCTGTCAGAAAGGTCTTTAACTCCCACATCCGACAGAGCTTTGACCGCATCCCAAGGGAGGCCGGAGACATTGAGTCTGAGTGGGCTTTGTTCCGTGCCTCTATTGTCAATGCGGCAGTTCGGAGCTGTGGCCGCAAGGTTGCCGCTGCCTGTCATGGCGGCAATCCCCGAACCCGGTGGTGGACACCTCAGGTAAGGGAGGTCGTCATGCTGAAGAAAGAGTCCTATCGGGCCTGGTTGGCTTGTGGGACTCTGGAGGCAGCAGACGGGTACAGGAGGGCCAAGCGGATCGCGGCTTTGACTGTCGCGGAGGCAAAAACTCGTGTGTGGGAAGAGTTCGGTGAGACCATGGAAAGTGACTGTCAATCGGCTCCGAGAAGGTTCTGGCAAACCGTCAGGCAACTCAGGAGGGGAAAGCTGTATATAGTGGGGCTGGGGATCTGCTGACCTCGACTGGGGATGTCATTAGGCGGTGGAAGGAATACTTCGAGGATCTTCTCAATCCCACCATCACGTCTTCCATAGAGGAAGCAGAACTAGAGGGTCACTCGGGCTGAGGTGACCAGGGTAGTTGTGAAACTCCTTGGTGGCAAGGTTCCGGAGATGGATGAGATCCTTCCTGAGTTCCTTAAGGCTCTGGATGTTGTGGGACTGTCTTGGATGACATGTCTTTGCAACATCGTGTGTACATCGGAGGCAGTGCCTCTGGATTGGCAAACCGGGGTGGTGGTTCTCCTTTTTAAGAAAGGGGACCGGAGCTCCAACTATCGGGGGATCACACTTCTCAGCATCCCCGGTAAGGTCTATGCAGGGGCTCTGGAGAAGAGAGTCTACTCGGTAGTCGAATCTCAGTTACAAGAGGAACAATGTGGGTTCCGTCCTGGTCGTGGAATACTGGACCAACTTTTCACCCTTGCGAGGGTCCTAGGGCATGGGAGTTTGCTCAACCAGTCCACATGTGCTTTGTGGATTTGGAAAAGGCATTCGACCGTGTCCCTCGGGGATTCCTCTGAGGTGCTCTGGTAGTATAGGGTACGGGGCCCGTTGCTACGGGCTATCCAGTCTCTGTACAAACGGAGCAGGAGTTTGGTTCACATGGCCGGCAGTAAGTCAGACTGGTTTCCGGTGGGAGTTGGACTCCGCCAAGGCTGACCTTTTTTCACCGATTCTGTTCATAACTTTTATGGACAGAATTTCTCGGCGTAGCCAAGTGGCGGAGGGGGTTCGGTTTGGTGGCCTCAGGATTCCATGCCTTCTCTTTGCAGATGATGTGGTCCTGTTGGCATCATCAGGCCGAGACCTACAGCTCTCGCCGGGTCAGTTTGCAGCCGAGTGCGAGACGGCCAGGATGAGAATCAGCACCTCTAAAACTGAGACCATGGTACTCAGTCGGACAAGGGTGGAGTGCCCTCTCTGGGTCGGGAGTGAGTCCTTGCCTCAAGTGGAGGAGTTTAAGTATCTCGGGTTCTTGTTCACGAGTGAGAGAAGGATGGAACGAAAGATTGACAGGCAGATCGGTGCTGCAGCTGCAGTATTGCGGTCGCTGTACCGGACCGTTGTGGTGAAGAGAGAGCTGAGCCAAAAGGCAAAGCTCTCAATTTACTGGTCAATCTACGTTCCGACTCTTACCTATGGTCACGAGCTTTGGGTAGTGACCGAAAGAATGAGATCGCGAATGCAAGCGGCCGAAATTAGTTTTCTCCGCAGGGTGTCTGGGCTCTCCCTTAGAGATAAGGTACGGAGCACAGTCATCTGGGAGGGGCTCGGAGTAGAGTCGCTGCTCCTCCACGTAGAGAGGAGCCAGCTGAGGTGGTTCGGGCATCTGGTTCGGATGCCACCTGGGCGCCTGCCTAGGGAGGCGCTCTGGGCATGTCCAACTGGGAGGAGGCCCCGGGGAAGACCCAGGACACGCTGGAGAGATTATATCTCCCGGCTGTCCTGGGAACGCATGGTATCCCCCCAGAAGAACTGGAAGAGGTGGCTGGGGAGAGGGAAACCTGGGCCTCTTTGCTTAGGCTACTGCCCCCGCGACCCGGACCTGGATCAACGGAAGAAAATGGATGGAAGCTAAGTATTATAAATCTACTGTCTGGATCTGTTATATTGTTGCTAATGGAAAAGTTTATACTTCTGTTAATTAATATGGCCACCCCACTTTGTTTTGAGTTGTAACAGGCTGAGTACGAATGTGGGAACAGAGGAGACGTCAGTGTGTATGTAGGTGTTTTGCACATATGTGTTTCCTGTAGAAAGACAATATCTGCTTGTAAGTCATTTAGCCGATTAAAAATTTTCAATCTCTTTTCCCTAGAACCAGTTCCACGTATATTCCATGTAACAAACTGAGTGAACTCATGTTAACCTCTTTGTGCAGTTGCGCCCTCTAGTGGTCCCGTCGCGGGGCAAAATCTGTTTTCCGCATAAAAATAACTAATAATATCAAAAGTTCTTAAAACACAAGCCCATCACACTAAATGTATTTTTTAGAACTAGTATAACTTACTGCATACCGATTTTCAGCCATCTACACGCAACTGTTCGCGAGAAATCCCGTTCTGTACACACCGTGTTTTCACCATGTGGTTTACACGTGCAACTTGACTCACCCTTTAAATTGTCCTTTAAAAAGTCTATGAAGTAAGATGACTTAATGTTTTGTCACCTAAAATTCATTTACTATCAAAGCATCAGTATCACACTTTCAAACAGCGTATGGAATGTTGGTAAATACCTTTATTTGCTTGCTCACGACATCTTATACAAACGCGTAATCCTTTCCTTTTCTGAGAACAACAAAAAATTCTCAATCTATCAGTGACATCGGAGCGTCGTTTAAAATAGTCTGCTCTCCAATTGCAAAGCTACATCTGTTTACTTTTGAATTCCGTAGTTTTTATTGGTCTGGAGGGTGGTGGTGGTTTTGAATGACAGCCTTTCACACCTCTGCCTGGCGAGGTATAGAGGGGGAAGGGAGAGGGGGGGCTATCCAGTAACTTAAAAAGCAACAAGCTGATGCCTTCGAAGTGATTGATAGCTGTTCTAGCCAATAGCTCATTCGAAGCTGAAAAGATTAACACCTCACTTGCCGTGATTCGCGATTGCTTGTCTTTGGGAATTTCATGCGCAGCACATCAAGCCATTTCGGTAGTAAACATGCTGACCTAAGCTAAGCTAAACGAAGATAAACTCCAGAGCACACGCAATCGACTTTGTTTGGCGAAACTGAAGCAGTCGTACATTATTTTGTTAGTGAATAATTTGATTGCATATACGTTTGGACATCATAGAAAAAGAAAATGTTTAGTTTAGCTGGAGTTATGCCAAATTGTTTGGGTAGAATGCTAAACCGGAAGTTAGCTAAGAACGAAGGACGCAGTTGTGTTTGTGAGTATGAATAAACAGGTGTGAATAATATAATGCATACTAAATATTAGAATATAAGCAGTATTAGAACATTAGAAGTATTAGAACTTTTGTTTTAGTAAAAAAAAATGTTGCATGCTCTTGATGAATAGTGGCCAATGTCTTGGATAAGGGTGTCTTGGCCTTGGACACCTTGTGGAAAATACTGTGTAACTCTTCAGTACTTCCATGTATATGCTCAATATTGTTTATTTTGTCAGACAACACCCTGTTGAATCAAAAAAGCAGAGCATGACAGATTTTACATCACCAGTGTACATTTACACACTTTAAATCCCCAAAATCAAAACCGCTTTTTTTTTTTTTTTTTTTTCTGTTTTAGAGGCTCTCATGGAGCCAAAATTATGGAAATATAAGCCTGGAAGTGAATCAATATGTTGGCTCAACTGTCCACTTCAGTTTGAATCCTGAATTATCATTTTGCTATATGTACACCTTGAGATAACTACTGTTAAAGTGTATTAGTACAAATTGTTTAGAAATCGGCTCAAAATGGCCGCTGCACAAAGGGGTTAATGAAATCCTGGCTGAAGGTTCACTATCTAGCTTACACTGATCATCTGGCCTCATATAAAGAAGCACTAAATAATTCTTGTTCATCATATTATACTGATGTATTCAGTGCTGCTGGTCAGAATCCCAAGCTTCTGTATTCAGTGGTAAATAAGCTCCTGCGTCCCCCATTAATGTCAAATACTGCCTCAACTGATATATGTAATGCCTTTCTGAAATTCTACGGTGACAAGGTGTCAACCATCTATCAAGAACTGTCAAATACCCGTGTTGACTGCCATGGGCCTATCATTTTCTCTCCATCTTTGTCACTTTCTTTCTCAAATTTCTCTGACTGACTCAACTTCTATTGTCAATATTATAGGTAACTCTAAGACTTCATCCTCTCGACTGGACCCTGTTCCTACCCATCTTCTTCAACGCTGTGCTTCTATTCTTTCAGAACCGATATACCACCTGATCAATCTTTCACTCACTTTTGGCTATGTTCCTGTGTCTTTAAAAACAGCAGCTGTCACACCTATTATTAAGAAACCTGACTTAGATAATACTACTTTGAGCAATTACAGGCCGATTTCAAATCTCCCATTCATTTCATAAGTTTTAGAAAAGGTTGTGGCTTCCCAGCTGCTTGATTTTTTTAACTCAAATTAATTATTTGAAAAATTTCAATCTGGTTATCGTTTGCATCATAGGACAGAGACTGCGCTTCTCTGTGTCCTAAATGACCTCCTCCTTTCCGCTGATATAGGTTGTGCCTCTATTCTCTTGCTTCTTGATTTCACTGCTGCTTTCAATACAGTAAATCATAATGTTCTTTTGACTAGGCTCACTGAGATTGGTCTCTCTGGAACCGTACTATCTTGCTTCCATTCGTATCTGACTGGCAGGCTTCAGTTTATTTCAATTGGGAACCATACGTCTTATACGGTGCCCATTAAGTATGGTGTCCCTCAGGGTTCCGTCCTGGGCCCCCTTCTTTTTATAATCTATATTCTCCCCCTTGGTTATATTTTCGTAGTCATAAGTTACATTTTCATTGCTATGCTGATGACACTCAGATCTATCTCAGCTTCAAACCAACAGCACCTTTTCCTCCACACCAGTTAAATAGTTGTCTTATTGACCTGAACTCCTGGCTTAGGGCAAATATTCTTTCTTTAAATGCGCACAAAACTGAGTTCATAATTATTGGCTCCAAGTCCACTGTTAACACTTTCAAAAATCCTGCTCTCACTGTAAGTGATATTACAATTACTCCATCAGTCACTGTCCAAAACCTAGGTGTTCTTTTTGACCCTTTTTTGTCTTTTGAACCGCATATCTCAGTCTAGGTCGGCATTTTTCCACCTGCGTAATATTTCACGTATTCGTCCTTTACTATCCCCTGCTGCAGCTGAGTCTCTGGTCCATGCTTTTGTCACTTCTCGTCTGGACTACTGCAATTCATTGCTCTATGGACTCCCCGCTAAGTCACTTAGGTCATTACAAATAGTGCAGAATTCTGCAGCATGGATTCTCACTTGCACTAAAAAATCTGAGCACATTTCTCCTGTTCTTGAGAGACTTCATTGGCTGCCCATCACCTTAAGTATACATTACAAAGTTCTACTCCTCACATTCAAGGCACTTCATGGCCTGGCTCCTAAATACTTACTCGACCTCCTAAAACCCTACAAGCCCTCTCGTAACCTCAGATCTTCGGAAGCAGGCTGTTTAGTGGTCCCCAGGTTCAGGCTCAGCTCTATGGGTGGTCGTTCCTTCAGTGTTGTGGCCCCCTTGCTCTGGAACTCTCTCTCTTTCTCTCTTTGCTCTACTTCTTCTCTTTCTCAGTTTAAAACTTTATTGAAAACTCATCTTTTACCCTTCATTTTTCCCCTGCGTCCTCCACGGGCCTTGTGTAATTTGTAATGTATTTGTAAAGCGACCTTGGGTTTTGTAAAGGCGCTATATAAGTTTAACTTATTATTATTATTTCTTTGATAATAAAATAGAGAATATTAGACTAAATATAAATCCTTTTAAAGGTAATTCATCTTGTCTGTCATCTGGATTGGCTGATATTGAACACAATTTTACATTAGAAGAAACACTTGAAGCTTTTCATCCACTCCCACAACCAGAATTGGAGAAAATAATTTCATCATTAAATTCTACTACTTGCACTTTAGACTCAATTACCTCAAAAATACTCGAAGAGGTTTTACCAGTTGTGACCGAACCTCTTCTAACGGTAGTTAACTCATCCATTACAATAGGTCACATGCCCAAATCCTGTAAACTAGCGGTCATTAAACCCCTGATCAAGAAACCAAATCTTGATCCATCTAGTTACAGACCCATTTCAAACCTATCATTTATATCCAAGATCATAGAAAAAGCTGTGGCCCAACAATCACATATTTGAAAAGTTCCAATCTGGATTTAGGCCTCACCACAGTACTGAAACAGCACTAGTTAAAGTACCAATCTCCTACTTGCCTCTGATCAAGGTTATGTATCTCTATTAGTGCTTCTCGATCTTATTGCAGCTTTCTACACAATATATCACAAGATCTTGCTAGAAAGGTTAGAAAACTGGGTTAGAATATAGTGTACAGCCCTTTTATGGTTTCTTTCTTACTTAACCAATCGCTATCAGTTTGTAGAGCTCATTAACATTCCCTCCAAATGCACAGAAGTGAAATATGGAGTCCCGCAAGTCTCCATCCTAGGACCACTATTATTTACATTATATATGTTACCATTGGGAATAGTTATAAATAAACATGGTGTCAACTTTCACTGCTATGCAGATGACACCCAACTTTACATATCAGCCAAACCTGATGACAAATCCAGATTAGGAAAAATTGAGGCCTGCGTAAGAGACATTAAATGTTGGATGTCGCTAAACTTCCTCCAACATAATGGTGACAAAACGGAGGTTCTCCTTCTGGGCCCAAAGGCCACAAGACAGAAAATACCAGATCTAATGCTAAATCTCGCAGACTACCCCATTACTTCTGGCTCAGTAGCCAAAAATCTCGGCATCATATTCTGACCTATCATTTGATAAATACATAGATAATACTACTATGTGACGACCCTTTGGTCGATGTAGGTTTGTATAGCTCACTAGGTGTATGTGCGCGCTATATGTGAGCGCTGCATGTTGTGCGTGTGAAGTTCCAATCCAAACGCATCCAATTGTGCTCCGAGACGACGATGTCTTTCCTCACACCACTCTCTTCCGACAATCCCGTTGGGGGATCAGTCTGGTCACTTATTGTATATGGCCTCTTGTTTATAGCACACTTTGTATATAGCCTGTCTATAAATGTTCACCTCCTTATTTTGCAGACCAGTGGTTGGGACGTAGAGAGTTGAGGCTATTTTTGGTTCATTTTGTCCTCTGTTTAGTGCTAGGGAGTTAGGGTAGGTTATTGTATATTATTTTTCTTGTTTCTTTTTCTGGTAAATAGGAAGTTAGTATTTCTGGGGTTTTTTTGTGTGTGTTTCAAAGTTATGTTTCTTTGGCTATATCAACTCCCGAGGTCTATTCTGTCCCGCCACAAATAAACTAATTTCTTTATTTATATGTATGTCCGCCTTTTTCCTGTTACGAGCTGGTAGCCTAGGCCGGGTCGTAACAACTAGGATAGCTTTTCTACATCTCCGTAACATTGCCAAGTTAAGAAATGCATTATCCCAGCATGATGCAGAAAAACTAGTACACGCCTTTGTGAGCTCCAGATTAGACTATTGTAACTCATTAATGTCAGGATGCTCAATAAGGAATCTAAATAAACTTCAAGTAGTACAAAATGCCGCAGCCAGAGTTCTAACTAGAACTAGCCCTGCATTGGCTCCCAATTAAATTCCGTATTGATTTTACAATTCTTTTATTGACCTTTAAAGCACTACACAGGCTTGCTCCTGACTGCCTCCAAGAGTTTATCTCTCATTATGAACCCCCACGTCCACTAAGATCACAGGGTGCTGGCCTCTTATTAGTTCCAACAATTCATAAGGTAACAGCAGGGGGAAGAGCATTTCTTATAAAGTCCCCCAACTGTGGAATAATCTTCCAGAATGTATCCGAGACTCTGACACAGTCTCAATCTTTAAGTCTAGGTTGAAACTTATTTAGTTTAGCATTTGGTAATTAATGTGCCTCCTTAGATAAGGTTACAGATCCAGGGGTTCATGGGCAAAGGGTTTTATGGCAAACTGGGGCGCTGGTGCTGTCTTCCTGTCACTGCACATGTACGAAAGACTGCCCTTCTGTTGTGTTTTATGTATGAAGATTGATCTTGTTGTGTTGCCGTATGTTTACGTGGGTTAGTAGAGCGCGCATGCGCAGCGCCAGTGTGCTTCCACCGAAAGAATTGGAGAGATAACTTTGCTTTGTGGTATCCCATCTCCATCTTTAATTGGTGTGCGTCAATACATCAAAAGTGAGTTCAATACTGTTTATACTAATGTGGTAGATGCTGCAACAATTGTGATATCTGTGCTAGGTCGATGCGAGACGTTATTATTTCGACCAGTGTTACCACATTGATATATATAGCTCTTGGATGATTAGCGTACATGTGCAGGAGAATTCCAGTAGCCCTTGTTGGCTAGTTACGAGCGATTGAATAATTTACTTGTGTTTTATCATTCACTGTTTATCTATTGCATGATGATCGTTGATCCGTTAGATATAATTCAGTTTCATTCATTTATGTTATTGTACTGATTCAGTTGATGTGATTGTTTGCATAAACCTGCCATAATTGACTGAATGCACCGTTTGATTAATTCATCTATATTTTTTGTAATTACAGCCAAACCTACACACCTTCTGACACCTACATAAATCCTTGTGGAATCTCTCTGAGCCCTGCTCTCTGACTAGAGCTTCCAACCTCCAACGTTCACCAGATCAGCACACACTAGAGCCATAGACTCTTTTTCAGCACATGATCACTCAAGTTTGTTGACAGTGTAGTGGATGGATGCCAGTGTCTCAAGATGCTCCCAAGTCTGTGTTACCTTCTGGTTCTGCCCTTTAGCTAGGCTGTAATAATTTAATTGCGGGAGTCGCTGCCACATTCCAGAAATGTTTAAATTTCCTTTGTCCAACAGATCCCATACAGAGCTAATTGTCCCTCTTTTCTTTTCCCAATGACTGCCTGAGAAATACAGAGACAAGGAGAGATGAGTCTTCCCTGTTATCCACCCTGGGCCTGCCACCTCCTGCCCAACCAGCTATGGACAAAGGATCAACACACTGCCCTGGCCCCTCTCATCCCCCCCGAATCCTCCCCTACTACAGATGCATCTCCATGGCCCTGGACTACTTCTGACTATCAAGAAGTCTAGGACTCTTAAAAATTAAATTAAGTAGAAAACATGTATATAAATACACACAAAGATGAGGACTATTCGTCATTCCAATTACTTCTTTGTTTACATATCTCTTTAATAACTGTTGTCATGGTGACTGGCGTCGACCAGAAGAGGATGGGCTCCCCCACTGAGTCTTGGTTCCTCTCAAGGTTTCTTCCTCATGCTCCTAGGGAGTTTTTCCTTGCCACTGTCGCCCTTGGCTTGCTCACTGGGGGCCTGGATTCGGAAACTTGTAAAGCTGCTTTGTGACAACAACTGTTGTAAAAAGCGCTATATAAATACATTTTGATTGATTGACTTCCACCAATTGAGGACAATCAGAAAAAACGCTGTCTGCGACGAGCTCGCAGCATTCTTAAGGACTCCTCCCACCCTGCTCATAGTCTTTTTGCCACTTTTCCCTCTGGCAGACGCTTCAGGAGCCTACGGACCAGGACAAGCAGATTGAGGAACAGCTTTTTCCCCAGAGCTGTCTCCTTACTAAACTCTGTCCAACGTTAACGCTCACACACCTACATTCTAGACATTAGCTGTAAACATTATCTATATCATCTGTTGACACATTGCACAATCCATATTCTCTTAATATCTACATATTCTGCATATCTTGCACAAATACACTAATTTAAACACTAAATTATACTGTCAATTATTCTACCTGTATATCATGTTTTATAATAACTTATGTCCCATCTGTATATCATGTTTATAGTAACTTATATCCTATTTGTATATCTTGTTTATAGCATTTATATATCCTATTTGTATATCTTGTTTATAGCATTTATATATCCTATCTGTAAATCATGTCAATAGCAACCCTTATACCATCTGTATATAAAGTCCATATATCTCTAATATATTCTCACATATATATTTACAATAGTTCTAAATATCTCTGTAATATATTCACACACATATGTATGTATATATATATATATATATATATATATATATATATATATATATATATATATATATATATATATATATATATATATAAAGATTGCATTGTTGCAAGGTTGCCTTGTACATGTGTAATGACAATAAAATTTAATCTGATCACATCCACGTTGCACCACAGACTGTCCAGGAGTTGACTGACGCTTTAATCCAGGTCTGGGAGGATATTCCTCAGGAGAACATCTGCCGCCTCTTCAGGAGCATGCCCAGGCATTGTAGGTCAAACAGGCACGTGGAGGCCACACACACTACTGAGCCATTTTTTGTTATTTTGCTCTCAGCGCATTCCACTATGTAATAAATAAACACTTTTAAAGTAGATTTTTAAAGTTAAAATAAAGATTCATATTTTATTAATTGAAATCTAGGATGTTATTTTAGTGTTCCCTTTATTTTTTTGAGCAGAATATATACTAGATATAAAAATTGTAGTGAAAAGCACAAAGTTTCCAAAGAAACAGGATGTTTCGGACAGAGGTATTTCAACAGCTGTGCAAGCAAAGTACTTAGCCGATGAGCTGATGAAGTACCTCTATCCAAAATGTTTTGTTCTCAGGAAACTTTGTGCACATCACTAACATCTTTATCTCACTCTCTATCTCATAGACACTCTCTCATATATCTATGTACACAATTATGTTGTTTCGTAGACAAATTTACATGTATGTTAATTGATGGCATCATGGTGCTTGACTGTTACCCTGTTCTGTTGCTTTCTAAGCTTGGGATGCTGTACCAGCGCTAAACATAATCTGAGCATTTAAAGTGTTTAAGGAGGGATTTATTAATTCAAATTATAAATGCAAGTTGACATATGTGAATAATTTAGTACTACCTTAACAGTAGGGGTTAGGAGTCCACAGTAAAACAGGAGGCATGCCAGATGGCGTTCCCTTTTCCCCCTCTGTTGCTCTTCACTAGTTGTGATGGCTGGCATGTCATGCTGAGTTCAAAGCAATGCATTTGAGACAGCTTTCTAAATCTATGAGGCAACCTGTCTCATCACACAGACACTCATCCTTCTAGATGAGTGTGAAGGTTAGCTCTGGGATAGCGCAGGCTTTTGGCCAACCTGTTGATCATGCTTTTTTAAAAAGATTTTTTGGGGTTTTTTGCCACTTTCTCACTCATGTATATATGTGTGAGTACTGATCATGCAACACAGAAATCTCCTCACAATAACAATGTGAATTAAATCATCATACATTAACCTTTCAATTAAAATAAATTAACATTAGAATTGAATTATAATGTTACAAATATGGAATAAAATAAAGAATAAAGTCAGCTGCAGACTGACTTTATTCTTTACAATTACTGCTTGAGTATGTTAATAAGCAGCTGTAAAAGTCCCATTGCTAGTACCTTGTTTTTACATAATGGGGCCTCCTTGTTCCTCTCCCCAATGGAGCTCCCATGCATATACGAAAGACACATACATTTTAAAAATTGAGGCGAACCATTTCAAATGATTCTGTAATACATAGATTACAGTTCTCATATTTCTGATCTTTGTGATCTTCCAGGTTAAATGTACTCATATTTATTTGTAACGTGGTGAGACACTTAAAAAGATAGAATGGAGACATGAGTGACAGGTAGGGGCGGGGCTAACCGTGAAATTCTGTTTACAGGTCGTCCAGAAGATGGCAATATCATCGTTTATCAGACGAGATTAAACTGTTTGGGTTGTTACGCGACTTCTCAATTAGTGCTGAGACCGGTTGACAGTTCATCAGGGATGCCTCACCTCGAGAGTGTGATGGTACCTCATGGTGTCTTGTGCTGTAGGCTTCACATGGTCATGGAAGACGCTGCAAGGTTTTACGAGTTTGAATTTAACTGTGTTTCTGTTTAGGTTGGATAAGGGCGTCTGCTAAATGCCGTAAATGTAGGTTGTTTTGAGTAGGACCTTTTAGATCACTAGTTTTAAGAGGCTTTTTGAGAAGTAATGTTTATAGGCTTGTAATAAACCACTGGACCAATGGATAATATTTTACACCTTGTACAATATTATATTGTTTATACAAAGCATGTATTTACATCATGAGTAGTCTAACCCCTTTCGGAGGTTTTGAGACATTTTTGAGCCATCTGTACTAATACACTTTATCACTAGTTATCTCAAGGTGTACATATAGCAAAATGATCATTCAGGATTCAAACTGAAGTAGACAGTTGGGTCGACATATTGATTCTGTGACGGGTGCACAGGTGTTCAGTAGTGAGGTGATTGAGATCTAGGCAGTGGTACGTGACTAGTGGGCGTGCGTGTAGACGAGGAGGGTGTGTGTTGGTGTGGGCTGGTTGAGAGCGCGCTCTCTGGTGGCTTCCCCGCCGTGCCTCCTTCCATCTTTTATTGTGTTGGTACTCGCAACACTGGAAGACAATATATACTTTTTGGAATTTTATCGTACTGGAGTGGCTACTGCAGTCAACACCAAGCTGCCCACAGCATAGAAATCACAGACTGCTTTTACATACAGCACATGTACGGCAACAGCTTATAAAACTGCCTACAATATAATAACTTCTAAGAATACAAAATACTAAAATACTTCATATTATAAATTGTCTCTGCATTACCAGTTGGATCCTGTACTGCAAAAATACACATTATGCGGATGGACATGAACACATTTCACAAATAACAATAGAATATAACTGAGCGTTAACAGATTAGCATGAAAAATATCACCCAAACACATACCTGGAAGACAATATATACTTTTTGGAATTTTATCGTACTGGAGTGGCTACTGCAGTCAACACCAAGCTGGGTAAATAAATAAAAATATATCGCTTTAATGAAAAATAAAAGAGTGCATTGCTAACACAGCTGCAGAAAATGGAGGGAAAACCTTGTGTTAGTCTCACACGACTTCTAACAGAAGAGAGAAATAAACTCAATCTTAACTATGGTGTAAAACAATCGATTTTCTGCAAAAAATACTTTTTAATATGTCAAATAAATAAATATCAAATAAAGAGCAGTATTTTTAACTTAAAACATGTTTTTAACCACTATTTATTTATTCATAAAACACGGAGCTCCGCTGCTGGGGGACAGTAGCTCAGTCATGGTCTGGTGGTTAGGGAACCGGTCTTGTGACCGGAGGGTTGTGGGTTCGATTCCCAGGCCTGAGGCCATGACTGAGGTGCCCTTGAGCAAGGCACCTAACCCCAACTGCTCCCCGGGTGCCGGGCTAGGGCTGCCCACAGCTCTGGGCACGTGTGCACCACAGCCCCTTAGTGATCACTAGTGTGTGTGTTCTGACTGCACAGATGGGTAAAATGCGGAGGACAAATTTCGATTGGGTGAAAATCACAATTGACAATGTGGCTTGACTTAATTTATTTATGACTCAGAAGGATCAAACGTAGCGTAACTGCAGTTCACCACTTACCAGCAGGGGGCACTAAAACTCAATTTTAGGGAATTAGAGTGCTTAATTTTCATGAAATTAATCTAAAACAAGGGCATTTTCTTTCTCCATTACATATGCATGTAAATTGGATAGGGATTTTTTTATTTATCTGGTTTGTTTTGAATTTCGTCGATGTTTAATATGTGGTTTGACGTCAAATTCATGCTGGGCCTGCCCGTGGGCCCAGCAGGGGGCACTTCTGCACAAAGGATCTAATCCACCACAAAACCCTAGACACCAACAATGCAAATTGACCAGTGTCCTTGATAGGATGCAGTCCATGCAAAACAGTCCCTGACAAAACAACAAGAAAACATGGATGGGTCTCACCCATGAGTATCTCAAGTCCAGGCCCTTAGGCATCTTAACCATAGACTGTATATACAATGGACACTACATCACCATTGACTCCCCTTGTGAATTTTTGAAGCCACCAAGATGGCTGTTATGGGAGCTGCCATCTTGAATGTGATTGCGCAGCAGATGAAAATTGGACCCAGAGCATGCACAATAGAAATTGTAGGCAGGACAGTATATCCTATCACATTCATTAGGGTACACCCATGACTATGCACAGGGTTGCACAAACTTAACCAGACAGTCTGTTGGAGCCAAGTTAAACAAGTGAAACTAACTAGCTACTGCTGAACAAAGATATGTTTTACTTAACAAAATTTAAAGTGAATAAAGCTAATAGACAACAGAGTCAAATATAAAAAGATTTTAAAGAGTTTAAAAAGTCAAAGGACATTTAGTCTGACAAAATTTATTGTGAAGGACTTCAGCTCCATTTCGTCCAAACCTTGCTAACATGAGGAGATTTAAAGTTAGCTAGCTAGCTACTCAAATATCGGAGTACAGAACTTACTTACATGTTACAACAATTTACTGCTGAATGACAATATTTATTTAAAATGTCAAAAGTGTTATTAACCCACACTTAAAATGTAAAAAACTAAGTTTAATAAAGCTGTCAAGTGAAGTTTAAGAATTTTGCTGTTGAGCGCATTCATGATGTTTGATCTGTCAGTCAATGTAACCATTAGTTGTCAATCAACCTGCACCTCATCAGGCTCACCCCCCTCTTAAGCCCACAGGTCCTGCAAGTCGACACTGTGCATTCCTTGCGCATTGAGGAGTGAGCCTGCCTGTGACGTCTTCTGCTGCTGTCTGCCAAGTAGATTAACTCTGCGCCTTAAGCACCCCTTAAGTGACTGCATCACACTGTGTGCATGAAGTGCTCCTTTGACTTTTGTGAGTGTATGTCTTATGCTGTTCATTGGACATTAAAGATTCCATGGGACCGTATTCCGCGCCTGCCGCTTCTGTAACCCCGTTACAGATGTGTAATATCAATCAATCAAAATGTATTTATATATTGTTGTCACAAAGCAGCTTTACATTTACGTTCAAATCCAAGCCCCTAGTGAGCAAGTCAAGGGCGACAGTGGCAAGGAAAAACTCCCTAAGAGCATGAGGAAGAAACTTTGAGAGGAACCAAGACTCAGGGGGGGAGCCCATCCTCTGGCCGACGATATAAATTATATAAATTTGTCATCTGAACCATTCACTTACATGAGAATGGTCCAGTCCACCTTGACCACGGATTGTATAATTTATTAAAATTTATTTATAAGCAGCTTTGCAAGCGCATGGGTCCAGATCCCTAATGAGCAAGCCAGGGGTGACAGTGGCAAGGAAAATGTCCCTAGGCAGGGTTTAGGAAGAAACCTTGGGAGGACCAAGACTCAAAAGGGAACCCATCCAATTGGGCAGCCTGGCTAGTATATGTCCATATTTATAGTTCTATTTCCATTTTCCTTAACAAAAGAAATGCTTATTTTATGAGGTCAAGCAGGACATTGACTCCATGTGACTTTCTAGTGGCAAAAGTAAACCATCACCAGAATATTCATTGCCCAAGTATATACAATGCAGTCTAAATCATGTGGTCTTATGTTTGGTCCTCTATGTATAACGTATAGAAATTTTGACTTATTTGTAATTTGTGTGGACTTGTAGGGGTGGGTTGCCTTGTTATTTTGACTGCTACCATATCTGCTAGGCTTGATAGTGATAACGTAGAAATAGGAGTTAACAGGGACTGACAAACCAGAGCTGAGGCCAGGCAGCAAACAAACAGGCTAAACTGACTGTCTGTGTGCTGCAAGATGTCACCTATGTTCCACTTGAAACTGTGCCTGTTCCTCGTGTTTCTAAAACAGTTCTCACTTTGTGAGAGGTAGAGTACGTGATTTACGAGGCATCTATAATATGAACTAATGACTATTCTGAAGAAGGAGACCACAATGGGAAACCAGGTTTTTAACAAAAAGGATACATTAACATGAAACACTACAAAATACAACAAACGGTAGATAAACAAACATGAGATACAAAATGGAACAGAACAACCATAACAAACCGACAAACTAAATATACAGCGCTAGACTTTACAAACGCTATTACAAAGTTTGACAAAACCAAGACACACGAAGTAAAGACCTACAGGGAATCTGAAAAATACGAGATAAGAAAGATACGTAAACAAGAAATGGAAGGAGGGAGACTAACCTAACCGAACACCAACATACAAAAGGTACATAACCACCTGTAACTCCAGAAGAGCTAGAGCATATCACCAAGCATGTTGAGTTTTCTGTCCATACAGCTTTAGACAAGGTTGCGCCATTGCGACATAAGAGAGTAAATGAGATAAAGATGGCTACAACGAGCACACGTGTAGTCTCAAACGAGCCGTGCGAATCCTGGAGCGTAAATGGCCAAATTCTAAGCTAGAAGTATATAGATCATTATGGAAAAGCAGCCTTATGTAAGGGACGATTAGTCCGGAAAAGACTAATCGTAGGTTTTTTTGAGTAGGACTCAAATGCAACAAATAAATCCGGGGAACTAAGGCCTCCATAAAAACAGCACGGGAAAAGTTGGTGAAAACAAACACTGTTAACGAGAAAAGAAATAAAACAACAACGCAAAGTAAGTAACAAAAAATAATGAGAACGAGAGAACTGAAATACACGGAGTAATCTGAGATGGGCCAGGGATGGCGTAGGAGTAATAATACACGAAAGAGCACAGAGTCAGTGAGGAAACACAGAGAGAGAAAGCATAAATGCGAGAGCAGGCTGACTGCATGAGCGATAAAGGCAACAAACAACTAAGCGATGTGACACTGCAACTGTCTCCCTTTAGTAGGGAGGGAGACAGCTGCAGGTCATCAACGCTGATTACGCGAAGCTCTGGTTCTGGCTCGCGAACCCCCTCTACTGGTGGCAGAGGGGGCTACGCTGGAACCAGCCCTGACACCTTATTGAATATAAGCATGCCCTCCATTCGGCAAAATCCTCATACATATTGGTAACCCTTTCTTACTATAATTAACTATTCTCCGAACCTAGGCTACATCCCCAAATCACTTAAACTTGCAGTCATCAAGCCACTAATTAAAAAACCTGGTCTTAATCCCCAGGAACTGTCCAACTATAGGCCAATCTCTAATCTGTTGTAAATTTCCAAAATTCTAGAACAAGTAGTTTCTTCACAAATCTCTTCTTTCTTACAGACAGACAGAACATGCTTCGTGGACCATAAGTCAAGTCAAGTCAATTTTATTTATATAGCGCTTTTTACAACACATGTTGTCTCAAAGCAGCTTTACAAATTGTATGGGTCCAGATCCCTAATGAGCAAGCCAAAGGCAACAGTGGCAAGGAAAAACTCCCTAAGATGGCGGGGAAATAGGAAGAAACCTTGGGAGGACCAAGACTCAAAAGGGAACCCATCCTCCATTGGGCTGCCCGATAGCACCAGTCCGTATTTGTGAACAAAAGGTGGTTCTACAGTTATAGCTTAAAGTTCTTGTTCCCCGGCCAAGTAGTCACAGTCCCTTCGGTGCAGATGGTGAGCCTCAGGTAGGAGCCAGCATCAGCACGTCCCCTTACGGCAATGGCACATCCAACCCTGGCATCAGTACATCCACCGGCAAGCCAGACCATCTCCCAGGTGCTTGCATGCAGTCGTCTTGGGTAGAAGCATGCAAAAAGATGGACAATACAGACTGAGTGTGTGGATGTCAATTTAACCACCATTGATTAAAACGTACATAGCTCATGTGCCAGTGATTAGCATGTAGCTCCAGCAGGCTAATCTATAGCAGCATAACTAAAGGGAGGGGTACAGAGGTGACCACAGTCATGAGGGCTCACTGACATATTGCTTTCCAGTTAAGTCAGTCACAAATAGAGTGATGCCAAAAGCTGCTAGAAGCAATTGGTCTGATATCCCTCTCACCCTAGATGGCTTTTCAGTTACACCTAAATCTTCTGCAAAAAGCTTAGGTGTCACTATTGATTCAGATCTTTCATTTGATACACATACTGTATATGCAATGTCACTAAGGCAGCCTTCATCCATTTATGTAATATCGCCAAGCTAAGACATTTACTTTCATTAGCTGATGCAGAGAAGCTGATCCATGCCTTTGTCTCGTCAAGATTGGTCTTCTAATTGGATGCTCTAAACAGTCCCTAAAGAAACTCCAACTTGTACAGAATGCTGCAGCTAGAGTCCTAACTAGGGCTAGAAAATTCGATCATATTGGTCCTACTCTCTCGGCATTACACTGGCTTCCGCTTAAATATCGGATTGATTTTAAAATTCTTCTGCTGACCTATAAGGCATTAAACGGTCTTGCTCCACAATATCTGAGTGAACTCATTGCATACTATAACCCATCTCGCTTTCTGCACTCCCAAAATGCAGGATTTCTCTTAATTCCAAAAATTAGTAAGACTACAGCTGGAGGCAGAGCTTTTGCCTTTAAAGCCCCTCAGTTATGGAATAGCCTTCCAGCTCAAATCCGAGATTCTGACACAATTCCAATCTTTAAATCTAGACTTAAGACTCACCTATTTAATCAAGTCTTCAGTTGGTATTCTACTTCTGAAGGTGTGGAGCTTGGGGGCATCCAGTCATTGAGCTTTCTGGTAATCTGAGATGTTGATGCTGTCATCCAGCCATGTCACATGAACACTCTTGTTGTGACAATGACTTGGGTTGAAAGCAATGTCTTAGTAAGCCCTCTTGACTGTGGTCACCCCCAGGCCCCTCCCTTTAGTTATGCTGCTATAGATAAGCCTGCCGGAGCCACATGCTAATCACTGGCACGTCAGCTATGTATGTCTGTTAAATCGATGGTTGTCTAAATTGATGTTCACATAATCAACCTGTATTTTATATCTTGATTGCATGCTTCTACAAAAGACAACGCCATACAAGCACCTAGCAGATTGTCTGGATTGCCAGTGGATGTGCCGATGCCGTGGTTGGATGTGCCATTGCCGCAACAGGACGCGCTGATGCCAACTCCTACCTGAGCCTCACCATCTGCATTGAAGGGACTGTGACTACTCGGCCTGGAATTAGAACTATAACTACAGAACTATATTTGAACCATAAATGTGGACTTATGCTAGCGGGTCGCCCAATGGAGGATGGGTTCCCTTTTGAGTATTGGTCCTCCCAAAGTTGCTTCCTAAATTCCTGCCATCTTAGGGAGTTTTTCCTTGCCACTGTCGCCTCTGGTTTGCTCATTAGGGATCTGGACCAATACGATTCTAAAGTTGCTTTGTGACATGTGTTGTAAAAAGCGCTATATAAATAAATTTGAACCAGGAACTATGGTGGTGTTGCCACACTATATGACTCCGATATAGTCATCTCTCAAAAATCAGACTACAAGTTTAATTTGAATAACTCATTCTCACTGTGTCACATATAAATATATAGTGCCCAGTTCCTCCAAGCAATATTGCCTCCAAACCCCTGCAGAAGAGTCCAGCAAGAGTGGATAAAATGGCCTCCAGCTAACAGCAAGGCAGTATGGGCAGTTTGACGCAGACATGAGCCAGATCTTGGAGAGGTGGACAGGCGGCTTGAGACCATGACGGTTGTCATAGTCAGGACTATGCAGCAGAGAAGTTTGGCTACAGCGAAAGTAGGGAGAGCAAAACTACCTACACAATGAATCGCAGAGCCACCCAGATCCACAAACTATGGAAAGAACTCCGGAGCCTCAAGAAACAGTACAAGGTGGCTAGTGAAGAGGAGAAACAACCACTTATTGAGCTTGTGACATGCTGAGGAGAAAGCTTATGACACTGCGCCGGGCAGAGTGGCTCTGAAGGTGGGGGAAGGAAAGGGCAAGGAAGCGCACTGCATTCATCTCCAACTCTTTCACCTTCACCAAGAAGCTGTTGGGAGACAAGCGCAGCGGCAACCTAATGTGCTCAACCACGGAGGCAAATGCCTTCTTGCATAACTCCCTGAGTGATCCAGAGTGGTCCACAGAGGGCTCTGATTCTACGCTTAAATAAAGCTCTGTGTATCTGCCACGATCGCTCGTCTATGCATCCAAAAACCTCACTCCACCATGACAGAAAGACGAGCCACAAAAGTTGCCAGGACACAGTGGAAAGGGGAGGAGGGCCAGCACGCATGGGTCACAGAAGGGGAGGCATCGGCATGCCACAAAGGCGACAGTGGCAAGGAAAAACTCCCTAAGATGGCGGGGAATAGGAAGAAACCTTGGGAGGACCAAGTGTCACGGTTCGACTATAGAGGGGGCGGGACGCAGACGCAGGAGGACGCGGTTTATTTAAATAACATGAAACGGAGACTACACTAACACAAGGATACAAATAACCTCAAACACGCGAGACATAAGAAACGTAACGAAGCACACGCAACCAGCATACACATTGACATACGAAGGCGAAAGCAACACACACTAATACAGATTATACAGACAGGTGAACCATGAACGAGAAACGGAATACAAACAGAGATACTACGACACATACAATAGGAGACTACGTAAATCTTTGAACTACTAAGCGGGAACGAGGCGACACAAAACGAGAGGGTGGTTTAAACATTAGAACACGATTACAGAAATAGACAGCACAACTGAAACACCTAATAACGTACCGAAAACACAGGGACGAGACACGAACCAGGAAGCCAGAGAAACTATAACAAACACAGAGACGGAGCTATGATATGTAACTGAGAAACAGACATGAACGCGAGGCAAAAGACATGAGAAACATAGACCATGACATGAACAATAACCCACGAGAGACTAGAGACACACAAGGAATATAAATACATACTGACAACGAGAGACAGCTGAGAACGATCAGGGCAGGGCGTGACAAACAGAAGGGTAACCATGGAAACAGGGCGGGGAAACAAGTACGACACAGAACCAGGGGCGGAGGGCGGAGCCAGCCCTTACACCAAGACTCAAAAGGGAACCCATCCTCCATTGGGCGGCCCGTTAGCACCAGTCCGTATTTGTGAACAAGAGGTGGTTCTACAGTTATAGCTTAAAGTTCTTGTTCCCCGGCCAAGTAGTCACAGTCCCTTCGGTGCAGATGGTGCACCTCAGGTAGGAGCCAGCATCAGCACGTCCCCTTACGGCAATGGTACATCCAACCCCGGCATCAGTACATCCACCGGCGAGCCAGACCATCTCCCAGGTGCTTGTAGGTGCTTGCATGCAGTCGTCTTGGGTAGAAGCATGCAAAAAGATGGACAATACAGACTGAGTGTGAGGATGTCAGTTTAACCACCATTGATTTTGATTATATTCATAGACCAAGATTGTTAGGCAGAGGAGGAGGAATATGCATAATCTACAGAAATTCTTTAGAAGTCCACCAGAAACACTATGATCTCTCCAATTCTTTTGAGATGCTATCTATTAATATAACTAATCCGGCTACAAACAATGAAGCTCTCTCACTCACTAATGTGTACAGACCGCCAGGGCCCTACTCAGACTTTATAAACGATTTCAGTAATTTTGCAGCAAATTTAGCAATATGTAGTGACAAAATAATAATGGTAGGAGACTTTAACATACACTTTGAGAAGGCAGAGGATCCGCTGAAAATGGCATTTAGTTCGATATTGAACTCTGTCGGTATTATTCAAAATGTCACGGGACCTACTCATTATCACAATCATACTTTAGATTTGATTCTGACGCTGGGTACCGACGTAGCTAATATAAATACATTTCCGCAAACCACAGCAATCTCCGATCACTATCTAATCTCATTCGAGCTACATCTTAACCTAAATACCCGCCAGTCTCCACGGAATTGTTTAAAACGCCGATAAATTCGTCAACCGCCACACAGTTTACTGAAACCATCCCAGATTTAACGACTTTAGCCTACTCGCCAACAGATCCAGAGGAGTTAGACAGTTTAACCGACTGCTTAGAGAATACTTGTAGATCAGCTCTAGATATAGTAGCTCCATTCAAACATAAAAAGGTCAGACTTAAAAAGCTCGCCCCTGGTACACCGACCAAACTCGTAATTTAAAACAAATAGCACGTAAATTAGAGCGAAACTGGCGCTCTACTAAGCTGGAAGTATTCCACTGTGCCTGGAAGGATAGCCTTATTGAATACAAAGGGGCACTTACTAAAGCACGGTCAACATACCTAGCCTCACTGATCGAAAAAAATAAAAATAATCCTAGATTTCTTTTTAGTACTATTTCTAAACTTACAAAAAATCAAACCAGCGCTGAACATCAGATTCCAGGGAACCTAACTAGTAATGTATTTATGGATTTCTTTGATAATAAAATAGAGAATATTAGACTAAATATAAATCCTTCTATAGGTAATTCATCTGGTTTGTCATCTGGATTGGCTGATATTGAACAAAATCTAGCATTAGAAGAAAAGCTTGAAGCTTTTCATCCACTCCCACAACTAGAATTGGAGAAAATAATTTCATCGTTAAATTCTACTACTTGCACATTAGACTCGATTCCCTCTAAATTACTCAAAGAGGTTTTACCAGTTGTAATCAAACCTCTTTTAAATATAGTTAACTCATCCATCACAATGGGTCACATGCCCAGATCCTGTAAACTAGCAGTCATTAAACCCCTGATCAAGAAACCAAATCTTGATCCTAATGTACTATCTAGCTACAGACCCATCTCGAACCTATCATTTATATCTAAGATCATAGAAAAAGCTGTGGCCAAACAGTTATGCTTATATCTGCACAGGAACCACATATTTGAAAAATTCCAATCTGGATTTAGGCCCCACCACAGCACTGAAACAGCACTAGTTAAAGTAACAAATGATCTCCTTCTTGCCTCTGATCAAGGTTATGTATCTCTATTAGTGCTTCTTGATCTTAGTGCAGCCTTCGACACAATAGATCACAAGATCCTGCTAGAAAGGTTAGAAAACTGGGTTGGAATCTCGGTACAGCCCTGTCATGGTTTAATTCTTACTTAACCAATCGCTATCAGTTTGTAGAGCTCGATAATATTCCTCCAAACACTCAGAAGTGAAATATGGAGTCCCGCAAGGCTCCATCCTAGGACCACTATTATTTACATTATATATGTTACCATTAGGAATAGTTATAAATAAACATGGTGTCAACTTTCACTGCTATGCAGATGACACCCAACTTTATATATCAGCCAAACCTGATGACAAATCCAGATTAGGAAAAATCGAGGCCTGCGTAAGTGATATTAAATGTTGGATGTCGCTAAACTTCCTCCACCTTAATGGTGACAAAACGGAGGTTCTCCTTCTGGGCCCAAAGGCCACAAGACAGAAAATACCAGATCTAATGTTAAATCTTGCAGATTACCCCATTACTCCTGGCTCGGTAGCCAAAAATCTCGGCGTCTTATTCGACTCTGACCTATCATTTGATAAATACATAGATAATACTACCAGGATAGCTTTTCTACATCTCCGTAACATTGCCAAGTTAAGAAATGCATTATCCCAGCATGATGCAGAAAAACTAGTACACGCCTTTGTTAGCTCCAGATTAGATTATTGTAACTCGTTACTGTCAGGATGCTCAAATAGGAATATAAATAAACTTCAAGTAGTTCAAAATGCCGCAGCCAGAGTTCTAACTAGAACTAGGAAATTTGAACATATCAGCCCAGTCTTATCGGCCCTGCACTGGCTCCCAGTAAAATTCCGTATTGATTTTAAAATTATTCTATTGACTTATAAAGCACTGCATGGACTTGCTCCTGACTACCTCCAAGAGCTTATCTCTTATTATGAACCCCCGCGACCACTACGATCCCAAGGTGCTGGCCTCTTATTAGTTCCATCAATTAATAAAGTAACAGCAGGGGGAAGAGCCTTTTCTTATAAGGCCCCCCCAACTATGGAATAGTCTTCCAGAATGTGTCCGGGACTCTGGCACAGTCTCAATCTTTAAGTCTAGGTTGAAAACTTACTTGTTTGATCTAGCATTTGGTAATTAATGTGCCCCTTTAGATAAGGTAACAGATCCAGGGGTTCATGGGCAAAGGGTTTTTATGGCAAACTGGGGCGCTGGTGCTGTCATCCTATCACTGCACGCGGTCACTCAAGTTTGTCGACGGTGTAGTGGATGGATGCCAGTGTCTCAGGATGCTCCCAAGTCTGTGTTACCTTCTGGTTCTGCCCTTTAGCTAGGCTGTAATAATTTAATTGCCGGAGTTGCTGCCACACTCAAGAAATGTTTACATTTACTTTGTCTAACATATTCCATATAGAACTAATTGCCCCTCTTCTTCCCAATGGCTGCCCGAGAAATACCGGGACAAGGAAAGACGAGCCTTTCCCGTTACCCACCCCATACAAGCATCTAGGAGATGGTCTGGCTTGCCAGTGGATGTGCCGATGCCGTGGTCGGATGTGCCATTATCGCAAGAGGACGCGCTGATGCCAACCCCCACCTGAGGCTCATCGACTCTGAAGGGACTGTGACTACTCGGCCTGGAATATATCTGGACTATACATGACCTGTGAATGTGGACATTGCTAGCGGGCCGCCCAATGGAGGATGGGTTCCCTTTTGAGTCTTGGTCCTCCCAAGGTTTCTTCCTAAATTCCTGCCATCTTAGGGAGTTTTTCCTTGCCACTGTCGCCTTTGGCTTGCTCATTAGGGATCTGGACCCACGCAATTTGTAAAGCTGCTTTGTGACAACATGTGTTGTAAAAAGCGCTATATAAATAAAATTGAATTGAATTGAATTGAATTTAAATGTACATAGCTCATGTGCCAGTGATTAGCATGTAGCTCCGGCAGGCTAATCTATAGCAGCTTAACTAAAGGGAGGGGTCCAGAGGTGACCACAGTCATGAGGGCTCACTGAGACATTGCTTTCCAGTCAAGTCAGTCACAACTAGAATGATGCCATGACACAGCTGGATGACAGCATCAACATCTCAGATTACCAGAAATCTCAACGTCTGGGGGCCCCTGAGCCCCGCACCTTACTAGGGGAATATTTAACTGAAGGCTTGATTATATAGGTGAGTCTTAAGTCTAGATTTAAAGATTGGAACTGTGTCAGAATCTCGGATTGGAGCTGGAAGGCTATTCCATAATTGAGGGGCTTTAAAGGAGAAAGCTCTGCCTCCGGCTGTAGTCTTACAAATTTTTGGAACTAAGAGAAATCCAGCATTTTGGGAGCGTAAAGGGCGAGATGGGTTGTAGTAAGCAATGAGTTCACTCAGATATTGTGGGGCAAGACCATTTAACGCCTTATAGGTTAAGAGAAGAATTTTAAATTCAATTCGATGTTTAATCGGAAGCCAATGTAATGCCGCGAGAGTGGGACTAATATGATCGAATTTTCTAGCCTTAGTTAGGACTCTAGCTGCAGCATTTTGTACAAGTTGTAGCTTCTTTATGGACTGTTTAGAGCATCCAATTAGGAGACCATTACAGTAGTCCAATCTTGACGAGACAAAAGCATGGACCAGCTTCTCTGCATCAGCTAATGAAAGTAAGTGTCTCAGCTTGGCAATATTACGTAAATGGAAAAAGGCAGCCTTAGTGACATTGCATATATGTGTGTCAAATGAAAGATCCGAATCAATAGTGACACCTAAGCTTTTTGCGGTAGACTTGGGTGTTACTGAAAACCCATCTAGGGTAAGGGGAATATCAGCCCAGCTGCTTCTAGCAGCTTTAGGCCCAAGAATCAGCACCTCAGTCTTATCAGAGATGGACTGCCAGTGGGACGGCTAGGGGGAGATGAGTGTCGGGGAGGAACCAGCAGTTCCTTCATCGAGGGTAGCATGGCTGGCGCTGGAAGCCCCAAGGCGCCCGCCACGCAATGGCCAGCGACCCCTGGTAGTGCCCCGGAGGAAGGTGGACCGTGCCACCCAGTGCCAGGTGCTCCTCGCGCGGTGGGGAGAATAACCCCGGATGCCGCGACGGGGGGGGAGGTAGACCAGCAACCCCAATCAGACCTCCAGTGTTCATGGGGAAGCAGGCAGGGAGGCCTGGTCCCTTATTCCCACCGCTTCCTCCTGTGTTTCCCCAGCTTCCTCCCTTATTCCCTCAGCTCCCTATCCCAGTGTTAGTGTCGATCCCAGTGTTGATCCTGAATCCCCTTTTCCCTCTTGTGCCTATGTTGGTCAGTGTGCCCGTGTGTGTTTTTGTGTCTGTATCGTTGCCGTTATTGTCTAAAGTGTTTTCCCCCGTCTTCCCAGGGAGGTTGGTCTGAGGTGCGTGAAGTCACCGTTTGCGACAAATTGTGACCGTTTGCCATCACACATGCGACTGGTATTGACTTTTTGTTTTGGCCTTGTGGTGTGGCCACAACAATTTATCTCTGAATGTGCAAAAGACAAAGGAGATAGTCGTGGACTTCAGGAAGCTGCCCTCCCAGCATGCTCCTCTGAACATCAATGGTACTGCTGTGGAGAGAGTGAGTAGCACCAAGTTCCTGGGTGTAGACATCTCAGAGGACCTATCCTGGAGTAAGAACACTGCATCATTAGCCAAGAAAGCCCACCAGCGCCTGTACTTTCTCCGCAAGCTGAGAAGAGCCAGAGCTCCGTCCCCCATCATGTGTACCTTCTACAGAGGAGCCATCGAGAGCATCATGACCAGCTGCTCTGCCTGCTCTCCCTCGTGAGAGCTTACGTCATCCCTCATTCCCTTCCTTAAAGACCTTCATGATCCCGCCTCAAAAAAAGCACATTTCAAATCAATGACAATAACCTACATCAAGGACAACAAAGAACTCTGACTGAAAAAACTGGTTTTATCCTTACCATTTCAAATCTGACAATAACACAGAACTCTATAAAAAAAAAACTATTTTACACCATCAATTGCTATTCAATTGCTGTTTATATCTGCACTTGATATTTATATTTATAATTCATTGCATACGTTCACTTTAATCTTAAATACATCAGATATCTCATACATTCACTTGCACACACATCTATATCTATATAATTTACTGCTGCATATGCCACTTTACTTTAAATGTAAATGTCAGAGACCTGTTTTATTTTTATCATATATGTCTATATATATATACATAAATTTTTTTACCGTTACTATAGTTTTCTACTGTTTTTAGTAAATGTTAATTTAAGAGTAAATGTTTACAGCTGCACTATGGAGTCTGAGAGTAACGTAATTTCAATCCTGTGTATGTCCTGTACGTATCACAGATTTGACAATAAAGTTGACTTTGACTTTGACTTTTGACTTTGAAAAAATGAATGACAACAGGAAGTTGTGTTTGTTTTGAGGGATTCTGATTGGCTGATACAGATTTTAGCTTTATGTTATACTGACATCTACGTGCTTGGAGTGTTTATGACAACACTCAATGGCGTATTTGTGCGGGTTCATGTGGATAGCTTCTTTAAAAACGATCACGTGTGTAAGACATTTTTTTGGAAAACGATGTGGGGGAGATATTCGTTTTTATAAATACCCGGATACGTGTGGACTTGGCCTGAAGTTCCCGGCGGCCCCGGGACCACCCATAGGCGTGGGTTCGAGGCATCACAGCTACGCTGGGCACAAGCCTTCAGTTAATATTCCCCTAGTAAGGTGCGGGGCTCTGGGGCCCCCAGACGTTGAGATTTCTGGTAATCTGAGATGTTGATGCTGTCATCCAGCTGTGTCATGGCATCACTCTAGTTGTGACTGACTTAACTGGAAAGCAATGTCTCAGTGAGCCCTCATGACTGTGGTCACCTCTGGACCCCTCCCTTTTGCTGCTATAGCTGCCGGAGCTACATGCTAATCACTTGCACATGAGCTATGTACATTTAAATCAATGGTGGTTAAATTGACATCCACACACTCAGTCTGTATTGTCCATCTTGACTGTGGTCACCTCTGGACCCCTCCCTTTTGCTGCTATAGCTGCCGGAGCTACATGCTAATCACTTGCACATGAGCTATGTACATTTAAATCAATGGTGGTTAAATTGACATCCACACACTCAGTCTGTATTGTCCATCTTTTTGCATGCTTCTACCCAAGACGACTGCATGCAAGCACCTACAAGCACCTGGGAGATGGTCTGGCTCGCCGGTGGATGTACTGATGCCGGGGTTGGATGTGCTGATGCTGGCTCCTACCTGAGGCTCACCATCTGCACCGAAGGGACTGTGACTACTTGGCCAGGGAACAAGAACTTTAAGCTATAACTGTAGAACCACCTTTTGTTCACAAATACGGACTGGTGCTAACGGGCCGCCCAATGGAGGATGGGTTCCCTTTTGAGTCTTGGTCCTCCCAAGGTTTCTTCCTATTTCCCTGCCATCTTAGAGAGTTTTTCCTTGCCACTGTCGCCTCTCTGTTCTACGACTTTCTGTTCTACGCTTAAATAAAGCTCTGTGTGTATCTGCCACGATCGCTCGTCTCTGCATCCAAAAACCTCATTCCACTGTGACAGATACTCTGGCTAAATCTTGCCAATGCATACGGCTCAATACCGCACAAGCTTGTTGAGCTCGCCCTTCTATGTCATCATGTTCCCAGAAAAGTCACAGACCTTATTCTGGATTTCTACAACGATTTCAGGATGAGAGTCACTGCTTTGTCATGCATATCAGACTGGCATCGCCTTGAGAAAGGCATAATAACAGGTTGTACAATCTCAGTCATTTTGTTTGTCCTTGCCATGAACATGATAGTCAAGTCAGCAGAGGTGGAGTGTAGGGGACCATTGACAAGATCAGGAGTGCGTCAGCCTCCCATAAGAGCCTTAATGGATGACTTAACTGTCACCACTACATCAGTCCCCAGTAGTAGATGGATCCTCCAAGGCCTAGAGAAGCTCATCATATGGGCAAGGATGAGCTTTAAGCCAGCAAAATCAAGGTCTCTAGTGCTCGAGAAGGGGAAAGTTGTGGATAAGTTCCGCTTCTCTCTGGCTGGAGCCACCATCCCTTCCATCACAGAGCAGCCAGTTAAGAGCCTTGGGAAGTACTTTGATCGGCACCTCAAAGATACTGCGTCCATCCAAAGAACCAACAAAGACCTCGAGGACTGGCTGAAGTGTGTTGACAAGTCAGGTCTGCCAGGGAGGTTTAAGGCCTGGATATACCAGCATTCCATCTTGCCCTGTGGACTTTGCTGGTGTACACAGTACCCATAACAACAGTCGAGGCCATGGAGAGAAAAATCAGCAGCTACCTGCGAAAATAGCTTGGCCTGCCCCGCAGTCTGAGCAGTTCTGCCCTGTATGACAGTAGCAACATCTTGCAGCTCCCATTCAGTGGACTCACTGAAGAGTTCATGATTACTAGAACTCGGGAAATCCTGCAGTACAGGGAGTCAAAGGATGTGCAGGTGGCATCAGCAGGCATTCAGGTGCGAACAGGCCGGAGATGGAAGGCAGATAAAGTTGTGGAGATGGCAGAGTCACGTCTGAGGCAGAAGGCACTGGTAGGGTCTATAGCCTCAGGACGTGCAGGGGTTGGCTATTTCCCTGCAACCAGAGTGGACAAAGCCCAGTGAAAACAGCGGCAAGATCTTATTCAGGAGGAAGAGCGAGCCAGTAGAATGGTGTGTATGTGGCAACAAGGCGCATGGACTAAATAGAAGATGTTCTGCAACGGAAGATCACCTGGTCCAACATCTGGAAAGCAGATGCCCATAACATCAGTTTCTTAGTCCAGGCTGTGTATGATGTCCTACCAAGCCCAGCCAACCTCCATGTCTGGGGCAAAACAGAAACACCATCCTGCCCCCAGTGTCCAGGACGAGGATCCCTGCAACACCTCCTCAGCAGCTGTCCAAAAGCCCTTAGTCCTTCTGGTTCAAATCCTACCTGACAAATCAACAACAATTTGTCCTTGTAAATAATGAATGCTCAGAATAATACACAAAAGTCAAATATGGTATCCCACAAGGATCTGTTTTGGGCCCCATATTATTATCATTATATATGCTACCATTAGGCATTCGTAGGCATGGCTTCCATTGCTATGCAGATGATACTCAGTTGTATGTCTCCTAATCCAGATGATGCCAATACTACTCCCAAAATTGAGAAAATTTGGCATCCACAAAATAAAAAAAACTGGATGGTGTCTAGGTTTCTTCTAAATTCCAATAAGACTGATATGTAGCTTCTTGAACCCAAAGCTGCAGGAAGCAACTGGTCTAATATTCTTCTTACCCTTACATTTACTTACTGTAATCTAGCCATGACATGCATTCCCTCCAGTTGTGATATTGAATTGGGTGGAAAGCAAAGGCTCATTGACTCCTCATGACTGGGTTCACCTCCAGCACCCTCCCTTTAGTTATGCTGCTATAGATACACTATATTGCCAAAAGTATTCGCTCACCTTCCTTTACACATACACATTATCTTAAGTGACATCCCATTCCTAATCCATAGGGTTCAATATGACGTTTGTCCACCCTTTGCAGCTAGAACAGCTTCAACTCTTCTGGAAAGGCTGTCCACAAGGTTTAGGAGTGTGTTTATGGGGATTTTTGAGCATTCTTCTAGAAGCACATTTGTGAAGTCACATACTGATGTTGGAGGAGAAGGCCTGGCTCTCAGTCTTCGCTCTAATTCATTCCAAAGGTGTTCTATCGGGTTGAGGTCAGGACTCTGTGCAGGCCAGTCAGGTTCATCCACAACAGACTCTGCCATCCATGTCTTTATGAACCTTACTTTTTGCACTGCTGCAAAGTCATGTTGGAAGAGGGAGGGGAAATTGTTAAGGGAAAATAAGAAATTGTTGAGGGTGCCAATAATTGTGGAACATGTAATTTCATGAGAAATATTTCTTGGTCAGGATTCTTTTTTTCATTTGAGTTGAAGGTTGCTTTTTTCAAATTTTTTAATTTTTGTTTAGAGTGAGATTATGCTTCTGCAATAAACAAATGTATTTCTTTTAAGGCTTTTAACACATTTTAACCAGGGGTGCCAATAATTATGAGGGCACTATATATATATATATATATATATATATATATATATATATATATATATATATATATATATATATATATATATATAGTATTTAGTATATATATATGGGTGTTTAATTTGATGTTTACATATTTACCCTGTATTTTGTATCTTGGTTACATGCTTCTGTGGTGGAGATAGCCAAGGCCACTTCACCATCACGACACAGAGATGACCTCCCCTCGTAAAGTGTGAGAGACTGACTTCATCTAATCCTTTAAAATGCTTGGAAAGGTAGAGGAAGGTTTTATACACATCACCTCTGCCCTCAGAGCCTCACACCCACAATGGTCTTCTCTAAAGTTAGAAGTCTAACCTTATCTGATCTCCTGAGTGCGGTGTCACGATTAGACCCTCCTCCTCCTGTCACTCATGCCTGTTTTGTTGTGTTAGCCATGTGTTTCTTAGTCCCACCTTGTATTTCGAAATCCATGCCCCTCGTTAACGTAGTCAGGTGTCTCTTATTAGTTATGGTCTATTTATATCCTCTGTTTGGTCTGGTATGTCGCTGGTTATTTCATATCTGAATGTAAGTGTATTGTATCTCGTAGTATTGTGTTTTGCTCAGCCTTGTGTTAATTCGTGCTCTCATCTGTATTTCTATTCCTGCTTATTGGTTCTTGATTAAGTATGTCTGTACGTATTGGTTATGTTTCTTGTTCGGATTCCCTTACTGACCTGACCCATGCCTGTCTGTTCGACCCTGAGTTTGGATTGCCCTTTAACCCCTTTGTGCGGTTGCCATTTTGAGCCGATTTCTAAACAATTTGTACTAATACACTTTAACACTAGTTATCTCAAGGTGTACATATAGCAATGAGAGCCTCTAAAACAGATTTTGTTTTGATTTTGGGGATTTAAAGTGTGTAAATGTACACTGGTGATGTAAAATCGGTCATGCTCTGCTTTTTCTGATTCAACAGGGTGTTGTCTGACAAAATAAACAATATTGAGCATATACATGGAAGTACTGAAGAGCTACTCAGTATTTTCCACAAAGTGTCCAAGGCCAAGACACCCTTATCCAAGACGTTGGCCAGTATTCATGAAGAGCATTCCCAAAGACAAGCAATCACGAATCACGGCAAGTGAGGTGTTAATATTTTCACCTTCAAATGAGCTATTGGCTATAACAGCTATCAATTCAATTCAATTCAATTTTATTTATATAGCGCTTTTTACAACACATGTTGTCACAAAGCAGCTTTACAAATTGCGTGGGTCCAGATCCCTAATGAGCAAGCCAAAGGCGACAGTGGCAAGGAAAAACTCCCTAAGATGGCAGGAATTTAGGAAGAAACCTTGGGAGGACCAAGACTCAAAAGGGAACCCATCCTCCATTGGGCGGCCCGCTAGCAATGTCCACATTCATATCAATATCAACCTATCAATCACTTCGAAGGCGTCAGCTTGTCGCTTTTGCAGTTACTTGATAGCCCCACCCCTCCCTTCCCCCTTTACACCTCGTCGGGCAGAGGTGTGAAAGGCTGTCATCCAAAACCACCACCTCCCTCAAGACCAATAAAAAACTACGGAATTCAAAAGTAAACAGATGTAGCTTTGCAATTGGAGAGCAGACTACTTAAAACGACGCTGCGATGTCGCTGATAGGTCGAGAATTGTTTGTTGTTCTCAGCAAAGGAAAGGATTACGCGTTTGTATAAGATGTTGTGAGCAAGTAAATAAAGGTATTTACCAACATTCCATACGCTGTTTGAAAGTGTGATACTGATGCTTTGATAGTAAATGAATTTTAGGTGACAATACATGGTCATCTTACTTCGTAGACTTTTTAAAGGACAATTTAAAGGGTGAGTCAAGTTGCACGTGTAAACCACATGGTGTAAACACGGTATGTTCAGAATGGGATTTCTCACGAACAGTTGCGTGTAGATTGTTGAAAATCGGTATGCAGTAAGTTATACTAGTTCTAAAAAATACATTTAATGTGATGGGCTTGTGTTTTAAGAACTTTCGATATTATTACTTATTTTTATGTGGAAAAACTGATTTTGCCCGCGACGGGACCACTAGAGGGCGCAACTCCACAAAGAGGTTAATAAATCTCGCTCTCCTCAGCGTTTGTGTCCACCATTATATCCACCGGCGTTACAGGGAGAAAGGCCATAAAAAAGTGCTCCGGTCATGATCACCCTTCTCCTGAGGACACCAGAACCCACAAACCCAGGAAGGACCTTCAGTCGTAAATTCCACTATCCAGCCTTATCTGATTCCCCAAGGTTTCAGCCAATTTGCCATCTCTTGGAAATTCCTGGTTAAACTTGTGTCTAGAGGTTCAGAGATCCTTATATCTTTGCATCCACTACGGACACTGGATCAACATCTAGCCTAGAGGAAGCAACTCGGCGAGAGCATTCCAAAGACACCAAACTCGACAGCCTTCGAACCAAGGGAAGGATCATTATCCTCAAAACCCCAGTGTCCATTTCTCCAGCTCTTTAAGAACCCTGAAATGAAGATCATGAATCCTGTGCCTATAATATTCAAACATTAAGTGATCTGTGACTGATGTAGATGCATGACTTAGGATCCCTCATCTGTAATTGATTCCATCATAACACCTTTATTGTATAATCACCCCACATTCATGCATATACCTATGTATTCTTATGTGTTCTAATATTCTAGATATACATGTCCATGTATTCTTGGGTTGCGTTACTATAAACATACGCATATCTATGTATTCCTGTGTGTTCCACTAGTTTAGACATGTATGTCCCTGTAATTTTGGACTGTAGTATCATAAATGCATGCACATCTATATATTCCTGTGTATTACACTATTTTAGACATATAGATACCTCTGTATCCTGATGTGATATTATGTTAGATTTATGTATAACTAAGTATCAATGTGTCATGAGTTATGTTAGTGTCACGTCTGGCTCTACCCTCCGCCCCAGTCCTGTGTAGTTCGTCCTAGCTCCTCGTTTCTTTGTTTCCTTGGTTTCCCTCTGTTTGTCACGCCCCACTCGTTATTCGCTTCCAGCCTCATCTTGTTTAAGTCCCCTGTAGCATGTGTTTAAATGTTCCATGTTTTCCCTGTTCCCTTGTCGGTCGTCCTTGTAACTCTCTTGCGTTCATTTCCTTGCTCTCCTACGCTCCTTAGTCTTTTTCGTTTGTAATCTGGGTTCTGTTTCTTGTCTAGTCTCTCGCTGTTATTTCTTTAGTCTTTACCTTTCTCCCGCTTCCCATGTCTTGTCTCGCTCTGTGGTTCCTTACGGTTCTCATTATGTTTCCCTGTTCAGTTTGTACTTACCCTGTCTGTCTGTGTCGGTTAGTTTGTAGATCCTCGCCCTCCGTTAGTTTTATGTTCTGTGTATTACTCGTTTCTGTATTGCGTTGCTTCCTTGTATGTGTGTGTATTGTAATGTTCTAGTTTGTTATCTTTAATCAGTAGTCTGTTAGTTCCATTTGAGTTCATAATCTCCTCCATTGTCGGTGTCTCCCCGTGTTTCGTTCTGTGCTGCAATTAGTGTTCTGTCGTCTTTCTAAATAAATATTCAAAACCTGCATCTGCGTCACGCCTGCCCCGTTAAAAGCGTTATAGTTAGACGTATGCCTATCCATTTATTAATGTGTGCGCTGTTATTTCAGATGTTAGCATCTCCATGTGTTCTTGCGTGACCGGGAGTCGTGCCTGTCTATGCATTATGCATCATTTATTGTCTAAGCAGAGGTGGAAAGAGTACTGAAAAATTGTAATTGAGTAAAAGTATCTTTACTTTGCCTAAATTCTACTCAGAGTAAAAGTAAAATTACCCATCTCAAAATTTACTCGAGTAAAAGTATAAAATTACTTCATTTAAAATGTAATTTGAGTAAAAATTACTTAGTTATTTTCAGTTATTTAATGCAAAAAGGGATGAGTCATGAACCAGCACCAATTGTTCGATTTTGCACACTTACAAAAGATGAGCTGGGATCAGGATCCCACAAATCTGCCCACAATCTACAACTTTAGACCGGAAAAGCTCTTGTTCAATTTCAGCAGCAGCTGATTTTCAAAGTTTTTTGCTGTAAGTCTTGCTCTCTTTACTGTGAAGAGCAACCCGGCTGAACTAAAAAAACCTGTGGAAGGCCTGTGTTGAGTTTCAGAGACAGCTTCTTAATGTTTGGGAAGGAGTTCAGCAGGTCCATGCTCTCCGACACACAGGCAAGGTACCCCTCCAATTCTCCAGAACCCACTGACCTGCGGGACTTCATTGTGGAGAAGTAGTCCTCTTCATCTGACGAATTCTGCCTGAGCGCACCCTGCTCCACCTCAGCCTCGGCCATCTGGTCAAGGTGATGCCTCAGATACAGTAGTCCTGTTTAATGACAGACGGCGTAGGGAAATTAAGTACTGAGCTATTTGTTCTTAACGACTATGGATAGCTAAATCAGATAACATATTGGAACACTTTGGCACTATTACACTTTAATACCCCACCTCCCACTAACAAACATGCCTGCACAGCGGAAATGATCAACTAATTTCACCAAATGACATGCTTTTTAGTATTTCTATGAATGTGGCAAGTAAAATATGTATATGCTAATAGAAAACAAATGAACAAGACTAAAATAAATCTCATACCTCCTTCAGTGACTTCAGCTTTGTCAGTCCAGCCCGTCTTAAATTTGGGTAGGAGGATAGCTGCTGAGATAAGCTCTCGGTCCTCCATCATGACTCTGAAGCGCCTTTGGACCCCTTGCTGTAGTGTCGAGATGAGAGGGAGGCACATTTTGACCAACGCTTCATGCCTTCTCAGTTTGGACTGTAATTCAGAGATCACTGGGAGCAGCCATCCAAGGTGTGTGTTGGTCTCTGACTGAAGAATATTCAAGGCCCTTACCACTGGTCTCATCACCCAGCAGAACTCATCCAGAAAGGCAATTTCTGCCTGACTCAACCTGCACATTTACATTTACGGCATTTAGCAGACGCTCTTATCCAGAGCGACTTACAAAAGTACTATGTGTTCAGTCAGAATATGCATCTCTATCTAGTATAAACAGGTTTAAGTCCAAACTACTTGAGGTCAAGCACTGCCATAAACCGTTGCTAGTGCTGATGCCTAGAAAGAAGACAACAAAATATAAGATTAGACACAGTGCAATACCTAGCAAGACTGAAATACCTACAAGACTACATGCAGTATAGTGCAATACTATAGTGTTCCTAAAGATAAAGTGCAATTACGCTTTATACCAGTGCTTCAGTTGATTAGTGCTTATAAGTGCTTTACAAAGAGATGGGTCTCTTTGTTCGTTCCACCATCTGGGTGCCAGGACAGAGAAGCATCTTGTCGCGTGTCTTCCTTGAATCTTGAGGGATGGCGGGTCAAGCCGAGCCGTACTTGAAGCCTTGGGCTCGAGGTGCGGATCGACTTTTGACCATTGCCATAAGGTATGGAGGAGCTGGTCCATTTTTGGCTTTGTAGGCAAGCATCAGAATTTTAAACTGAATGCGAGCAGCCACAGGAAGCCAGTGAAGGGAGCGCAGCAGTGGAGTGACATGAGTGAACTTGGGTAGATTGAAGACAAGCCTTGCTGCTGCATTCTGGATCAGTTGCAAGGGCCTGATGGCCTGCAGAGGAAGACCAGCCAGGAGCGAGTTGCAGTAGTCGAGCCTTGAAATGACAAGAGACTGGACAAGCACCTGGGAGGCCTCCTGAGAAAGGAAGGGTCGGATACGTCGGATGTTGTAGAGAATGCACAAAATAAATAAATGAAAAAAACAATAATTAAGTTTTGTTCAGTAACAGGGTTTGGACTTTGTAATCATAAACAACCAAATAACATTTACATCATATGGTATTGTAATATATGTTTTGTATTTTATACTCTTGAATCAGCACTGCTTATTTATCATGAATTGTGACAATGTTAAGTTATATATGGCAATTAACTATTTTAAGGTATTTACATCATATCTAATACATTACAATTAAATTGAAGATTATGTTTGTGTATTTTTTATACTCTTGAATCAGCACTGCTTATTCATCATGAATGACAAATGTTAAGTTATAGACTGTATTCTAATTAATATTTTAAAATGTAAAAACAAAAACTCACATTTTCAGTTTCAGTTCTTCACAGACACGCCTGATGGCATCCTCCCCTTGTTCTTTAATGATGCGTAGGATTCTCTCCACAGCCATGTAGGTTGAATTCCACCATGTCTTGTTGGGTCGAATGAGCTGAAGACCACATTTGTCTTCTACAGTTTCTGCTGCAGTGTGGGAGCGTCCTGACGTATTCCAGAGACCATGGCATTTGCCAAAGGCGGCGTGTGAAAGCCTCTTGTAGGTGTCATTCTTCTTTTCAGCAAGGTCAGCATCTGTCGTGGCAACTAAGTTAAGTAGGTGGCATGCACATCTCTGGTGTTTGGGGAGCTGGTACTCCAGGCCGTTGTCTTGCTCTAGGATGCTGAATGTGTCTTGGAACTCAACATTATCATCTGAATCTGAACCTTCTTGGTCTGACCCGCCATCCTCATCCTCCAACTGGCTCTGCTCACCAAAAATAGAGAAGGCCTTCACAAAATTTGAGCCACTATCTGTGGTGGTTCTAACCACTTTCCCTCTGTATTGGCAGAGGATATCATCCAGGACACCTGCAAGCACATCAAAGGTGTGTGATCCTTTTAACCTCTTGCATGCCAACACAACAGATCTTCTCTCGAAAGTCTTCTCGTCAATCCAATGGCATGTGACGCCTATGTAGCTTTTTTGGTGTGCAGACCAACATTCTGTGGTGGTAGCGACATGGTTGATGTTAATAATATGTGAGATCAACGTCGTCTTCATTTGAGTGGCAGCTTCAACGATTCTGCTCTTAAGTGTGGGTCTGGAGAGTATTTTGTACTGAGGATTGAGTGCAGCAGCAAACTCTTTAAATGCTGGCTGTTCTACCAAAGAGAAGGGATGGTGACCTTCACAAATGAGCTTGATGAGAAACTGATCAACTGTCCCTTGAGACACACGGATGGCACCCCCCACTGCAAGTTTGGTCTGGTTGTTTGGGAATTTGCTCTGCTGACTTTTGCCTCCTTGTTTCTGTGGTGACTTCCATGAAGATGCACTAAAAACCACAAGCTTTGATGGATGCTTTCTCTGTGAACACACACAATACAAGAGGGTACAGAATAGTTATGTATTCGTAGGCACACATATTTAGAAAATACTATTTTTAAAACACATTTTTAAAGATAGAACAATCTCATCCTATTGGAAAAATGGTTTATGGTCAGTTATATTAAGCAAAAATGCAGATTGTAATAGGCCTACTGTAGGATTAGCTAGACATTAAATTCATTAAATTATTCAATTATTAAATTAAATACAGCAATGCTACTTTTTAAAAAACTACAGCAAAGCTGGTACATATCATGAAGGCACATTATGCTTACATGGGAAGCACAAAAACCAAACAATAAATAAACCGTTTGGGATGTAAACACATGCGTTAAAACACATGCGCTAACTTACCACCACATGCTTTCACAAATTGGATGTTGATGTTTTAAATGTCGAAAGCTCCGATTTGCCGGGCAGGCACATGTTACACTGCATTATAACGTTGTTGCCTTTTGTGCGTTTGAAAACGAAGAATTCTTCCAAATTTGGCCAAGGGTTTTTCTGGCTTTCGTCTCCAGAATGTGTAGTGCTATGCTCTTCGGACCTTTCCTCCTCCATGGTCTCCACGTCTTGGTTAGCAACAGCCATCTTCCGACGCACAGTAGCCTATTAGATCCACCAGATTACAACCTGATTATGAAACAATGGAAAGGGTGCGCGCAAGGCAAGGCCACGCAATTGACTTTCAGTTTCGGGACTCAGGAGTTTACATTTCTGCCTGCATTTAATTTTTCACCATCAATATTTTTTTAATCAGTAACGTGAGGGGGTTCAAATGTAGTGAAGTAAAAATTTAGGTCAAAATTTACTCGAGTAAAAGTAAAAATTACATATTTCAAAAACCACTCAGAAAATTACAAATTACTCATAAAAAATACTCAATTACAGTAACATGAGTAAATGTAATTCATTACTTTCCACCCCGTCTAAAAGCGTGAATGACGAAGGGCTCAATGTTTAGAATGACAAGGAACCAAACTAATACTTAATTAGGCCAAGTAATACGAATCAATTTATTTAGGAATAATGGATTCTCTTTGTCTTGAAAATTGTGTTGCTGCTTTTCATTATTCGTTAAATGGACCTGGGGGGGGGGGGTGTAGTTGTCACTCTCTCTCTCTCTTCCTATCTCTCTCACTCTCCTCCTCAAAAGAAAACCTCAATATTCAGAGGTAATGAATATTCAGTATCAAGGTCCAATGGTCAACAGTGTAGTTGACCAATATACTACGTTCACGCCCCTAAAGGCATTTCTCAAGAAGAAACGGAGAGTTGGAGCGATGCCAAAAGACAGCAACTAAGTTCGAACTAATTCCAACCTCCAAGAAAGATCTTTGTTTCATTTCTCGATAAAAGTATTTAACCTAGTTTGTTTTATGTCGTCGTCATCGAAATTTGCTCTCATTCATCATTTTCTTTTATTCAAGTTATATTAAAGTTAATTATGTTCAGCCGACAGTTATTGATTTTAGTTTAGCTTGAAGTTCTAAAATAAACAAAGTAAACAATGCAAATGAAACTCAGCCTGTGCACCTGCAAACCACCGCTGTGACATCCTGCGAAGTCTTCACTTTCCAAGAAAGTTGGGAGCAGCTTGGAAGAGGCCTGCTCTGTGAAGTCTTAGCCGTTCACAAGGAAGTGACCCGGGTCGTGTAAGCGCCAGGTGCAACAGCCAATATCCACGCTCCCAGCAGGCACGTTGATTCAAATCCTCCGCCTTCAAACTTTCTGCAGTTGACTGCCCATGGACATGTACTCTTCAAGTAAGACATGTTGTTTGGGGTGCCAAGTTTCTCTCTCTATATTTCTATCCATCCAAAATGTCTGGTTTAATCTGATTAGCACTTTCCATTAGCCTCTGTCGGGAATTTTGTGCTCTTCCTAATTCCTCTCTGAGACTCTCTTTTCCTCTCTGGTCCTATCCGTGTTAGAGAAGTATTCTGTTAGCTATATAATAGTCTTAATCAAATAATTGTAGTTGTTTATTATTCCCATTTGCTTTAGATTAGTAGGTTTATGTGTAGGTTTAGCTACGCTCCTGAGCCAAACCAATCCACATGTTATTCCCCGTAATTATGACATTAACCTGTTACTGCTGAAGCGCCCTCTGCTGGGCCCGCCGGATTCAACATCAAATCACATATTAAACCTTGACGGAATTCAAAACAAACCAGATAAATAAAAATTTTCCTATCCCATCTACATGCGTACTGATTTTCAGCCATCTACATGCAGCAGATCGCGAGAAATCCGGTTGTTGTTGAAGTTGTGGACCATGTGGGTCTGTTTAAATGTCCGTTTAAAAGGCAGGTTTACGACGTAAGATGACCATGTTTTGTCACGTAAATTCGTTACTAACAAAGCTTCAATATCACACTCTAAAATAGTAGAAAAAGTGTTGGTAAAAATTTGCTTGCTCACTTCATTGCAAAACATTGCGTAATCCTCTCCCTTGCTGAGAACAACGAACAATTCTCGACCTACCAGCAACATTGCAGCATTGTGATACGTCATCTGTCCTCCACTTGCAAAGCGACATGGGTTTACTCTTGAAATCTGTCGCATTTATTTGACAGCAAAGAGCTGGTCACTTTAACTGACAGCTTTTCTCACCTCTGCCTGGTGAGGTGTGAAAGAGGAGGGGTAGTGGGCCACCACCAAGTAGCCACCAAAGCAACAACCTTATCCAAGACGTTGGCCACTATACATCAAGAGCATGCAACATTTTTTTTTACTAAAACAAAAGTTCTAATACTTCTAATGTTCTATACTGCTTATATTCTAATATTTAGTATACATTCTCTTATTCACAAATTAAACATTTTCATGATGTCCAAAAACAATCAAATTATTCACTAATAAAATAATGTATGACCTTCAGTTTCGCCATCCTGTGCTCTGGAGAGTATCTTAGTTTAGCTTAGGTTAGCATGTTTACTACCGAAATGGCTTGTTGTGTTGCACATGAAATTCTCAAAGACAAGCAATCACGAATAACGAATAAAGTGAGGTGTTAATATTTTCAGCTTCGAATGAGCTATTGGCTAGAACAGCTATCAATCACTTTGAAGGCATCAGCTTGTCGCTTTTGCAGTTACTTGATAGCCCCCACCCCCTTCCCCCTTTACACCTTGCCAGGCAGAGATGTGAAAGGCTGTCATTCAAAACCACCACAACCCTCCAGACCAATAAAAACTACGGAATTCAAAAGTAAACAGATGTAGCTTTGCAATTCGAAAGCAGACTACTTAAAACGATGCTGCGATGTCACTGATAGGTCGAGAATTGTTTGTTGTTCTCAGCAAAGGAAAGGATTACGCGTTTGTATAAGATGTGAGCAAGCAAATAAAAGTATTTACCAACATTCCATACACTGTTTGAAAGTGTGATACTGATGCTTTGATAGTAAATGAATTTTAGGTGACAAAACATGAAATCATCTTACTTCGTAGACTTTTTAAAAGGACAATGTAAAGGGTCAGTCAAGTTGCACGTGTAAACCACATGGTGTAAACACGGTGTGTTCAGAATGGGATTTCTCACGAACAGTTGCGTGTAGATGGCTGAAAATCAGTATGCAGTAAGTTATACTAGTTCTAAAAAATACATTTAGTGTGATGGGCTTGTGTTTTAAGAACTTTCGATATTATTAGTTTTTTTATGCGGAAAAACAGATTTCCACTAGGCAACAGGACCACTAGGGGCACAACTGCACAAAGAGGTTAGAGGACATCACACAATTTCCTAAATGTCAAGGTCACTATGTAGTCCTATGTGAAATGATCCTAACAGGAGTGAAATGGCAGTATGTTAAGCTTATTTCATAAATTGTATATATTCTACAGCACAGCATAAAAAACTTAAATTATATAACTGAAAAATTACACTGATAAAAATTAGAGAACACTTTCAGATATCTACAAGTTATTGGCATTAATCTGGCACCTGCTGTTAATTTCCTTAATCATCTGACTAACCCTATTTAACTGGCAGCCAAACGTCAGTGTTCACTAACTTTGCAAAAATGGTGAGCCATTCCAAAGGGGTGGCCCTATCAGCAATAACAAGAGAAGTTGTGCATTCCAGGTCTGTGAGTTCTAGAATATTGCATCTATTACAACATGTGCTTACTTCCTGCTTTCTAGCAGTTCAGACGCTTCTCTGATAGCTCTGCTTGTTCTGTACAGTTATTTTATTTATTTATTTATTTAAGCTTTATCTACAAGTTAAAAAGCAATTTTTACAACTAAAGGGATTTATTACTCGTTACTTTTCTGGGTAAGCTTTTTATTCAGCTTTTTTATTCATCTATAAAGGATCGTTTAGCAATTTTGACGTTCTGACATTCCCGCTGTTCTTCGGCATTGCGGCATTGCGAGTGAGCTGTTTTGTTTCTCAACCTTGTGAGTGAGCTGTTTTGTGCACTGTTTCTATCAGCAGCTGTTTTTTGTTCATTTAGAAGTTTAATTTGGATATTTGTGCCTTGTGTGCCCGGTGCTTGATTTTTGATTATGGCTCACGCTGACACGTCATCTACTTGCTCTGAGTGTGTCAAACTGTCTCAGAGGGTTGCAGAACTTCAGGAAAGAATCCATACCCTACACTCTATAAGGGAGGATGAGGAATATCTGGACTCAATTCTTGCCACGCAAACTGCTGATAAAACCGTTCCAATGACTGGCAAAGAAAGAGAGGTCTCCATGCATTGTCGCTGGGATGTACTGGGGGCGAAGCCTAAGCTCATCTTAGCCTCAACTCCCAACCCAGGGAACAACAACAATAGTGATAAGGGCTGGACTGTTCGGGGGAAGGAACGCAGCAGAAACCAGCACAACAGCTGTGGCACGCAGAGATATGAAGCTCTCAACTCAACTCAAGTAGCAGAAGTCGAGCAGTCTAACAACATACTGCCTCCCTCTCAGGGACAACAAGGACATCAAGCACATCCCAATCTAAATCAGAAAAACAACTGCAGACTTGCTGCTAAACATCAGCATGCAAATAACTCTGGCCACACGCGGACCAACCACCAGGCTCCCAACCGTGCTAGCCGGCAGCATGCTAACAAGCATGCTAACAGTATTAGCCATCGGAATGACAACACCTGTGCCAGACACCATGCTTCCGGCCATTCCAGGCAACATGCTAATAAGCACGTTCAGAGTCTTAGCCATCAGTGTAGCCATACGTGTCCCAACCACCAGCTTGCAAACCATGTCAATCGACAGCGAACCAATAAGCATGGTGACAGGGTTAGCCGTCAGGACGCTAACCATGTTAGCCATCACCATGCGGCTTGTGTTAGCCGCCGCGGCATGACCGGTGAAAGGAGACGAAGACCACCTCCGCAGCCCAAAACTTGATTGGGGACTCAGTCGTCAGAGATGTTTGGAGCAAGAATATTAAGACCTTTTGCTTTCCTCGTATTACTGTCTGTGAAGTGATAACCATGATTCCACACATACTGCAGGATCGTCCAGCTATGGAGCGTCTGATTGTGCATGTCGGCTCTAGCAATGTCTACAAACAACAGTCTGAGATTCTGAAACAGGATTTTAAACATCTGCTCGACATTCTGGAGTTTTCCCAGTCTGAAGTGTTCATTTCCGAGCCGATACCAACTGCACGCCTGGGCAGTGGTCATTTTACCAGACTGCTGGCTCTAAACAGCTGGCTCGCGACAGCCTGTGCACATCGGAAGGTAAACTTCATTGACAATTTCAACATCTTTTGGAGACGTCCTGAACTTTTTAAACCTGATCGGCTTCACCCTAACAAAGCCGGGACTCGAATGCTTGTGGATAATCTACTGTATGGAATCACTCACATGAGGAACTTGCACCCAACCACCAGCAATGATGTCAGTCACAGGAGCTCACCGTCTCCTGTCAGGGAATCTGTTCACTGTCTCAGAGGTAAACTCCAGGAGATTGATGAGGTTCTGCAACACTACAGTCCACGGTCTTGTAGGAACAGTCCACAGTCTTGTAGGAACTCACCTACCTCTCCTGTACACTCAGTGAATCCTCAGGTCTGACACACTGGAATCCATGCTCCTAGTCAGTTACATTCCAGTTCTTTTAAATAGCCGGTGGCATGGCTCTCAGAATCAGAACAAAAATGTTATCAGAAGAAAAACAATTGTCATTGTAACAAACAAAATCTGATCCCAGTAAAATGTACAAGTAATGTAAGCTTTGTTGATCAACCACATCAGGTCTTCAAAGTCTCCCAACTTAATGTCCGCTCACTCACAAACAAGTCTTTTATAATAGCTAAACTAATTGAAGATTATTGTCTGGACTTTCTTTTTCTAACAGAGACTTGGCTTGATAGCAATGGATCAGTGGTGCTAAATGAAGCTTCCTCCCCAAATTTTAACTATTTTAATGTCTCTAGAGAAAATAAGAGAGGTGGTGGTGTTGCATGTTTTTATCATAAAGCATTCAGCTGTAAGCAAATTTCATTAGGGGAGTATCTGGCAGTACAACTGAACAGTACTGATACAGTTCTATTAATTGTTATCTATCATCCTCCCAGACTACATACAGACTTTCTTGAAGATTTTGCTGAAATGCTTTGTAGGATTTGAGTTGATTTTGATTGTTTTAATCACTGGGGATATTAACATCCACATGGATATACCCACAAATCAAATCACCTCTGAGTTCATGAGGATGCTTAACTCTTTTGATCTCATGCAACATGTATCAGGTCCAACTCATAGGCATGGCCACACGTTAGATTTGATTATTTCTAAATGCATAGATGTTAATAATACTGAAATTACTGATGTTGCAATCTCGGATCATTTTGGTGTATTTTTCAATGCGTCATTACCTATTAGAACAGTCAGTGAAAAGCGCACAATAACCAAGCGTTATCTCAGTGCTGGCAGTGCCGTGGCCTTCACGGACATGATACAGTCCCTCCCTCCCCTCTTTGAAACAGGGAGTGAACTAGTTGAAACATTCACTCACAGAGTTAGGAACTGTATTGATGTTGTGGCACCGCAGGTAATTAAAACTATTTCTGGTAGAATTAAGATGCCCTGCAGAAACACTCCATCTATTGTAAAACTTAGGCAAGATTGCAGGCAGGCTGAGAGACACTGGCGAAGGTCAAAATTGGAAGTACATTTTGATATTTATAAAACAACATTGAATAATTACAACAGTGAAGTAAAATCAGCACGGAAAAACTACTTCTCTACTTTGATCGATTCATCCAATAATTCAGCTGTCTTATTCAGAAGTATAGACTGGCTAGTAAACCCCACTTCCCGTGTCTTCCTTGAATCAGTTGAAAAATGTGACGAGTTTGCAATATTCTTTAGAGACAAGATAACTAGTATAAGGCAGAACATAGCAACAAGCACAAATACACCATCAACCTTGATACCAGTTATGCAACCTAACTGTTATATGTCTGATTTCCAAGAAGTTGACATGATAACACTAATTGATGTGATTTCATCACTAAAATCTTCTACATGTGAACTGGACCCTTTACCAACATACTTTTTTCAAACAGGTTCTGAACTCATTATCTAATGATGTTCTAATGATTGTTAATCAGTCTCTCCAACTGGGACAGTTCCCTAATATTCTTAAAACTGCAGTGGTTAAACCACTACTAAAGAATAGAAATCTTGATCCCACAATTCTCAATAATTATTGACCTATTATTGACCTATAATATCCTTTTCTTAGCAAAATCATTGAAAAAGTTGTGTCAACCCAGTTGAATGACTATGTTAAAATAAACCAAATAAATGACACTTTTCAGTCTGGTTTCAGAGCTCTCCACAGCACTGAAACAACACTAGTTAAGGTAGTAAATGACCTGAGATTGAATAAAGATGCAGGTAAACTCAGTCCTTTTTCTGCTAGATTTAAGTGCCGCTTTTGATACTGTTGATCATGAAATACTTCTTGATCGACTACAGAGCTGGGTAGGCCTTAGTGGCTTAGTTTTAGAATGGTTTAGATCGTATCTAACTGGGCTCGATTACTATGTTGCATTAGGTACTTCTTCCTCCACACATCAAAAAATAACTTGTGGGGTACCCCAAGGATCAATTCTTGGGCCTTTACTGTTCAACCTATATATGCTTCCGTTACCACATATCATTAACAAACATGGCATTAGTTATCATCAATATGCGGATGACACTCAACTTTACATTTCTCTAGAACCTAAAGCCCTAAAATCAATTAGGTCACTGTTGTACATAGGTGATATACAGACATGGATGTCTGACAAAGAGAAGACAGAGATTCTTGTTCTTGATAGTGACAGGTGCAAGACATCTTATTTTCACCTCCGAAACATCGTTAAGGTCCGAGATATGCTCTCTCCTGCTGATAGTGAAAAACTTGTCCATGCATTTATCACATCAAGGCTTGATTATTGTAACGCTGTCTTATCTGCTCTCCCAAAGAGCTCGATTTCTCAGGTACAGCGAGTTCAGAATGCTGCTGCAAGGGTCCTGACCCGCACGAGAAAGAGGGATCATATTACACCTGCGCTCCACTCACTGCACTGGCTACCTGTCAGTTTTAGAATAGATTTTAAGGTTCTGGTGATGGTTTTTAAATGTCTTCATGGTCTAGCTCCTCTTTACCTCAGTGAAATGATAGTTAGATATGTTCCAGTCACGTCTCTCAGGTCGTCAAACAGTAATCTACTGGTGATTCCTAAAAGCCGATTAAAGATTGGTGAGGGTGCCTTCAGCCGTTATGGCCCAAAACTCTGGAACTCTCTTCCTGAGGAGCTCAGAGACATTTCATCCCTGCATAGCTTCAAGAGGAGTCTTAAAACCTTCCTGTTTAGATCTGCTTTTAGTTAAGCTATGTCTGTTGTACTAGGTTTCCATTTTATTTACTTTCTTCATCATTTTATTTAGTTACATTTTATGTTTGTTCTAATTATTTTAATAGTTCTATTTACCAAAGTACTTTATTACATAATTTTGTCTATTATCTTAAGAATTTGTCATTTTATTACCTGTTATTACCTGTTTGTTTATTTTGTTTATTTTATTTCATTTCATTTTATTTATTTTTTTATTATTTCTTTTTGCTTCATTTTAATGTTTTGATTTATTTAATCTGTAAAGCACTTTGAGTTGCATGTATGCATGAAAGGTGCTACACAAATAAAGATTATTATTATTATTATTATAACATCACTCATTCAGCATCACTGAGAAGACTGTTTGCCCACGGAAGACAAATGCAAGAGAGGACAGGATAATGTGGAGAATATCCATGGGTACTGCAGCTAGAATCACTCACCAGGTCAGCACTGAAAAGGGTTAAGATCTGTCTCCACATACAGTGTCTCGACATTTAAGAGCATTTGGACTTAAAGACCACTCCAGTGACCAAACCTTTCATTAGCAGAAGGAATCAAAAAGCTTTGCTGAGGAGCATGCTGTGTGGACAGAAAAGAAGTGTTCCAGCGTTCATTTTAGTGATGAAAGCTAGTTTTTTATTGAGTCTGATGGGAAACATTATGTTCATCAACAAACTGGGGAAAGACTGAAGCCAAAATGTGTAAAGAAAACCTCTGGAAAATCCTTGGTGACAAGTTATGGCCAAGAAATTCACAACGGTCACAGAACTATGAAAGAGACTAGAAGAGTGGACCAAAATCACACCAGAGTAGTGTGAGAGACTAGTGGCCACAGATGTGCTGAAGTCATTCAAAGCAAAGGCCTGTACACTTGGTGACTGTTGTAACCTTCAGAAAATTACTTACTCTGTGCTTCAGTTATTGCTGTTTTCTAATTATGATCATGATTTTTGCAAAATAAAGTTTTTATGTTGATATACTTTGGTTATTTTGTAAATCACTGTTGTAGTGGCATGGTGTACCCCTTACAAAATATCCTTCAAATGCTGATTACACTATTTCAATGTAATCAGTTATATGTGTAGTTGAAAAAATCAACTGTTCATATATTGTTCTCTGATTTTGATATCCAGGGTATGTGACCCAGCCAATCTCAACAATGTCCCAATATGCTTGACTACACCACCCAGGGAGGGAAAACCCCAAGGAGCTCCTACAAAAGAATATTGCTCTCAACTAAAGCACAGATCCAGATCATGTGGTGAGCAATCACTATTTTGTAAGACAATATTTATCACAATGAATCAAAAAAGACAGACAATCCCATCCCCTTCCTTTGTACAATGCCTGTAAACCCACTAACAAAACAAAAACCCCACACAGCCAAAGTCACTACAAACACAAATATACAAAACCTGTTACTGTAAAAAAACACTGCAAATGATCACACACTGGGTCTACAGACAGACCAACAGTACAATAAATTACAATACGTTACAATAAATAAATAAAAACTATAAAATCCAGGAGAGCATCAAAAATCTTTTCAAGGGACCGGTCTGATTATCCCTGTGCACCACTCCCACCGACTCAATGCTAAAAAGAAGAAGGAAACTGGAGCAGTATACACTCCAGTTATTAAAAAACACAGAATCTGTGCCTTTATTGGAAATTCCATGTCTGCTTTCTCTTTAAGTGTTGTACTCACGCTCTGCCTGGGAGCTACGCCTGTCTCCCAGTGAGACGAACAGCCTGGATAAACCACTCTGGCGGCCTTGGCCAATCATCTTGTCATTGCCAGTGACTCCTCGCATCCACAGTGTCAATTGACAACGTTCTTGTCTCTGCACTGCCAGTGCAACTAGTAGCACAGTCTCGTTGTGTCGCGTTATAAACAGGGTGGTACCAATCCAGCTCCATGATCCCAATCAGTCTGACTAAAAAAATTATACATTCAACAGAAACAGCCCTCACAGATGTGACGGAGAACCTTCATGCATGCTCTCTCCAGCCTTGGTGTGAATGGCTCTGGATGGAAATAGATCTATTCCTATCAGGTAACATGGAGAGGATCCACATGCAATCCATGTAGGACCTTCACTGGTGTTCCCCTGGGCTCCATACTAGGTCCTCTTCTTTTTATATACTCACTCTCTTGGTAACATATCTTCTCATGGTTTCTCCTGCCACTGCTGTGCTGATGACACCAATTTAAATCTCTCCTCACCTTCTGACACTTAGGTTTCCAGACATAATTCAGTATGCTTGACTGACATTGGATGACAACTAACCACTTGAAGCTCAACACAAGCAAAATCTTCTGTACATCCCAGGAACTCCCAATTTCACCTTGTCTTCACAGTTCTCTTTGAGAAACTGCCTGGTATTGCTATCTGAAGCAGCTTGTAGCCTGGGCATAAGTTTGGACAACCAGTTGTCATTCTCAACTCATGTTTGAAATCTGACACAGTCTTGCAGAATTCTCCTTTGTAACATATAAAGGTAATTTGGCCCTTTCTCTCACAAGCATCTGGGTAGGTTACTGTGTAGTCTTTGGTAGTTGAGGAACATGAGTTGAGAATGACTACTGCATCATGCTTCTTGCTGGTCTTCCTTTACAGGCCATCAAACCCCTACAACTGATCCAGAATACAGCAGCACGACTAGTCTTCAATGAAGTTCATACATCCCTCCACTGCTGCATTCCCTTCACTGGCTTCCAGTAACTACCTGCATCATATTTAAAACCCTGATGTTTGACTACAAAGGCAAAAATGGACCAGCCCCTCCATACATGATGACGATATCTCTACCTCGAGTACTTGAAACCATGCTTCAAGTTTCATGGAGGATAAGCATCGAGACTATTATCTGTCCTGACTCTCAGATGGTGGAACAAATGTCCACTGACTGTCCCTTGCAGTCTTCAAATGCTGACCGAGAACTTCTTTGTACTTATTTAGGTATCTGTATTGATTCCTGCATTTCAACAGTGTTCTAGTTCAACAGTATCTTGAACTGTAACCTACTGTGAATGACAAATGACAGCACTTTTGTAAGTTACTCTGGATAAGTCTGTTAAATAGTGAAAATGTAAATATAAATATGAAAAATCTTAACTATTTTTGATCCGCATCATTTGATTTGGCGCAGTTTTTACACCGGATGCCCTTCCTGACGCAACCCTCCCTATTTATCCGGGCTTGGGACCGGCACTAAAATACACTGATGTGTGCACCCTAGTGGCTAGGTTATGAAAAATCTTAACTGATCTCTTTATATTTGTCATACAACTCAGCCTGAGAGACTCCAACACCCAGCAAGCTTTGGCTTTGGCCAACATTCCTCCTCCCCCACACCCGTAGCCTGTTACCCATCACAATATATGCCTCTTCATTCCACTTACTCCTTGCAAAGTATTGCCTACCCCTGGAAAGCATACTGAGCAGTTTTTAAATCACTCATTGCTTATTCTGATTTGACCCTTTTATGTATACTCCTGTCTTTTGGATTGCCCCTCTGTTTTGGCTATGTAGAGGTGTCTGCTTTATGGTTTTGGATTTGAACAATTTTTGGACCACAATTTTTGCCCTCTGTTTTTCAACACCTTTACCTAGTACTAGTTTGACCCTTTTCAGGATCACAAAAAATATAATTAAAACTTCCCTTTTTTCCATCTGCAAGTATCTTTGTATTTCTGGAAATGTCACTGACATCACAATTTTGATCTCATAGATTCATAGTTCTCATAGAAACTTATATAGAAACATGTTAAAGGTAAAGGCGATTAGACCATCTCCAAGCAGCATTGTGTTCCTGTTACTACAGTTAACCATATTATTCAGACGTTTAAGGTCTATGGGACTGTAGCCAACCTCCCTGGATGTGGCAACAAGAGGAAAATTGATGTCAAAGAGGTGGAAAATACAAATGATAACTAAAGATTTCAGAAAACCTTCCAAAGAGATTAGAGGTGAACTCCAAATTCAAGGTACATCAGGGTTGGGTCACACCTTGCGTCACTGTTTTAACTAAAGTGAACTTCATGGAAGACTTAAGAGGAAAACACCATTGAAAGCAAATTAAAAAAAAAGTGAGACTGGAATTTTCCAAAATGCATACCGACAAGCCTCAAAGCTTCTTTGGACAGATGAGACAAAACTTGAGCTTTTTGGTCAAGTCACATCTGCTCTATATTCACTGATGCAAAAATTAAACATATAAAGAAAATAACATTGTACCTTCTGAGAACCATGGAGTTGGCTAAGTTATGTTTGGTGCTCAGTTGGGTTGCTTTACTGCATCTGTATCTTGCACAGGGTCTCTTGAATCTGTGCAGGTTCAATGAAACCTCAAGACTGTTAAAGCATTCTGGAGTGAAATGTGCTGCACAGTGTCAGAAAGCTCTATCGCAGTTGCAGTTCATTATCTGTTTATGCATTTATTATTTCATTGTTATTTATTGTTATTGTTATTGTATTATTTTATAGTGGGACAAGGGTGGCCTGCCCTCTCTGGGTGGGGAGTGAGTCCTTGTCTCAAGTGGAGGAGTTCAAGTATCTCTGGTTCTTGTTCACGAACGTGGGAAGGATGGAATGAGAGATTGACAGGCGGATCGTGCTGCAGCCGCAGTATTGTGGACACTGTACCGGACCGGTGAAGATGTTCCAACTCTTACCTATGGTTACGAGCTTAGGGTAGTGACTGAAAGAATGAAATCGCGAATACAAGCGGCTGAAATGAGTTTTCTCCGCAGGATGTCTGGGCACTCCCTTAGAGATAAGGTACAGAGCACGGTCATCCGGGAGAGGCTCGGGGTAGAGTCGCTGCTCCTCCACATAGATAGGAGCCAGTTGAGGTGGTTCGGGCATCTGGTTCGGATGCCACCTGGGCGCTTCCCTAGGGAGGCACTCTGGGCATGTCCAACTGGGAGGAGACCCCGGGGAAGACCCAAGACACGCTGGAGAGATTATATCTCTCGGCTGTCCTTGGAATGCCTTGGTATCCTCCCAGAAGAGCTAGAAGAGGTGGCTGGGGAGAGGGAAACCTGGGCCTCTTTGCTTAGGCTACTGCCCCCGCGACCCGGATCCGGATAAGCAGATGAAGATGGATGGATATTTTATTGTTTTATAACAAATGTTATTCTGTTGAACAGCACTTCAAAAGTAATGTCTGATTTTCATTAGTAAATTTTCAGAACATTTTTGTTTATTATTAATTTTGTCAGTTTGAAGTTACTTCAGTGAACATTGTGAGTTTTTCTTTCTTTACTAGAAGAGTACCAACAATTTTCACCATGTGTGTACATTCAGACTTATTCATGTAAGTAGAATTTGTTATATGATTAGCAAATCTCAATTTGATTGATAGTGCTCATCATTTATAGCAACAGAGCAACTCCAAGGACATGCAGCGCAGCCTTTTTGTTGCTACCGAGGTTATTGTTGCCGTGGCAGCGCAATGACTCAGATGACGGTCATGTTCTCCTGCTGTTTGGTTTTTCTTTGTTCAACCAAACAAGATAAATGTGGCATATAAGAGAGACAGAAAAGGAATAAGGGATAAAGCATACATGAGAGAGATCACAAAGGACTTGTTTATTGATTTTCAAAATCTATTCTGGTTAAGATGAAAAATGCTATCAAGAGATCCACTTTCTTATACAATCAATAGTTAAGACTTTCTTTTCATTCACTGGAGCTTCAGAAACCACCTGCTTATGTGGTTCAGTGAGAATGAAGCTAAGAAATTGCTAAGAAAAAAATTGCTAAGAAATCTGTGACTCCTCATTGTTTGTGTACAGGTAATAATGAAAATAAAAACACTGCCTCTCTAGCAGTGCTGAGCTTCAAGGTGAGTGCCCTTCAGATATTAATGATAGCTCATACATCCACATGGATGATCAATTTACATTCCATAGAGATGTTTATAACAAGACTCTTAGCTGGAACGCATAGACTCATTCCTGACTTAAGCTATGCAACATGTATGAATCATAGCACATACAGTATTTACATATAGCATTTTCAACCAAGAAAATATAATATATTCGATAATATACATTAGAATGTCTGTCATTGATTTAATATATTTTAACTAATGTTAAATTAGTATGAATATTTTATCATTGACTATTATGAATATTTTATCATTGATCAAAGTGAACAGCATCTTCTAGTATGATTATCAAGTATTAATTACAGCAGTCCAACTAGATGTGATGGAACTGTGAAAGATAATGGGTTTTCTCTGCATACTAAAATGTAAACATGTAATTAAATGTGTAGTCATTTGTGCACCAGTCATTTGCATCAGGGATTGGACTGTGAAGAATTGCTGTTGCTTTTTGCCTTGACCAAATGTGACTGACTTGTGTGTCTAATGGGTAAATTTAGAAGAGAGAGGCATAGATAGAGATACATATGTCATGGCACATGTGTATCCCTTGTAATACATATTATAAAATATGTACCAACAATATTATAGGTTGAATATTACATTTCATACTCTAGCAATAAAAATCTATTTTTATTTAGTAAGTAGAAACTGAGGGCGGCATGGTGGTGTGGTGGTTAGCACTGTCGCCTCACAGCAAGGCGGTCTGGGTTCGATTCTTGGTCTGGGCTGTTCTGTGTGGAGTTTGCACACAGTCTCCCTAAGCCTGTGTGGGTTCTCTCCGGGTCCTCTGGTTTCCTCACACAGTTCAAAGACATGCATGTTGGGTTGATTGGTTACTCTAGATTGTGAGTGTGAGTGTGTGTGCGTGTTGGCCATGTGGTGGACTGGTGACCTGCCCATGGTGTACTCTGCCTTCACCTGGAAATGCTGGGATTGGCTCCAGCCCCCCTGTGACCATGACTAGCGGGAATAAGTGGTACGGATAATGAATGAATGAAAGTAGAAACTGATACACATTCTAATACAGCTCATGGTGAGGGGGGTTCAATCACATTTTATTGATGTTGGTAGCCTACTCTTACTCCTACTGCCTATCACTGATTTGTTTTAGGTCATGCTGGTTTGTAATGCCTGGAGTGACATGTTTCATGGAGCTGGTCATCTCATCCTGGTCCCATTTAGGCTCAAAAAAGAAAGATGGGCAGTCTGTTGAAAACTTTATTGGCCACTTAAGATAGCAAAGCATGAAAAGAAGCAAACAGGCAGAGAGAGTGAAAGTGCTAACAAATGTTTTTAAGTGTATAACAATGAGCTGACATGTTGTTCGGGGAAGATTTTCTCAGTAATATATAATTGTGGCTTACATGTTTGTCAGCCACAGCCTTTACATCAACCACTATTAGCTCGTCATTGCGTTTAGAGTTTAACATTGCTCATTATCTTCACCATCTTGTTTAGATCTCATCCAGAAAGACCAGTAAATCCAGTAATATTCGCATAGGCAGCTTACTTATTTAAAGTTGCGGTCCATTCCTATCCTTCTGGCTTCATATGACTGAAGTCCTGTCAGCTCTAAAGCAGCTTAGTTCATTCCCCTTTAGGAATGGACAATAAATCCATCAGTCAATATTTCACTATTATTACTGCAAAAAGACATGAAATTTCTAATATTAAGTAATATTAAGTATGCTACAATTACTTTCAAATACTGTCAATATTTGTACCAATTAAAATGTTGTGATCGAAGACACATGTGATTGAATAACAAGGAATATCTTAAATACATCAGCCTATGATTAATATAGATTATACAGATGAAGCTACCACTTCATCAAATGTCATTCATTCATTCATCCATTAATCATACCGCTTATTCCCACTAGTCGGGGTCACGGGGGGCTGGAGCCAATCCCAGCATCTCCAGGCAAAGGCAGGGTACACCATGGGCAGGTCGCTGTTCCACCACATGGCGCACACACACACTCACACCTATGGGCAATCTAGAGTGACCAATCAACCTAACATACATGTCTTTGGACTGTGGGAGGAAACCGGAGTACCCGGGGAAAACCCATGCAGGCACAGGGAGAACATGCAAACTCCACACAGAGCAGCCCAGACCGAGAATTGAACCCAGACCACCTTGCTGTGAGGCGACTGTGCTAACCACCACACCACCTCATCAAATTTCACTTGGTTTAATGTTCTACTGAGGTCTGCTGAGATACGCAACTATTCTAGGAGCAACTTTACAAGAATGTGCCGCCTCAGAGCAGAGCATGTAATAGATGTAGTGTGTCGCCATCTCTTGGTAAAATGTAGAAATCCAGGTCAAAATCTCCGGCGTAAATGGCGTGGTTGTGACGTAGAACGCAAAGTTCAACGTTGCGACGTTTGGGCGACAACGAAGACGTGCTTGCCAAATATATATCCAAGGTATTATTAAGTGAAAATGTGTGCATATTTGCAAAAGTCTGTAATGTTTAGGTTACAATCGTTTGTAGCAATTTGAACGTATATTACGGCTTAATGCTTAACTGCTGTATACATTTCGCTAAACGGCTCAGTGCGGTGGAACTTTATTTTTTGCAATGCATGCAAGGGTAGAAAGCTGTCTGGCTGAGCCAGCTACATTAATCGTGTTTTTCATTTAATTCTTTATGTTCGTCATTTACTGTTTGGAACATAACCACGGAATATAGATTTTATTATCTTTTAACTATGTATTGCGACTAATCGGACTTTCCAACTATTACGGACAAATGTTAACATTTTAATGTGAAAAGTTATTGAAATTCGACAATGTAACAAACCATTTGCTCGATTCTCAGCAACGCGTGGGACAATGGCATTAACACAGGTATCTTCCAACAAGTGTTGTGGCGGCTACCAGAAAGTGTTCGAGCACGACAGGTAGTGTCCGTTTTAACAACCCAGATTACTGTATTACTGTTATAATTTACTAAAGCACATACGTTTTTGCATTCAGTACCATTAGAAGGTGTGACACGAACCTATTTTATATGGTCTAACTAATGAAAGCAAAAACAATATTAACAGACTGAAAATTCCTAAAAGCAATGGTCACCTACACCAAATGTAAATGTCATCAGTGGATACTAAATGGTATAAACTGGGCTGGTATACTCACTTTAGCAGATTATATAGTTTATAACTTGTTGTTTATATAGTCCATAGGCTGAATTATTTGGTCTGTTTGCTTTTTTCAGCTCTGAGCTGAAGTGCAAAATGAAGTTTGCCATCTACCTTCCTCCTAAGGCAGAGAGTGCCAAGTGCCCTGTGTTTTACTGGCTCTCAGGTAGTTCTCTGCCTCATTCTCAAGCTCTCTGAAATCAACTTCGCAAGCTAACAGGCTGTTCTTCTCTGCATATTAACATGAATAGCATTGTAGTACAAACATCATATAGCAAATTATAGAAAACTGTAGTCAGATATGAGTGTATGTATATGTGCCCACGTCTGTATGTATTTCTGTGCGGTAGGATTGACGTGCACAGAGCAGAATTTCATCACTAAAGCAGGAAGCCAGCAGGCTGCGTCTGAACATGGCATCATCATTGTGGCCCCAGACACTAGTCCACGTGAGTAGGATGCTGCAGAAACATTACCACTTGTTCTGATAAGTCACAGGCTTAGAGAGTTTGTTCTGTGTCAGGGGGCTGCAATATTGAGGGAGAAGATGAAAGCTGGGACTTTGGAACTGGTGCTGGTTTTTATGTGGATGCTACACAGGATCCTTGGAAGACCAATTACCGGATGTACTCCTATGTCACTGAGGAGGTATGTTTAGGCATGTAACTGGTAAAATTGGATTCATGAAACCCCTGCACTTTACATAGAAAGAGCTGATGAATCTATTATTTATAATTTCTCTCCTTTTTTTCTCGCTCTTTCAGCTACCACGACTAATAAATTCTAACTTCCCCGCTGACCCGGAGAAGATGTCTATCTCAGGTCATTCTATGGGTGGTCATGGTGCTCTCATCTGTGCCCTAAAGAACCCTGGGAAATACAAGGCATGTTGGCAGGACACTTGCTGATTTATTGTCCCCATAACAGTGTTTAACCTATCCTGGTACTTGAATACCCTGCATTGCATATGCTGGTGTTTTTCCTGCTCTCCACATAACTCGGTGTTTGTTGGCTATTTAACACGGAATTTATGTGTTGAGCAGAAATTAACATGGGTGCAGTGCAGTGCAGGGTATTTCAGAACCAGAAATAGTAAAAGCTGACCTATAGCAAATTATAAAGGACAGATATAGTTTTCTCTCCCTATTGTCTGTGTAGGCTGTGTCAGCTTTCGCCCCTATTTGCAATCCAGTGCAGTGTGCTTGGGGTCAGAAGGCCTTCTCTGGCTACCTTGGACCTGAGAAATCCACCTGGGAGGTGAAATGAGATAAAATGTCATGCTTTGTTTGTGTGACTGTGTTGGTTGTGGGGCAAATGCAGCAAGTACACTGATCAGACTTTCCCAATAGCCTGCTTCAAATGTAAAATGGTCAGGTTTAATAAAAAAAGCTTGCCATATTCTCTTCTTTCTGTCTGCAGGCTTACGATGCAACAGTGTTGTCTGCCTCTTATTCTGGACCAGAGTTGGACATTCTTATAGATCAGGGCCGTGATGATCAGTTCCTGTCTGCCAGTCAGCTTCTTCCTGATAACCTTATTGCTGCCTGCTCAGATAAGAAGATACCTGTGGTATTCCGACTACAGCAGGTCAGTTCTGCCCTCTTCAGTAAACACGCTGCACTCACTAACCTATGAAAACTTGTTTCTTTTGATTTAATGTGTAAAATTGAATTGATTTGATCCAATTATAAATAATACTTTTGGTATTGCCATTGCTGCATGCATTGCATGTCATAAGTATGTTAGAGCAAGCATAAGATACACAGGCCACTGAGAACTATAGAGAGCCACACATAGTTTTGATCGGAGATCTGTGTTTCAGCTTCTGTTGGTTGAGGCAAGATGCCAAGCTGAAAGTGGGCTATATTGCCATTTTATTTCAAACAATACAGTATTTAAACAGATAGACATGAACATTTGTGGGATGTAAGTCAAGCAAACATAAACAAGACTCATGTGCATTACATCATGATAACAAGAAAAGAAACTGGTGGTACGAATAACCAACACAAACGCATATACACTAATGAATGTAGGCACACATAGACGCAGATGGATGTAAACATGCATACAGACACGCCCAAAGGGAAGACTCAGGGGCTGTAATAGGACATTATGCAAGCTGTGAAGAGGTATCTGACTAGGTTTGTGATGAGGTATATGACAAAGTAAATTCAAAAGGTCACAATGATCACAAGAATTTAACTATATTTCATATGTTGGTAACATTGGAGGACAGTCAAGTCAAATGTATTTATATAGCGCTTTTTCAACACATGTTGTCACAAAGCAGCTTTACAATCGTATGGGTCCAGATCCCTAATGAGCAAGCCAGAGGCGACAGTGGCAAGGAAAAGCTCCCTAAGATGGCAGGAATTTAGGAAGAAACCTTGGGAGGACCAAACTCAAAAGGGAACCCATCCTCCATTGGGCGGCCCGCTAGCATTAGTCCGCATTTATGGTTCAAATATAGTTCTGTAGTTATAGTTCTAATTCCAGGCCGAGTAGTCACAGTCCCTTCAATGCAGACGGTGAGCCTCAATTAGGAGTTGGCATCAGCGCGTCCTCTTGCGGCAATGGCACATCCAACCACGGCATCGGCACATCCACTGGCAAGCCAGACCATCTCCTAGGTGCTTGTATGGCGTTGTCTTTTGTAGAAGCATGCAATCAAGATATAAAATACAGGTTGAGTATGTGAACATCAATTTAGACAACCATCGATTTAACAGACATACATAGCACACGTGCCAGTGATTAGCATGTGGCTCCTGCAGGCTTATCTATAGCAGCATAACTAAAGGGAGGGGCCTGGGGGTGACCACAGTCAAGAGGGCTTACTGAAACATTGCTTTCCACCCAAGTCATTGTCACAACAAGAGTGATCACATGACAAGGCTGGATGACAGCATCAACATCTCAGATTACCAGAAAGCTCAATGACTGGAGGCCCCCAAGCTCCACATCTTCACAAGTAGAATACTAACTGAAGGCTTGATTAAATAGGTGAATCTTAAATCTAGTTAAGATTGGAACTGTGTCAGAATCTCGGATTTGAGCTGGAAGGCTATTCCATAACTGAGGGGCTTTAAAGGAAAAGGCTCTGCCTCCGGCTGTAGTCTTACTAATTTTTGGAACTAAGAGGAATCCTGCATTTGGGGAGTGCAGAAAGCGAGATGGGTAAGCAATGAGTTCACTCGGATATTGTGGAGCAAGACTGTTTAATGCCTTATAGGTCTGCAGAAGAATTTTAAAATCAATCCAATATTTAACCGGAAGCCAGTGTAATGCCGAGAGAGGACTAATATGATCGAATTTTCTAGCCCTAGTTAGGACTCTAGCTGCAGTATTCTGTACAAGTTGGAGTTTCTTTAGGGACTGTTTAGAGCATCCAATTACAATTACAGTAGTCCAATCTTGACGAGACAAAAGCATTGTCAAAAGCATATAAGTGTATCAAATTAAAGATCCGAATCAATAGTGACACCTAAGCTTTTTGCGGAAGATTTAGGTGTAACTGAAAAGCCATCTAGGGTGAGAGGGATATCAGACCAATTGCTTCTAGCAGCTTTTGGTCCAAGAAGCTACACCTTAGAAGAAAATTAGTCGCCATCCAGTTTTTTATGTCCTGGATGCAGTTCTCAATTTTGGGAATAGTATTGACATCATTCGGATTAGAGGATATATACAACTGAGTATCATCTGCATAGCAATGGAAGTTAATACCATGTCTACGAATGATTGTGCACAGCGGCAGCAAATACAATGAGAATAATATGAGGCCCAATACAGATCCTTGCGGGACACCATATTTTACCTTTGTACATTCTGAACATTTGTTATTTACAAGTACAAATTGGTAACGATCTGTCAGGTAGGATCTGAACCAGGAGAGTGCTTGACCTCTTATGCCAATGAGTGTCTCCAGCCTATTCAGAAGAATATTGTGATCAATGGTGTCAAAAGCAGCACTAAGGTCTAAAAGTATAAGAAAAGAAATGTCCTTTATCAGAGGATATTAAGAGATCATTTACTACTTTAGTCAGCGCAGTTTCAGGGTTGTGATGGGGTCGAAATCCAGACTGAAATAGCTCTAAGACATGTTCTGTCTGTAAGAAAGAAGAGAGTTGCAAATAAACTTTTAATAGAATTTTGGAAATGAACAGCAGATTAGAGATTGGCTTATAGTTGGACAGTTCTTGGGGATTAAGACCAGGTTTTTTAATTAGTGGCTTGATGACTGCAAGTTTAAGTGATTTGCGGATGTAGCCTAAGCTCAGAGAATAGTTAATTATAGTAAGAAAGGGTTCTACATTACTGTGAGTGATATAGTGAGTTTCAGATTTTTTTAAAAATCAGAATTCGTTCTATTTAAAGATATACCGGTGAGGGAGTAAGACAGTTCCTCGTGATTGGTAATATCCCCGTCGAATGGTTTTTCTTCCGCGGGTATATCTATTGAAGAAATTCATAGAAATTATAAATATATGCTCACCGTTGTTAACCAGCGCATGTCTATTAGCCTGATTCTCAGGGTCACAGTAGCTCGCGGTCTCTCAATGTTAGCTTCACCACAACATAAGATTGTAAATAAAAATACATCAGACTCACACCTTTGAGAACAAAACACCACTTTCATTTACAATGTTTCGCAATAAAGAAAATAACTTGCGGTGCATAGTAGCTGATCCGCAGTAACAGCAACATGAAACGTCTGTTTTTGGAGGGCGCAAGATCACAGAGTGTGTTAGCATTCCCTTAAATAATCAAAAAACACCACCCCCGACGACCGTCTCCCCTCCCACCGCAAAGCATTCTGGTTTCCCATACACACACCCCCCCTTTCGCCACGACCCCAGCATTTGAAAAAAATGTTTTTTGAAAATCTTTTTGAAGTACAGTAATCCATCGTTTATCACAGGTGATACTTTCCAGAACCACCAGCGTTAAGTAGAAGTATTTATACATTATTATATACATTTATACACAGTATTTATACGAGAGCGTAGAAGGCAGAAAACCCGTGAAAAAGCGAAGATCCGCGAATTATTTGTCGCATTAATATCTTTTAAAAGCCCGCAAAAGAGTGAAGCCACAAAAGCTGAAGCGCGAAGTGGCGAGGGATCACTAAAATAAATGTACTCACTCTCCACCATGGTGTCCTGAGCATTGCCTGAGGTACTGGCGTGATCACCGCATTCTGTAACATAAAGGAATATAGCATTGTTAATGGAGAAATAACGCAGGCCAACTGTAGGAATAGAATGACACATAGCTATACATGTGTAATGTAGATTTATCTTTTAAAAAAGATAAAGCAAACAGCTATATTGAAATTAAACTGATTGTTTCGTCAAGAATTTAGCTAACAAGAAATTCTCCTTACCATTAGCGTAGTTGGAGGCCATTGTTTTTCCTTGTTCTTGACGCTGTAGAAGTCTTAACAGGAAAAAAGATGTGTTTCTCCCTTATGCAAAACGCTTTCTAACCGTGGAAGCATTTATGCACGCACACCCCAGGATGCTCTCCTTTTCTTTATCGGGAATATGTCATAAGGTTCACCCCAACACCCTTTCAGAGACACCGCTCCCTCCCGAATTAATCAAGTATCTGAATGAAGCACTCTGACCGATATGCGCAACCAAAATATCAGATTTATTTACTTTATTTTCACAAGATTTCATTTCACGATAATTTCATGATTTTTGCTCCCTGTGTTTATCCAATATTTAAATCACTAATTTATTTCTTCATTACAAATTTCTGTATTGTCTGTTTAAGCGATTACCTTTATTACTGGTTATTTATTCATTAGACATGCATCACATCAAAGCACCACTGTCCAGCTAGTTTTTCACACCATAACGACGACCCTATTGACTAGACTCAGAGGTGTGAAAACAGAAAGTACCTCTGCAGCCCTCTTAGTGATTCAAACTATCAAGATTACCAGTGGAACGACCAAATGCTTGCGGAGATTCTAAAACACACAGATGCTAGATACATCAAAGTTTTTTTCCCTCAAGACCCTTAAAAGTGCGGAAATAAAACTTTCTTTATCCTGCTGACCCCATAGTCGGGACACGTTCCCATGAATGTTGTAAGCACTATCTTAAGGTAAGTTCGTGTGACCAAATGGAGCGGTCAAATATTATAGGGACTCCTAAAGTAATTAAACTTTCTTTAACTTGCTAACCCTGTCCTCTTCCTCAAAAACGTGGGGGAAACTCTGCGCCTTAGCCTTGGCATCCTGCCTTACTCCTCGTTACACTCGCAAAATAACAATTTCAACAATTTAAGTATCACCCAATCAACTGAACCACAGCTATCAGAAAAGTACTTGTATCAAATCAAATGCAAGTTTTTGGTGTCAGATCAGTACAGAAAAATTGGCATCTCAATCTCCATCATTGACAATCTCCAATGTTCAGTTTAAAGTTCATGACGGGGAACATTATATCCAACACACAAAATGTCATTGTGTATGATTTTTACAGATAATTTGCTTACAATGTCACGGTTGCAAGAGGGACGAGGATGCAGAGTCAAGCTCGATTTAGCAGACAGCTTTATTGACAGAAGTAACATAGAATAGCGCTATGCGCTTGTAACACTTAACATAAGTAGGCCGACTCAAAACAAAGACGAGCATGGGACACTGCACAAGCACACATTAAATAGACGAACGATACTATCCCCTTGTGATGAGACGAGCCACAGGTGAGACTGAGGAACACACCCACGGAACTACATGTAAGGACATAGACGACATAAACACACGCCCAAAGGGAGGGGTCTGGGAGCTGTAGTGTGACATACAAGGAAACTTGTAAGGAAAATTTGCCTTTTTTAATTGTGTAATATAATGAAAGAAAAACTATTCTCTTTACTGTGCAGGGAAAAAACATTTTCATGTTTTTTTCATGTTTGTAAAAACATTGAGTCTTTAGTTGCAAGCATCTTTATGGTTAAAAAGCTTCAAGTGATCATGGTTCTAATAAACATTAGTCAATCTTTTTAGAAGTTTCAAACCATTTTCATACTACATTAACTGTCAGCTTCTATAACAACTAACCTATACTCATATCTCAAAGTCTAGATTTCTTCAAACATTGTTAACAAATCTTAGTTAATCATGCTAAATCTGCTTTTTGGCATACACTCCAAGTCAGGCGGCTCATTGTAGCTCAATATACAGAAGGAAATTGAGCACTGTGCAGCCTGGCCAGGAAATACAGCTTATAACATCATGTTACTAATATTATTATTACTTTTATGTTACTTATATGTTTTATATATTTATATATAGTGTATTAACAGACCATTTGTGTGTATTTTTTCCTATTTGTTGCATCAGGGCTATGACCACAGTTACTACTTCATCTACTCTTTCATTCACGACCACATCAAGCACCATGCCAAGTACCTGAATGCATAGGACTGCTCAAGACGACAACGGCAAATAACCCTGTGCCTTCAAAAGCATTATTACTCATTAAAGATACCTGACTGTACATTATGTAGTGCTGGGTATAGGTTTGGTTTAAATTGTTGGTCATGTTCTTGTCTGTATCAGTTTTGTCAAATAAAGACCATTGGTTTAGTTTTCTTTTTATGGGTCTTGTGAGTTTGCTAGTGAGACTAGCCACTCACTTGACATCCAGTGATTTATTAAAGGCAGCAGTAATTATGACTAACACCAGTTGTTATTAATGCTTTACAGGTGATTACAACTCTTCCGTGTGTTTTATTGAAGATGTGTGAACAAACAAAGGACTATGTCAGGGTCCCACAGAAATAATAAATTACTACAAAGTAAAACAGTGCAACATGAAATCTAGTTCAATATGAAATGTGAAAAACAGTACATAGTGAGAAAATACACTATTACTACCAAAAGTATTCGCTCACCCATCCAAATTATTGGAATCAGGTGTTCCAATCACTTTCATGGCCACAGGTGTATAAAATTAAACACCTAGGCATGCAGACATTTGTGAAAGAATGGGTCGCTCTCACAAGCACAGTGAATTGCAGTGTGGAACTGTGATAGGATGCCACCTATGCAACAAATCCAGCTGTGAAATTTCCTCGCTCCTAAATATCCCACAGTCAACTGTCAGCTGTATTATAAGAAAATGGAAGTGTTTGGGAGGCCACGTAAACTGACGGAGCGGGGTCAGCGGATGCTGAAGTGCATAGTGCGAAGAGGTCAACTTTCTGCAGAGGCATTCACTACAGACATCCAAACTTTATGTGGCCTTCATATTAGCTCAAGAACAGTGAACAGTGCACAGAGAGCTTCATGGAATGGGTTTCCATGGTCGAGCAGCTGCATCCAAGCCATACATCACCAAGTGGTGTTAAGCGCGCCGCCACTGGACTCTAGAGCAGTGGAGGCGCATTCACTGGAGTGACGATTTGTGCTTTCCCATCTGGCAATCTGATGGATGAGTCTGGGTTTGGCGGTTGCCAGGAGAACTGTACTTGTCTGACTGCATTGTGCCAAGTGTAAAGTTTGGTGGAGGGGGAATTATGGTGGGGGGTTGTTTTTCAGGAGCTGGGCTTGGCCAGCTCCAAGGGGCCAGGTCCAAACTAATCCAAGTGAAAGGAACTCTGAATGCTTCAGCATACCAAGATATTTTGGACAATTCCATGCTTCCAACTTTGTGGGAACAGTTTGGAGCTGGCCCCTTCCTTTTCCGACATGACTGTGCACCAGTGCACAAAGCAAGGTCCATAAAGACAAGGATGGCAGAGTCTGGTGGTGAGTGAATACTTTTGGCTGTATACTTTAGTGTATATGCAAATGGTACTCATATCGCTTAGTTAAAATGTTGATTTAAAAAAGCCTAGTACGCCTGATATTATAGATATTTTTTATGACAGAAGACTTTTTATTTTAAAGGTAACTAGTTTACTAGAAAAACCATGTGGATATACACAATATATACAAAAATTAAGGAAAATGTGATATGCTTGCATAAAACCACTGCTGTACACAAACTTTGAATGGCATAGTGTTACAGTGCAGCAGATAATGCTACAGTACTTTGTTAAAATTTCAAAAAGCAAAAAAATAAACAAGAACGTAGACATCTGTAACACTTGTAAAACATTTGTAAAAAGTACACTTTAGTAGAAACATTTTGGTGAGAAATAGCGGAAGACTTACATTCAGTAGGTAACAAAAAAATTACATTCTTTCCCACTAATTTATAAAAACAAACTTAGTTTTATTTCAAATGTCTTTAAAACTCTGTCCTTATCCTGCTGCTATGAGTGTTAGCCAAATAAAAAGATGATCTTGTGCAAAACATTTCCTTATTTTATTTAAATGCCAGATCAAATACTAAGAATTTATGTAATTCAAATTAAAAACCTTACAGTGGATTGTGGTTCATTCATTAGGCTTGGTGAAAGCATTTATGATTAGAAAATGAAAATATACTGCTATATAATGGCCAGTAAAGCTATGGTTTTCATATAAATGCAACATTGGATTGTTTTTCAAGACTGGTATTGTTGGCATGAACATAATCTTGTTAACAAAGAAAAAGTGAAAACTAATTTGGGCAAAATAGTTTAAACTGAGTCAATTACATATAGACACAATATCTGAGTATAGATCAGATAAATTGTTAATATCTTTTTAATTACACCACTCACACTCTCTCCCAGGGAAAAGGCTGGGTTAGTGTACTTGTGAAAGACACCACTGTAATATTATTCATAGTGCAATAAGTGCAAAGTATAACTGTTTAATTTCCTTATTAGATGTTTTTCAAAGCCATGATGGGCAATTGATGGGAAGTTTTCTGGACTTGATCATGGCTATATATTTGAGATTATTAATTAATGTATGAAAGCAGGTTGGACATGTGTATAGTTAAAAAAAAAAACTAAAAAATGCATGTGCATTAGGATCAAAAATATTTACAGCAAATACAAAATGTTTTCAAACTCAATACTGAACTTCAATACTGCACATACTACCTTACAATTGCATTAACAACCTTGAACATCTCAAATATTCTCTGTGGTAAATGAGCTTTCAAGAACCACATAAAATATTCCTGTTTTAAATTACATCTCTATAAATTAATAAATTTGGCAAGTCAACTGTCCTCCAATGAGAATCCAGCTTCATGTTTTGGTCTGAATTTTAAAGTAAATAAACTTTGTACACTAGACCTTACAAATGTAAGAAACAAGAGCTTCTGTCATACATACTGTTTGTACACACCCAAACATGCTGGCACATGAACTTTCAGATTTATACAATAACATCTGAACTTTCTTACTTCATGTAAGTGTTCTCACATACATTCACACACAGGTACACTAAGAATTGTTTGTAGTGGTAGTCTGTTTGTAGGTACTCACAGACATAAAAACCATTTTCCATGTGCTTGTTATAGGTTCTCCACCACAACACACCCCCACACATAGACAATCTCTAATCATATATGCAGCATAATATATAACAAAATATGAGCACAGGAGACTAGTTTTACCTTCTAATCTTTATCTTCTCACACCTGCCCTGAGACATCATACCCACAAAAACAAGTTTCAAAAGCAATAATAACCTTTTTACACCTTCCGTGTGTTTCATACGTGAATTGTGTCTGAACATACAGTACTTTGGCCAGATTCCACTTTATACTTTTCACTAAATGCATCCCCATTGTGACCAGATGAGAGCATACTTTCCCATATGAAAAGTACCAACGCAGTTTCCATTTTACTTCCTGAAACCTACCTGAAGACTACTGTAAACATGGCTCCTCACAGGCCACCAGTGTATTATATGCTGTCAAATATGGGAAGAAACTCTTCTGCCCCCCTGCTTTGACCTCCTCCTTCACTCCACCTCCATTGCCCTGGTCAGATGTTCATGTGCCAGGTGGAATTGGGACATAACTACACCCTGAGAACCACAACTTCTAGAAAACTATGATGGACATTCTTTGCTTTTCGTTTACTTATTTCATAATTTACTGGTTAATGTTTATATTGTGCTGTCCGTTGCCGACCAGAAGAGGATGGGTGCTCCCTTTGAGTCTTGGTTCCTCTTAAGGTTTCTTGCTCACGCTCCTCATTCCTAGGGAGCATTTCCTTGCCACTGTCACCTCTGGCTTACTTACTGGGGGCTTGGACATATGTTAAGATCCTTTGTGACAGTCATTGTAAAAACTGCTATACAAATAAAATTTTACTTACTTACAACAGGCCATGAAGCATCTGCTTCAGAGCATTAGACTTTGACAAATGCTGTAACTCATGTATTAAGCCAACGTAATTGTATGTAGATACAAAAGATGTATTCCATTTATACTTGTAACAAATGTAGCAAAGATCAATCTCTAACCACCTTCAAATGTGGTTTAAGTCATCTATCACAATGTGCCTTGGTTGCATGTGTTGCGTGCTTTACATGCAGTTAAGTAAAGTCAGAATTTGATCCTATCACCAAAAACACATATAAAGGCAAAGTGTAAACAGGCCCTAAGACTTAAAAAAAAGTATTTAAAAAGTGGTCTGTGGCAAATTTCACCAACAGTATAAGTGCAGGGTGTAAATATACCCCCCAAGTGTTTATCTGTTTTGATTTAACTGTTTTCAATAAATAGATATTTAAAAAGGGATTTTGTGTGTGTGTATTGCTTATATTTTCTCTTGCTGTCAGCTTTTGGATATAAGGCCAGGCTCTGGGCAGTCAAATGGCAAAAGGCGAAATAAAGTAAAATAAAAAAAAACATAAAATAAAAAGAAGGCATGTACACTTGCTATTACCATAAAAGGACGTGATGCACAGCATGGCTCCTGTTTCAAGATTTTAGGAGGTCTTGCAATAACTGGGCTCACAGCCAAAAAAGAAAAAAAGATATTTAGATGTGATTTTATCCTGAACTGTAGGTCCATTCCTGTGTATGTTAGAAAGAATGCTAGATTTGGCTACATCATGTGAAAAGGGTCTGTTTTGTTGAAGACTCATCCAGCAGTGCCTGAACTGTAATGCTTACTTTAACCAGTCCCTTCTCCTCCAGAATGTGGTGAGGGAGACACAGCTTCTCCTGCAGGGAAAGGGAGACAGACACCCAGAGAAGTACGAGAGACAGAATGGGACAAAAAAACCAAAAACATGAGGATGGGGGGGTCAGGGGTGGAATAAAGAGTTGGAAAGCAAAGGGAATGTGGACAGAGACAATAAATCTAAATAGAAAATGTACACATGGGACTATAGTGTGTTCTTTGTGAATTCATGCTAAGATATGCAAGCTTAATTAGAATTTGCCTACTTTCAGTCATATACTTGCACATACTCAAGCAAGCACCATTCACAGTTGCACAAGTATTCATTCAGTTTTTTCACACAATGGATGATGTGATGTTTCAAGAAACAGTTAAAACACAGAAAAACCCAAAACTGTACATTTATTACCATTCATTTACAATCTCATATATACCACAAAGCCTCAAAGTCTTACAGACACTTGCAGAATATGGATCCTTATGGGCGCATTAAAAAGCATTGAACAACACTGACAGGAAACAACCCATCAGTTGCCACAGCAACCATTGCCGAAGAGAACTTAGTGTGCAGTAATGCAAGAGCCAAAGCAAAGTGGTGAAAATCAAGATTATAATTAACAATGTACCTTTAGTTATGGACTGAGAGTCCTAAGATATTTAATAAAATCTGAGCATTAAAGAAAAGCAATTTATATTCCTTCCTTTATTTCGATGGCTCCAGTATCTAGGAAATGTATTTGAAAATAATGTACAATTAGGTCTTTGCCCTCAACACGTCATTACATATTTACATGGACTTCATAAAAAGTGCAAGTTCTTTTCCTTGGAATGTGAAGCATGTGGAGGTCTGTAGCTGTTCCTATATTCGTGCTTCTATGTGATGTACACTTTGTCACATTGCGCATGTTCAGAACTAACTTGAAGGTGCAGCTTGCATTCACTGGTCACATTGCTAAAGATGAGTGAGAGTTTCTGTGACACAAACATTGTTCAATAGTGCTGTTTGCAGTGTTTAATGCAGGAGTCATTCTTTCTGTGGCTAACATGTACATGATAACTCTAAACAGTGCTCAGAAAAACTTTACTAATGGAAATGTATGATGTGGAATGCAAGGGTTGTCGAACAGATGAACAGTGAAGTGTGCTTGCTTTCTTCCACTGCACTTTGTAAGACCTTTTTCAAATGGCAGTATTTCAGTTTCAAGCACATTTACACACATTTTAATTGTGAAACGATGATGTAAGGAAGTGCAGAAATATTCATTTGGAAAAAGATGCATGGAATTCTAAGACTTTTCTCCTTTGGTTTTCCCTAATGTAATGCATTTTTGTGCTTTCCACAGAAAAGGCTATGTGCACATGTTTGAATGTGTCTGTGTCCAACTGTGTACATATATGTAAGTTTTGTGTAAAACTGTATGTAGTGTATGTATGTATTTGTTTTATATGAATTTGTGGGTACATGTTTTATGTCAGTTCACTCCAGGTGTAGGCCACAAACAGTAGCGCCAAACAGAAAAGATGCACCAGGCTCGAGCCAATTAGATCCCAGATCTGCCAGGTACAGGGGAGGGGCTGAGAGGGAACTAGATTCTTGCTCTCTTTTTCCCTCTCTTCTCTGTCCATCCCTCCATCTCTGACTTTCAGTTCCTCTTTCTGCAGAGCCACCAGAGCTCGGACCGTCACCCAAACCGGCCTCAGAGAGCACTGGAGAATATCATAAGCTGAACAGAGAGACGACTGAGAGGAGGGAAGAGATAAGATGGCAGGAAGAGAAATGCACCAAAAGAAAACAAGCAAAAAACAGTATGAATGAAAAATAAAGACAAAAACAGAAGGAATAGTAAGAACAAGAATAGACAAAAAATAAGAAAGGAGGGAGAGAAGGAACAATAGCAGAAGGAGAAGGGTCATCAGTCAACCAAAGGGAAGAAACAAGCAAGCCAGTTAGAGACAGAAGACCAAGATGAACATGAAAACTCCAACAGTCACTTGAGCCATACTGTCCTCTAAGATTAGATAACTGGAAGCCGTGCAGTTTTCCCCTGTCTCTCTTTTTTGTTTTTGGACTGATGTGGGCACAGTGAGTTGTTGGGAGGTGGTAATTGTTTTGCAGGTTACATTGTGCCTAGTGAAGTAGGTGGAACAAGTTGGAAGTGGACAGGAGGCTAAAGGGGCAAAGCTACCAGCGCAGCCCAATGACACTCACAAACATCTGCACATGGTTAAGCTATGGTGGCCCTGAAAGTCCATCGTGATGCAAGCGAAAAACGCTCTGCAAATACGCAAAGCAAATGCATCAAAAATTTTGTAAACGCGCTGCAAATTCAAAAACGCTGCAAATCCAGCCACAACACAACAGAAGTGTTTCTGGACAAATTATTTTACGCAGGGACTCTCTAGGGTTTTAGTTGTGTTATACAGTTTCTCATTACGTTGAACGGGATTTAAGTAGTAAAGCTCTTTAAATGTAGTTAGCTAGCTACAATTAAAGAGCTTTATTAATTAAGTCCCCTAGCTAGCTATTTAGATAGAAACTAAGTTGTGTTCAATGGGATTTTTATCAGGGTTTTTAAGCCTTAGTTTCTGTCTAAATACCTAGCTAGCTAGCTGCATTTAAAGAGCATTTAGCTCTTTACCCCTGATATAAGCAGTGACTACCTAGTGATAAGTAAGCGATTTTATCACGGGTGAGCTAAATGATGCAGTATGTCTCAAAACGATTCCACTAAATAGACTAAAGATAACCTGGTAAGAGATGAAGGGGAAAACACTGTAGTTTTTAAACTAGAAACAAGAGTTGTGTTAGACAGTATCTCATTACGTCGAATGGGATTGAATTAGAAAAGCTCAAGGTGACACCACAGTGAGGGTATTGGCAATCAGTTACAGTGAAGTTTTAATACTCATGTCAAAGATCATACCTGCATTTCCTGAGAAAGGATAAAGGATAAAGATATATTTTTATCCATATTATCTACATTGATAAAGGAAGTTATATGACACAGTGCCAGCTGATGGAGTAAACATTTTATTTAAACAGACAACAATGTCCTCTAAACTTATTAAAGTAGCTCAAAATCTCAAATTCAGTGGCTCTTGGCTTGTTTCAGACTCAGTATCTAAACAGAAATGTGGTCTGCTAAGTGGCCTCCCACTCTTCTGCTTTAGGAGTTCAAAATCTGCAGTGAGAAGCCTGGCTCTATTCACCTTACTAAACTCTTACTTCTTAGTCTATGATATCAAAGTTTTTACACACACTTTAGATTAAGTGCCTAAATGTGTTGATCTGGTGCCAATTCTTCATTTGTGCATTACTGAGTTAGATCAATTGTTGATTTGACTAATTTGAAGCTTTTATTAGATCTGAAACCTCAAAATCATAAGATTACATATGTTCTGAGATCCCAATGGTTTTCGCTCTAGAAAGGTATGGTTTTAGTCAGTATTATGTGAAGTGTGTTGGTCACACATAAGTCACATCTTCATGCCTTGAAAACAAGACAATGTATTACGTTGCTATTTTTCACAGCACAGCTGGGACTTTCATGTTCACAACAGGTAATGCGATACCTTTCTGAGCCTAAAGAATGCTGTGAATTGTGCTATCACTAAAGTCTGAAGTCTAAAAAATAAAACTATTTGGATTTGCTAAGGGGTCCTAGTGATCTCAACATACTCCAAATGTTTTATGGATTAGTCTTAGATTGGTTTAGATCTCTAAATGGGTGTGATTATTATTAGGTACTTCTTCCACACATCAACAAATAATTTGTGGGGTCCCCCAAGGCTCAATTCTTGGACCTTTACTGTTCACAACCTATATGCTTCCGTTATACCATATGATAAACAAACATGATACATCAATATGCAGATGACACTCAACTTTACATTTCTTTAGAACCTAAAGAAAGGGGCAGTCATGGTCTGGTGGTTAGGGAACCGGTCTTATGACCGGAGGGTTGTGGGTTTGATTCCCAGGTTCCATGACTGAAGTGCCTTTGAGGCACTAGGCACCTAACCCCAACTGCTTCCCGGGCGCTGGGCTAGGGCTGCCCACTGCTCTGGGCATGTGTGCACCACAACCCCCTAGTGATCACTAGTGTGTGTGTGTTCTGACTGCACAGATGGGTAAATGCAGAGGACAAATTGGGGTGAAAATCAGAATTGACAATGTGGCTTAACTTAAAGGCCTAAAAATCAATTAGCTCACTGTTGCATGGTGATATACAGACATGGATGTCTAAATTTTCTGTTGTTCTGCAATTTTCTGAACAAGACTGAAGTTCTTGTTCTTAGTAGTGATTCACAAAGAAATTATGTTCAGTCATTTAAATCAAATGAAGGCTGAATAATGTGTATTATCTGAAGGCTCAATAATGTGTTGGTTACCAGTCAGTTTTAGAATAGATTTTAAGGCTCTGGTGATGGTTTTTAAATGTCTTCATGGCCTTGGTCCTCTTTACCTTAGTGAAATGATTGTTAAAATATGCGCCAGTCAGGTCTCTCAGGTCTTCAAACAGCAATCTACTGGTGATTCTTAAAACCCAGGGTATCGATTCCGCTGAGCAGGCGTGATGCAAATGTAGGGTTTTAAAACATTTAATAAGGGAACAAGAACGGAAACTAAACAGAGGCAGAAAACTAGACGAGGGAGAATATACAAGACTAAAGGGGTATTAAACTTAAACGAGAAGAACAGGTAAATAACTAACAGGAACAGAAACACATTACGAAAAACACGCATAACAAGAACCAACCACAGTAAAGGAAAATGCAATCAGTAAGCAACACAACGTACTAGCAAGATGAACAGTAACTAAGAATAAACAGAAGGCATAAAGCTAGGGCATGGATAAACAGAACACAAAACCAGGAAAATACAGCGGCAACAGGAAACAACAAGAACGATTAGGAACAGCGAATGCTAATATTAACAAAGCCAACAACAACAACAGAGAAACAGGAGACCAGACTATGGGAAAACAAATGCCAGGGAACACTAACTAACACGGCAGACAAGAAGAGCAAACAAAGAGCAAACAGGGACACTAACTACAAATTACAAAGAAACGAGGAATGAATTGGGCATAGGAACCGCAAGGAGAGAGACAGAGCAGGGAAACAGATAACTTACTGACAATGACCGACAACCAGGACTAGACATGAAGGGAAATAAATACACAAAAACGCCAGGATTGAACAAGACACAGGTGGGACCGATAAGGACATGGGCATGACAGATAGAGGGGAAACCATGGAAACAGGGCGGGACTAGGGAAATGACATAAGACAGGGACGGAGGGTGGAGCTACACATAACACCGGTTAAAGATTGTAGAGTGTGACGGGCAGTGAGTGCGAACGAAAAGGAAGCGATCACGCCAAGTCTCAGAGAAAAAGAGGGGTTTAATGAATAACGTGCGCAAACAAAAGACCCGTGCACTTGACCCCGATTAAGGATATAATAACCAGCGGTCAACTGGTACATAGACAAGGCATATATAGCCTGACAAACTACCGTCAGGTGAGGGAGCTAATAAGCTCCACCCACCTGAGGGACGCACACAACGCAACAACAACAGGACAACTGCCGCTGTACCGTAGGCGACCGGTAGGGGAAGCCTCCCACACCGTGACATAGAGCAGCTGAGACATTCAGAGCAGCTGAGACATTTAGAGCAGCTCAGAGACATTTCATCCCTGCACACCTTTAAGAAGAGCCTCAAAACCATCCTGTTTAGTTCTGCATTTAGTTAGACATGTTTAGATAAAATTACTATGGTTTATCATTTTTTTACTTTATTACATTATTTTATTACATTTTGTGTTTGTTTTGTTCTATTTATTTTAAGAATTATGGGATTTTATTACATTATTTTATTATGTTTGTTTTCTTCTATTTATTATATGTGCTCTGTAAAGCACATATAAATGTATGATCTAGTCTTGTTAACATTGAACTGGCCTGCTCCTGATCAAGTTTGAACTATGGACTTGTGTTGGCAACACAACAGACACTGAGATCATGTCAAAGCAGTGCCAAGAACCTATATTGCAAACAAATAGTGATAGGTACTACTAGGGGCTTGGTCCTGGTCCTCCCAAGGTTTCTTCCTAATCCCATTTTAGGAAGTTTTTCCTTGCCACTGTCGCCCCTGGCTTGCTCATTAGGGATCTCAACCCATATGCTTGTAAAGCTGCTTTGTGACATGTGTTGTAAAAAGTGCTATATAAATACATTTCACTTGACTTGACTACCAGCCTTTATGAAAGCATTTTCACAGTTTGATTGCAGACTTGAAGTATATATGTAGATAAATTGTTGCCATGGACAGCAGATGTTCTTCATTAAAGCCTTTTAGACTCGAGAGCATGGAGTACTTGCATTAAACGTAAAATGTTTAGCACAAATAGAAAACAGGAAACAGAATACTGCTGGCAAAAAAAGGAAGTGGTCATCTTAGCACTAGTCATGAAGTGCACAAATTTGTTTAGGAGCTAGATCCTGGGTATCAATGAGATAATATGTCCTTTTTTACACATACACTCACACACATTTACATGCCTCATGTTCTAAAGTAATGTCTATTAATAAATATAAGGCATCAAGTGAGCAATGCAGGAGCCCTCCATTGGTACTGGAGTGGAGACCATGTCATAGCTAAAAACTGTGACTGAGGAAGCGCAAAGCCATGGTGATGACATCATACAGGGACATGATGTGATTACAGTGGGAGGAGAGAAGCTGCAAGCCCTTGCTAGTCTATGATCAAAACTGCCCAGTGTTATCCGCGTTATGATCCTATATCAGAGCTTTGTATCCTGTCTCAAAACAACCAAATTTACTTTAAAAGTGGAGAATCATTTGAAAGATCAAACAATTTGGACAGGTGTTTGGTTTGAGACTGACCTTAGACTTGAAGTTAATGCAACTTCTTTCATTATTGGTTAGATGATGTGTGTGTGTGTGTAAGGAGTGCTGGTTCTCAGTCTTATCTCTAGGGTACAACTTTATGTGGACAGTTACTTTGTAAGTTATTTTTCCAGATATGATGAAATACATCATCCAAACTTACTTCTATACTAAATCTCATATCAGCACCACCTTCGTATCTATGTGTGTGTGGCTGTGCCAGCCAAGATGATGGATCAGATTTCCAAAGTTATACTTGTCATCAGCCTACACTGTTCTGGTCACTGCCAAACCGCAGCCCTGAAGTCTGGTGGAGTCTGTTTCAATATCAAGATGTACACAAAACTTCGGCAGCTTTGCCAAGGTGTGCATTTGTTATTGGGTTCTGTTTTATTCATCTCAAACTGTTTTAGAGGTGTTTTAACATTACTGCTTTAGGTAGGTTTTTATTGTTGTACAATGAAGATTTATTTATTTTTACTATACAATGATTAACCCTAGTCTTGGTCTAAACTGTAACAATGGTGAATCACTATTGGAAATTCTCTCCTTTTTCTCCAGGTTTAGGTTTAAAATATAAGTTATTTTTCATTTAACCAATTTTCTGATCAAGCACTGTAATTATTATAGTATCAGGTAACATCACCATGCAATTATTAAAAAGAACATGGCACTATTATTACATATAGAAAATATCAGATTTTTCTGTCAGTCAGATTTTTCAGGCTGGATAACCTGCACACAGAGAAACTGTGCATCTGCCTATACTGCATCATACAGGAAGTAACGTTTCTCACCTCTGGAACACCCATCTTCCTGCAAGCATCCAGGAAGTTCTCTACATTCCTCCGGCATTTAGCCATGCTGAGCTTGGGCTGGGTAGTAGAAGACAAGCACACACAAGCCACACAAACACACAGAGCATGATTATGATTTGGCACAGACAAGAACCTGCTGTCAATGTAGTGTTTGTGTGTGTGAACGCACTACTGCAGGTGAAGGAACATGGATAGTGGCCACCGAGCGAGGTCGAATATGATTGGCTAGATGACACAGCACTACTCCATCCATGAGGGAGGACCCAAGATCTTCAGGAAGAGCTACTTTCAATCTGCTCTCAATACTCTGTAATGACAAACACACAAACATGCATACAAGTGATACAGATCCTTTCATACTGATATTTAATTTTGGTTAGTAGTCTGGGACAATGTGGTGTGTAAACAATGTATTTGGCAAATATGGGCATATTCACACAAGGTTACTAGAACGTTGTATGTGTAGGTGTTTGTGGGTGTGACTGCTTACCTCTCTAAGCTGTTCCATGAGTTCCAGCTCTTCTCTAAGTTGCTCCATTTTCCTCCTCATGGTGAACTGAGGATCCACCGATTCCACATTCCTATGGGTCCTTAAGAACACTGCCACAAAGCAGAAACACCAGTGACTACACACATGCACAAACTTTAAAAAATAATTTGACAATTGGACAAACATCAGAAGGAAGTGTAGATCCACAAGCAAGGACAAAGAATCTCACCAAGAGCTTTTCCTTAAATCTCAGTTCCATGGGGAACTGTTCATTTGTCATGTTACTGTTGTACAGCCATCAATTAATTTCCACTTTATAAGAAAATGGAACTATTGGGATTACAGATTGCTTCCTGACAGTGCTTATTCAAGCATGCAAAACACAGGGAGGCAGGATTCCAGCTCTATACAGCAATGATGCATTGTCAGTTCTGGCCACACGAGGGCAACCATGAACAGCTATGGTACAGACAGACACTGGTAAGCAGGCTGCACTTTCAGTTCTATGGTGCTGCGCCACCATGCCGCGTGATTGATAGGTGAAAGTGACTACTGCTGAAGACCTCTTAGAGTGATTGGCTGGGGCCACAAGCCAAACTGAGAACCACTTATTTGTGCAGCAATTTGGCCATGTTTTTGATATCAAAGATGGAAAGTGAAAGTCACAATAAAACCAATAGAACTACATGAACAGATAGAATAAAGAATTGAAAGCTAGAAAAAAATTGAAAACTAGAATATAAACCAGCTGTAACTCTGTTTTTATTACTGCAATTACTGCAAAAGTACAGTTTTAATGTGTACAAAATTTGGAAAAAATGTGATTAGGTGGGAGGATGACTGTAAAAAGAAAGGGAGAAGACAGTACTGGGAAGAGTGAGGCAGAAGAAAGTACTGGGAAGAGTGAGGCACTGTACATGGAAGAGTGAGGCACTGTACATAGAAATACAAAATGAGAACAAACAGATGAAGGGATATGGAATGGGACGACTCTAATCTCTCCTGCTCTCTGGAGGAAGACGACTTAAAGACAGCAGAGCCTAGCTTCTCTCCCATTTCTGCCTCCTCCAAAGAACAGCACAACACAAAGATAGTATCTTAAGACTTACAGTGCAAGACTGTGTGTTTATGTGTGTGGTCATGGAGCTAGTTTTCCTAGAATACCCCAAAATTAGGCCAGCAAAACAAAAGCCCAGGCCTGAAAACAGATAGCATTCTAGTTCATACCTGAAGCCATAGTTTGGTCCTTAGCTCTGAAGAGAAACCTGAACATTACTCCCTATCCCCTTCAACTCTTAATTTCAGTTTAATCTATGTAGCACGTGATGCATGATGCATAACACAGTTTTTGTACCAACACCCCCCCACACACACACTGTAAAAATATTAGAAATAGAAATATTCTGTCACTAGATTTTAAAATACCAACCACAGAGGCACTCTCAACTCTAAAAGCCAAATATGCTGATGTGAAATATCTAAGTCAGTGATTAGCACATTATTCTACATCAGGCTTCAGCTTGGCAGCCTGATGGTGTCAGTATTAAACAATGAACACCAAAGAAGAGTCTAACACACCCACAACACCTCAACAGATAATTGACTAATTTGCCTATGGATCTTTGCATGTTAGTAGAATATGTTTATGTAGGTTTAGTTCATTTGAATTAATTTTCTGCTGAGCTATGACCCCTCCCCTGGGCTATGGCCTTTATATGTCACAGCAAGACTATAAATAAACAGAGCTCCATCTAAAACTAGCCTGCAACTATAAACTCTAACCTTGTGTGTGTGTGTGCGCATGTAAGTGAGTGCTCACATGAAAAAAATTAAGAGAAGACAATTTGTAAGAGGAGCAAAGAGGAGGAAATAATGTCACCAATTCCATAATCATTTAATTCAGGGATTTGTTGATTGGACAGCATGAAGTACCAGGCAAACCTCCATCATCTGGCCTATTAGGTCTATTATCCATGGGCAGGGCCTGTGTATGGGGGCTGAGGCAATTCTCGCTTGAGCAAAGCACAGAAAGCTGAGCTGAGTACAGGATGTGTGTTGTGTTGGTACACGGCTAGTGCAAGGCCATTCCATGAAACATAATAAAATTCCAGGAAACAAAGTGGTGATTCAGGCACTTGTCAGCAGAGGGGGAGGGATTAAAAAGCAATAGTCAGTGCATAAATAGGTAACAACACACAAACAGATTAAAGAGGCAACAGCAAGCAAAGTGTGAAATCTTTAAAATGCAAATGAACTGAATACACTTACAAAATGGTGTAAAGTTGGAGGCAAAGCATGGTGTAAATATAGCACAACAGATATTGAAAATATTTATATTATTTAAATGTTTATGTTAATAATGTTAGTGGCATGTTATAACGCTAATTTCATGGTATGATGTTTCTGTTTCTTAATGAACAACATGGCTAGAGCTAGCAAAAATGTTATGTATTACACAAAGGTCATGGCTATTCTTAATGTTAGTTGTTAATGCACACTAATACATGGAATACATTGTAAATGCTAGCGCAGGTGTTAGTGAGTCAAGCTGGAAGACACCCGAGTGATCCTAAACTTTTGGACAGAGGGTCAATATGTCAGACTGCACACCAACATAACAACATAACTGCACAACAAGTATACACTATGAGGAGCCAAGCTCCATGGAAGGAACACAACCTCACTCCACAGATGCAAGGAGCTCTTTGGAGGAGGATTTAACTTCAGCAGTTCAAAATCATGTCCAAAGCATGGCCCAATGTTTACCAGCATTCCATAAAAACATTCTCCTTCTGATCTCAGTCTTAAACATAGTAAGGCTTCCACCTAATAAAAGAAACCAACTAAATAACATTAACAGTACTTTAACATAGACTGATGTTTTGAGTTTCTATTTTGTAAAAACTCTATTTCTGCTCAACTGTTCCAGTACAGACAGCCTGTAACCTGGCTGGGTTGCGTGGTCATAGATGGAGCCAGGCTTACCTGATCTAGGTTTCAGGCCAAAAGGAGGTGAGCTGAATATGGGTGACAACATCTGGCTCTGGGCTTCATTCTGGAAAGTGGTAAAGACATAGCCTAACTCAGCTCAGGAGCTCAACAGAATGGTGTTCAACCTCACATTCTTTTTTATGAAGACAAAAAGCAGACTTACAAGTACACATATAAATTACATGCAAATGATAATCCCATACATAAAAACAAATGGAAAACACATTCATTAATTAAACCAGGGTAAAAAGATTTTTCTACTAACATTGATGTTGGGGTTTCACCGACTAATCCTTTAAGTGTCACGGTGGCTAGAAGGAGAGGCCACCAGAGGGCGCGTGTGTGGATGTGCAGTCATGGCAACGTTGCTCACACGCCCCCTAGCAACGCACCACTCCCTCTTTCTCAATCACCGCACTACTAGCACCTGTCACTTGTTACCTGTCGCACATTTAAGCCCACAGGTTACGCCATCCAGTGCTGCGCATTCTTTGAGCCTACGTCTGAGTACTGGCACTGGAAGGTGACGTCTCCGTGTGCTACTACATGCTAATAAGCACATTCAGAGTCGTAGCCATCAGTGTAGCCATACGTGTCCCAACCACCAGCTTGCAAACCATGCCAATCGACAGCGGACCAATAAGCATGGTGACAGGGTTAGCCGTCAGGACGCTAACCATGTTTGCCATCACCATGCGGCTTGTGTTAGCCGCCGCGGCATGACCGGTGAAAGGAGACGAAGACCACCTCCGCAGCCCAAAACTCTGATTGATTGGGGTTGATTGGGTTGATTGGGGACTCAGTCATCAGAGATGTTTGGAGCAAGAATATTAAGACCTTTTGCTTTCCTCGTATTACTGTCTGTGAAGTGATACCCATGATTCCACACATACTGCAGGATCATCCAGCTATGGAGCGTCTGATTGTGCATGTCGGCTCTAGCGACGTCTACAAACAACAGTCTGAGATTCTGAAACAGGATTTTAAACATCTGCTCGACATTCTGGAGTTTTCCCAGTCTGAAGTGTTCATTTCCGGGCCGATACCAACTGCACGCCTGGGCAGTGGTCATTTTACCAGACTGCTGGCTCTAAACAGCTGGCTCGCGACAGCCTGTGCACATCGGAAGGTAAACTTCATTGACAATTTCAACATCTTTTGGAGACGTCCTGAACTTTTTAAACCTGATCGGCTTCACCCAAACAAAGCCGGGACTCGAATGCTTGTGGATAATCTACTGTATGGAATGACTCACATGCGGAACTTGCACCCAACCACCAGCAATGTCAGTCACAGGAGCTCACCGTCTCCTGTCAGGGAATCTGTTCACTGTCTCAGAGGTAAACTCCAGGAGATTGATGAGGTTCTGCAACACTACAGTCCACGGTCTTGCAGGAACTCACCTACCTCTCCTGTACACTCAGTGAATCCTCAGGTCTGACACACTGGAATCCATGCTCCTAGTCAGTGTTACATTCCAGTTCTTTTAAATAGCCGGTGGCATGGCTCTCAGAATCAGAACAAAAATGTTATCAGAAGAAAAACAAGACATTGTAACAAACAAAATTTGATCCCAGTAAAATGTACAAGTAATGTAAGCCTTGTTAATCAACCACATCAGGTCTTCAAAGTCTCCCAACTTAATGTCCGCTCACTCACAAACAAGTCTTTTATAATAGCTAAACTAATTGAAGATTATTGTCTGGACTTTCTTTTTCTAACAGAGACTTGGCTTGATAGCAATGGAGCAGTGGTTCTAAATGAAGCTTCTCCCCCAAATTTTAACTATTTTAATGTTTCTCGAGAAAATAAGAGGGGTGGTGGTGTTGCATGTTTTTATCATAAAGCATTCAGCTGTAAGCAGATTTCATTAGGTGAATATCCTACGTTTGAGTATCTGGCAGTACAACTGAACAGTACTCATACAGTTCTATTAATTGTTATCTATCATCCTCCCAGACTACATACAGACTTTCTTGAAGATTTTGCTGAAATGCTTTGTAGGATCTTAGTTGATTTTGATTATGTCTTAATCACTGGGGATTTTAACATCCATGGATATACCCACAAATCAAATCACCTCTGAGTTCATGAGGATGCTTAACTCTTTTGATCTCATGCAACATGTATCAGGTCCAACTCATAGGCATGGCCACACGTTAGATTTGATTATTTCTAAATGCATAGATGTTAATAATACTATAATTACTGATGTTGCAATCTCGGATCATTTTGGTGTATTTTTCAATGTGTCATTACCTATTAGAACACTTTCGGTGAAAAGCGCACAATAACCAAGCGTTATCTCAGTGCTGGCAGTGCCGTGGCCTTCACGGACATGATACAGTCCCTCCCTCCCTCTTAGAAACAGGGAGTGAACTAGTTGAAACATTCACTCACAGAGTTAGGAACTGTATTGATGTTGTGGCACCGCAGGTAATTAAAACCACTTCTGGTAGAATTAAGATGCCCTGGAGAAACACTCCATCTATTGTAAAACTTAGGCAAGATTGCAGGCAGGCTGAGAGACGCTGGCGAAGGTCAAAATTGGAAGTACATTTTGATATTTATAAAACAACACTGAATAATTACAACAGTGAAGTAAAATCAGCACGGAAAAACTACTTCTCTACTTTGATTGATTCATCCAAAAATTCAGCTGTCTTATTCAGAAGTATAGACCGGCTAGTAAACCCCACTTCCCGTGTCTTCCCTGAATCTGTCTCAGTTGAAAAATGTGACGAGTTTGCAATATTTTTTTAGAGACAAGATAACTAGTATAAGGGAGAACATAGCAACAAGCACAAATACACCATCAACCTTGATACCAGTTACGCAACCTAACTGTTATATGTCTGATTTCCAAGAAGTTGACATGATAACACTAATTGATGTGATTTCATCACTAAAATCTTCTACATGTGAACTGGACCCTTTACCAACATACTTTTTCAAACAGGTTCTGAGCTCATTATCTAATGATGTTCTAATGATTGTTAATCAGTCTCTCCAACTGGGACATTTCCCTAATATTCTTAAAACTGCAGTGGTTAAACCACTACTAAAGAATAGAAATCTTGATCCAACAATTCTCAATAATTATCGACCTATATCTAACCTTCCTTTTCTTAGCAAAATCATTGAAAGAGTTGTGTCAACCCAGTTGAATGATTATGTTAAAATAAACCAAATAAATGACACTTTTCAGTCTGGTTTCAGAGCTCTCCACAGCACTGAAACAACACTAGTTAAGGTAGTAAATGACCTGAGATTGAATAAAGATGCAGGTAAACTCTCAGTCCTTTTTCTGCTAGATTTAAGTGCCGCTTTTGATACTGTTGATCATGAAATACTTCTTGATCGACTACAGAGCTGGGTAGGCCTTAGTGGCTTAGTTTTAGAATGGTTTAGATCGTATCTAACTGGGCGCGAGTACTATGTTGCATTAGGTACTTCTTCCTCCACACATCAAAAAATAACTTGTGGGGTACCCCAAGGATCAATTCTTGGGCCTTTACTGTTCAACCTATATATGCTTCCATTACCACATATCATTAACAAACATGGCATTAGTTATCATCAATATGCGGATGACACTCAATTAGCTCACTGTTTGAGTGCATAGGTGATATACAGACATGGATGTCTGACAATTTTCTGCAATTAAATAAAGAGAAGACAGAGGTTCTTGTTCTTGGTAGTGACTCACAAAGGGAAGATGTTCAGACCTATTTAAATCAAATTAATCTGAAAGCCAAACAATATGTTAAGAACTTGGGCGTCACTTTTGATAATGAGCTAAGCTTTAAATCACACATCATGACCACATGCAAGACAGCTTATTTTCACCTCGAAACATCGCTAAGGTCCGAGATATGCTCTCTCCTGCTGATAGTGAAAAACTTGTCCATGCATTTATCACATCAAGGCTTGATTATTGTAACGCTGTCTTATCTGCTCTCCCAAAGAGCTCGATTTCTCAGCTACAGCGAGTTCAGAATGCTGCTGCAAGGGTCCTGACCCGCACGAAAGAAGGGGATCATATTACACCTGCGCTCCACTCACTGCACTGGCTACCTGTCAGCTTTAGAATAGATTTTAAGGTTCTGGTGATGGTTTTAAATGTCTTCATGGTCTTGCTCCTCTTTACCTCAGTGAAATGATAGTTAGATATGTTCCAGTCAGGTCTCTCAGGTCGTCAAACAGTAATCTACTGGTGATTCCTAAAAGCCGATTAAAGATTGGTGAGGGTGCCTTCAGCCGTTATGGCCCAAAACTCTGGAACTCTCTTCCTGAGGAGCTCAGAGACATTTCATCCCTGCATAGCTTCAAGAGGGGTCTTAAAACCTTCCTGTTTAAATCTGCTTTTAGTTAAGCTATGTATGTTGTACCAGGTTTCCATTTTATTTCCATTCCATTTTATATATCATTTTATTTAGTTACATTTTATGTTTGTTCTAATTACTTTAATAGTTCTATTTATTATCTTAAGAATTTGTCATTTTATTACCTTTATTTTATTACCTATTATTACCTGTTTGTTTATTTTGTTTATTTTATTTCATTTCATTTTATTTATTTTTTATTATTTATTTTAATCTCTGCTTCATTTTAATGTTTTGATTTATTTAACCTGTAAAGCACTTTGAGTTGCATGTATGCATGAAAGGTGCTATACAAATAAAGATTATTATTATTATTATTATTATTACTACGTTGGTGATCCGTCTGCATCCTCCTCAGCTCTCGTTATTACTCTTTTGTTTTTGCATTGCCGATAGGCCTGAGTATTTTTGTTGCTGTTTAGAATGGATAATAAATCCTTTTGCCCGCAACCCCTGTCTCCTGCTGTCCCTGAACAAACATTACATTAAGTAGATAGAATTTATTTAATCTTAAATCATTAATTAAAATTAGTCAAATTCAAAGTAAACCAGAATCACAATATTGAGTTCTCAACTAAAAGTAATTAATTGTTTGGTATCTGAAGGATTAAACTATGAAATCTTTGGAGATTTTGGCAACAACCACTTTTTGAAGGACAACACAGACAACTTGGTGAAAAACAGTACTGTCACGGTGAGGGAGGCTCCCCCTCCCGGTCACCTACGGCACAGCGGCAGTTGTCCTGTTGTTGCGTTGTGTGTGTCCCTCAGGTGGGTGGGGCTTATTAGCTCCCTCACCTGATGGTCGTTTGTTTGTCTATATATGCCTTGTCTTTGTACCAGTTGACTGCTTGTTATTATTTCCTTAATTCGGAGCAGTGCACGGGTTGTTGGTTTGCGCACTTTAATTATTAAATCCCTCTTTTTCTCTGAGACTTGGCGTGATCGCTTCCTTTTTGTTCGCACTCCCTGCCCGTCACAAGTACATTTATTCAAAACCAACTATTCTAAAACACAAACAGCATCAACAACAAGGATCAGTATATTTACAGTGAATACATCTAGTGTGTGAATTAATGTGTAGAAAGGGGAGGAGAGTAAATGTGTATGTGTGCACGCTTGTGCGAGCATGTGCTTGAGGAAGCAGGTTTTGTAATTTCAGTTCTCCTATGGAGAACAAAGCAACTTAATTGGTGGCGACTTTAAACAGTAGAGCAGCGTGGCAGTATGTTAATGAGCTCATCGGGTTTATTCTAAGTGTAATGGCGCTGTTAACTAAATTAATGTGGTGTGTCTGAGCCTGGGGAAGACTATATCAGTTGTGTTAATAAAGAAATGAGGAGGTTGCATACACAGCAAAGTTGAACACAAAAACATTGAGAAAGTATTAACTAAAACTTGGTTAAGTCCACAGTTCAAATAACTATTCCCTTTTTAAACTATGCCCAGCAGTTAGACTCTCACATGTTGAGGATTTCAGGTGGTTTTGTCATCCTCTCTGAATTCTTCTGGAATTTGGAGGGAATTTCCACCACAAGTTCCTTGTTGATAAAAAGTGACGTTGTCCAGGTGTCCTGGTAATCGTCCTTCTGGTTATGAAGTCCAGGAATGTGAGTCTCTTCCACAGTTTTACGACAGGGAATTGATTGCCTTTGTTTCAGTCCATGTGGCCGCTTTAGCAAGTTTGATGGAAGTAGTTCGGGTGAATATGTTGCCGCGGTAATGTTGATCAATCGGTTGTTAGATTACACCGTAACTTGTCCTTGTTAATTAAGAAATACGACTTTCAGTTTTTTGCTGTTAATCGTACTAAAGATTGCATGGCGGAACCCCTGTTAAATAGGTCTAACGTCGGTGCAGATCAAATCATAGAGAGATGACCTCTCTTAAATAGGTCTAACCTCGGTGCAGATCAAACCAGAGAGAGAGAGAGATGGTTCTGCTGATCAAGGTATTTAAACACCTGAATTCCACGTACTTTAGACACAATCTTTCTTCCGTCGAAGCAAGCTTGTTCAATGTATTGCCAGTGGTACTGGCAGCTGCTGGTTTGGCATTTCACCTACATTGATCTCTGGATGATGTGTTAATGAGGTTAAATGAATTTGCATATGATCTGTTAACACAGATTTTCATAATTTAATCTTTTTTTAAAGATGGCAATGTGAAAACCTTTTTCATTTTAGCTCACAATACATTATGCTAATATGAAAGCTGCACTTCTCTGGAATTTGTGAATGTGGCAACTCCACACAGACAGAAAACTCCAAAGAGATTTAGCAGCATGAACTGCATTCTTAGGCCTGGAAAGTTCAACTATCTAAACTAATAGTATATGAAAATATTATAACACCTATGTAGTTAACCCACTACTGCTGAAGTGCTGAGTGCTGAAACCAAAATTTTTTGGCAAGAAATCATGCAGAACATCTCCAAGTCTGTTTCTCAGGGAAATGTTACTTACTTTTTCCACTGGCTGACAGTCATCTTCTGACAACTTCTGACAGATCATCTCATCCTATAAGGAAGAGAAAAGAGCAACATAGGTCTCCTATGACTATGAACTGGAATCTAATTCCAAGAAAATAACAGAAAAAACAAAAACTGACATGTTGAACCAATAACAAACTGGGGTAACAAAGCAAATCTTGGAACATGTGTGGTAACTGCAATTTTATTCGGCCACCCCAAACTTGCTTTCTCCCACATACAGACATGCTGAATGACACACAATGAGTCTGTATTGTCTCCTCCATGGATCACCACCTTATCGTGGTGGAGGGGTTTGCGTGCCTATGTGATCCTAGGAGCTAGGTTGTCGGGGGCAATGCCCCTGGTAGGGTCTCCCATGGCAAATTGGTCCTAGGTGATGGGCCAGACAAAGAGTGGTCCAAAAACCCCAATGGAATTTAAAAACAGGACCCAGATACCCTTGCCCGGATCAGGGTTACCGGGGCCTCACCCTGGAGCCAGGCCTGGGGGAGGGGCTCCTCGGCGAGCGCCTGGTGGCCGGGTCTCTACCCATGGGGGTACAGCCCGAAGGAATTACATGGGTTCACTCTCCCATGGGAGACCTGGGGAGAGGTAGTACTAGGGGTTCGGTGCATTGTGGTTTGGGCGGTGGCCGAAGGCGGGGGCCTTGGCGTACCGACCCTCGGTTACTGAAGCTGGCTCTTGGGACATGGAACGTAACCTCTCTGGGTGGGAAGGAGCCTGAGCTGGTGTGTGAGGCTGAGAGATACCAACTAGATATAGTTGGGCTCACCTCCACACACAGTTTGGGTTCTGGAACCAATCCTCTAGAGAGAGGCTGGACTTTATTCTTTTCTGGAGTTGCCCAGGGTGAAAGGCGGAGGGCTGGAGTGGGCTTACTCATAGCTCCCTGGCTCGCTGCCTGTGTTGGGGTTTTCCCCAGTAGATAAGAGGGTTGCTTCCCTGCGCCTTAGGGTCGGGGAACGAGCTCTGACTGTTGTTTGTGCTTATGCACCGAATGGCAGTTCGGAGTACCCGGCCTTCTTGGAGTCCTTGGAGGGGGTACTGGAAGGTGCCCCTTCTGGGGATTCCATTGTTCTGCTGGGGGACTTCAATGGGCAATGACAGTAGGACCTGGAAGGGCGTGATTGGGAGGAACGGCCTCTCCGATCTGAACCCGAGTGGTGTTCTGTTATTGGACTTCTGTGCTCGTCACAGCTTGTCCATAACGAACACCATGTTTGAGCACAGAGGTGTCCATAAGTGCACATGGCACCAGGACACCTTAGTTCGCAGTTCGATGATCGATTTTGAAATTGTATCGTCGAACTTGCGACCGTGTGTCTTGGACACTTGGGTAAAGAGAGGAGCTGAGCTGTCAACCGATCACCACCTAGTGGTGAGTTGGATCAGATGGCGGGCGAGGATGCCGGACAGACCTGGCAGACCCAAACGTACTGTGAGGGTTTGCTGGGAACGCCTGGCAGAGGAACCTGTCAGAAAGGTCTTTAACTCCCACATCCGACAAAGCTTTGACCGCATCCCGAGGGAGGCCGGAAACATTGAGTCTGAGTGGGCTTGGTTCCGTGCCTCTATTGTCAATGCAGCAGATCGGAGCTGTGGCCGCAAGGTTGCCGGTGCCTGTCGTGGCGGCAATCCCCGAACCCGGTGGTGGACACCTCGGGTAAGGGAGGCCGTCATGCTGAAGAAAGAGTCCTATCGAGTGTATTGGCCCGTGGGACTTTGGAGGCAGCAGACAGGTACAGGGGGGACAAGCGGATCGCGGCTTTGACTGTCGCAGAGGCAACAACTCGGGTGTGGGAAGAGTTTGGTGAGACCATGGAAAGTTACTTTCGATCGGCTCCGAGAAGGTTCTGGCAAACCGTCAGGCAACTCAGGAGGGGAAAGCGGTTCCCGACCAACACTGTATACAGTGGGGCTGGGGATCTGCTGACCTCGACTGGGGATGTCATTAGGCGGTGGAAGGAATACTTCCGAGGATCTTCTCAATCCCACCATCACGTCTTCCATAAAGGAAGCAGAACCAGAGGACTCGGACGGGGGTTTGCCCATCACTAGGGTTGAGATGACCAGGGTAGTTGTGAAACTCCTTGGTGCCAAGGCTCCGGGGGTGGATGAGATCCGTCCTGAGTTCCTTAAGGCTCTGGATGTTGTGGGACTGTCTTGGTTGACACGTCTTTGCATCGCGTGTACATCGGGGGCAGTGCCTCTGGATTGGCAAACCGGGGTCGTGGTTCCCCTTTTTAAGAAAGGTCTGGTAAGGTCTATGCAGGGGTTCTGGAGAATAGTCGAATGTCAGTTGCAAGAGGAACAATGTGGGTTCCGTCCTGGTCGTGGAACACTGGACCAACTTTTCACCCTTGCGAGGGTCCTAGAGGGTGCATGGGAGTTTGCTCAACCAGTCCACATGTGCTTTGTGGATTTGGAAAAGGCATTCGACCGTGTCCCTCGGGGATTCCTCTGGGGGGTACTCCGGGAGTATCGGGTACGGGGCCCGTTGCTACGGGCTATCCAGTCCCTGTACAAACGGAGCAGGAGTTTGGTTCACATGGCCGGCAGTAAGTCAGACTGGTTTCCGGTGGGAGTTGGACTCCGCCAAGGCTGCCCTTTGTCACCGATTCTGTTCATAACTTTTATGGACAGAATTTCTCGGCGTAGCCAAGTGGCGGAGGGGGTTCGGTTTGGTGGCCTCAGGTTTCCACGCCTTCTCTTTGCAGATGATGTGGTCCTGTTGGCATCATCAGGCCGAGACCTACAGCTCTCGCTGGATCAGTTTGCAGCCGAGTGTGAGATGGCCAGGATAAGAATCAGCACCTCTAAAACTGAGACCATGGTACTCAGTCAGACAAGGGTGGAGTGCCCTCTCTGGGTCGGGAGTGAGTCCTTACCTCAAGTGGAGGAGTTTAAGTATCTCGGGTTCTTGTTCATGAGTGAGGGAAGGATGGAACGAGAAATTGACAGGCGGATCGGTGCTGCGGCAGCAGTATTGCGGTCGCTGTACCGGACCGTTGTGGTGAAGAGAGAGCTGAGCCAAAAGGCAAAGCTCTCAATTTACTGATCAATCTACGTTCCGACTCTTACCTATGGTCACGAGCTCGGAGTAGAGTCGCTGCTCCTCTACGTAGAGAGGAGCCAGCTGAGGTGGTTCGGGCATCTGGTTCGGATGCCACCTGGGCGCCTGCCTAGGGAGGCGCTCTGGGCATGTCCAACTGGGAGGAGGCCCCGGAAAGACCCATGACACTCTGGAGAGATTATATCTCTCGGCTGTCCTGGGAACGCATTTGGTATCCCCCCCCAGAAGAGCTGGAAGAGGTGGCTGGGGAGAGGGAAACCTGGGCCTCTTTGCTTAGGCTACTGCCCCCGCGACCCGGACCCGGATAAGCGGAAGAAAATGGATGGATGGATGGATGGATGGAGTCTGTATTCTCATATTCAATATGGAGTCTGTACTCTCATATACATTGTTCTCTCTTTCATTCTTTTTGTTCTCCTTTTCTCCCTCTGCCCATATCCTTTCATCTTTCTTTCTGACCTCAAACTAGTTTGTAGGAAAATAAACATCTATTCAAATCCACCAAAAAGCTTAAAAGCTGCTCTATTAGTCAGTGAGGTACTGGGGTTCCACAAACATCATTTTACCACACTGTCAATATGCAACTAAAACAATTTAGATCATGGTAAATAATGGGTCATTACATGAAATTGCAAATTTACAACTGTCAAAGTGCATGAATCAAATCACTCACGTTAAAGGACATACTTGAATGAAACAATGAACCTATTTCTAGTGTTTTCCATAAATTTGTTTCATGCCACCACCCTGAAATGCTATCTGACATCTTGGTTTCCAATGATGCATGAGTTAAGTTGATCTAGAGCATGGTTTCTAGACCTGATCTAGGTTCTCGACATAGATCAGGTTTACAGGTTACCTCTTGGGCCCTGTGGCAGGTGTACTGCTTGCAGGCGATCTGGGCCTCCAGACGGGCCCGTTCTAGAATGTACTGTCTCTTCCTCTGGAACTCCCAGCCTTCGTCATGGCCCTTCAGTAACACAACACCCCACAAAACTCCTCATAGCTACACTTCATTAAACAGCAAAGAACTCTACACTGCAAATGGAATGAAACAGCCAGTGAAACATGCAGTAGAATAAAAATGGTAGCAGGTATAAGAATATAGTCTATTATTCATATAACTGCAGCACACTAAAACCTAAAGTGAAAAACACTACGTGATAAACGAACAATACAAATACATTGCAAAGTGCCCTGAGAATTTCTTTAACTAGTATGCAACTACTAGATTTCTAACAGAAGCTAAAGCTCAAAACATCAACACAAGAACCCAAGTCAGCATAACATCAAACACAACTACCCACAGACCACACATGCTACAACTACACACACCAATGGAGGTTACTGGAGTTTATTAATGATTTTGCAAGCTGTTTTAAGGCCCGATACTTCTTAGCAAAGGCCAGACTATTTGGTTCCACACCTATGATGGATTCCTGAAGTGAACAGAATGAACCATCTTACACGTCACTTGAGTGATATTACACAATATGTGATATTCTTCCTTCTTGTCGTGATTATTGTAACTGTATTCATGGCAATCTAAAATATCTAAAATCTATAAAGTCTATAACAAAAATCTAGTGAGAGCTGATGTCTGAGCTGCTGCAGGGGCAGAACCAGACACTGTAAAACATTTAGGGTTTAGCCCAAACCAAGGAGGCACATTTTTTGCTTGTTTATTTTTTATCTTAACTTAGAATCACAACAGTAACTTTATGCTTAAAATAAGGATAGCTTATTGTTATTAATTCAATAAATTCATTACATTCATAACAGGTATTCTAAAATAACCATGCATGTGAAATGTTATTCCTTTGCTTGTTTTTGCATTTCTTTCCTTAGAACACCAAAAAGCAGCACACAAATCTAGAACCATTTGAACAGGTCAGAACAACCCTGCAAGACAGCAGCACAGATGCATCTCTCAAGTGCCAACGCTGTATCTACTGTATAGGTTCAGTCAAATGAGCTAGTTAGCTTACAAACTACTGGTAGATAATGTTAGCTCGTTTCCACAGCAATCCATTAGGGTTAGTCACTTGACCTACTGGTAATAGCCTAAGCGTTACAGCTGCTGATTCACAAACCTGAAAAAAATTTTCCCCAGTGTACTGGTCAATCCTTATGCAGCCACAGGAGAACCACTTTCTGTACAAGACAGCTGAAGTGGACTCCTATCGGAAAACGTTATTATGTCCATGGCAAGCTAGCTAACATACTCACTAAGTAACATACTGAACACACACCAGACAATGACAATGACAATGACAATGTTAGAGCAAACTCATGTATATCTTCCGTGTGTGTCTTGGTTTGTGTGATCGTTTGTGTCATTCGTGTTATTCGTCGTACCTGTCTCTTGTGCTGCATTTGTTTCTTGTTGTCTTCAATGTATTTAAGTGTGTGTGTTGTCTTTTTCAGTCTTTCTTTGACTTTGTGTATGACTTCGTTTCACTGCTGTGTTTTGTGTAATAATAAACTGTTACATCTTTAAAGAATGCTCTCTGCTTGGCATCCTTCCTCACAAGCCTCACATGGTACAGAAAGACTGACCTTCAGGATGCCCAAAGACAAGCATGGCAGGAAAGGCAGGAGGTTTCCTTTTCCTTTCCTCCCCCTCCTGTTAGCTCCCGCAAAAGGAGAGCTGACAAAGCTGTCAAGGTGGTCCGGTTCGTGAAGGACTGCCTGGCTAGCTTTCGATGCACTAGACAAGCAATTCAGGGAAAGTCTAGCCAGCCACCAAGGTGTTCTCCTCTGCGGCCACCCAGCATCCTCTGAGGTGGCCGGGCACAGTACAACCTCTCTCTCTTCTCGCTCACCTCTAAGGGGGAAGAGAAGGAGGAGCCTGTCCAAAGGTATACTTCCGGCTTTCAGGCATACTTCTGGTCGCACTCCCTTGTTCCTGCACTCCCTGATTTTAGCTTAGCTTCTCTGTCTTGTCTCAGTACCCTGACACTGCTCTTCGAATTTCAAACAGGAAATATGGAATTGATTAAGTGGTCTCTCAACGCAATTGATACTATATTTTCCACAAACAGGCATGGGGTAGGAGAACCCACATGTCCGGACGTAACGTTCTCAACTGGATATGTGCTAGACTCGTGGGTGATGTGGCGCAGTTTGTGTCTCGCACCTCTCTCCCTGGAAAACATTGAGGATGTGTATCTATTTGGAACTTTGATCACTGGGTTTCTGCTGATTGGATTAGTCATTGCCCTGGTGTATCGGGAAATTAAAAGAGTGGAGTCAGTTATTGATTGCCTGCAGAAATTGCCTAACATGATTGATGTGATGGGTACAGCTGTCGGAACGCAGACTGTGACTTTAAGTAAAAGCATGGATTCGATCATGGAGAGGCTCACAGCTCTACAGACGAAGTTGGATCAGTTTTACCTAACATCATGTTTACAGCAGCATTACATTTTCTAGCATTAGTTTATTGATTAATTGTCAGGGGTGCGGTCAGCACCCGTGCCCACCAGAGGGCGCCATCGACATATACCTCCCAGGACCGCCAGAGGGCGCCTTCACCCGAGTACTAGCTCACCTGAACATTATTACGCCAATTAAGTGGCGCTACTTGAGGACCTCGGTCCCAAGTCTCTTTGCGAAGTATTGCCTCGTTCTCTCGTGTCATTACCAAGCGTTGTACTAGTTACCTTCTGATTGCCTTTTGTTACTGACCTCTGCATTTCTCTGTACTACGTCTACTGCCTTTGGATTATCCCTCTTGTACCTCTGCCTCGTGTGAATGCTACTCCGGTATTGTGACCTCCTGCCTGTTATACGACTACTCCTCTCTCGTCTCGCCCTCTCGGGCTGCTGCCCGTTCATACCCCTCTGGGGTTCTGATATATGTATATCTATCTATATTATTCATTAAATATACTAACGGCTATCTGCGTATGGATCCTTCTCTGCCTCCTGTGCCCCAGTCGTCACATTAATCTCTTTACTGATCAACTGCTTTGCACTAAAGTTTCTTACCGGCAACAGAGAAGTTATTGAGCACATTATGATACATGCAGAAATGCAGAGTCATGGTAGAACAGGAACTCAGAATGAAAGCGTGCAGCTGCAGGCTGTATGAACTCTGGAGAGAAGGAGCTCATCCTAAATGAGCTGATAAGAGAAAGTAGGTCCATCTATGGTTTTGTAATGGTCATCTTTACTGAACAAATAGAAGAAAAACAGGTTCATATATGGTATGAAAATGTAGCAAGGGACTCATGATCTGGGTGGAGTAACAATATATAAGTAACAGCTTCGAGTGTTAAACTTTGAATCTTACTCCCTGCTAGAGGAGCACACTGCGCTGTGCTGTAAGATTCCTTGATATATGGTTGGAATGCATAAGACTGGTACTGGTCATTATTTTCTCATCAACGAAAATGCTGCGCCGGAAAAAGACAGAATGCAACAGTGCCCAAACAAAATTCTCCCTGAAGGTCGTCATCTTGGTTACCTGCTCCTTCCCCCACATAGAGACTGTCTAAGGATGACTCTCACTTTCCACCGTGAACTCTGACACAAAAACTGTGCCAGGCCTCTGGTTCCCCCATCCACCGTCTAGATGAACATAGCTCTCGCTGCTTGATTGTCTATGTCACCAGCAATGCTTATATGTGCTATGGGGATTTTGCCTAATGTTATCTCTCTATCTTTCCCCTCCATCTGTGAACGGCAGCGTGTTTCTGACGCAGCGGCCGCTCTGGGATTGCGGTGCTTTACACCGAGGCCCCAGAGGACCGCATTTCATTGCCTTGTACTTGTGACAATGTGCAATGACAATAAAGTTGAATCTAATCTAATCTAAAATAGTACGCTCCTCAAGGAGTGGAGGAGGAGCCTGACCACTGCAGGGGAGCTGCAGGTTTCATTGAGGGGGGAATAGAGAACTCCTCCCAAAGAGTCTGATGAATGCGGCAGAGCAGCCCCGGCGCCCGAGAAGGGAATTCTCTGAGCCCTCCACCGAGTTCCCTGAGTACTCGGAGTGCAGTTTAGAAAGGGGGGGTCCCTCCACACAGAGGAGATGAGATGGAGGAGTTCTCCAGTGCTGGTAGTTTTGTGCTCTAGCCCTGTTGCAGTTCTGCCACTGGGCACTCTGGGAGGAGCTGCCCTTGGTGGGGGGAGTCTGTCACAGTACAGCCCCTGACCTCTCATTATTGTGTTGTGTGTACGTATTTGTGTTCGTCTGTATACGGTCACTTCCGTATGTGTCTTGGGTTGCGTGTTCATCTTGATTTCAAGTTTAATTATTTTTTCTTAGCTAAGGCTAGTACCTAGTATTTTTTGTTATTGTTTAAATTATACTGTTCTAAAGTAGAGTCATCTCCATATAGTATGGAATATTAATATTAATCTGTTAGGCTTGCAATATATCTAACCACCTCTCTCCAGAATTGTTGGACTGGTGTACACAGCCAGATTGCATGAAGATAAGTGACCTGGGAGTCCAATGAACATTGCCTACAGACATCCAATTCTGGAAGGTTGATTTTGTACATCTTATTTTGTGTAATATATGTTCTGTGGAGAGTATTGTATTATATTAACTGTATATTCTTATATACATATACTGTATATTCTTATATATATTAATATACATATACTGTATATTCTTATATATATTAACTGTATATTCTTATATATTTCTGACAGAACTAGAAAAGTTGATCATATTAGCCCGGTCTTATCAGCCCTGCACTGGCTTCTGGTTAAATTCCGTATTGATTTTAAAATTCTTCTACTGACCTACAAAGCACTGTACGGGCAGGCTCCTGATTACCTCCAAGATCTTATCTCCAATTATGAACCCAAACGTCCACTAAGATCACAGGGTGCTGGCCTCTTATTATTTCCAACAATTAATAAGGTAACAGCAAGGAGAAGAGCCTTTTCTTACAAGGCCCCCCCAACTATGGAAAAACCTTCCAGAATGTGTCCGTGACTCTGACACAGTCTCAACCTTTAAGTCTAGGTTGAAAACTTAATTATTTAGTTTAGCAATTGGTAATTAATGTGGCCCCTTATGTTTACATTTTCTCTGTCCCACATATAATCCCATACAGAACTAATTGTCCCTCTTTTCTCTTTCCAAATGGCTGCCCTCCTACCCAAGAAATACTAAGATGAGGAGAGACGAGGCGTTGCTGCTATCCACCCTGGACTAGCCACCTCCTGCCTAACCAGCTATGGATGAAGTATCAACCTACTGCCCTGGCCCCTCTCACCACCCCAATTTCTCCCTTGCTATGATTATATCGCCACAGCCCTGGACTACTATTACTGACAACCACGAAGGCTAGGACTCTTAAGAATTTACATAGAGACACATAACTTCTTTGTTTATCTATCTGTGTAATTATTGTTGTCATGGTGACTGGCATTGGCCAGAAGAGGATGCCACCCCCTCCCTCCTGAGTCCTTGTTCCTCTGAAGGTTTCTTTCTTATGCTCTTAGGGAGTTGTTCCTTGCCACTGTCGCCCTTGGCTTGCTCATTGGGGGCCTGGACTCGGACACTTGTAAAGCTGCTTTGAGACAACTGTTGTAAAAAGCGCTATATAAATTAAATTTGATTGATTAACTCTGTCAAATGCTGTATCAAGGGACACTAAACTTCAGAAAGGTCAGAGAGGATGATCTGAAAGGAGCTTGGTGATCACATACAAACATCAAAAATACACAAAGTCACATACACAAAGAAAACATTACCTTGGGTGTTGTCTGTCCATCATTTTCCTGTCCACTGAGAAGAAAAAAGGATGAAAAAGAGGGGCCTCAAACTGTTGTAGTAATAATAACAATAACAACAATAACAACAACAATAAAAAAGAAGACATTCATTTTATATTCTATCCATCTCATACTCAAGGTTACATTAAAAAACAAACCAAAAATAGTTAAAGAGATATCTTTTAAAGAAGGATAGATGTTATGTCTTCCATTGTTTTGGGGGCATGACACTGAAAGATCAGTCCTTGACAGGGAACAGTCTGAATTTAGGAACAGAGAAGACGAGCAGGTAGGGCAGTAAGTAGGCAGAGTGCAGAGATCTGTATGTGTGTAACGGTGGGCTCCGCCCCCCGCCCCTGTTTTGGTTTTGTGTTCACGCCCTGTCTTCCGTTGTCATGGTTTCCCTTCTGTGTTTCCGTATTGCGTGATCATCGTCAGCTGTGTCTCGTTTCGTTTTGTGTATTTATATTTCCTGGTTGTCTCTTGTCCTTTGTGGGTTATTGTAAATGTCGCGGTGGTTCGTATGTCAATATTACGGTTGTGAATGTTTGTTGTCGTTTCTGACTAATTCCATGTTCTCATATGGTTATGCTTCGCTCGCTTGTGTATTTACGTGTTTGGTCATTTAGCTTCGGTCCTGTATACATGTTATGTATTCCCTAGCTTCCTGGTTTAGGTCTCGTTCTTGTGTTTCGTAATGTCACTTCATGTAGTCGTGTCTCTGGTTATTCTCCCTGGTCCTTCCTGTGTTCAATATTATTGTTGTGCTGTTTCCCCCGTGTTCGCGTGTGCTTTGTGTTATGGTTTCATGTTACGTTACTCATCTGTGGTTACCCTGTCCGTTTAGTTTAATAGTTGTTGCTCAGTCGTCTTGGCTCTCGTTCAAAGTGTGCTCTGTGTATTGTTAGTTCGTCCTTGTGTATTGTTTATTAAATATATCTCTGTTTCTCCCGTACGTTCGTTTTAGTCTCCGTTCCTAGTTTATGTAAAAATCCTACGTGCTCCTGCGCCTGCGTCACACCCCGTCAGTGTTAGACCGTGACAATGTGAGCACAAAGAGTCTAAAGCAAATATGTAGTGGGACATGTATCCAGTATAATTCAAACAAGATTGGGGTGAAATAGGAAGATTTTTTTTAAGTTAGCAATTTGCCAATTGTAATTTTCACCCAAATCGGAATTTGTTTTCTGCATTTAACCCATCTATGCACTAAGAACACACACACATTAGTGTATACTAGCGGGCTGTGAGTATACACATGCCTAGAGCAGTGGGCAGCCCTAGCTCCGGTGCCTGGGGAGCAGTTGGGGTTATGTGCCTTGCTCAACAGCACTTCAGTCATGGCTTAGCTGGAAATCGAACCTATGTCCCTCCTATCACAAGATTGGCTTCCCTACCTCTACATCGTGGCTGCCCCAAATATATCAATGGAGAGCACGAATGCAGTCCCCCACTACCAGAAATTATGCAGTCAATATTCCTGCAATTGGGGATTTCCCAAGGGTCAGCACATCCGAAGTTTGAAGGCTGAGCCTAACCTTGGTCTTGTCCCTGCCAGGTAAGTATCTTATTATCTTATCTCAGGGGTCGGGAACCTATGGTTCGTGAGCCAGATGTGGCTCTTTTGATGACTGCATCTGCCTCGCAGATAAACCTTATCTGACACAATGTTTCATAACACAATAACTAATGAATAATTCCGCTGACTTTTTAAAGTAAAAACGTTACAGAAATCACAGTGTTAAAAAAAAAAGTTCAAAATAAAAACATTCTCATGCATGTTCATCCATACATCTATTTTCTACCTAACGTGTTCAGGGTTGTGGGTAGCTGGAGCCAATCCCAGCTGTCCTTCAGGGTACAGGAGGGTTTGGCACAAAAACTCTACTTTTATTGGATAATGCGGTAGCCCACACAAATTGAGTCGTAGTTAGCTAGATAATTTATGCAGAGCAAAGCCTTCTGACAAAGAAGACGATGAAATGAAAAAAAGAAGAGGAGTGCCGTACATTTCAGCATAATGGACAGAGGAATTTGCCTTTGTGGAGAGTGCAGGTTCTGTAGTGTGTTTAATATGCTATGCAATGAAAAAATCTCATTGATGAAACGGTCATATATAAAGCGACACTTTTATACTTTATATAAATTTGCGCATTTAGTTGAATTCGGTGTTATTAAATTGTATGGCTCTCACAGAAATAAATTTTTTAAAACATGTGGCTTTCTCAGCCAAAAAGGTTCCCAACTGTAACGTCTGCCCTCCTCCTCCTGTCATTTCGTGCCTGTTTGTGTCTCATAGTCCCGCCTTGTGTCTGTACCCTGCCCCTCGTTATCCTAGTCAGGTGTCCTGTATTAGTTCAGTTCTATTTATACCCTCTGTTTGGTCTTCCGTGTTACCGGTTGTTTTGTCTAGTCACTTGTCTAGCTCCTGGTCCTGCTTTGCATCGCATTCTGTTTCCGTGTTATGTGGGTCTTCTGCCCTGTGTATTATTTCATGTACTAGTCTGTAGTTCTGTTCTGTTTAGTTAGTTCCAGTTATCATGTCTCTGCGTGTAGGTTTTGTTTCAATGTCGGACTCCCCGGATATTATGACCCATGCCTGTTTAAACGACTCTGCTTTTGGATTGCCCATTAATAAATCTCGCTCTTCTCAGCGTTTGTGTCCGCAAAATACTTCTCCGCCGATCGCGGCGATACACCCAACCCCTGTATTATCTTATAGTATTTTAGAATGTAAGAGAACTGTAGCTGTGGAAAATTTGGACATACACAAGTGAGTGGAGGGTTTTGTTTGGGGTGTCAATGAAGAGGGCTGCAACAATCTAGATGAAGATATGATATGAAAACATGAACAAGAGATTTAGCATTTTGTTTAGTTAGCATTAGCCTTGGGTGAGCAATATTATGCAAGTGAAAAAAAACACCAGTGAGGTTCAACGGAAATTGGATTGTCAAGGAGTACACCACAGTTACACTCTACTGATCATGGTTTAACAATTACACTATCTACAGTAGGTTGAATGTAAATCAGAGGGCCAAGGGTACTCCTTGAGTAATGGTAGAAAAAAACTATAAAAAAATCAAGTAAATGTTCATTAGTAAGAAATACAGTATATAATATATATATGAGTGATAAATAGGCAATGTAGCAGCAGCCAATAAGGCAGAAGGACTGGGGCTTACTTCAGAGAGTCGTCTACTGTGACCATTTCTACTGGGTAGAGCTTAATTCCTGCCAAATCAGAAGAGTGTGTATTCACCCTGATGGTACAAGCAAATACAAAGACACACACATGCTCAGACACAAACGGAACTTCGTGAGCTGTACCTGAAATTTTAGCATTTTAAACAATAGAAATTATTCTTCAATACAATTACAAGTTCATTATATCATAGTCAGGTATTTAAAATCATCAGGAAACTGTTATGTCAGGAAATTAATCCATATGATATAGGTTGAGAAGAAAATAGCAAAGCATACAGAATATAAGAAATTATATCATAGATACTGTATGCCTTACATTTAGGAAAATTGTGAAATTATATTCATTTTATCATAATAGCTATAGATGTGAAACTCTTGGCACAACCTACCTGTTAGGCTCTTGAGGAAGCTCCACAGCCTTCTTCAGTGGATTTATCATATCAACCGTTGATCTGCAAATGATTTACAATCAGAGGATGAGTTTTGTCAGAGCAGCTTATTATGACATATATTATTATGACATAGCACAAACACAGGATAACCTGATGTAGCTTTAGAATTAGCATTTTTGTTGACGGATCTTTTCATGTAGGGTTGTACAATTTGTGGTATTTGTTACAATAAACTCCTTCATGGATCACCACCTTATCGTGGTGGAGGGGTTTTCATGCCTACATGATTCTAGGAGCTAGGTTGTTGGGGGCAATGCCCCCGGTAGGGTCTTCCAAGGCAAATTGGTCCTAGGTATTGGGCCAGACAAAGACCCCCATGGAATCTATACATAGCAGGACCCAGATACCCTTGCCCACATCAGGGTTACTGGGGCCTCATCCTGGTGCCACACCTGGGGGAGGGGCTCATTGGTGAGCGCCTGGTAGCCGGATCTTTACTCATGGAGCCCGGCCAGGCACAGCCCGAAGGAGACACATGAGTCCACTCTCCCTTGGGCCCACCACTTGTGGGAGAGGTAGTACTAGACAAGAGGGTCACGGTAGACAAGAGGGTTGCTTCCCTGCGCATTCGGGTTGGGGAATGGGCTCTGACTTTTGTTTGTGCTTATGTGCCAAATGGCAGTTCGGAGTACCCAGCCTTCTTGGAGTCCTTGGAGGGGATAATGGAGGGTTCTCCTGGGGATTCCATTGTTCTGCTGGGGGACTTCAATGCTCATGTGGGCAATGACAGTAGGACCTGGAAGGGTGTGATTGGGAGGAAAAGCCTCCCCAATCTGAATCTGAGTGGTGTTCTGTTATTGGACTTCTGTGCTCATCACAATCTGTCCATAACGAACACCATGTTCGAGCACAAACCAGAAACGGTTTGTCTGCTGCCATGTGCACTTATGGACAATACAGTAAGTGCACATGGCAGCAGGCAAACCGTTTCTGGCAAACAGTCAGGCAACTCTGGAGGGGAAAGCGGTTCCTGACCAACACTGTATACAATGAGGTTGGGAATCTGCTGACCTCGACTGGGTATGCCATCGCCTGATGGTGGAAGGAATACTTTGAGGAACTTCTCAATCCCACCATCATGCCTTCCATAGAATAAGCAGAATTGGGGGACTTGGGCGAGAGCTTGCCCATCAGTCGGGCCCATGTGACAAGGGTAGTTGTAAAACTCCTTGGTGGCAAGGCTCTGGGGGTGGATGAGATCTGCCCTGAATTTCTTAAGGCTCTGGATGCTGTGGGACTGTCCTGGCTGACAAGTCTTTGCAACATCACATGGATATCGGGGCCAGTGCCTCTGGACTGGCAGACAAGGGTGTTGGTTCCCCTTTTTAAGAAAAGGCTATCTGCTCCAGCTATCAGGGGATCACACCCCTCAGCCTCCCTGGTAAGGTCTATGCAGGGGTACTGAAGAAGAGAGTCCAGTCGATAGTTGGAAGGAATAGATGGATGGAAGAGGAACAATGTGGGTTCCGTCCTGGTCGTGGAACACTGGACCAACTTTTCACCCTTGCGAGGGTCCTAGAGGGTGCATGGGAGTTTGCTCAACCAGTCAACATGTGTTTTGTGGATTTGGAGAAGGCATTCGACCATGTCCCTCGAGGATTCCTCTGGGGGGTACACCGAGAGTATAGGGTACTGGGCCCGCAGCTACTGGCTATTCAGTTCCTATACAAACATAACATGAGTTTGGTTCGCATGGCCAGCAGTAAGTCAGACTGTTTTCCAGTTGGGGCTGGACTCCATCAGGGCTGCCCTTTGTCACCGATCATGTTCATAACTTTTATGGACAGAATTTCTTGGTGTAGCCAAGTGACGGAGGGGGTTCAGTTTGGTGGCCTCAGGATTCCGCGTCTTCCTTTTTTGTTGGCATCACCAGGCCAGGACCTACAGCTCTCGCTGGATCAGTTTGCAGCCGAGTGCGCGATGGTCGGGATGAGAATCAGCACCTCTAAATCTGAGACCATGGTACTCAGTCGGACAAGGGTGGAGTGCCCTTTCTTGGCCGGGAGTGAGCCCTTGCCTCAAGTGAAGGAGTTCAAGTTCAGCACCCTCCATAATTATTGGCACCCATGGTTAAGAAGTGTTCTTTGGCTTCTAATAAATTCTTTTTTTAAAAACAATAATATAAATTAGATTACATTAGATTCAACTTTATTGTCATTGCCATTGTCACAAGAACACAGCAACGAAATTAAGTTCCTCTAGGGCCACAGTGTACAGCACCGCGATCCCAGAGCGGCTGCTGCGTCAGAAATACGCTGCCTTTCATGGATATGGGGAAATGGAGAGATAACATTAGGAGGAGAAAAAAATATGATCTCAGATTATTCTCACAACAGGACAACAGTCTATGCGCATGCAAAAAATCTCCATAGCACATATAAGAATCAGGTGACACAGACAATCAAAGCAGTGAGAGTAAGCTAATCCTTTAGGGGCTCCAGCGGTTACAGTCAGTTGTTTATCGGGAGCCAGAGCACCGGACATTAGTGGCAATCTTAGACTATTAGCTAAAACAAGATTTTCCAGGATAGTTATACATGTAGGGGCCAACGATATACGTCTGCGGCAGTCCGAAGTGACTAAAGCTAATATTAAAGAGGTGGTTAAACTGGCCCAGACGATGTCCGATGCAGTAATTTGCTCTGGTCCCATCCCAATGCGGCGCGGCGATGAGCAATACAGCAGGCTCACGGCGTTAAACCGTTGGATGTCTGAGTGGTGTAACGAAAATCATGTGGGCTATATTGACAACTATAGAATATTCGAGGGCAAGCCTGGTCTTTTAGGCAGGGATGGTGTCCACCCCACTCGGGATGGCGCCGCCCTGCTTTCCTGCAGCATAGCCCATAGCCTGTTAATTAGTCGGCAGAGTAGTATTAGGAGCTGCTGACAATCCAGAGTCCCGACCAGGCCGCAGACAAACCGGCTTACCCGACTGTCTGCACGCTGCCAAAAGGCGTCACCAAGTTCCTATAGGATTGAGACTGTGTCTGTGCCCCCGCGTTAAATTCAATCATAGGAAAATTAAAATAGTCCGTCCAAAATTTTTAACTACTATGCAAACCTCGCATCCGATTATTAGTAGCAATATAACCAATCTGAAAATCGGATTACTCAATATTCGATCGCTCAATTCTAAAGCAGCTATTGTGAACGAGATTATAAACGACCAGAAAATTGATATTTTATGTCTCACAGAAACCTGGATTCGATCTGGCGAATATTTAACTTTAAATGAGGCCACACCTGTGGGATACAGTTATATTCATAGACCAAGATTGTTAGGCAGAGGAGGAGGAATATGCATAATCTACAGAAATTCTTTAGAAGTCCACCAGAAACACTATGATCTCTCCAATTCGTTTGAGATGCTATCTATTAATATAACTAATCCGGCTACAAACAATGACACTCTCTCACTCACTAATGTGTACAGACCGCCAGGGCCCTACTCAGACTTTATAAACGATTTCAGTAATTTTGCAGCAAATTTAGCAGTACGTAGTGACAAAATAATAATGGTAGGAGACTTTAACATACACTTTGAGAAGGCAGAGGATCCGCTGAAAAGGGCATTTAGTTCGATATTGAACTCTGTCGGTATTATTCAAAATGTCACGGGACCTACTCATTATCACAATCATACTTTAGATTTGATTTTGACGCTAGGTACCGACGTAGCTAATATAAATACATTTCCGCAAACCACAGCAATCTCCGATCACTATCTAATCTCATTCGAGCTACATTTTAACCTAAATACCCGCCAGTGTCCTCGGAATTGTTTAAAACGCTCGATAAATTCGTCAACCGCCACACAGTTTACTGAAACCCTCCCAGATTTAACGACTTTAGCCAAGTCGCCAACAGATCCAGAGGGGTTAGACAGTTTAACCGACTGCTTAGAGAATACTTGTAGATCAGCTCTAGATATAGTAGCTCCATTCAAACATAAAAAGGTCAGACTTAAAAAAGCTCGCCCGTGGTACACCGACCAAACTCGTAATTTAAAACAAATAGCACGTAAATTAGAGCGGAACTGGCGCTCTACTAAGCTGGAAGTATTCCACTGTGCCTGGAAGGATAGCCTTATTGAATACAAAGGGGCACTTACTAAAGCACGGTCAACATACCTAGCCATACTGATCGAAAAAAAATAAAAATAATCCTAGATTTCTTTTCAGTACTATTTCTAAACTTACAAAAAATCAAACCAGCGCTGAACATCAGATTCCAGGGAACCTAACTAGTAATGTATTTATGGATTTCTTTGATAATAAAATTGAGAATATTAGACTAAATATAAATCCTTTTATAGGTAATTCATCTGGTTTGTCATCTGGATTGGCTGATATTGAACAAATGCTAGCATTAGAAGAAAAGCTTGAAGCTTTTCATTCACTCCCACAATTAGAATTGGAGAAAATAATTTCATCGTTAAATTCTACTACTTGCACATTAGACTCGATTCCCTCTAAATTACTCAAAGAGGTTTTACCAGTTGTAATCGAACCTCTTTTAAATATAGTAAACTCATCCATCACAATGGGTCACATGCCCAGATCCTGTAAACTAGCAGTCATTAAACCCCTGATCAAGAAACCAAATCTTGATCCTAATGTACTATCTAGCTACAGACCCATCTCGAACCTATCATTTATATCCAAGATCATAGAAAAAGCTGTGGCCAAACAGTTATGCTTATATCTGCACAGGAACCACATATTTGAAAAATTCCAATCTGGATTTAGGCCCCACCACAGCACCGAAACAGCACTAGTTAAAGTAACAAACGATCTCCTTCTTGCCTCTGATCAAGGTTATGTATCTCTATTAGTGCTTCTCGATCTTAGTGCAGCCTTGACACAATAGATCACAAGATCCTGCTAGAAAGGTTAGAAAACTGGGTTGGAATCTCGGGTACAGCCCTTTCATGGTTTAATTCTTACTTAACCAATCGCTATCAGTTTGTAGAGCTCGATAATATTCCCTCCAAACACTCAGGAGTGAAATATGAAGTCCCGCAAGGCTCCATCCTAGGACCACTATTATTTACATTATATATGTTACCATTAGGAATAGTTATAAATAAACATGGTGTCAACTTTCACTGCTATGCAGATGACACCCAACTTTATATATCAGCCAAACCTGATGACAAATCCAGATTAGGAAAAATTGAGGCCTGTGTAAGTGATATTAAATGTTGGATGTCGCTAAACTTCCTCCACCTTAATGGTGACAAAACAGAGGTTCTCCTTCTGGCCCCAAAGGCCACAAGACAGAAAATACCAGATCTAATGTTAAATCTTGCAGATTGCCCCATTACTCCTGGCTCGGTAGCCAAAAATCTCAGCGTCTTATTCGACTCTGACCTATCATTTGATAAATACATAGATAATACTACCAGGATAGCTTTTCTACATCTCCGTAACATTGCCAAGTTAAGAAATGCATTATCCCAGCATGATGCAGAAAAACTAGTACACGCCTTTGTTAGCTCCAGATTAGATTATTGTAACTCGTTACTGTCAGGATGTTCAAATAGGAATATAAATAAACTTCAAGTAGTTCAAAATGCCGCAGCCAGAGTTGTAGCTAGAACTAGGAAATTTGAACATATCAGCCCAGTCTTATCGGCCCTGCACTGGCTCCCAGTAAAATTCCGTATTGATTTTAAAATTATTCTATTGACTTATAAAGCACTGCATGGACTTGCTCCTGACTACCTCCAAGAGCTTATCTCTTATTATGAACCCCGCGACCACTACGATCCCAAGGTGCTGGCCTCTTATTAGTTCCATCAATTAATAAGGTAACAGCAGGGGAAGAGCCTTTTCTTATAAGGCCCCCCAACTATGGAATAGTCTTCCAGAATGTGTCCGGGACTCTGGCACAGTCTCAATCTTTAAGTCTAGGTTGAAAACTTACTTGTTTGATCTAGCATTTGGTAATTAATGTGCCCCTTTAGATAAGGTAACAGATCCAGGGGTTCATGGGTAAAAGGGTTTTTATGGCAAACTGGGGCGCTGGTGCTGTCATCCTATCACTGCACACGGTCACTCAAGTTTGTCGACGGTGTAGTGGATGGATGCCAGTGTCTCAGGATGCTCCCAAGTCTGTGTTACCTTCTGGTTCTGCCCTTTAGCTAGGCTGTAATAATTTAATTGCCGGAGTCGCTGCCACACTCCAGAAATGCTTACATTTACTTTGTAAACGTATTCCATATAGAACTAATTGTCCCTCTTCTTCCCAATGGCTGCCCGAGAAATACCGGGACAAGGAGAGACGAGCCTTTCCCGTTACCCACCCCATACAAGCATCTAGGAGATGGTCTGGCTTGCCAGTGGATGTGCCGATGCCGTGGTTGGATGTGCCATTATCGCAAGAGGGCGTGCTGATGCCAACTCCCACCTGAGGCTCATCTACTCTGAAGGGACTGTGACTACTCGGCCTGGAATTAGAATCATAACTACAGGACTATATCTGGACTATACCTGAACTGTGAATGTGGACATTGCTAGCGGGCCGCCCAATGGAGGATGGGTTCCCTTTTGAGTCTTGGTCCTCCCAAGGTTTCTTCCTAAATTCCTGCCATCTTCCTGCCACTGTCGCCTTTGGCTTGCTCATTAGGGATCTGGACCCACGCAATTTGTAAAGCTGCTTTGTGACAACATGTGTTGTAAAAAGCGCTATATAAATAAAATTGAATTGAATTGAATTGAGAGGCGTGTTCATCTAGACGGGGGAGAGGGGAGCCAGAGGCCTGGCACAGTTTTTCTATTAAAGTTCACAGTGGAAAGCAAGACCCATCCTCTGACACTCTCTGTGTGGGGGAAGGAGCAGTAACCAAGACAACGACCTTCAGGGAGAATTTTGTTTGGGCGCCGAATGTAGATAAGCGAGAATGCAGAATTTAGCAAGGAGCCCATCCAGTTTGAGCACGAGAAACTCCTCTTAAGTCAGCGGTCTCCAACTGATCCAACTTCGCATGTAGAGTTGTGAGCCCCTCCATGATTGAATCCATGCTTTTACTAACAGTCGCAGTCTAACAGTCTATGTTTCGAAATCTTCCCATCGTATCAATCATGTTGGGCAATTTCCACGGGCGTTTGATGACTGACCCCACTCTTTAATTTCCTGATACACCAGGGCAACGCCTTATCCAATCAGCAGAAACCCAGTGATCAAAGCTCCAAATAGATACACATCCTCCATGTCTTCCAGGGAGAGAGGCACGAGACACAAACCATGCCATGTCCCCCACGAGTCTAGCACATATCCAGTTGAGAATGTTCCATCCGGACATGTGGGTTCTCCCGCCCCATGACTCATCGTGGAAAAAATAGTGTCAATTGCGTTGAGAGACCACTTAATCAATTCTATATTTCTTGTTTAAAATTTGAAGAGCAGTGTCAGGGTTCTGAGACGAGACAGAGAAGCTAAGCTAAAAACCAGGGAGTGCAGGGAGTGCAGGAGCAAGTGCAACCAATTCTCATGAAAGCCGGAAGAGAATGAAGGACAGCAATGCAAAAAAAAGAAAATTCTAAGCTTTAATTCAAGTGCCTTTATTTGTTGGGAAAAATCACACATTAAGGAATAAATCTTCTGAATGAAATCATGTGTGCTACAATTATTGGCACCCTTGGTGTTAGTACTTTGTACAACCTCCTTTTGCCTATAAGACAGCACTTAATCTTCTCCTATAACTCTTCACAAGATGGGAGAATACAGAAAGAGGGATCTTCGACAATTCCTCTTTGCACAACCTCTCTAAATCGTCCAGAGTCCTGTTTCTTCTCCTATGTACTCTCCTCTTCAGCTCACCCTACAGGTTTCTATTGGGTTGAGGTCTGGGGACTGAGATGGCCATGAGAGGAGTTTCATTTTGTGCCTTGTGAACCATTTTTGAGTAGATTTGTCAACATGTTTAGGGTCATTATCTTGCTGAAAGACCAAGGGATGACCCATCTTCAGCTTTTGGGTAGAGGCCACCAGATTCTGATTCAAAATGTCCTGATATTTCATGATCCCATGTGTCCTTACAAGGTTCCCAGGTCCTTTGGAGGAGAAACAGGCCCACAGAATCACTGATCCTCCCCCATACTTTTTTAACAGTGGGCATGAGGTGTTTTTCTGTGTACTCATCCTTGGTGTTCCGCCAGACCCACTTAGAGTGTTTGTTGCCAATCAAATGTATTTATATAGCGCTTTTTACAACAGTTGTTGTCACAAAGCAGCTTTACAAGTGTCCGAGTCCAAGCCCCCAGTGAGCAAGCCAAGGGCGACAGTGGCAAGGAAAAACTCCCTAGGAGCATGAGGAAGAAACCTTGAGAGGAACCAAGACTCAGTGAGGGAACCCATCCTCCTCTGGCTGACGCCAGTCACCATGACAATAGTAATTAAAGAGATAAGTACTTTGGTGGATGATAAAGCTTGCTTCGAAATACACCCCCTGAAAGCCAGGCAGGCTTTGAGGTAGGCAAAAGCACAGTTACACAGTATTATCTCAAAATAATAATAATAATAATAATCATAGCACCATAATAGCACAATCATAGCATAATAATAATAGCACCTTTCATGCATACATGCAACTCAAAGTGCTTTACAGATTAAATAAAACAAAACATTAAAATGAAGCAAAGATTAAAAAAATAAAGTTAACAAACAGGTAATAAAAGGTAATAAAATAAAGGTAATAAAATGACAAATTCTTAAAATAATAAATAATGTAATAAAATAATTTAGTAAATAGAATAGGAAACTATTAAAATAATTAGAACAACATAAAATGTAACTAAATAAAATAATGTAGAAAGTAAATAAAATGGAAATCTAGTAGAATCACTACAACAGACATAGCTTAACTAAAAGCAGGTCTAAACAGGGATGAAATGTCTCTGAGCTCTTCATGAAGAGAGTTCCAGAGTTTTGGGCCATAGCGGCTAAAGGCACCCTCACCAATCTTTAATCGGCTTTTAGGAATCACCAGTAGATTACTGTTTGACGACCTGAGAGACCTGACTGGAACATATCTAACCATCATTTCACTGAGGTAAAGAGGAGCAAGACCATGAAGACATTTAAAAACCATCACCAGAACCTTAAAATCTATTCTAAAACTGACAGGTAACCAGTGCAGTGAGTGGAGCGCAGGTGTAATATGATCCCTCTTTCTCGTGCGGGTAAGGACCCTTGCAGCATCATTCTGAACTTGTTGTAGCTGAGAAATCGAGCTCTTTGGGAAAGCAGATAAGACAGCGTTACAATAATCAAGCCTTGATGTGATAAATGCATGGACAAGTTTTTCACTATCAGCAGGAGAGAGCATATCTCGGACCTTAGCGATGTTTCGGAGGTGAAAATAAGCTGTCTTGCATGTAGTCATGATGTGTGATTTAAAGCTTAGCTCATTATCAAAAGTGACGCCCAAGTTCTTAATCATTCTAGATTAATTTGATTTAAATAAGTCTGAACATTTGTGAGTCACTACCAAGAACAAGAACCTCTGTCTTCTCTTTATTTAATTGCAGAAAATTGTCAGACATCCATGTCTGTATATCACCTATGCACTCAAACAGTGAGCTAATTGATTTTAGGGATTTAGGTTCTAGAGAAATGTAAAGTTGAGTGTCATCTGCATATTGATGATAACTAATGCCATGTTTGTTAATGATATGTGGTAACGGAAGCATATATAGGTTGAACAGTAAAGGCCCAAGAATTGATCCTTGGGGGACCCCACAAGTTATTTTTTGATGTGTGGAGGAAGAAGTACCTAATGCAACATAGTAATCGCGCCCAGTTATATGCGATCTAAACATCCTGACACAACACACATAAATGGTAGAAATATTCAGTTCCAAAAGATCCTGCAGTCTGCTTTCCATAATGAAAACTCTTTGATTATTAAAGTTTCCCAGTCATCGAATGATACAGTCGCTTGTTTGTCCACCAGTTGTTTCCTGTCTGTGATTGTGATTCAGTGCTACTACTGAAATAGTGTAATTTAAAACATAACACTTTGCTGCACTTTAAATGGACAGAGTGAGACAATGAAATATGACAATAGTTTTGGGGCTTAATACTATTTCAAGGGATTGTAAGTAAATCATTTATTTCAAGGTTTATTTACATAAATTATTTGTGCAGTCACACTACTGTAAAGGCACATGGTACTACAATGACAAATATATTACATACAGCCCTAATTAAGATTCTCCTGAGCAGTGTCATCACATGCATCTGATACACCAGCTAGTTAACACAGTCCAGCAGCAAGCAAAGTAATAATACACATACGTATTCGGCCGTGAGCACATAGGCATCCAAGGAAAAAGAGTGGAGAGTGAACAAACCAAGCCCACTATGACACAAAACACTGAAGGAGATACAACACAATAATGAAAGGACATCCCCAAAAATTTACTCACATTTGTCCTGAGGACCAGTTACTTTTACTGTCTTCTTCTATTTTGAGGGGCTCTTCGAATTCAACAGCCCGACCCTACACACACAGACACATACAGACATCATCTCCAGCTGTAATCTGTCATGTGACTGCACAGTATGGGTCTGGACTGACTGGATAGCATGCATAATGAATTTTCCTAACCCTGCATAGTTGTCAGTCTCTCTCACATGCTCTCTCTCTTTCTCTCTCTCTCACACACACACACACACACACATACTCACATACGGATCTTGCTTTGTGTGCTTAGTGCTTGGGTTATATACACCTTTACGACGCAAGCTCAAAAGCATGCGTGCATGCACACTCATACACACACACACAGTCATACAAACAGTCTGCTCTACCAATTCAAAGAATCAAACAGCATTAATTCTTTGAGACTACAATTTGTCAAAATAAATTTTCATGACATGCAATAATATGAGACTAATATTATCGGTGTGGGATCAAAGATGAAAAGAATACACAAAACAGAAAAGAGCAAGAACTAATGGCCTCTCATGAACATAAGAGTTGCCATGATTCAATAACAGAATGAATTAAATTTTTTTTACATTCTGTAAAAATATTACAGAATGAATCTCCCCCAGAATACAAATTCTAATCAGACCTGATCTAACCGGTTTAATTATTATAGCTGCAAATGAGACCGTCACTTAATCATTTGGGTTAGAAAACAAAAGTTATCAGTTTAGAATGAGTCAAAGAGTGGGCAGCTGAATTTAGCATACAGTCCAAAACATTTGTTCCTGTCAGAAGTTAGAATAGAATAGTTACAGAGAGACACTCAAGGAGGGTGACACAAAGCATCGCCTCGTTGCTGTCATATAATCACAAAGCATAGCCTTGTTGCTGTCATATAGTCTGTTCTACTACATTCCTTAACTATAAAACCAGGCTGCCCTACATTATCCAAAAGTGGGCCATTTTTAGATCTATCACAAAAGTGAATGCAGCATGCATAGAGGTCAATGTAAGCTTTTGTTCTGAACAGAGAAAGATACCAAACTTTGGCAATATTAGAAGTGAGAGAACAGTCTAGTAATTTAAAAACAAACCATTCATTTTTTGTGGCTCACTATTAAAACATTTTGCCAGTTTAAATGGTTCTGATGTAAATACTCATGTTTTGAATACTGATTATATGAGAAGTAGTAAGTATGTATCTCTCTTACCCTAATATAGCTGATGAATCGAGAACTGAAAGTGCAATCTCTGTATGCAGAATCTGAGGGGCTTCTGTCCACTAGAGGAAAAACAAAGGCACAGACTCGGACACAGACACATGAATCATTGTTTTAAAAGATCAGTCAAAAGTGACAGCATAGTCTATTCTTAAAACTCAGGCCACAAAGAGTTGCCCTTAAGGTATTGAGAAGCATCATGATCTGATATCATCTAATAATATACTCCTAAACTCCTAATCTCATAAACAAAATCACAGAGAATACTATCCAAAGAGTAACACTGCTGCTCAGATTTCATGGTACAGAAAACAAGGTGACTGTCAGATACTGGCTAGTACAGTTAACCTACATGCTCCTCACAGCTTAATACATTTAGAGACTGACAGGCTAAATTTTTTGTGTAAATTGCATTATCTCCATTTCCACAATCAAACTTGATTTTTTTGCATTTTGAATGAGCTCGTCTGTATATTTGGTAAATTAGCATGTCTAAATATTTTATAAATTAGCTTGTATATTCACACGTGCCACCTCACAGAACAAAGCTGTGTGTGTACCTGGAGACACTAATTTCCCCAGTTGTTCTGGTGGTTCACCCTAAAGCTTTCATCACCCCTCCCACTATTCTCTCTGTGACATCTGTTGACACCAACTTCCTGTTGAGTATATGCGATCTGTCATTTCTGTCCTGGTCTCTTCCTCAGGTTGAACTTGGATCTCTCTCTCATTGTTCTCTCAAGGCATAATAATGTGTGTTTGAGGTTATGTGAGATTGTGTAGGTGAGTTTTGAGTGTCATGCATTACCTGCCAGACTACTGATATGCTCACAGGAGTCATCTTTACTTATTCCATCTTCCTCTGTGATATTGGACATTGGCACATTTAAACTCAAACTGTCCTCATCAGATGGCTGACACCAACACACACACACACACACACACACACACACACACACACATGCACATATACAATATCAGTTAACTAAAATATCTGGCTAATACAAATTGTAATTTAAAATCACCATATGATTGAAAAGTAGTCCAAAGGAAACAATACATAGAACTAATCTGCAACTATTTATGGATGTCACAGTAGTGGTCATAATATGTGTATTCATAAATATGGGAATAAATCCTGAGATACAAAACAGAATTCTATTTGTGTTATGAAACTAAATCTGGAGATAACCAATGTAACCAGTTGTATACAGTTACAATAATATACAATTTAAAAAGCCAACCATATTTGAGTTAGTTAATTTGGTCTGTTAATAAAACTATACTTGCCAAGCTCTAAGCAGGGAATAAAAGATCTGAACAACAGAATCAGTTCAGTTTAAGAGTTTGCATTTGAGTGGGCACTGATCTGATTAATACACAGTTTTCATGGTATTGCATAAAGCTTAAGTTTTTAGCACATACAAATATGCTCACAAACACACAAAACACACATCCATGCTGCACAGACAATACACTAACCTCTGTGGCTGAAAGACGCTTGTCTCCATTATCACTGCCCACCCCAGAGTCACTGTCAAGCTTCTTATGCTGATCAATATCCTCCATACTGAGAGAAGGAGAGAGAGATTTTTTTGTCATCTGTGAAAAACCCTAGCTCTCTCATTAACTCTCTTTCAATGGCAATGTCATTCCCTCATTCTATTAAAATGACACCTCTGAGACACACCTCGACCTGAATTTTACCATGTCTTTCCAAATTTATACCTGACCTATAATGTCTATCTAACTAATTTCATTGTCCGTAATAATACCTCTTAGAATCTTATGCTAAAACCCATGTACTGACAACAACTTCTTAGATTCTATAGGACTGTAAGTATTGGTAAAAACAGGATTTCTACAACCTCGAAATATACTGACACCGATTCAAACAGACACAAACACAAACACACACCTTTAAACGAAGCAATATACTACAACCTCGAAATATAAGAACATTAAACAAACAGGTAGGACCAGAGCAGGAATATAAAAGGAGAATCACTTAACACTACAACCAGAACTAGGAAAACCCACGAACGAATCAGACACGACAACGGTGAAGCAAACTACAGGGAACAGAATCTAACATACGTGTTACATGCTTGACTGAAACCAAGAAACAAAGCGAAAGGTCCACAGAATACATAACGGGAAACAGAACCAAGAAGACGCGAAAACCGGGGATAGGCTAACCAGGATGGAGTTTCAAACATAAGGACACTAACATACGAGGAACCCGAATTACGAATAGAAGAGGAAGACAGGAACTTCAGGAGGCAGGGTGAACAGGGTTACTTACAGGGACAGGGCAAGGACAAGGACAAGGATCAAGGAACGACCGACGAAGGGGTAGGGAGACGTGGGACATATAAATACTGGTTTCAGTGGGAATTAATTAGACAGAGCTGAACGAAATAACGAGGGGGCGTGACATAGGGAAACCAAGGAAACGCTGAATAAGGGAGGGACTAGGTTGATAGACACAAACCTGGGGTGGAGGGCGGAGCCAGATGTGACAGTGGGTAATTACAGTGCTTATTTGTACACACTGTTAGGATATATATATACATATACATTGTACATGTTTCCCTTTTCCACAGATGCTTCAGACAGCCTCAGTATCTGTCAGACAGTATAACCATTATGAAACCATTATGAAAACCAGAGTGGTCTCTCTGGATATGCTCTAAATTGGTTTGTTACATATAGCATTAAATTGGGATTTTACTTATATCTAGGTGAACATATTTATAAAAGACAAAATATTCTCTATAGTGTACCAGTGGACTCTGTGCTGAACCTAGGACAATTCATCAGTGAGCACTTCCATAACTGATATGCAGAGATGCTGAGTGTTTGGGGTATTTATGGAGGTGAGGCATATGCTAAACTGTGGAACTGATGGTAACTGTTCAGGTTTGTGAGGGACACAGGGACTGACCTGCCAGCCGTGGGTCTTGACAGACTTAGACGGTCCATGACGGGCAGGTAAAGAGCATCAGCCATCTTGTCACTGCGACACGCTTCCATGGTGAGGTACTTAAATATGTGAACCTTCCCCTTCATGCAAATCTACAAGAGAACATAGGAGTCAGAGACTACTAATTACATATTTGTAAAAATTGAGTGATGATTTCAAATTTTATTTATGTCTGATTGTTAGCATTGGTAAATAAAAACTGTGTGCACTTGTGTGTGCGTAATACCTGTGCTGGGGGGCTCTGTAGTGGGTTGTTATCTAGCTGCAGTGATTGTAGTTGAGTCATTTTGCGGTAGCAGACAGGAATCGCGGAGACTTTGTTACAGGAGAAATCAAACTTTACCAGAGGTAGATCTGCCAAGTCTGAGAAAGACACACCCATGCAGACATGCAAGCATCCCCCACCCCATGCACAACAATTTTAACTTAGTGTGTCAAATACAATTAAAAATACTCAATGTAAATATAAGACTCAAAGCTTAATGCATGAATTGTTCTGTATGCCATAAACAATTAACCAGATCAGCAGCAGGTACACACCACACAGTCCAAATCATAAAACCTTTAGAATGATCTTTCTCTAATCTGTAATGTAACTGTTGTTCAGATAATGTATGAACTTGCAGCAAAGTTCCTGGCTTGTATCTCTGACCATGCCAGGTGTTAGTATGAGGTAGAATACACATCATAGTTATATAATACGGCACGTTTGGGTGTAAATTTCTATTAGTTAACTGTTGCCTCTATACATTCTCTTCAATAAGGTTATATTTTAGTAAAGTTTTTCAATATTATATTATTTTATCAGATAGTGTAATGTCCCTGAAATAATCTTTCAATGAGCATTTTAAAAGCGGGTTGAATTAGTCAGTTAGCCTTATCCACTTAGTGTTCTTTACTGTCTGGCCACAACCTCTTGAGCTAACTAAAACTGTGTGTGTGTGCTTTCAGGCCAGCAAGAACAACTTTTACTTCAAAAGCTTTAAACAGCTTTAAACTGTTATAACTTATAACACCAGAATACGGCATACAACAGTGACTCCCTAAGTTTGCAGAGTAGAAAGACTTCACTCAAAAACAGACTCCTTAATCAAGTGCTGGGCCAAGCGATCAGATGTGGACAGAGCATGAGGAAGAAACCTTGAGAGAAACCAAGATGCAAAGTGGGGGCCATCCTCCTCTGGTTGACACCCGACACCACAAAAGCAGCAATATAAACACATATTTATCTGTCGAATACCCACGAGATGTCACTATTTATCCCATACAGTATGTATTTACATCACTTTTACACTGGAATATGCCCCCTCAGTCAGACAGTGCTAAAAAATGCTGGCAGTGTTTATATGTGGAAATTAAAACATGTTAAAACATTAAATATGGCAGTGAGGAAATGCGAGGAAATATGAGGAAATTTTGATCCTGAATTGAAACAAGGGATTATTTGCTTACATTAAATGAACTGAATGTGACAGTGTTCCATCCAAATTACCAGAACCATCCAAAGAACTAGTGGTTCATGGACATCAACACTTGGCTAGGAATTTTTATGTAATGCTGTGGTTGGATGTGCCATTGCCGCAAGAGGACGCGCTGATGCCAACTCCTACCTGAGGCTCACCATTTGCATTGAAGGGACTGTGACTACTCGGCCTGGAATTAGAACTATAACTACAGAACTATATTTGAACCATAAATGCGGACTTCTGCTAGCGGCCACCCAATGCAGGATGGGTTCCCTTTTGAGTCTTGGTCCTCCCAAGGTTTCTTCCTAAATTCCTGTCATCTTAGGGAGTTTTTCCTTGCCACTGTCGCCTCTGGCTTGCTCATTAGGGATCTGGACCCATACGATTGTAAAGCTGCTTTGTGACAACATGTGTTGTAAAAAGCGCTATATAAATAAATTTGACTTGACTTGACACTGATATTCACACAGCTGGGCTTAACACTATCAGCAGACACACACACACCTGTATGCTTAGAAATAAATCCCATACATTTGATTATGTATAAATACATTTGTTTATGTATAAACAGGTGAATAGTATACCATCAGGCAGACCACAGAGGAGATTCCGGCGTACATTGAGCTCTCGCAGGCCTTTTAGTCGTCCAATGTGACGAGGAAGGGTTGTGACCTCATTACAGCTCACATCCTGAGTGACACACACACACACACATACACATACAAAAACCCACATACACACATAACACAAACACACACACAAATGCACACAGTCACTTAAATTTGTGATATCAAAGGTAAAACATGGAAAGGAGTATTAAAGGGAGGATTCAAAACAGTTAAATTGGACAGAAGGATGAATGTGTCTAAGTGGTCAAATCATTCATAGATGAATGAATAAATAACTGAATGATTAGTGAGTGAAACATATTATGCCGAGTAATTATACTTAAAGGGTCTTGTTAGATTCTGTTTTTCCCTGTTCGATTCACAGTCAAGTAAGTCATGTAGCAGGAAGACACATTACCTTCTCTAGACTGTGGCTCCATTTAAAGAGTATCAGAGAATGCTCAAGTATGGCCTTATATACTGCTGTTGTTCTCCATGTTGGCCAAACTGTATCTGCAACTAAACTATTTTCTATGTGTTGTTGGTGTCTACTGTAAAGTTCCCAAAGTAATGTTGCTTATGTCAAAATACAAAATATGAGGTGACCTGGGAGTTGCATGATCTTTATTTGCCAGAGCCTTCACTTGACAGTATACAACCTCTCCATCCAGATGCCCCTGGTGGCCTTCTCATGGTCAAACACAGTAATCGGGTGTCCTGCTATCCTAGGCAAATGTCAGGGGACCATGAAGATGCAAGGCCCACTGTTCTGTTTATGTTTGTTTTCAAAAGGCCTTTAAGAAAAAAGAAAAAAAAAACTTGCGTTTATTTATGTTACACTTGCAATGTTTTCGTATGATTTGTGTTTTTTTTTTTTTTTTTGACGCACACGGAGGAAGAAAGACGTAGCACAACAGGGAATCAGCACGTAACGAGAGAGAAAGCGTTATTACCTCTGCATTTAGGTCATCTCTTTTTACCTGTTGCATAACCTTTCAGAAGCAATTACTGTATCAGTTATATTGATGTTCACAGGTTAAATGTAATTTAATCAGATAACTGTTTGTGATCGCGGCATATTGTCCGTTTAGCCACGTTTGCATCGCTAGCAACGAGGTGATTGCATTTGAGCCTCTTTTCTATTTCTTGTATTTGTAGTTTCACCCAGATTTGAGTCAATAAAGGAACGAGCACGTTCATCTTCCTGGCTCTTAAAAGGAGTTTGGCTGGCTCTATAATCTTATGTTCACGCTCCGGGAGCATCACACATAGAGAGGACAGTACATGATGTGCCTGGGCACCTGCCAGCCACTGCCCTGATGCCTTGTGGAAAACTCTGCGTGGTCAAAGGCAAGGGGACTTCACCAAGGAAAAAAACAGTGGCTGCATGCTTTTAAGGCATTGTCATTTAAACTGAGGAGGGGAGTAGAGTTGCACATCATCTCTGGGTGTTTCTGTTCTCATAGCAATGTGGTGCCTTGTGAGACGAGCGATGATGAAGAACCTAGAAACTCTTATGGCTTTGCACGGCAGCAGTATCAGGCATGGATCACTAGCTGTTGGAATGAGATATTCGGATCAGAACTCACCTGGCTAAACTACCTTGTGAATTACAACCTGGAATATAAGGACACTTCTGAATTTATACCATAGAATGAGCAGTCCTCAGTGTCGGACAACATTGATTAGTCTAGAAAAACAACTGGGCAAAATCATACTCTTTGGTCAAGGATCCCTCAGGGAAAAAGGTCTTGGCTGTACTGTCTTTTGGAAAGGATGGCAGGAGGACAGTCAGCAAACATCTACATCGGGTTAGCAATAAAGACCGGCCTTCTACTTAACCTTGCAGGAACACCTAAAATAAAATAATTATGATACTTTGCATTCATTTGGCTTTAAAAAGGACTTCCTTCTTCAGCACTTATGCACATGCCTAGATGGATACCAGTTGTAGCAGCTTCGGGATGATGCAAATAGAAGAGTTCCTGAGATTTGTAAGAGTTGGGAACAGTCATGACTGGAACTGGAAAGAAGTAATTGGCATTAGACATGGAAATGCAATCCCAAACTGCCCATCCCAAACTTCCTGGATTTGGAGAACATTTCCGCTGACCTGGACAGCACTATGGATATTGTACTATGGGTTGCAACACCTGAACAATGAGTCGCAGATCACCAATGCCCCCAAAATTAAATTCTATGAGGTCATACATCCACATGTTCTCTTAAAATCATCCAACAGAAAGCTTTGTCTACCCTCTGGAAGATGGATCCATCCTCTTTCCATCTTAAAAGGAAAAACTGCAGAATTGGCGTAAGCATTTTGAAGCTGTTTTTAACCATGCCTACCTAGACATTATTGTCCTCGAAGGAATGTCCCACTCTTTCTTCCATCAATGTTACTCACCATTTAAGGACGTCTGCTCAGTCATTACATCACTGAAAATAACAAAAACTCTGGCCCTGTTAGAGCATAATGTAAATTGTAGTTGTCTAAAAGATCCACATAATAGACATTCTTCCAGTGGTCATCCAGTACCAACATGTAGTAGGCTGTTGGGGGACTGGAGTTCAAGCCCTGACCATGAACATGTGTAAAATGTAAATGCAAACATCCAATCATCTAAATATCAAACTCTCCACTGTATCAACCTCTCAAATATTTTGGGAGTGTCACGTTTAGCTCCGCCTCCACATATCAATCTTAGGTTTGTTTTGCCCTACTGTCTGTCATTTCCTTGGTTTAGTTTTTCCATGTGTTTTCAGTCTGCAACACCCCTGTCATTCGTATCCCCACCCTTGGTTACTGTGTTCAGCTGTGTCTTGTTTAGTTGCTCGTTTTTAACCGTGTTTGCTATTTTTGATAGCCGGTTATTGTGCTTGTGCGTATATTCTGCTTTTTCCCTGCTCATGTTTCAATCTATGTAGATTCTGCTGTGGTTAATGTTCTGGGGTGCGTTTCCCGATAACGAGCGATCTTAGAGATTTACGAACAACTTTAAGAACGACGTAACTTTAAGAACGCCAATTTTACGAGTGTTTCCCAAAAGCCTTCTTAGTCTCCAAATTTACTTAACGAAGTTCTAAGTAGTTCTTTGTTGACTCCGCCTCTGCATCTGCACTGGAAAAGCTCCGCTAGTCGAAAACCAAACCACTGATTTACATACATTTTTTCATTATTACGACACAAAAATATCTTTGGGAAAATGACAATCATAAAAACTAACAACTAAGTGTTGAAATGTCAAGTAGAAGAAAAATAATGAGAACTAAAATTATTAACTTTGCAATTATGACCGATCATATATCAAGGCTATGAATAGGGCACAAAATTAACCTTTCACATGTAATTCAAAACCATGGCAAACAAGCAAAGAAAACTAAACTTTCTATCGAGTGAATTGAGCCAAATTGTAGGCGAAGTGGGAAATAACAAAAGTATATTATTTGCAAAAGCGCGAGAAAGTTCCTCAATTCAGAAAAAAACAAAAATGGGACGATATTGCAAAGAATATCAGTGCCTGTAGTGGCATTAAGACATCAGGCGTAGAGGTAAGGAAAAAATGGCATGACTTCTCTAGTCAAGCCAAAAAATGGGGCAGAGCTTAGAAAGGAGAGGGCTAAGACTGGTGGAGGTCAAATGTCCACAAGTGCCCTTACTGTTGAGGAGGAAAAGGCACTTGGGATACTGGGCCCCACAGCTACTGAAGGGATACCAAGGGGTATAGATGTATTTCTTGAAAAATGTTTATTGAAAGTAAAACTTGCACCACAACAAATGCCTCGGAGTGTATGTTTATAACAAAAATCTACCACACACAGATCACTTATTTTATTTTTTGGTGTGTCTAGGCAAAAACATAGCCATCTGACACACAATGATGAACGGAGATATTTAATTAAATATTGGGAACATATCTGCTAATGCTAAATAATTCTGTAACGGTGGGTGGACAGCAGCGAGAGGCAACGGGGCTTGGTTAAAGTCTTTATTCTCCATGTTTCAAAATGGTAACAAAAGGACTCAGGCTCGATGGCAAAACGATAACAGAAAATAAAGATAGGTAAGAAAGGCGCATAAGTGTCAAACAGGGCTGTAGCGACGAAGGAACTTGGTAAGTATTCTTGAAGAGATGTCGGCGCGAGGAATGTGCAGCACTGAATGACACAACCTGTGGACTTAAGAAGTGCAGGGAAAAATAAGGAACAGGTGATTAGTATGAAGGTGATTGTGATCTAGGGAGTGACGTGACTGTGAGGGGTGTGGCGGTACGTTGCGTGTGAGCCTGCCGGGTTCTCCTCTGGTGGACAACCAGCTCCCTCACCGTGACAAATTCAAAGTAGTACATTTGATTTTTGTTGACACTTAATGTGGTATATGCAATGTAATTACTTCAAAGAAAATACTAATAATACACATAAACGCAAACGTTGTAATGCCGTACTTAAAACCAGCGCCTCTATCCTTTTTGAGGTAGAACTGCACGTGAGCTTCGAGTTAAGAAGTACTTAGTGAGTTACGAATGGGTCCGAATATTCTTAAGTTACGAACGACTATAAGTACGACGTAAGTTACGAAGGGTTTCGGGAAACACTCGTAAATTTAAGAACATTCTTAAGTACGAGGTTACGAAGTAAACGCACCCCTGTACTTTAAGTTAATGTGCTTTGCTCTTTGTCTCTTGTATCATTTGATCTGTCTTTGCTGGATTTGATTGTGTTCTTAGTGATTTTGTTTAGTTTATCAATAAATTAATTAATAATTTATTTCCATTCGCACTTGCATCCAGCCTCCACCTACCGGGTGTTACAGAATAAGAATGCAGCGAATCTGGATAAAAGACTCATGGATGCAAATCAGTTTCTTGAGGACTTACTCAAGAAATGGTTCAAAATGGTAAGCCAGTACATTTACCCTCCCATATGGCTTAACCAAGCTCCTCATTCTGGAGAGGAACCTGCAGATGGGTTTATCCAGAGTTTTTTCAATATTTGATTTACAGAAGTTTGGCTAAGACGTGGTTATTGAGGCAATTCCTTGTTGGGAAGGTGCTACAGTATATATTATTTTCACACCGGACAGAAGAAGTGGTGACACTGGAGGGTTTTTTTTGGGTTAATGAAAGCCAGGTACAGGGGAACCTCAACCTCGCTGCCCAATCCACAAGTTCTCTGTGGTGGATTCTTCCATCAAGAAGAATCTGGTGTTGGCCTCTCGGGTCTCTCTCAGGGCTTTTATTTTCCCTTCTTCCCTTGTAGCAGCTCAGCCTTCTCACTACTGCACACGAGGTCGCTTGTGCTGTCCCTGGTGCAGAGGATATTGCAACACCTCCATACCCATGGCTGAAGCTATCCATGATGCCGTCTCAGCAGCTGCAGCGGCCCACAACGCCGTCACAGCAGCTGCAGCTCCCTTGGCTCGCCAGTGGCTTGTTCTAGCCCCCTTGGCTCGCCAGCAGCCTGTTCCGGTTCCCAAGCCCCACCAGTGGTCTGTTCCTGCTCCATTGGCCCGCCTGGAGCCTGTTCCATTGGCCCTCATGTGGCCTGTTCCTAAGACTGCACCTCATGTGGGGTGACTTATGATAGGACTGTGAAAGTTTGTGACATCTTGAAGTGTAAGGTCTATGCCGTTGTTCCCTGCTCCTTTTCCCAGATTTGTGCTGGTTTCAGTTACTGTTGCCATCCAATGTTCAGTGACTGTTCATGTACCCATGTCTGTGTCTGGTGTGATCATTTCTGTTGCCATGCACATCCCTCATGTCATGTCACCCATTTCTTCCCCGTGCCTCTGCCCGTAAGCTTAGAGATACTCACCTCGGTCTTCACTTTTTTCCCAACCCCCAGCCCAGTTGTCCTTAGCTCAGTTCCTGTGTCCCAGTCCAGTTTTTCCCAATTCTGCTCCCAGGTCTCCACTCCTTCCTGTTCTGTTCCAATTACCATTCCAAGTCTTTTCCGATCTGTGTTTGACTGTCTCCAGTGTTTTTGGATTCATGTTTCATGTAACAATTAGGTCTGATTGTTATGAAAATTGACATGCACATTCACATGACCATTGTGTTGATATGTGCCAAGTGTCCACAAATGGCTCTACAGTGAATATTTTCATTTTCCATCCTGAGCAGTGCAGGGAGGAATAGAGAACTGCTAAGCCACGCATGCTGGGCATTCTCACACATGCAGAGTGCCCCCCTCCTTCACTCCCCCCACACTCCCCCATCCTTCTAACACTTTACAACCCATGGTCTCTGCCTATCCCCCCTCTCTCTCTTTCACATGCACTCATAAAAATACAGGCCTCTCTATAGGTTTCACATACACACTAACTCTAGACATTCCTACCCATTACTCAGTGACTAATATACTGATATTTAGCTTCTTTTTTCCCACACACACTCACACACAGGACTACCTCTATGCTTCATATACACACTTCTCTAGCCATTTCCAACACACCAACTAATATTTAGCTTCTTTTTTCCATCCACACACACACACTAAGCTAATCTCATCATATGATTTAGTTATATGATCTTAATATTTTTGCCAATACAATTTGTTTTAGTCTTTTGGGCCTTTAGTGCCTCATAGACCTGTTATGTAGGCCTGAAATACCCTCAAATAAATGGTCTTGTAGATGACTTTAACTTGTTCCTGTAGATTGATGGCAGTGTATAATCAGATGTATTTGTTGACTGAGTCCATCTATATTTCATCTATTTATTGTACTGAAGTAGCTTTATTTCACTTGTAGGTCTAAATGACCCTTTGGGCTTTTTTGCCTATTGAGGTCTTAGGGCTTTAGTTGCCTTTTCGTGTATGAACCCGAAAGCTTTTTTCTATTTATACTATAAACTACTTTGACTTAAATGTATGTATGAAAGGTGCTATACAAATAAAGATTATTATTGTTTTTATAGATTATTATCTACTTGTCTGTTTGAAGGGAAGGTTAGAACCTGTCTGCTCTGCTGAAATGCACAATTGTCACGGTGACGCTCCCGGACCCCTCCCTTTGAGCGTGTGTTTATGTCATCTATGTCCATATGTTTAGTTCCGTGTGTGTCGGTATGGGTGTGTTCATTAGTCTCACCTGTGGCTCGTCTCGTCATCACTAGGGGATAGTGTTGTTAGTCTATTTAATGTGCATTTACGCAGTGTCCTGTGTGCGTCTTTGTTTGATGTTGAGAGTGGGAAGTGTTATATGTAAATCCGCTACCGAAGTAGCTCGAGAGTGTTCAATAAACGTTGTGTGTACAAAGTTGTGTGTAAAAAGATCGTTACAACAATACAGTATTATGACTCAAAATCAGAATCAGAAACAAGCAAAGAAGTAATTGTAAAACACATGGCTTGTAATTGGTTCAGAGAAAATGGCACAACCTAAAGAAAAATAGGCTTTGCTTTGTGTCGGGAAGTGGAGGAGGAGAGAAAAACGTAATACGGGTGGGGGCAGGGAAATGTCCACCTCAAAGTGCTGACCCTGCTTGCTGAGAATAACTGAAACCATTACTTCCCCACCCCTGTTCCAAATGTAGCTGGTCTGCAGACAAAGGTACAATTGTGTTCCACTCAGGTAATCAGGGTTTAGTAATGTTAGCATGGCGATCTTGAGGGAAAATATGCTTTAACGTCCAGCTGTAATTTAGAAAACCGCCATGTTTGCAATATATATGTTTGTATGTTAATTGTCAAAGCTACAATAAGCAGATAGCCTGTAGTCTGACTCTGGTTCAAACATATATGGTTGCACCACTATGTTTTCACCAGCAGCAATGTTTCTCCCAGGGTTCACGCTCAAAAGATGTGGTAATGAGCTGTGCTTACAGGAAATCAAACTGGCTCTTCTGATCATGGCTGCTTAGATAGGTTGAGAAGAGTACTGTGCTGCTTGACCCTTGTAGTATTTTGACCAAAGTCACAGGCATTTCATTAACAACCCAGGGAGTATGTTACCTTTAACACCTTTATGAGCGTGTCTTTGTGTTTGTGTGTGTGTGTGTGTGTGCGTGTGTGTGTAAAAACACAATAATGGGAAGTAATGATGTAAAGCATAATCCCCTGCATTTGAAAAAGTGGCAATAAAAAAATTAAGCTTGAATGAAAAGACACATAAACACTGTCATTCTTACCAGTTCCATGAGGTTGGTGAGCTGGCTGATGCTCTCAGGGAGAGAGTTGAGCTTGTTGTTGCTGGCGTTGAGAACTCGTAGTGGAAGACCACACACACATGCAGGCACCACTGACAGCTGGTTCCGACTACACATTGCAACATCACAAACAATACTAAAACAACATCCAAATATCATGTAAAAATCAATTATCATATGGCTATATCTACACTAGAGATCAAAATTAGAGAACACCACACAATTTATTAAATGTCAAGGTCATTGTGAAGTTTTATGTGAAATTATCCTAACAGGAGTGAAACAGTAGTATTTTAAGATTATTTCATAAACTGTAAATATTCTACAGCACAGCATAAAAAACTTAAATGATATTATTGAAAAAGAACACTGATCAAAATTAGAGAACACTTTCAGATACCTGCAAGTTATTGGCATTAATCTGGAACCTGGTGCTAATTTCCTTCATTATCTGACAAACCCTATTTAACTGGCAGCCTAATTTTCCAGTTTCCGCTGACTTCAAAAATGGTGAGCCATTCCAAAGTGACTGAAACCCTCCAGCAGGGCCGGTTTTAGCTATGGGCAATGTGGGCGACCGCCCAGGACGCAATGTATTTGAGGGCGCGCGAGCGCCGTCAAAAAAAAAAAAAAAAAAAACCCTCAAAACAAATCTCTCCAGTTTTGGGGGTTATGTAGAGAGTTAAGCTAGGTTTATACATTCGCGTCTGACCGTAGTGCTCGACTACCGCTCATTTCCAAGTCACATTAGTGGAGTGGGCGCTGGGGCGCCCTCACTGTCACATCCACTTGCTGCGGAGTGAGAGTCATACAGGTTGTGTGTGTAAGAGGAGGCGAGGGGGAGGGGGGCGGGCGAGGGGATAGACTGATCCCAGGCCACACAACACAAACTGCTTTAAAAGAAATTGTATTTCATTCTTAAAATTAACATAGACCCACTGTCACCCACATACCTTCATGTAATAATTGGGTTAGCTATGTGAAAAATGTAAAAAAAAAAAAAAAGTCATAGGCTACGTGAATTTGTTTACATCACGTGACTCTGGTTGATTAATGGGGGGGAAGGGACTGTAGTTGAAAGGTAAGATGGATGTAGGTGCAAGACCAAAGAAGCCATCAGGTGCTCAATTTAGAAAAAGAAGAAAAGAAGAAGAGGAGAAACAGATAAAGGATAAAGGTATGCAGATTTCTGTGAGTGACTTCAAGTTATTGACATTAGATGATAGGCTGTTTATTAGCCTCTTGCTAATAGGTTGCTAATTAGTCACAGAGGGCGACCAAATTTGGTTTTTAGTTTTGCTGAATTAGAATTAGAATTGAGGCATCATGTCATGCCACTAATTTCACCCAGACAACTTAGTTTGGTTTGTGTTTGCAACACAACAAGTGCAAATTCGCACATATGTCCTGACTGTGGATTTGTTTTTATTGCTATAGGCTATGCTAAATTGAATAACTTATACATTGACAGCATTTTGTAAGCTACATGTCATATATCTTTTAAAATAAATTGTTGTGTGTTGTGCTTAGTTAATAGGATGGTAACAAATGTTAATAAAGTGCATCATGGTGATTTTAATAGGGTAACTGATGCATGTGTGATGTAAGTATTGATACAGTATTTGATACAGTAATACATATATGTAACATATTGTTGTGTTAGTGGTGTGTGTGTGTGTGTGTGTATGTTGGGGGCGGGGGCGAACGGGACCGGCCCTGCCCTCCAGCAGCAGGTTGTCCAGATGAAGGCCAAAGAGGTGAATCTATCAGCCACAGCAAGAGAAGTTGGTCATTCCAAGTCTGTGAGTTCTAGAATATTGCATCTTTACAACATCACAAACTCATCCAAGTTCTCCAAGAAGGCCCATGAAAGACAAATGCAAGAGAGGACAGGATAATTCGGAGAATCTCCATGGGTAATTGGTTCAACACTGCAGCTGGAATTGCTCACCAGTTCAGCACCGAAAAGGGTAAAGATCTGTCTCCACATACAGTGTCTCGACATTTATGAGCAATTGGACTTAAAGACCACTCTCCAGTGACCAAACCTCTCATTAGCAGAATTAATCAAAAAGCTAGACTCCCCTTTGCTGAGGAGTATGTTGTGTGGACAGAAGAGAAGTGGTCCAGAGTTCATTTTAGTGATGAAAGCAAGTTTATTTATTTGGGTCTGATAGGAAACATTATTTCCGTCGACAAACTTGGGAAAAACTGAACTAAAAGTGTGTAAAGAAGTTTATTGAAAGGTGGAGGAGGAAGCATCATGGTTTGGAGAATGTTTTTGGAGTTGCACCTCATACAGCTACATTGCAGAGTGAATGCAAGTGTGCATCAGAACCTTCTTCAACAAGACATGCTTCCTTCATTGCGTTCATCACTCAATCAAATTTTCACGCAGGACAATGCCCCCTGTTGCACAGGTAAAGCAGATCCTTGAAACTGAAAACATTGAAACAATTAAATGGCCAGCCCAGAGTCCTGATCTAAACCCAAAAGAAAACCTCTGGAAAATCCTTGGTGACAAGTTATGGCCAAGAATCCCACAACAGCCACAGAACTATGAAAGAGACTGGAACAAGAGTGGACCAAAATCACACCAGAGTAGTGTGAGAGACTAGTGATGTCTTGTGGACGCAGATGTGCTCAAGTCATTCAATGCAAAGGCATGTACACTTCCTACTTTTTGTTGCAATCTTACTCTGTGCTTCAGTTATTGCTGTGTTCTATGATCACATTTTTTGCAAAATAAAAGTTTTATGTTGATATACTATGGTTATTTTGTAAAACACTGTTCTAGTGGCAAATTACAAAAATCCTTCAAATGTTGATCAATTTAGATTACATTTATTTCTGAAGAAATCAACTGTTCATACATTGTTCTCTAAGTTTGATCTCCAGTGTATATCACAAGTCTTATACCACAGAAAGTTTAAGAATACCATAAACGTTGTAAATGTTGTAAACATTGTAAACGTTGAATTTAAGTATCAATGCCGCTGAGTAACAATAAAGCCTAGGCTAGGTAATATGTACAGTGGCAGAAAATACCCATTGTGCTGCAAAAGAAAACCATGCTGTGAAAACAAAAAGCAAATTCATCTGAATTAAATCATACGTTTCGGAAATGGGCTGCGACTCCAAAAACACTGCAAATGTAGTCACAAACAACACAACTGAAGTGTTTCCGAACAAATCATTTTAAGCAGGGACTCTGTAGGTTTTAGCCAGAAAAAAGAGTTGTGTTATATCGTATTACATTGAACAGGACTTAAGTAGTAAAGTTCTTTAGCTAGTTGGCGAGCTAGATATTTAGACAGAAACTAAGTTGTGTTAAATGGGATTTTGTATTGGGGTTTTTAAGCTTTAGTTTGTGTCTAAAGACCTAGCTAGCTACATTTAAAGAACATTTAGCTTACCTGTGATACAAACAGGGTCTACCCAGTGAAAAGTAAAGATTTTATCATGGGTGAGGTAAATAATGCATTATGTCTCAAAACTTCTAGGTATTCTGGCTAAAAACCTACAGATTGTTATTCACAAGAGTGGTGTTATACAGTGTAAAGCAGTGTTCCCCAAAAGGCGGCCCGCAAGGCTCAAACTGTTGGCCTGCCAATTTTCCTTACTGGCTAAAATACCAGAGCAAACGGCTGACGAGCTACTTTTGTGGAACACAGTATATGTAAGTCCTGTTTGCACAAAAACATGGCCAGTGCTAAAAAACGAAAAGTTGATAACGAAAATAGACAGTTCAGTTCCGTCTGGACAGACGAGTTTTGTTTTATTTTACCAGACCATGCCAATGCTAAGCCAACTTGCTTGCTATGCTCGCAAACTGTAGCCGTATGCAAGGTGGCTAACATAAAGCGGCACTTCGAAACACGCCATAGTCCTTTCAGTGACAACTTTCCGGAAAAATCAGAGAGTCGAAAGCAAAAGATTTTAAGTTTGATTGCGGCCTAAAATCATTCTGTTACTACTATCCATAAGACGACAAGAAAACGCAACAATGGCATCTCTGCGCGTATCGTGGAACTTAGCAAAAGCTAAAAAACCTTTCACAGACGCCGAGTTGATAAAGACGTGTGCAATTAATATGGTGGAAGAAGTTTTGAGCCACGACGAAAAAACAAAGAAAACTGTCATAGACTTGTTGAAGCAAGTACCAATATCGGACAATACTGCAGTGAGAAGAGTGGAGGTTTTAGCGGAGGACTGCTTGTGTGACCTGCTCTCACGTCTGAAGAAAACGGACTTCTTGTCGCTCGCCATTGACACATCGTGTGATAGAACGTACGTGGAGCAGCTGTCAGTGTTCGTGTGTTTTTTGGATGAGAGAGCTTTTCGAGCTGCTTTGTTTGCTGCCCCTACACGGGCGCACAATGGGTGAAGTCATTTTTAACGAACTAACTCAGTTCTTTGACATGAGTAAAGTTACGTCTGTTGTGACTGATGGCGCCCCGTCCATGGTTGGACAACACAAGGGTCTGGTAAGCAGGCTTACTGCTGTTATCCCCGCTCTAACGGCATTTCACTGCATTATTCACAAATCAGTGCTGTGTGCAAAACTGTGTGGGAAAATGAAAGACACAATACAGTGATGAAGCTCGTAAACTTTATTAGGGAGAGTTCCAGTTTGCAGCATCGCCTTTTCAGGGCTCTGCTTGAGGAAATGTCTGCTTCATATGATGATCTGTTGCTGCATAATGATGTGCGCTGGCTTAGCAAGGGCAGAGTATTGGAGAGAGTGTGCAAATTACATGATGAACTCTGTTATTTTCTTGCCAACTTGCAAAATGAAAAGGCTCACTCTTTTCTGAAATTCCTGAATGACAGTAAAGAAATGGCTTATGTGCATTTTCTATGCGACATTACATCTCATCTTAATCAGCTTAATTTGCAACTGCAAGGAAAGAACCATACCATTGCAGACATGTACGAATCAGTTGAAGCTTTCTGTTTAAAGATGGGTTGTTTGAACGAGATATGCAAGGCAGAAAACTGCACTTTCCTAAGCTGCAGCAACAGTGTTAGAAAAACAAAATGCAAGAGGATGCTGCGATGCGAGCGTTCTTGGGAAAACTGATAGAAAACTTCAAGGTACGATTAGAGAGCTTCAACCTCTCAAGTGAAATCCTCTTGTTTTTGCATCAGCCGTTTTCCGCTTCCGCAGATGGCCAGTGGACTGCTGAGGCCAAAAGGCTGCTTCCATCTCTGGATGAGGCATCTCTTCAGATGGAGATCTTGGAAATGTCAAAATCAGATTTGCTCAAAGAGCAGCATAAGGATGTTAGTGTGACTGACTTCTGGATTAACATGATTCCCCAGTTCAACCGGGCAAGGCGGATTGCAATGCTACTTCTCACAGCATTTCCCTCCACCTATATCTGTGAATCATAATTTTCTTCAATGAACATCATCAAAGCCAGGACAGAAACAGACTCTCCAGTGCACACCTAGATCAGTGTCTTCGCATTGCCACAACAGACCACTGCCCCAACTTCAGGTCTCTCATTTCAACCCGCCGCTGTCACTTTTCTCATTGAATGGTGAGTAAAATCATGCAGCTGCAGTTGACATACCTAATTAATGGCATGCACTATAACAAATAATTACTGTACAATCTGCCTAATTATGAAACATTATGCAAAAAATGCACTGGCCCTTGCTTTTGTGGTGTTGGCTGAATACACCACAATTAATAAAATAATTAATAAAATTTAATTGGGGACCCCTGGTGTAAAGGATAAGATATAGTCTCTAGACATAGATGATAGCCACCAGGGTTCATAAACAGCTTTATATGTTTGTTCAGCCCTCAGTGTGTTAAGTACCTGGCGCCAGGAAAACAGATTCACAACACACGGGCGTCAGGAAAGAGTTCCAAAGTTTAATAAGAAGAGAGAGATAAAGAAAAGCCCGTGTCTTCTCTTGTTCATTGCCTTATTTGTCCCTCTGTCACGCCCCACTCGTTATTCATCTCCAGCCCTGTCTTGTTTTAATTCCCCTGTTTCCAGAGTTTAAATGCCCCATGTCTGCCCTGTTCCCTTGTTGGTCATTCCTGGTTAATTGTAAGTACTCCTGCCTGCATGTTGTTTCTCCAGTTATTCTATGTCAGGTTTTTCTGTTGGTTTAGTTGATTGTTTCTTTTGCCCAAGTTATCAGTAAGTTCTCTGTAGTGTCTGCTAATTTATTAAAGTCCGCATCTGCGTCCTGCCTGTCAGTACCATACGAAACAGGAATGAACAAAATGTCGGAGTGTTCTGGACTGAGCTAGTTATATCTCAATATAATGAGATACAGTATAACACAACTCTTGTTTCTAGTTAAAAACCCTCTTTGTGCAGTGGCCATTTTGAGCCGAATTCTAAACAATTTGTACTAATACACTTTAACAGAGCTTAATTTGTCAAAATGGCTAGCTAGCTACATTTAAAGAGCTTTACTAAAGTCCCATTCAATGTAATGAGACTGTATAATAGAAATAGAATTGTTTTGTGGCCCACTTCCATTGTGTTGTGACTAGATTTGCAGCATTTCTGAATTTGCAGTGTGTTTCTGAAATGTAGTGTATGCATTGTCATTTTGATGAATTTGATTTGTGTATTTGCAGCATGTTTTTCTTTTGCAGCGCGATAGGTTTTCTTGGCCTCTGTAAATATGGGCCAAGATTACATGGAATAGCAATAATAATAATTTTTTTGTGTTTTGAGTGTGTATATATGACTGTCATCTTGCTCTATTTTCTGTACCATAAATGTCATAAAATATTTCAGAATTCTGATAAACCTCTGTGTGCAAAATTTTTAAATATAGACCTTGCTGTATTCCTAGAGAGATTTCCCTATTTTTCCTTAAATGACACACAATTTATGATATTGGCAACAACCTGAATGTAGATCATATGAAGACACACAATGTGATGAGAATTAATGATACATTTATTAACACAAACATCAACAATCTGTATATTTACTGTGAAACAAGCTATATAGCAAAGCCATCTGTGTGTAAATGGGGAGGAGAGTGAATGCATTTGTGTAGATGTTTTCATGCTCATGTCCTGTAAGGAAAAGGTGGGACTTGCTGACTTTGTTCTCTTCCTTGGTTCTCCTAATGCTAACTGGAAGCCATTTCCAAATGAATCCAATAACATCATCTCTCAGCAGATCTGATCCCAAAGCTAACCTTAATTGAGCTCCTGTTCTCATTATTATTAGAAGTATAATAAAATTATTGGATTATTAATGTACATTACATTTACATTGCATTTAGCAGACGCCCTTATCCAGAGCGACTTACAAAAAGTGCTTCATTGTTTTACTCAGAACAAAATCTCTAGCTAGTTAGTTTAGGCTAAAATCAGGAAGAAACTTTAAGCAAAGATATTATTAGATACAGTCAGTATGGACGCCTGTAATGTACCAGTATGGACAATGTACCATTGTTCTGTTGCTGTAATTGTGTGTTCGCATTTAGCCACAAATATTAAAGCATCGAAGCATTGGCAGCAGTACTAAGTCATACCAATAAAGCTATCTGTAACTATACCGATTAAAGAGCGAGAAAGGGAAAGAATGACAGTGGGTGAGAGACAAAGTATGTGAGTGGGCAGAAGGAGGGGTTGTGTGTGAATGAGTGAGAGGGCATGGAGATTATAAGGAGAAAGCTGTATTTGAAAGTGTATTTGTCTTCTAATGGGCATGCTTCTAGGTATAAGGGATGGCATTGCACATACACTCATAGATATAAGGTGGGTGGTTAGTTGTGTGTTTCTGCATTTGCATCCTAAAACTCTGGATTATATAATCCTTACACAAAGCATGTGTGGGAGTGGATTGCCAGCCATTCTCCATGTAGTTTGTCAAGTTGCAAGGTTGCATCTCATATATATATATATGAGATGCAACCTATATACATTTGCATGTCATACAAAAATCACATTTTTGAAACTATATTCACCATCTGTCAGTGCATGTTGGAGCAGGCCAAAGAACATGATTTGAGCTTTGTTATTCAGAGCTTTCTACCAAACATAATACATTTGCTGTGAATATGTACCTGATATTTAGTGACATGACCTTTGTGTTTAATAATGTGTGGGGTTGTATGTCTGTGTGTACCTGATGTTTAGTGACGTGAGAGACTGCAAGCTGATGATGGTGTCAGGAATGCCTTTGATGCAGTTGTGATAAAGGTTCAGTGTTTCCAAGGAGACTAAATGGACCACTTCAGATGGAATGTCTACCAGGCGATTCTTTGACAAGTCTGTGAGAGAGAGAGATATACAGATGGAGAATGTCAGATTCAAATGAACATTATGTGAAGATATGAACTGCAGATCTTTTTTTTTTTTCAAGGCTCAACTAAAAACCTACTTCTTCCAGTAGGTCTGAACGAGCCAATGCAGTCAGTATTTGCTTAAACATTTACTCATATGTCCTTGTAGTTCTATAAACTACCATAATTGAAAGAGTAAAAAAAAACTTAGTACTTCATCACCACCACCACTATGATGAATAAGTGTGTGCATTCTTGGGTTTTTTTATACAATATATTGTCCTATATACAGAGAACAATTAAAAGAACAGGAACAACCACAAAGTACAGAGCTCCACATTTTCACACACACAGACAAGAAAACACTTCTACACTTGTACACCAACATTATGACACACATGAAGCACACCTTATGAAAAGCCCAGTAAGAGCTGCATAGTGCAACAAGGCAAGCTACAGACATCCAATCTTTGTCTGATTTAAGAGGGACTGAGTAGTTGTGCTGATCCACTGAAAGAACATGTTTGTCTGTAGGTTCTAATTTTAATCTTTTGATCAGAGTCCTATGAAGTGGTGAGAAAAATCACTGTGTCTGACCTGACAGCTACAGTCTATCATGAATACTTAAACTGCAACAAAGGAAGGGGGAAGACCACTAACACTATTTTCTTTCTTTTTTTATAGAAAACAGGAAAAATAGAGAAGTCACACTGAATTTCTAAATGAAAACAAATGGAAATCAAAGTAGACTAGTGAAGTTTCACAAATTATGCTATAACAAGGTATAAAGGACTACTTGCATGTTATTGAAATTGGACTATTAAACCCATCAGCCTAAACTAATAAGATTTATCACACTAAGAAATTATCGTCAGACCCAGAAGTACAAATACTTTTAGATCAAAATTTCAAGATAAAGAAACCAAATCTATTTTTTTTCAATATGTGCAACATCTTTGTGAAACCTGATCACTGATTCGACTGATACTGATAAATGATAAACCATGTAAAACCATGCTTAGGAGCATGCATTTCACTGATGTTTTGGAAAACTGGTTTTTATTAGCTTTTATTTGCTGTCTGGCCTTCAGAAAGCATCATATCTGAAAACTTGAAAATGCAAATCATCCAATTTCTGGATGGAATTGCTGCAGTACCTGTTTTTCCAGTTGATGTTTTCCTCATATGCTAAAGTTGGTTGCTACCTCAAAAATGTAAATTTTGCATTGCTTCATGTATTTCTCCAAAATTAGAGTAAGGCACTAGCAGTCCACCAGTATGAGAAAAGGACTGGTTAAACTAAAATTAATATAGTAGGAAACCTTTTGTAATGGGATGGATGTAGCAGGAGGCAAGAGTGGTTGTGGCCCATACTACCATAACCAAGACAATGATAAAATGTAAATATTCCAATAAATATATGTAAATATAGTGTTATACAAGTCAGCACTAATGATGTGGGGTTGAGACAGTCACAAATTACTAAGGTCAATGTTAAAGAGATGTCAGATGCCATAATATATTCTGGCCCCATTCCAATTCAGCATGGTGCTGAAACCTACAGCAGGTTAAAGGTGCTTAACTGCTGGATGTCTACATGGTTCTCAGAAAACAATGTAGGTTTTATAGATAACTGGACCTGTTTTGAGGGCAGGCCTGGCCTTCTGAAGTGGGATGGCATTCACCCCTCTTGGGAGGGTGCTGCTCTCATTTCTGCTAGCATATCCGCTAGGCTTTAAAGTGATAATGTTGGAGCCAGTTATGAAAAGTGTAGTGAAGTAGTGATAATGTAGGAGTAGTAGTTAACGGGGACTGACAAACCAGAGCCGAGGCAAGGCAGCAGACAGGCTAAACTGATTGTGTGCGAGCTTCAAAGAGACATCACCTAGTTTTCAGTTGATTGAGACCATGTCTGTTCCTCATTTTTTAAAAACACAATTAAAAAAAATTGAAATTTGCAGAAAAAATGTATTAATGTTAAACTCAATTATGTTACAACTAAGAATCACTTTAATTTGAAATTAGGATTGCTAAATATAAGATCCTTGTCATGTAGAACCAGATGACTACATGGCTCTAAAAGAAGCATATCCCTCTGGCTATAGCTATGTTTATAACCCCCGTTCAAATGGTCGCAGAGATGGGGTCGCCACACTATATATATAGGTGTCTCTCAAAAATCATACAAGTTTAATTCTTTTGAATACCTCATTCTCGCTGTGTCCAATTCGTCCTCAACTAAGAAAGGGTCACAGTCCATCCATCAATCCATCTGCAACTGCTTATACAGGTCCGGGTCACGGGGGCAGTAGCCTAAGCAAAGAGGCCCAGGTTTCTCTCTCCCCGGCCATCTCTTATAGCTCCTCTGGGGGTATACCGAGGCATTCACAGGACAGCCAAGAGAAATAATCTCTCCAGCGTCTCCTAGGTCTTCCCTGGGGTCTCCTCCCAGTTGGACATCACTAGTACCTCACCAGGGGGCATCCAGACCAGATGCCTGAACCATCTTAACTGGCTGCTCTCTACATGGAGGAGCAGCGGCTCTACTCCAAGCCTCTCCTGGATGTTTGGGGAAATGTGCTGTACGTTTATTCCTAGTAATACTGCCTCAGACGGTTCGGTCAGCAGGGCATTGGAGGATCTAAGAACCATATTTCAGAAAATGCACGAACATTCTGGGGTTCACAATGTCTGGGCTGGCTCGGATGCGGCTCCTCCGGCCACCACAAGAGAGAGTTTGCGAGCCAGCTCTAGGCGGACTCGGTGCAATCAGCAGTGATCTGTCACACCTGTTCTTCCTCCTACTTAAGAAGGTGAGTTGTGACAGATCACTGCTGAATCGTTTTGGTCTCTATGTCTCACGTTGCTCAGCCTTTCAGCTTGTTGGTGTTTCGCCACATTATCTCTCGTGTTTTCTCCTTTCTCAAGTTTTCCCCCTGCTATATATTTCCTATCCGGTTTCTGCTTTTGTTTGGAAAGGGTTTTCTGTTTGTTGCGGCGTTTGCCAGCCAGCTAGATACTTCCCCTGGCGTCTTTTTTTTTTTTTTTTGCTTGTTGAATATTGTCCGTGATCTTTTCTGTTCCATTTATTATTTTTTCTCCCGCACGTTTGCGGTCTAATATAGTGTAGCGGATATACTGATAATTATGAGTTATGAAACGGGGCACCACCCTGATAATTCAGGGCAATATTTATTTGATAACTGTAATAGATAAAATAATGATATATCAGTCTCATTACCAAAGGGTTAAGTTCTGAATCCGCGCAGTGACCTAATACCATCGACCAAAATATGTATTTACCACTGTAATCAGATTAATGAATAAATGTCCAAATTTATTGAATGATTAATATAATAATTTAAGCATTACAGGGAATAACATGTGAATGGTTTGGCTCAGTAATGTAACTAAGTCTACACATGAATCTACTAATCTAAAGTAAACGGGGAATAAACGGGGAACAACTACTAACTATTATTTGATTATGAATGGATTGTATAGTGAACGGGATACTTTTCAGGATACTTTTCTAACTCAGGTAGGACCAGGGAGGAAAAGAGAGTCTCAATGGAGAATTAGGAAGAGCACGAAATTCCTGACAGAGGCTAATGAAAAGGCTTAATCATATTAAACTAAGAGGGATAGAAAGTACTGTACGTAGTGGCAAGTTATTAGCACCGGACACCACAAATTAGCATGTATTTGGTGTCTTACTTGCAGATAGGAGGACACGTCCGTGGGCGGTCAACTGCAGAGTTCGCAGGCGAGTTTGAATCGACGTGCTCGCAGGAAGCGCGGATATTGGCTCTTGCAGTTTGGCGCGTACACGACCCGGGTCACTTCTTTGCGAACGCTAAGACTCCACAGAGCTACCCCTTCCGGGTGGCTTCCAACTTTCTTGGAATTGTGAAGGATTAGTAGGACATCAAAGCGATGGTTTTGCCGGTGTTCGGTCGGATTTCCACTTGCGTTGATTACTTGCCGAGGACTACCTTCAAGCTAAATTAAAATCAATAACTGTCTGCCAAACAGAATTAACTTTAACTGAGTAAAAGAAAATGCTCTCATTTATCTAGTTTTCTAAATCAGTTTCAAACTTGACGATGACAACATAAAACAAACTAGGTTAAATACTTTTCTCGAGTAATAAAACAAAGATCTTCTTGGGATTAAGTTCGAACTTAGTTGCGGTATATTGGCATTCCTCCAACTCTGTCGCTCTATCTTGAGACAAGCCTTTAAACGAACTTTTAGGGGCATGATTGTAGTATAATGATTGGTCAACTATACGGTTGACCACTGGGCCTCGATCACTGAATATTCATTAGCTCTGTCTAGAGAGGCGGGTTTTTTCTCGAGGAGGAGAGAGAGAGAGAGAGAGAGAGGGAGTCAACTGCGCCCCCCCCAGGTCTGGTTAATGAATGGCGATAAGCAAACTAGGTGGGGGCATGATTTTCAAGACAAAGAAAATCCCTTGTTTTTAAGTAAATTGAGTCGTGTTACTTGGCATAATTAAGCATTAGTCTAGTCCCTTGTCTTCTAAACCTTGAGCCATTCTTCATTCACGCTTTTAGACGATAAATGACACATAATGCATAGACAGGCATGAATCTGAGGTCACATAAGAACACATGGAGATGCGTACATCTGAAACAATGGCGCACACATTAATAAATGGATAGGCATGCATTTAACATAACTCATTACACGTTGATACTTAGTTATACATTAGTCTAAAATAATACTACATCAGGATACAGGGGTATCTATATGTTTAAAATAGTGGAACACACAGGAATATATAGATGTGCATGCATTTCAGATACTACATACTACATCAGATACTATGATACAGGGACATGCATGTCTAAACTAGTGAAACACACAGAAAAACATAGATATGCGTATGTTTATAGCAACACATCCCAAGAATACATGGACATGTATACTTAAAATATTAGAACACATAAGAATACATAGGTATATGCATGAATGTGGGGTGATTATACAATAAGGGTGTTACGATGGAACCAATTACAGATGAGGGATCCTAAGTCTTGCATTTATATCAGTCACATATTACTTAATGCCTGGATGTTGTAGACACAGAATTCATGATCTTCATTTCAGAGTTCTTAAAGAGCTGATGAAATGGACACCGGAGTTTTGATGATAAAGGGTCCTTCCTTTGGTTTTAAGGTAGTCAACTTTAGGCATGAGTGTAATCAGGAATTTCCAAGGGGTGGCACATTGGCTGAAACCTTGGTGAATCAGATAAGGCTGGATAGTGGGATTTATGACTGAAGGTCCTTACTGGGTTTGGGGTTTCTGATCTCCATTTACCTTGTCTCTTCCGCACTCAGGAGATCAGATAAGGTCATGTCTCTAACTTCAGAGAGGGAGACCATTGTGGGTGTGTGGGTATCTGAGGGCAGAGGTGAGGGGTATAAAGCCTGTTTTACCTTTGAAGATCTTTCCAAGCATTAGGTGAGGTCATTTTCTCACACTTAGCGAGGGGGGGCGGGGGGTCATCTCTGTGTATGGTGTTGAAGAAGTTTTGGGCTATTTCCACTACATAGTTTGTGCGTTGAGTATTTTCCGCGTTATTTTCTGTTTCCCTTTATTAATTCTCTCCCACACGTTTGCTGTGGTATTTTTTTTTCTACGCGTCAAGCCCTTCCGCGTTTTCTCTGTTATTTATCCCCACATTTGAGTATTTCTTTGAGTATTTCTGATCTTACACATTGTAGTTATTCCGCGTCTTTTGAGTTGGAGTTTTTTCCCGTTTCCCTGTGTCTGCCTGCCTCCCCCGCTCTCCAACGTTCATTGTGGTTTATCGTGGTGCGAGCCGGCACTTGGATCCGCTTAATCTCAGTGTCCTCACGCGGTGATTACAGTGTCTGTCAGTCACCACGTTACACACAACCCAGTAGCTGAACCCGGGGGCTTCAGTCTATATGACTATGATGCCACTTCACGCCAAGTTAACGGACCTAGAGGCGAATAAGGAGTCAGATTTTAAGGGGATGTAAGGTGATCTCTTATAAGAGATCAAAAGGGGGAATTGTGAGGCAGAAACTATAAGGCCTTGCAACAGCACAGGATGTTCTGCCTGGAAAATAAAATTCTTGACTTACAACATTTGCATTAAGGTCCTATGGTTGTGACTAGGATCATATGCATGATACGAAGAATAGCAAAGCAATTTCTTAGAATGTGCACAAAGAGTACATATATGGTGTTAAAAGAAGCAGTAAGTGGCTCATGCTTGGGGTGGGGTAATGCAGATATAAGTAATGGCTCACACTCATTTAAATCTCATTCCCTATTAGAGGAACACACAGCATTGTGCTGTGAGATCTCCAAAGATCTTCATTTGCAAATAAAGCTTGGTTGAATTGCTTGAAAGACTCCGACTGATTTCCTCTCTAAACAGCAACGAACACAACAATTTGGTGAGCCCGACATGATGTGTAAGAGAGGGTGATTTTGGACCTGGGTGATTTCCAAAATGAACTACTGCAGAGACCTCTGTTTAAAGGTAAGCAGAAAACCTGTTTAATCAAATTTCTACATATTGGTTACCTCTGCGGTGGTGAATCGAGGGAATCACTTTTCATTTGTTAAAGGGGAGTCTAGAAATATATAGAATTAATGGATTCATATGTGATGAGTGAAATGAGAATTAAGTTATAAAAGTGAAGCAGATAATGAGACGTGAAATAGAGTGAATATCCTAGGAAGTGGCGAGCCCTCCCGTCGTCTGACAAGGTGGCGGATACAGCTGGGTTAAGAGTCCCGTGGGAATTGAAGACCCCCGAAATCTGTAAAATTTGGTTGGGTGAGAGGCCCAGGAGTTCAATTGGACAAAACTCCTAAACAAGAGTGGAAACATGAATAAATTTAATGGTGTATATTATGATTAAGTTGCATGCCTAAAGTAAAAAGTGTGTTCGAACATTTGGAGTCTCTTAGGTTGAAAAATCTATGAACTATGATGAACTATGGTGTGCAGGGTTTTCAGCTGATGTGTTTGAAAGTGTGAAGTGTGGTACCATTTATTGAAATGTAGTTTTATTGTTTGGCCATAGGGCGGCATGGTGGTGTGGTTGTTAGCACGATGCCTCACAGCATCGGTCTGGGTTCGATTCTCGGTCTGGGCTGCTCTGTGTGGAGTTTGCATGTTCTCCCTGTACCTGCTTGGGTTTTCTCCTGGTACTCCGGTTTCCTCCTACAGTCCAAAGACATGCATGTTAGGTTGATTGGTCACTCTAGATTGCCCGTAGATGTGAGTGTCTGTGTGTTGGCCATGTGGTGGACTTGCGACCTTCCCATGGTATACCCTGCCTTCGCCTGGAGATCCTTCGCCCGGAGATAAAAAATTTGTTTTATCGTATGGGCATGCGATATCATTTTTGGAGATCGATAATTTTGGGGGGTTTTTTATATACTTCATTGCCTGTATATTCAATATTATTGTCGTTACTTTTCTCAAAAATTTTGCTGCTTTGGATTTTTCTGTGACCAGTATTCGTGTTTTAAGATCATAATATGTCTGTAATCTTTGAAGCAGCTCATGTGCAGTGTTAATGAGTTGACACTAGGGTGCAAGTGCTTGATATTTGTGATCCTTTTGGTTGCTGTGGGTTTGTTCGCTGTCCATGAAGGTTGTGGTCCACAAAGGTTTGATATCTGTGAGTGAATAGAGTATGAGTATGATCATTAAAACTGAAGTAGACAGTTGGGCCAACATATTGATTCACCTCCAGGCTTATATTTCCATAATTTTGGTTCTATTTGAGAGCCTCTAATACAGAAGAAAATGTCCAAAAAACAAAAACGCAGTTTTGACTTTGGGGATGTACATTGGTGATGTGACATTTTTTCTATTATATCATATCTGATTCAGTAGGGTCTGACAACATAAAAAATATTGAGCACTTACATGCAAGTATCGAATAGTGACACAACATCGCGCATTAAATGTCCCAAGGAATGTCCGAATATGGCATAAATATGGACCATCATCAAAAGCATGCAACATTTTTTTTTTGCTTTCTTAAAGACCAGAAAATTCCAAATGAAGTTATAATATAACATGAAAGTAGTATAATAATAATATGACAAGAGATGTCCAAGAGGCTAGCTAAGCTAACCATGCTAGCTAAGACCCTAAACGATGCTGAGGAGGTAGTACAGTACTTTAAAGCTCTAATACTATTTATCATCTAATACTTAGGTGATATTTAGTATGAATTCTCTTATGCACAATTGTTTATTGTTACTCACAAACACAAACAAGTCCTTCGTAGATCTTTGTAGCTGTTGTTCATGGTAACTTACGGTTCAACGCTGTACCCAAACAACTCGGCATAATCTCCAGCCAAAGTAAGCCTTTTTTTTTGTATGATGTCCAAAAGTATATGCGATCAAAATATCAACTAACAAAATAATCCACGACTGCTTAAGTTTCGTGTGTTCTGGATATCTTAGCTTAGCCTACCTTAGGTTAGCATGTTTACAACCCAAATGGGTTGTTGGTTTTGCGCATGTCCTTGTCAAAGGCAAACATTCACGAATCATGGCAAGTGAGGTGTTAATCTTTTCAGCTTCGAGTGAACTATTGGTTAGAACAGCTATCAATCACTTCGAAGGCGTCAGCTTGTCGCTGTCGTGGCTTCTTGGTTGGCCCAATAACCCTCCCCCCTTTCACACCTCGCCAGGCAGAAGTGAGAAAAGCTGTCAGTTAAAGTCACCAGGTCGTTCCTGTCCAATAAACATGATGGATTTCAAGAGTAAACCCATGTTGCTTTGTAATTCGAGGACAGATGACGTATCACAACGCTGCGATGTCGCTGGTAGATCGAGAATTGTTTGTTGTTCTCAGCAAGGGAGAGGATTACGCAATGTTTTGCAATGAAGTGAGCAAGCAAATAAAGGTATTTACCAACACTTTTTCTACTGTTTTAGAGTGTGATATTGAAGCTTTGTTAGTAAACGAATTTTAGATGACAAAACATGGTCATCTTACGTTGTAAACCTTTTAACCCCTTTGTGCAGTGGCCATTTTGAGCCGATTTCTAAACAATTTGTACTAATACAATTTAACACTAGTTATCTCAAGGTGTACATATAACAAAATGATAATTCAGGATTCAAACTGAAGTAGACAGTTGGGCCAACATATTGATTCACTTCCAGTCTTATATTTCCATAATTTTGGCTCCATGAGGGCCTCTAAAAAAAAAATCTCAAAAAAACGGTTTTGAGTTTGGGGATTTAAAGTGTGTAAATGTACACTGGTGATGTAAAATCTGTCATGCTCTGCTTTTTCTAATTCAACGGGGTCTTGTCTGATAATCTAGACAATATTGAGCATATACATGGAAGTATTGAAGAGCTCAACAGTATTTTCTACTAGGTGTCCAAGGCCTCTCCAAAGTGTCACGCCTTTATCCAAATGTGCCACACCCTTATCCAAGATGTTGGCCACTATACATCAAGAGCATGCAACATTTTATTTTTTTTAACAACGTTGGGACATCTTACAGAAAGACCAGAAAGTTCATTACCTACAGTTTCATTACTAATAAATCAAAAGATGATATAGCTTCCAAGAGGCTAGCTAAGCTAACCATGCCAAGAGGTGACTAGAGGGTGCTTCTGGATGTTGCTGAGGACAAAGGGTGCTTCTGTACAAAGGTTAAAATTCTTCTGTGGAAGTGCTAAATGGTCTTGCCCCACAATATCTGAATGAAGTCATTACATATTAAAACCCATCTCACCTACTATGCTCTCAAAATGCAGGGTTTCTCCTAGTTCCACAAATTAGCAATACTATAGCTGGAGGCAGAGCCTTCTCCTTTAAAGCCCTTGAGTTATGGAACAGTCTTCCAGCTCCAATCCAACATTTTGGCACAGTTCCAATCTTTAAATCTTGACTTAAGACTCACCTATTTTAATCAAGCCTTCTGTTGATATATCAGAGTCTTCTGGGAAACCAACCATGTCATGCATTCACTCTAGTTGTGATAATGATTTGGGTGGAAAGCAATGGCTTAGTAAGCCCTCATGACTGTAGTCACCTCCAGGCCCCTCACTTTAGCTGTTATACTGTAGCTGTTATACTGTAGATAAGGCTGCTGGACCCACATTCTTATCACTGGCATGTGTGCTATATACACAGATGTTTGCATATTCGGAATTAGACATGTTATTTTAAATGTACTGTTACCGCTACAGCGTCTAAGGCGCCGTCTACAAATTTCCTTAACACGGACGCAAGTGGCGGTCGTAAAGGCCCCAGAGCACTGCGCACTCTGTTTTTTTGCAATAATTTCAATAGCTTTTAAATGGTCCAAAAGTCATAAGACCACCAAATAAGTTTGGTGTATGTATTTTAAATTGTAGACAACATAACTTTAAATGTACTAGTCTCACCAAGTTTTTACATATTAAGTGCATTCTAAACAACAACCTACAACTCAGAGATGGGTATTTATACCTTGTACCAATTTGGGGTGGTCAGTTTTTGCCTAATTATTTCAATAGCTTTTAAACGATCCATTATAAGTCCACAAAACAAGTTGTATTACACAAAGTGCATCCTAAATAGCAACCTACAACTCTTGAATGAGTATTTCTACCTTGTACCAATTTGTAGTGGTCAATCAACAACCTGGTCTTGTGATGCACCGTTTAAAAGCTATTGAAAATTTGAGACAAACACTGACCACTACAAATAGGTAATAGATAGAAATAAGAGTTGTAGGTTGTTTTTTTAGGATGCACTTAATATGTAAAAACTTATGTGACACTAGTACATTTAAAATTAACATGTTGTCTACAATTTAAAATACACATATTCCTGATGTAAACTTTGTCTTGGTTGCCAGAAATAAGAATTTCCATATTTTGGCATTTTTGCTAATACTGTCTTAAAGTTATTGAAGAAAGAATTCTGAATATGCGAATATGCGAACGTGAAACCAACTTTACTGAAGTTTCCTAGTATGCATATGAGTGAACACAAATCACAGATCAAAACTGAGTACATCTAAAAAATATGTTGATTCAAAATTTCACAGTGTCAACAAATCCCAAAAAAGTTGGGACAAGTAGCAATAAGTGGCTGGAAAAAGGAAATTCAGCATATAACGAACAGCTGGAAGACCAATTAACACTAATTAGGTCAATTGACAACAAGATTGGGTATAAAAAGAGCTCCCCAGAGTGTCAGTGTCTCTCAGAAGCCAATTCCACCATTGTTGTGCAGAAATATCAATACCAGAATGGTGTTACCCAGCGTAAAATAGCAAAGACTTTTAAGTTATCATCATCAGCCATGCATAACATCATCAAAAGATTCAGAGAATCTGGAACAATCACTGTGTGTAAGGGTCAAGGCCGTAAAACTCTGGATGCTCGTGATCTCCGGGCCCTTAAACGTCACTGCACCTCAAACAGGAATGCCACTGTGAAGGAAATAACAAACACTGAAATAACAGAATGGGCTCAGGATTACTTCCAGAAAGCATTGTCAGTGAACACAATCCACCGTGCCATCTGCCATTGCCAGCTGAAACTCTACAGTCCAAAGTGGAAGCCATTTCTAAGCAAGCTCCACAAGCTCAGACGTTTGCACTGGGCCAGGGGTTCATCTAAAATGGAGTGTGGCAAAATGGAAAACTGTTCTGTGGTCAGATGAGTCACAATTTGAAGTTCTTTATGGAACACTGAGACGCCATGTCATCCGGACCAGAGAGGACAAGGATAACACAAGTTGTTATCAACGCTCCGTTCAGAAGCCTGCATCACTGATGCTATGGGGTTGCATGAGTGTGGCATGGGCAGCTTGCATATCTGGAAAGGCACCATTAATGTAGAGAACTACAGTATGTTCAGGTTCTAGAACAACATATGCTCCCATCTAGACATCATCTCTTTCAGGGAAGACCCTGCATTTTTCAACAAGATAATGCCAGACCACATTCTGCAGCAATCACAACATCATGGCTACGTAGGAGAAGGATCCGGGTACTGAAAGGGCCAGCCTGCAGTCCAGATCTTTCACCTATAGAGAACATTTGGTGCATCATAAAGAGGAAGGTGAGACAAAGAAGGCCCAAGATGATTGAACAGTTAGAGGCCTGTATTAGACATGTATGAGAGAGCGTTCCGATTTCTAAACTTGAGAAACTGGTCTCCTCTGTCCCCAGACGTCTGTTGAGTGTTGTAAGAAGAAGGGGGATGCCACACAGTGGTAAAAATGGCCTTGTCCCAATTTTTTTGGGATTTGTTGACACCATGAAATTTTGAAACATTTTCCCCTTAAATTGATACGTTCTCTCACTTTAAACTTTTGATCTGTCATCTATGTTCTATTATGAATAAGATATTGACATCTGCCATCTCCACATCATTGCATTCAGTTTTTATTCACAATTTTTAAGTGTCTCAACTTTTTTGGAATCCGGTTTATAGATTGTGTGAAAAAATCCAATATTTTTCGCTTTGCCATTTTAAATAAGCTAACACTTAGTGCTTAAGTTTCAGCTCCACTACATTGCTTTGTGAGTCACGCTGTTTATTGAATTCCCACGAGCATTTTTTGATACATCCATGTGAGTGGGAGCTAAAGTATCCTATTTAACTTGTAATATACAAGCGCAAAAGAAAAAATCCTCACCCGTAAAAAAATAACACTGTCGCAGCCTAGAGCCCTGTGAACAGTTTTTGAAGAAATGGCAGGGAGGTTGTTCCAAACATCTTGATGGTATTGCATGACAGATAAATATCTGCCTGCATTTCTCAACACTGAGGACATAATTAATCCTGTCCAAATCACTAAATCCATTTGCTGAAATGCAGCCCCAAACTTGCAAGAAACCTCCAAAATGCTTCACTGTTGCCTGTAGACAGTAATTGCACCAATCACCAGAACAAACCGCGTTCTGTTACAGCCAAATATTATTTTTCTTCCCTATGCTTGTGTGCTTTGTTGAGTCATACAATATTGTTTCCAGGTCAAAGGTATGGGTTTTATATTTATGAGACTTTTATAGCAAAGTTTGGCTGTTCATCACGCAATTTTAAGCATCCTATTCATCTGTTTCTGTTTCAGCCTTCATATGTAAATTACAATCATTATCACCTGTTTGGTATTACTGATTAATCATACACCTGACTATAATGCTAAAAAATCCCTGACTTTGTGCAAGTGTACCTACAATAAATTGTGCTTTGAGGGTAAAGGGACGGTGCACCTAATATTGTGTTTACTAAAATCTTATAGGAACCAGTTGCATATAAAATATTTTAGCCAAACTCAGTGGTTTGTAACTTCAAGAAAGTTGGAAAGGAATTAAGTTGACTGTTCAATCACTTCACCCTGTAATGAGGGGTTGGTATAATTCCAAGGCATTGGCATTCGCTGTGAACACGTTAATTGAAATAGTGCATTTAGCACTTAACAACACTTGACAGGAGCTAGACTTTGGACAGCCACGCAAGGATTGAGCTAGAACAAAGACGAGCGGCACATCGCCACACATTAAACACTCTAACATAAATGAGGGACAAGTGCAAAACATAACTGTAATGAGACATAACAGGTGCAACGAATTAACACAAACATAAGCTTGTTGGCGTATTAAGCTAGAAACTTTAATGTATACTTAAAATAAATGCTAGTTTGGTTAGGATTTGCTAAACTACCAAGCTAGCATATATTTTATTTTAGTTTGTTTTCAAAATACATAATCTTTTTGAAAGATTATGAAACATTTTCATGCCCTCTCGAGTTTCGCACTAGAACTGCAAGAGGCGGTACATTTCTCACTGGTATTTATAACGAAACACATGCAAACTGTCACATCTGGCTCCGCCCTCCACCCCAGTTTTGCGTCTATCAACCTAGTCCCTCCCTTATTCAGCGTTTCCTTGGTTTCCCTATGTCACGCCCCCCTCGTTATTTCGTTCAGCATGTCTAGTTAATTCCTTCTGAACCCAGTATTTATATGTCCCACGTCTCCCTACCCCTTCGTCGGTCGTTCCTTGATCTTTGTCCTTGTTCTTGTCCTTACCCGGTCCCTGTAAGTAACCCCGTTCTTCCTGTCTCCTGAAGTTCCTGTCTTCCCCTTCTATTCGTGATTCGGGTTCCTCGTGTGTTTGTGTCTGTTTGAATCGGCGTTAGTATATTTCGAGGTTGTTAGTATACTGCTTCATTTAAACTCGTGTGTTTGTGTCTGTTTGAATCGGTGTTAGTATATTTCGAGGTTGTTAGTATATTGCTTCATTTAAAGGCGTGTGTTTGTGGTTGTGTCCGTTGGAATCGGTGTCGGTGTATTCGTGTTTAAAGTACTCATTCCCTGCTGTGTTCCCGTGTTATATGTTGATGTTGTATCTCCCTAATAAATGTTAGTGCACTTGCGTTTGCGTCACGGCCTCTCTGGCTAGAATCATAACACAAACTATTCACTAAGACAGCTATTAGTTGTGAAATGAATTACAGTTACAATTTCAAGTTTCAAATTTCAAAAATTTCAAAAAAGTACAAATTTTCAAGTACTTTAGCCAAAATTCCAGCACGTTTGAAACATTAAAATTCAAGCATTTTCAAGGATTTCAAGCACCCGTACAAACTCTGCACACAAAATTGCACCCACAAACACATGCACACAGACGCAGACAGCCCCGAGGGAGGACTCAGGGGCGGACTGTGACACACCCGTTCTAATGTTTCATACCATAAGGTATGAAACTGAATAAGAACTGTATGATTGTTTTATTTTGTTTAATTTATGGTCAACCTTAAAAAGAAAAAAAGGCCTTCTTAATATGCATGAACCAATGCATCCCCTTTGAATGTACCTGGTAAAGGTTCAACACTACTCTCTAGGACAGAGGGGGAGAGGTGAGGAACAGAATGGAGAAGTTTCAAAAGCCCGGACCACTCCCTTTGGGCATGTATATGTGTAGTCTGTGCCTATATATGTACTTCCTGTGGGCGTGGCTGTTGGTGTATGTGTTCACCCATCTCGTTAGTCCAATGTGTGTCACGATCACCCCCTCCTCATCACTGCAGTTCCCCTGGTAATGCTTCTTATGTTGATTTTTTTTTCCTGGTTTCCTGTTGTCTGATTTCACGGCACACCCTTGTAACTCCTCCCACTCATCATTGTTTTCAGCTGCGTCTTGTTTGGTCTTTTGTTAAGTGTTTGTCATTCACTTTATCGGTCATTGTGTAGGCACTTTATCGGTCATTGTTACGACCCTGTGTAGTCGTTTGTGGCTTGTGGGATGTTTTACAGGTTTGGCTCCGCCCCTTGGTCATCCGTCAAGTCACCGGATGACTTGTCAAGACACCAGAGTCCTGGATGATGAGGGCGCTTACACCGCCCCCTTGCCAGACCTGATCTATGCTGGGTGTTTTGTACTTATTGTGTTGGTTGACCCTGATATAATTAGATATGCATCTATATTTAGATCTACCTATTTATAGAGTGTATTGGGAGAACGGGGAATCGGTGCTCTCTTTGATGTTTGTTTTATCTGTTTTGTTGTAGGTAGGTAGTTAGGTAAAGTTTGTGTATTTTCTTTTTGTATATGTGTGTAGGGAAAGGTAGTTGTGTTGACAGGAAGGTTTTGTTCTTTTTGGAGCTGCCGATCTCCAACGCCACAACCCCAGTTATTGTACGTGTGCAACAAATCTTATTCTTTTTTCATTCCACTATCCTTTTTTCTTTTGCTGTTATTTATCATGTTTTCCCTCAGTGCCTAGACAAAAGGGGGGGAGGTAACAGTCCTTGTGTAAGTGATTGTGTGATTGTGATTTAGGTCTCTAGTTCATCTGCTCGTTCATGTCTTTGTTTCTCTTTACCTGTCTCCCCAGTTCAATGTGTTAATAGTTTCTGTCAGTATTAGATTTGTCATTGTAGACCTCTTCATAGTCTGCACTTGCGTCCAGACTCCATCAACCCAGCGTTACACGAGGAGCTCGTTATGTGTTGAGTATATATGGTGTGAGTTAGTCTTGTCCTGTGCTCATCTTTGTGAGTCCAATCTGTGTAAGTGTTGGCTAAAGCGCTACTTGTTGTTCATTAAACTGAGTACTTGTTATATGACTGCTCATCTCTGCACCCTGCCTTCCTTGCATCGTGACACATACATTTTTTTTGCCTGCTTGTGTGAGAACTACGAAGTCTAACCTTTAAAATAAATCAAGCCAACAGCCTCTCACTAATCAAACTAAGATGTATTTTATTTAAGACTTTCTTTTCCTTTTGTCTTAATACAATCATTACAGTCTCCTCCTTTTCCTTTCTTTCTTGTGACACACTTTTGATAAAGGAAAAAAAAAACGGCAATTGGCCAGTCCCTGAATCATCAGTAAAACAAGATTGGCTCTTAGAATCACCATCAACAAAACTGAGAAAGGCCTATTTTGCACATGTTCTATGAGATAGAAAGGGGACCTTGCACTCTGGCAGACAGCTTGTATAGTCAGACCCCTAGAGCCAGCTTCAGGAGCCAAATCCAGTGGATGAAGGAAAACAGTCTCTCATTATCTATCAATTCGTCATTGTACGTGCAGGCCTGTTAATTTGCAAAACGCTATGAAAGTGGACCATTTGTTCCTAGTGCTATACTAATTCTAGTTAGACAAGAGATAACACAAATTTAGGACATCTTTTAGGAGATGGTACTGAATTAATAATTTGTTTTCCACTCTATTCAGGGTGGTGCCCCAATTAATCGTATCAATTCTGAGTGATAATTTATGTAAAAGTTCATATTGTTACATTCCAAATGACTCGGTAAACGTTTAGAGTCTTTATAGGATGAGATAATGAGAAAGAGGTGACTGTGAGTAATTATATGGGGAGAATGATCTGCTGTCACAGTGAGGGAATTCTGTGATATTGAATTGTGATCTGTAGCTCTCAGTCGAGTGGAGAGCTGCATGACAAAAGAAGACCCCAGAGTTAAGTTGTTCAGTCGTTGCAATATTTATATTGCATTTGATAAATATTTAAATGAATCAATTAAATGAAATCAGGTTTCCATATGAGCATTGCCTCCATCGTGAAAGACACACATGCACACAGTTAGTCAAGGAGCCTGATTGTGTAATTACAACAGCGTGGTTATTCAGGCAAATGGAAAAACACTCACACCCTCCAGTATCACAGATGGAGTAGGCATGCTGAAGAATGTGGATTATTAAACACACACTTTGGCTAAAGTTACACATTATTAAGCTCCTTATGTTCCTTACTATGGCAGCAAGCATGTGCACACACACACAGATACTCAGAAACATGCACCAGATACACATGTACCCACACATTCATGTCCCTGAATCCAGTGCAGCTGTAGCCCCTAGCCACAGGATGGAGCCACACCTAAAAAAGGATAATGACAAATCAAGCATGCACAAACGTGTATGCTATCTTCCCCCTTCAGGAACCTGAGGAGTTGCAGTATTATAGACAGAAAACAAGCAGACACAGAGTGGGTGGAATGGATGTGTGTGTGTGAGAGAGAGAGAGGGACAAAGAGAGGGTTCTAGGTAGAAAGGCCTGATTAACTCTGAAATGTTAATACAGTTGTAAGAGGAATACATTTTCTGCTACCGAGACTGAGCAACTGCATTATTTCTTCTTCTGTTTTTGAGTATGTGATTTTTGCTGGATGCTCATCTAACACTTAATTTGATTACTGATCATGTTGCCAGGTGCTTTGTGAATTTATCATTTGCACAAGTAGAACCAAGGAGCTAGGAATTCAGCCCACTTGACTTATAGTGGCAGAGCCTTTTTCAAATATTACATTTCATAATACTTTTTTTTTCAGCAAATAAATTAACAGTGATTTTTTTACAAGACAGGATTTCCTGCCTTTTTTTTCTTGTGCATGTGATCAGTCTACTCATTTCCCAGTGTTGGGGAAGCTACTTTGAAAACGCAGCTTTGTAAGCTACCAAATACTTTGCAAGCTACCAATTACTTTGCAAGCTACCAGAAATTGTACAAATTTACTGGGTAAAATATAAATAATTGAAATAGTTAGGCTACATGCCAGCAAAAAATGTAACTCAAATTGAGTTTATTGCAGAAAAAGACTTAAAAACTAGAACAGTCTTCACAATGGGCCTAAATAAAAAATGGGTTTACAAGTCAGAGCTTAGTCTCTTGTTTATGCAATGCACACACTCAGACAAAGACAAGCGACGAGCACAACATCGAAAAACTTAAAATACCTTAATATAAGGAAGAACCAAGTACAATACATAACATTAATGAGGCAAGGCGACAGGTGACAAGGATAAACACATGCACATAATACCACACCCAGTGAGCTGTTAATACTGAAATGTCAGAAATGGGTAGAGTCCAAACACTATATACTACTAATACAGCTAATATATTCATATAATAATTAATATATAGATATAATATTACATTAATATTGCCCAACTGTTAACACTAGTAAAGCCAACCAAGCATCCAATAGCTACAACTAGCAAATATAAACAGAGCCCAACAAACAAGCTAGACAAACTCTTTCTTTCTTTTTCATATATACATGTGTGTGTGTATATATATATATATATATATATATATATATATATATATATATATATATATATATATATATATATATATATATATATACACATATACACACACACACACACACACTCCTACAGAGAGACAGGCAGGATGTTGCCTCCTCCCTTGTTCATTGTGCTAAACTACAGCAAAGACAGTCATTTCCTAAAGCTGGAACATGGAAAATACACACACACACACACATGAGAGATAGGGAGACAGAGAAATTATTGCTGCAACATGTCACAGCCATACTATTATCATTTGTTACTATTATCAATTATACTACTGTTTCTGTTACTCTTACTTTTTGTTATTCTTTCGAAAGTGTAATATTACCAACATAACGAATCCTGTTGCCAATATTGTACTCCTCACACAATAATGCCAGTAAAGCTACCCTGAATAAACCTGAATGGGTAAAACCAAAAAATTTGTGGGAAACAAAAAGCTAAATTACCCCTCCCCAACACACACACACACACACATAAACCAGTACCCACACAAACCATGACTTCTCTTGCTGTCATCATAGGCTTTGCTAGCCAATTCACAAATCTTACAGGCTTTATCGATAACTGAGTTACATTTTTTTCTTAGCATTTGTGGACAGTGACACAACAGCAACCTGCATTGGAAATACATAGTATTATAAACATTAAGAGCCCACACACAGTGTGTGTGTGTGTGTGGTTATCTATGAGTAGGGCTATCAGTACACTGCTATTAAATGGACAGTGGTAAGCATTAAAGATGCATTACATACAGATCATCAGCTTTCAAAATGTTTACAACCTCCCCACAGCAACAGCCCATCAGGTGACCAAGAGGAGAGATGGGAAAGTAGGTTAGAGTAGAAAGAGAAGAGAACAGGCTTGCCTGAAATATTAAAGTCAAAACTTACTTCCTTTTAGATGCGACCTTTTTTGCTGTTGTTGTGTGTGTGTGTGTCACTAGATTGGGAACACTTTGTCCATGGCAAGTAATTTACTAATTCCTCTTTTTCCAGTATCTCACACACACAAAAACCAATATACCCATATACACAGCCACACCTAGACACATTTAAGAGAAAGAACACTGCTACAGACACAATTCTGCTTAATTACAGTAAAGAAACTCCTGCCTAAGGCTCAATATCTACATTGGAGGGACTGTGACTCCTCGACCTGGAATTAGAACTAGAACTAGAACTACAAATATGGACTTTTACTAGCGGGCTGCCCAATGGAGGATGGGTTCCCTTTTGAATCTTGGTCCTCCCAAGGTTTCTTCCTAATCCCTGCCTAGGGAGTTTTTCCTTGCCGCTTTTGCCCCTGGCTTGCTCATTAGGAATCTGGACCCATGCAATTGTAAAGCTGCTTTGTGACAACATGTGTTGTAAAAAGTGCTGTATAAATAAATTTGACTTTGACCTTGACTAAAGAACTGGCTATCATCCAGAAAATCATTGGGATGTCACTAAAATCAACTGCGGCTTTGTAGTCACACTAACATCATTTATACAAACCACACTATTCACACTGTCCACATTAGATACATTACCCTTCCTAATCATACTACCCTTCATAACCTTATTCTCAGTATTCGCACTACTCACACTATCCACACTATCCACACTGCTGGCAGAAATGGCCCTTTCCCATTTTGCAAATTCACTAAAAAGTCAGATCTTTGCAAAAAGCAGAATATTCAGTTATAAAACAAAGTGTTTCCATTCAGCATAAGCACTATAAAATGCACCTTTTAGATTTCTTTGCTAGAAATGTTAAATGACAACGACTAGGGAATCAAATCCCTGTGTCTGGCACGATATTATGGGTCCATGATACCGAGGTCTTGGAAAAGTATGAGGGAAATTTGCTTTTCCCGTTTTTTTTTTTTTACCGTTTCCTGTTAATTTATTGGGTAACATTCTCACTAAGACCAGATAATCTGCACCCCCTGAATCTGCCAGTACATATAAAATTGGAAATAATTCTCTAAGGTCAGAAGCAACTCAACCAAAACATGTCAACACTGCTATCTGTGCATAAACTGTTGACTATGAAGCCGTTATGTGTCTCAATCCTGGTCAAGTCTGGCTTTAACGTCTAACCATACAGTTATATTTTAGGGACAGAGTAACCTAAATTATGATTTAGGCCTAACTTGGCATGATTATGATTTAGGTTACTCTCAATTATGATCGTCAAATGGCATTTCTGTATCTAATCTTTACTGTGCACAATTACTGATACAAAGACAAAATTCATTTTTCTAAAACATTCCATCAACCTTTTAGAAAGAGCACAATTTAACCATGCCAAGTTAGGCCTAATTCAGACATCGCAACGCAATCATTTCCTTACAACTTTTAAATAATTCGTTTTCCAATGTGACTTGTAAAACATAACCGTGGAACTTTACTCTTCTGTATTACTAAAGGAGATGAGGGGATTTCCAGAGTCCTCTGTACATGGACAACATCCAGCGTTTTTAAGTACTCGCGTTGGCTGTTGTGCGTCCTTGTTATGGTCTCATGTCCCCATAAAAGCCAGAGCTAGGCGGCGTTTTTGTTGCAATTGAAACCTATTGCCTGGACCACAGCCTCGCCGGCCCTCCACAAAATGTGATATTCTAAACACCTACTGTGCTCTAAACATCCGAGTATACTACTGTACTACATTGAACAGTGACTGACCGTTCAACCTAAAAGCCTAGAAGGTATTAAATTTATGCCAGCAGCATAAACGTGGTATCGAGAAAAATGCCATCGTAGTGCCTTTTAAATCTACCTTAAGCATAACAAATACAAGCCTCAAAAGGTTATCAAAAGAAATGATAGCTAAAGTTGACGAGAAGAAAAACAAAATGACTCCGTGCTCAAATATTAATTGTTTACCTGCTTCAACAATATCGGTTAAATCATAATTGGAGGCTGTTCTGGGAAATTCTTTGAGTTTTCTTGCGCTGAGGTTCAGAAATCCGGTGTCTGCCGCTTCTTCCAAGGCTCTTTCCAAGCCACGGCTGAGGGGCAGGTTTCTATTCGAGCCTAGTGCGCCAAGGTTCGATGTAGATACTAGCTGGGGGTGGGGACGAGATTCTGGTCCCAGCGTCGCCATATTCACCCCGAAAAACAAGATAAAATAAAATGTGTTATATCCAAAAGACAGCGTAAACTAATACCAGTGCACGATTCTCCCTCTGGTGCGCTGGACCTGTGAGCATTCGCTATCCTAAACGCGTCTGCGCAGTTGCTGTGAACTATTGTCCACGTTCAATTCTACTTACTTGTGGATGAAGGCTCAGACTTGCACGATTGTGCCCTCTACTGATTATTTTTAAGGCTTAGCAGGAGGCTACAGCCTACACTACTTTGTATACTTTGGAATCTGGAAGTCCAAAGACACAAAACCATTATTTTTTGTTTGGAGTTAGATACTGGGTTTATTTGAGGAGCAGTTTTCTGCCAAGAGCATTTTACCTCATTTTACCCCAAGCAAAGTATTGACAATATATTTACATTTAGTAGACATTTGTATCTAGTGTTTTAAATGTTGTCTTTGATGAAGTTCGTACATGCACATACTCGACATTTGACAAGCCTACAAAAGCAGTAACTATCTTTTATATAGCATACATACCCATTTTTCAGAGTTTTTCTTTTGGCTTGATCTGCCCCATGGGTACACCACATGCCATGAGTCTACTGAAACTGAAAAGTTCTGTACAGTCACATTGTTCCTCTTTTTATACTTGTATGGTAAACTGCAGACCAGAAAGTGAAACCGTGACATTAAACACGAAGAACCACAGAAATAAAACTTTATACTAAATGCTATGTTAAAACTAACAGTACAGTTGCCCAACACGAAAGAGGTGCCAACAACAGTAACAGGTAAGATGAGTAAACATATCTATCATATCTATGTAAAACCTTTTACTGCAATTGTGGACCACTAAGAGATCGTACCATATTTGGGCAATTTTAGAAACAAAAGAAACGTGTGTGCATTTACTAAAGAATGTGTTCCTGAAATGTCAAAAGCGACACAGTAAGTTTATATCACTTTAAATGCTGCTTAGGGTGCCAACGTATCTTACTTGGAATAAAGATAACTACCATTGATCTGCCCTCTGAACTTTTTTCAGTATTATTGTACATTATCAAAAATGAATGTGTAATGAATGAATGAACATTGTGGGCAGGTTGAATGTGGAGTATTTTGTTTCTTTGGGTGTTTCCTCATTGGTAGTATTTTGGGTAGTTTTTTCCACATACTTGATAACTAGACAATTAAATTAAGATGAGTTAGGCACAACTATTATTATGAGTAACTATTATTACTAAACTTATGAGTAGCCAGTTATGAAGAAAAAAATATTTTTATTTAATTATCATGCTCAATTTACTCGGACATTTAAAACATTAACACAATAAATGATTGTACTGTGATTGTGCTTGACATTACATGGTTTATGAGAAATGTATAGCTACAGTTATAGCTAACTTATTACAATTATGTAGTCAAAATGACAAGTGTTTGAAGTTTGTCAATATACTTCAAGCTTAACTGTCTCGTGTGGAGGAACTGAGATGTGTTATAGCGGTTACACAAGCAGAACATCTGCACATGTTTGTCAAACTTCCTGTCACTGCCCTTTTCAAACATTTTTCAGGTATATACAAAGAGTATGAAACATATTCTCCAGTTAACCAACTCCATTCTGGAATCTTCCCCTACTTCTACTGACAAGCATTGTTCCAAATCCACATCACAAAGTAGAAATCATAGCACTGAAGTTGATCAGAGCAGATGTCGAAGTAGGCAGAATTCTTATTCTGGAAGCAACCAAAATGGATGGGACTCTGTCACTCAGTTGGACCCAGAGAGAGCATGGTACCACCTGCCCCGGAGCAGTCACGTCATATTGCACCGAGCCCATTGCCAAGAGGAGGAAGACAGTGGACAGTGGTCTTTGGAACAACCTACTTCTTGCCTCCTGTACTCGACACCACCAGCCCAGAATACCTCTTCAACCCCAGACAGAAAGCAGTTCTTGGGATCTTCAAGCCTGCTAAAACTTCCTGAAAAACAACAGGCAACTTTTTCATCATTAAAAACAGCTCAGCGGTTTCTCCAAACTTTACTCTTGGCTCAGCACTGTATTTCTGAAGATCAAACAAAACAGACAGTAAAACACTGTGGTTCAGATGAGGCAGGAGAAGCCACAGACAGGGATAAGCAAGGAAACCTTTTACAGAACTCCCTTGGTCCCTTGGCTTGGTCTCTGTCTGAGAGACTATATCAGCCACTGAATGATGGTCCACACTCAGATAACAAAGCCAGAGCCGGCAGTGACACAGATCAGATATTGGGTAAAGTTAAAAAAATGCACAAACACAAGAAAACACAAGCCAGTAGTCTGTCTGCTTTGGTTTTATGTCACATAATTGTCACATAATACACGTATCTACACATATATTGATGTAACACTGTGGAGTTTGTGCCACCAGCCTTTAATTTATCACACTTTTAAATAACACCTGCAAAATTACGTTGCCTCAAGGGATAACACCTATTGAACCTGAAACCATTATTTCTTATAGTCTGTGAAATTTTCTCAGGTATCCAAAAATTGAAGTTAAAATTCCGGTTCAGGTTGAAATTCCGTTTGTTTGCTCTTCCTAAGTACACCGGTTGCTTTCCCGACCCGAAGTTCGACCCGAACCTGAATTTCGACCTGAACCTGAATTTCAATCCAAATCTGAATTTCAACCCGAACCTAAATTTTGACCTGAACCTCAATTTTAACTTGACTTTTTGGATATTTTGGACTTTTTTTCCAAGAAATAATGGTTTCAGGTTCAGGTTTTGGTGACACTGAAATATCTCCATACACATTACCCATGGCCTAGGGCCTGGCCCACAAGCCACAACCCTCCGGTTACAAGACCGGATCCCTAACCAATAAACTAGGTTTATTGATTACAGGAGGAGAAACACACTCGGGAGAGGGAGTGAGTGACAGACGTCCAATAGACACACTAGGCAAGGATTTACATGAATGACACGACATGCTGAATGAAAACAGGACAAGACAAAACGATACAATAATCTAATCAAATACAACATTTAAAAGATGAAAGAACATAGGAGTACATGAAATGGGATCAGGAAATACTATTACTATTACACGCAGCATTGTATGCCAAATCAGGAATCAAAAGAAGTTGTGTAAACGAAAGTAAACTAAACAAACAACTAATGTAATGAACAGGAATTTGATGAAAAGTTAGGGCACAGGGAGGAACAGGAAAACATACATCGATAAACTAAATTAAGCCTGGAGAGACCAATTAAACAAATATAAAGAGGACTAATATAGCAAACATAAAAAGGAAGACAAAACCAGCTTAGAGCAGAGAGCAGGTAAACACAAAATAAATCGAGGAGAAACAGAGGTGCACGGAACAGGGTAACGCAGAATTGAAAACGGGGCTAGCAGCGAAAATTGAGAGACACGGTATTCTACAACTAATGACCAGCAAAAAAAAAAAAGCACAACCCAAGGGGTATAAATATAAATACAAAACGAGGGAATAAACAGGACACAGTTGAAGAGAATAACTGGGGAGGAGGGGTTAGGACACAAGGACTAAATATGAAGGCACATGGACATACAACTTAGGAAGACACAGACACAAACATGATTGACATCAGGTAATCATTAATCATTAGAGACCATCTTGACCAAACTCACATATTACATATCACTGTTCTCTAACTCTTTAAATGAATCACTGCACTTACATGATCCAACAAATCTAAAAAGTCTTATCTGTGGGTCATTATTACTACCTGGATGCAAACTGACTCAATTATCTAGCATGGTGCCACTTACCTAATTATCTACAATGGAACATGAGTTAAATTCCCTCTCATAATTCCATGCATGAATGATGTTTACAAACATATTCACATACAACCACTTTTCACATGTTCTTATGATTTGATAAGGTTCTGTGAATAAGGAACAAATTGCTGGGGACTTCTACAGAAACAGTATGGATATTGACCAGGTAAACAGAAAAAGTGTGAGCCTGTGTGCCTTTGTCAAGTGTATCTTAATTTATCATAGTTTTTATGTCTTAGTTTGTAGAATAATCAAAATACACACTTATACACATATATACATGTATATATACATACATATATATATATATACATACATATATATATATATATATATATATATATATATATATATATATATATATATATATATATATATATACACACACACACATATATATATATATATATATATATATATATATATATATATATATATATATATAATTTGTGTCTGTATATGTAGGAGAATGCTCACTTTGTAGTAGTGGACATGGTGCTGGAAGTTGTAGAGGCATTAAAATGGGCTGAAGATCAGCAGCAGTTAAACAACACAGACCTTCCTATGGACAAAAACACTTTCTTGAGCTCCAAGACCCATTCCATCTCTTCCCTCGACAGTGGTTATGATGGTAAAAACATTACAAGTGTTTATGTAAACTGGGATAAAAGTGTGAAAAAGTGCTTGCCCCCTTCCTGGTTTCCTATTTTTGTTACACTTAAGTGTTTCAGAACATCAAACCAATTTAAATATTAGTCAAAGACAACACAAGAAAATACAAAATGCAGTTTTTAAATGAAGGTGTTAATTATTAAGGGAGAAAAAATCCAAACTTATATGGCCCTTGTGAAAAAGTGATTGCCCCCTAAACCTAATACCTAATACCTAATAGGTCACCCTTTGCAGCAACAACAGCAACCAAGCGCTTGCAATAACTTGCGAGTCTTTTACAGCGTTGTAGAGGAATTTTGGCCCACTCATCTTTGCACAATTGTTGTAATTCAGCCACATTGGAGGGTTTTTGAGCATGAATGGCCTTTTTAAGGTAATGCCACAGCATCTCAATAGGATTCAGGGCAGGACTTTGACTAGTCTGCAGGATAGGAATAGGAAATAGGAAATCGGGAAGGGAGCAAATGCTTTTTTTTATGTTTTAATATACTATAATATACAATTCAGTAATAAATGTATATCTCCTTTATATGTATCTCCTAGAGATAATGTGAATTGTTTTTCTGGTTCAGCAATGTTTTCATGTCTGGTAGCTTCAAATTTTCAGCCTTGTGTCAATTTCAGATTACAGTGGTCACAGATTCTCCTCCAACAGAAGTTCCCAGACTGCATTTCACAGGTACATGAATACAAACATACTGCTGAGTGCAAAGCACTACTTTGGGTTGTAGGTGCTAGTGAATGTTCAGGTGTTGTTTATATTTGGCATATGCATGTCTCTCCAGCTCCCAGAAGGTCCCTAGCTACTCTGCTGAGGACCTTGCCCATCAGCTGCTCTCCGAGTTCAGGAAGACACTGCCACCTTCAGAATGGCTTTTCAGCTGTTGCAACCAATACATATACCCGGAGAAAGTGAGAATAGTAACAAGCATACAGACACAAACAGATAAGCACATGCAGCTGTATCATTAAAGTACTCTCTACAGAAGTGAGGTAATTCCAGGGAGATTTTAAATTTTGTGCTTCCAGAAACAATTGCACTGCTACTCAAAGTGAAAAATAATTTGGTTTTACAAACCCCATAATTGGGAAGGTTAGTGTAAGAAGTATAAATGTATAAAAGTATATTAAGCAATGTAAGTGTAATTTAAGTAGTGTAAGTATAAAGTTAGGGTCAGTAAATTAACCAGTCTAAAAGATTTTGTAATGTACCAGTCAAATCCAACTAGAACAAATCAGCCCTAAAGTGTATTGCAATCATCCTCTTACTCCACAAAACTAATGAGCAAAGCAAATTTCACTGTAACTAGGACTAAATGCTAAAGGTTACATTGTAGCATGTGCTATATTGGTGTAATTGTTGCTAATTTACTTAGATAAAGATATTCTCCATAGGCATATTCTTTGCCCTGTATCAGTCTGTTCTTGATGTCTGTCACAAACAGGTCAAGTTCAATTTATTTGAATAGCACTTTTTACAATTGTTGTCACAAAGCAGCTTTACAAATGTCTGAGTATATCTTGAGAAGGTATCTTGAGCACGAGGGTTCCCGGTGGGGCATTAACACACCGCTGCTCTGTCAACAAACTTGAGTGACAAAACACCCACTGGCAAGTCAGACCATCTCCTAAGTGGAATTGTCTTTGGTAGAAGCATGTAACCATGGTATAAAATACAGCTTAAGTAAACAAACATCTATTTAAATAACCATATATATAGCACACGTGCCAGTGATTAGTATGTGGCTCCAGCAGGCTTATCTATAGCAGCATAACTAAAGAGAGAGGCCTGGAGGTGACCACAGTCATGAAGGCACACCTTCACATGTAGAATATTAACTGAAGGCGAGTGTAGATTTAAAGATTGGAACTGTGTCAGAGTATCGGATTGGAGCTGGAAGACTATTCCATAAGTGAGGGGCTTTAAATGAGAAGGCTCTGCCCCTGGCTGTAGTCTTGCTAATTTTGGAACTAATAGAAATCCTGTATTTTGAGAGCACAGCAGCCAAGAAGGGGTATAGTATGCAATTAGAGAGTAGGACTAATATGATTGAATTTTTCTAGCCCTAGTTAGGACTCTAGCTGCAGCATTCTGTACAAGTTGGAGTTTCTTTAGGGACTGCTTAGAGCATCCAATTAAAAGATCTTTACAGTTGTGTAATATTGGCAATATTACATGAATGGGAAAAGGCAACCTTATTGACATTGCATATGTGTGTGTCAAATCCGAATCAATATTGACACCTAAGCTTTTTGCAGTAGATTTAGGTGTTACTGAAAAGCCATCTAGCGTAAGACGAATATTAGAACATTTGCTTCTTGCAGCCTTGGGTCCAAGAAGCAACACCTCAGTCTTATCGGAATTTAGAAGAAAATTAGTTTTTTGATTGTGAGGGCTGGAACATAGTACTGCGAAGACACGTGCAGATGGGAAAAAACTTGTAATGAACCAGTAAAAGTAATAAAAGGCAAATCCAGATGAGAATAGTGAGACAGAAACCAGGTTGAACCATGAAACAGAATAACAAAGAGAAATGCTCGGTATGCTTACTACAAACCGGATTCCAAAAAAGTTGGGACACTAAACAAATTGTGAATAAAAACTGAATGCAATGATGTGGAGGTGACAACATCTTATATTTTATCCAGAATAGAGCACAAATCACAGATCAAAAGTTTAAGCTGAGTACATGTAACATTCATTCATTCTCCGTATCGCTTATTCCCACTAGTTGGGGTCACGGGGGGCTGGAGCCAACCCCAGCATCTACATGGGCAGGTCGCCAGAACACCACATGGCCAACACGCACACACACAGGCAATCTAGAGTGACCAATCAACCTAACATGCATGTCTTTGGACTGTGGGATGAAACCGGAGTACCCGGAGAAAACCCACTGTAGCGGATATACTGATAATTATGATTTATGAAACGGGGCACCACCCTGATAATTCAGGGAAATATTTATTTGATAACTGTAATAGATGAAGTCTCATTCAGTCTCATTACCGAAGGGTTAAGTTCTGAATCCGGGCAGTGACCCAATACCATCGACCAAAATATGTATTTACCACCGTAATCAGATTAATGAATAAATGTCCAAATTTATTGAATGATTAATATAATAATTAAAGCATTACAGGGAATAACATGTGAATGGTTTGGCTCAGTAATGTAACGTAAGTAATGTAAGTCTACACGTGAATATACTAATCCAAAGAAAAAGGGGAGTAATAAACAACTACCAACTATTATTTGATTATGAATGGATTATATAGCTAACAGAATACTTTCCTGACTCGGGTCGGACCAGGGAGGAAAAGAGAGTCTCAGAGAGGAATTTGGAAGAGCACGAAATTCCTGACAGAGGCTAATGAAAAGGCTTAATCATTTTAAACTAAGAGGGATAGAAAATACTGTACGTAGTGGCAAGTTATTAGCACCGGACACCACAAATTAGCATGTATTTTGCGTCTTACATGCAGATAGGAGGACACGTCCGTGGGCGGTCAACTGCAGAGTTCTCAGGCGAGTTTGAATCGACGTGCTCGCAGGAAGCGCGGATATTGGCTCTTGCAGTTTGGCGCGTACACGACCGGGTCACTTCTTTGCGAACGCTAAGACTCCACAGAGCTACCCCTTCCGGGTGGCTTCCAACTTTCTTGGAATTGTGAAGAATTAGTAGGACATCAAAGCGATGATTTTGCCGGTGTTCGGTCGGATTTCCACTTGCGTTGATTACTTGTTGAGGACTAACTTCGAGCTAAACTAAAATCAATAGAGTCTGTCGACCATACAGAATTAACTTTAATTTTATTGAGTAAAATGAAATTGATTTAGAAAACTAGATAAATGAGAGCAAATTTGATGACGACGACATAAAACAAACTAGGTTAAATACTTTTCTCGAGAAATAAAACGAAGATCTTCTTGGAGGTTGAGATTAAGTTCGAACTTAGTTGCGGTCTTCTGGCATTTCTCCAACTCTCCTACGTTCTATCTTGAGACAAGCCTTTTAACGAACTTTTAGGGGCGTGATCGTAGTATAATTATTGGTCAACGATACGGTTGACCACTGGGCCTGGATCACTGAATATTCATTAGCTCTGTCTGGAGAGGTTTTTTTTCTAGGAAGAGAGAGAGAGAGAGGGAGTGAACTGTGCTTCCCCCGCCCAGGTCCGGTTAATGAATGCCGATAAGCAAACTAGGTGGGGGCATGATTTTCAAGACAAAGAAAATCCCTTGTTCCTAAATAAATTGATGTGTTACTTGGCCTAATTAAGCATTAGTTTGGTCCCTTGTCTTCTAAACCTTGAGCCATTCTTCATTCACGCTTTTAGACGATAAATGACACATAATGTATAGACAGGCACGAATCTGAGGTCACATAAGAACACATGGAGATGCTTACATCTGAAACATGTAACGGGTGGCGAGAGGACGAGGATGCGGAGTCGAGCTTCGTTCTTTATATCTTTTATTTTGACGTTTAACATAAATTAGCGTTGGGACGCTACGCACACACAATTTCACAAACAGTGAATCAAACAAAGACGAGCACGGGACACTGCGCTAACGCACATTAAATAGACTAACAACACTAACCCCTTGTGATGACGAGACGAGCTACAGGTGCGACTGATGAACACACATACCGACACACCCACGGAACTACACATAAGGACGTAGACAACATAAACACACGCCCAGAGGGAGGGGTCCGGGAGCGTCACCGTGACAGAGCCCCCCACCAAGGGCAACCACCGCCCCCGGGTTGCCCAGCGCAGCTGTTAAGCCCCGGACCCATGTCGACGGACAGGCCCGGGACCGCCGGAACCCTCGGCGAGCGGGAGTCGCCTCCCCTGCGAGGGGCTCCACCGCGACGACACTCAGAATACCCTCCCTGGGAAGACAGGGGAAAACACGTTAGACAACAGCAAAGGCACAGGCACGAACACACACACAGGCACACACACAAACATGGGCAAAAGAGGGAAAAGGGGATTAGGGATAAACACTGGGATTGACACGAATACAGGCACGGAGAGCGGGGGAAGTAGAGGACCAGGCATCAGAGCCTGGGTCCCCGCGAACGTTGGGGTTCTGCCTTGGGCTGCCGGCCTGAACCCCCCTCCCTTTGCAGCATCCGGGGTTCTCCTCCCCGCTGCAGGAGGAGCAGGAGCTTGCCTCGACTCAAGAGTCTGAGTAAGCGGCTTTGTGTTCGCCGGGCGCTACCGGAGTTTGCCGGCCCTTGCGCGGTGAGCGCTTCGCAGCTGTGCTCACTGGCCACGCTCCCAGCAGGGAAGGAAAGACTCTCGGCCCCCCTCCCAAGCTCATCTCCTCGTCGGCGGAACATTCGCTCCTTAAACTGACGTCCTTCGTGACGCTGCTCTCCCGGCAGTCCATCTCCTCCTCCTCGGGCATTGACGCATAGTCCAAGGGAGGGGGGCGGCCATAGTTCCCCGCCTCGTACTCTGTGCGCATCGAACACTCCGACGGTGGGGAACTGATGTCTCCTTCCTTCTCGCCCTCTGACGCATAATCAGAGGGGAAGGGGCAGCTGTACGCCCCCGCCTCGTATTCTGTGCGCCACGAGCACTCCGACGGTGGTGGGCTGACTTCTTCCCTCTCACCCTCGGACCCTGACGTGCAATCAGAGGGAAGGGGGCTCACGTACTCCCCCGCATAATCCGCCGTGCTGTCGGAGCACACGGAGGGGGGGTATGCATCGTCCTCTTCCTCAGACTCCGGCGCTCCGTCAGACGTGGGGGAACTCACATACTCCCCCGCATAATCCACCGTTCTGTCGGAGCACATGGAGGGGGGGTATCCCTCCTCCTCGGAGTCCCCTCTCTCGCTCACCGGAGGTAACACCCCCGCTATCTCGGCGGAGGTAACCCAAACCACCGGCCCTGCATGCACGCTGGACTCTTCTGTCGGGGGGGAGGTGTTCATTGGCCGCTGACTACATCTATCCTTCATGGCTTGGTCGGCCATCTCGCGATAAAACGCCGCCAGTCCTTCCTCTTCGGCCTCGCACCCGCACCGGATTAGGTAGTCATGAACTACCTCCGCTGCTGCCTCCTCTGAATCACTACAGAGGTAGGCACCACGGACCTCCTTCTCGCCCTGGGAGGTCCCACCCCTGGCTATGGGAGACTGTCGGGGGGAGGGCGCACGGTGGTGCTTGCCCTTTCTTCTTGCCCCCTTTGCCTTTCTGTCCCGGGTATAGCCTGGCATCCTTTCCTACGGCTCGTCTTTCTGTAACGGGTGGCGAGAGGACGAGGATGCGGAGTCGAGCTTCGTTCTTTATATCTTTTATTTTGACGTTTAACATAAATTAGCGTTGGGACGCTACGCACACACAATTTCACAAACAGTGAATCAAACAAAGACGAAAGACGGGACACTGCGCTAACGCACATTAAATAGACTAACAACACTAACCCCTTGTGATGACGAGACGAGCTACAGGTGCGACTGATGAACACACATACCGACACACCCACAGAACTACACATAAGGACGTAGACAACATAAACACACGCCCAGAGGGAGGGGTCCGGGAGCGTCACCGTGACAAAACAATGGCGCACACATTAATAAATGGATAGGCATGCGTTTAACATAACTCATTACACGTTGATACTTAGTTATACATGAGTCTAAAATAATACTACATCAGGATACAAGGGTATCTATATGTTTAAAATAGTGGAACACACAGGAATATATAGATGTGCATGCATTTCAGATACTACATACTACATCAGATACTATGATACAGGGACATGCATGTCTAAACTAGTGAAACACACAGAAAAACATAGATATGCGTATGTTAATAGCAATGCAACCCAAGAATACATGGACATGTATATTTAAAATATTAGAACACATAAGAATACATAAGTATATACATGAATGTGGGGTGATTATACAATAAGGGTGTTACGATGGAACCAATTACAGATGAGGGATCCTAAGTCTTGCATTTATATCAGTCACAGATTACTTAATGCCTGGATGTTGTAGGCACAGAATTCATGATCTTCATTTCAGAGTTCTTAAAGAGCTGATGAAATTGACACCGGAGTTTTGATGATAAAGGGTCCTTCCTTTGGTTGTAAGGTAGTCGAGTTTGGTGTCTTTGGAATGCTCTCATTGAGTTGCTTCCTCTCGGCTAGATGTTAATCCAGTGTCCGCAGTGGATGCAAAGTTATAAGGATCCCTTTAGGCATGAGTTTAATCAGGAATTTCCAAGGGGTGGCACATTGGCTGAAACCTTGGTGAATCAGATAAGGCTGGATAGTGGGATTTATGACCTGGGTTTGGGGTTTCTGACCTCCATTTACATTTTTTTATTGTGTCTCTTCTGCACTCAGGAGATCATATAAGGTCATTTCTCTAACTTCAGAGAGGGAGACCATTGCGGGGGTGTGAGTATTCGAGGGCAGAGGTGAGGGGTAGAAAGCCTGTTTTACCTTTCCAGATCCTTCCAAGCATTAGGTGAGGTCAGTTTCTCACACTTAGCGAGGGGGGGGGGGGGGTCATCTCTGTGTATGGTGGTGAAGTGGTTTTGGGCTATCTCCACGCAGGCACAGGGAGAACATGCAAACTCCACACAGAGCAACGCTTGGTATGCAACATGGGTTGGCAATACTTCGCAACCAGGAAGTGACTGAGGGGGTGTATATATATGGAACTAAAGGGGAGTGGTAACGGGACAGGTGACTAGTAGGAGGAGAGGGAGGATGAGGTGTTGTTCCTGACAACCAAGAATCAAACCCAGACCGCCTTGCTGTGAGGCGACAGTGCTAACCACACCACCATTCCTTTAAAATGTAACATTTAAAGGAAAAATATGTTGATTCAAAATTTCACGGTGTCAACAAATCCCAAAAAAGTTGGGGATCACCATTTCCACCATTGTTGCACAGAAAGATAGTGCAGCAATACCAGAATGGTGTTACCCAGCGTAAAATAGCAAAGACTTTTAAGTTATCATCATCAGCCGTGCATAACATCATCAAAAGATTCAGAGAATCGGGAAAAATCGCAGTGCGTAAGGGTCAAGGCCGTAAAACTCTACTGGATGCTCGTGATCTCCGGGCCCTTAAACATCACTGCACCTCAAACAGGAATGCCACTGTCAAGGAAATAACAGAATGGGCTCAGGAATACTTCCAGAAAGCATTGTCAATGAACACAATCCACCGTGCCATCTGCTGTTGCCAGCTGAAACTCTACAGTGCAAAGAGTAAGCCATTTCTAAGCAAGCTCCACGAGCTCAGACGTTTGCACTGGGCCAGGGGTTATTTAAAATGGAGTGGGCAAAATGGAAGACTGTTCTGTGGTCAGATGAGTCACGATTTTAAGTTCTTTATGGAACACTGGGACGCCATGTCATCCGGACCAGAGAGGACAAGGATAACCATGTTGTTATCAACGCTCCGTTCAGAAGCCTGCATCACTGATGGTATGGGCTTGCATGAGTGCTTGTGGCATGGGCAGCTTGCATGTCTGGCAAGCAACCATTAATGCAGAGAACTATGTTCAAGTTCTAGAACAACATATGCTCCCATCTAGACGTCATCCTTTTCAGTGAAGACCCTGCATTTTTCAACAAGATAATGCCAGACCACATTCTGCAGCAATCACAACATCATGGCTACGTAGGAGAAGGATCCGGGTACTGAAATGGCCAGCCTGCAGTCCAGATCTATACCTATAGAGAACATTTGGCGCATAATAAAGAGGAAGGTGCGACAATGAAGCCCCAAGACGATTGAACAGTTAGAGGCCTGTATTAGACATGAATGGGAGAGCATTCCTATTTATAAACTTGAGAAACTGGTCTCCTCTGTCCCCAGACATCTGTTGAGTGTTGTAAGAAGAAGGGGGGATGCCACACATGGTGGTAAAAATGGCCTTGTGCCAATTTTTTTGGGATTTGTTGACTCCATGAAATTTTGAAACAACATATTTTTCCCTTAAATTTATACATTCTCTCAGTTTAAACTTTTGATCTGTCATCTATGTTCTATTACGAATAAGATATTGACATTTGCCATCTCCACATAATTGCATTCAGTTTTTATTCACAATTTGTTAAGTGTCCCAATTGGTACAATGGTATGCAGTCGTTTAGAAGGTTGTACATAAAGTGGAAACAGGTGCATGTCTAATAAGGAGGGGAGGAGGCACAAGGAAGATATCAGAAGGCGTTCTTGGTATTGTGGTCCTCCTGGTCATGTTGCATGAAATGTATTACCTGGATGCAATTCTCAATTTTGGGAGTAGTACTGACATCATCTGAATTAGAAGATATGTACAACTGAGAATCAACTGCATAGCAATGGAGGCTAATACCTTGCCTACGAATGATTGTGCCCAGCGGTAGCATGTATAAGGAGAATAATATGGGGCCCAATACAGATCCTTGAGGGACACCATATTTTACCTTTGTGCATTGTGAGCATTCATTATTTACTAGTACAAATTAGTAACAATCTGTCAGGTAGGATATGAACCAAGAGAATGCTTGACCTCTTAAGCCGATGAGTGTCTCCAGGGTCTGAAATAGATAAAATTAGGGAAAAAATTTGTCATGCTATCTTATCATTAAAGGACTTCGTAAAACTATTATTGTTGCACTCCTGTAGGATTATGGATACGATTTGGGCATGATTCCTAGTTTGGCTAGATAGTTTTAAATCTTGGATTATTTTTATGCTTTTCTATTAAAGTCAATAAGTATGAAGATTTTGCAGTATGGAGGGCATGCTTATATTCAGTAAGGCTGTTTTTCCATAACACTCTATAAACTTCTAATTTAGAATTTCGCCATTTAGGTTATAGGATTCGTGCAGCTCGATGAATACCATTGTTCAAACACAACTGGTACATTATGAGGGAGTGGTCACAAACGGTCTCACTTTGAGGAAGTACTACTAAACTTATGTCAATACCAAATGATAAGGCCAAGTCTAAAGTATGATTGCAATTACTCATAGGACCCACCACATTCTGAGTGATACCCATTGCATCAAGAATTGCTTGAAAGTTTATTCAAAAAGAATGATGTAAATTTTCAAAGTGGATATTAAAATGGTCAACTATAATCACCTTAGACCTATAGACAGGAAGTCCGAAAAACTACTGCAAAAATTCAGAGTAGAAACCTGAAGGGCGGTAAAGAGTAATTAACATAAATGATTATGTCGCTTTCTTAGTTGAGGATAAATTTGACACAGTGAGAATGAGGTATTCAAAACAATTAAACTTGAAGCCTGACTTTTGAGAAACGCCTATATCAGAGCTACATACAGTAGTGTGGTGACACCACCCCTGCGACCATTTGGGAAGGGGTTGTGAACGTAGCTATAGCTGGAGGGAGACAATAGTACAGCCAGACAGTAAGGCATTACAGTAGTCCAATTTGGAAGTGCTAAATGCAATTTTCCAAATCCTCGTAAGGCAGTATGCTCCTAATCATTGCATTGTTTTTGATGTGAAGGAAGGCTGTTCTAGAGATATTATTTACATGAGCTTCAATCAAGAGACTGGGATCCATTATAACACCAAGATTTTTAACAGTTAAAGAAGGTTTGATTGGGAATTCATCAAGGTTTACTACATAGTTGGAGCACTTCACACTTTCTTCAACAATAGTAAGGTGAGGTTTGTCCTCTGCTTTAGCTGAGATATATAACAGAGTGTTATCAGCATAAAAGTGGAAACTAGCACAGTGTTTGTGCAAGATGACACCTAGCAGTAGCATATATAAACAGAAAAGCAGAGGCCCAAGGACCTTGTCGAATACCCAAAGTAACCTTAGTGTATGCCGACGAATATCCATCTATGTGGACAAATTGGTAGCGATCAGCTAAATAAGATTTCAACCAGGAAAGGGCTACAATAATCCCAATAATGTTTTCAAGTCTATTTAGTAAAATGTTGTAATCTGTGGTGTCAAATGCTACACTGAGGTCAAGCAGTATAAACAAAGAGACACAACCCTGGTCAGATGCCAACAACAGGTCATTAACTACTTTATCAGCACTGTCTCTGTACTATGATGAGGCCTAAACTCTGATGGAAAGACTTCATTTATTTGGTTCTGATTCACGTATGAACTTAGTAGCTGAGCTACAGTTTTTCTAAGATCGTGGAAATAAAGGGAAGGCTTGAGATCGGCCTGTAGTTTGATAACTGACATGAGTGAAGGTTAGCCTTTTTGATCAGTGGTCTGATTACTGCTAATTTGAATGACATATGTACATAGCCAATGTTCAGAGAAGTGTTTATTAAATTTAGTTAAGAATCAATTGCTACAGGTGAATCAGGTTGAAGATTTAGAGGATCAGAGTTGTAAATTGGAATGATGGTTTTGGGTTCAGTATACCTGGCAGATTGAAACAGACTGAATATTGTCTCTAACATGCTTAATTGTTTCATTGAAAAAATACATGAAGTCATTACTGAAGTCAGTTGTAATCTGTAATCTGACCTTTGGTGTCAGATTTATTCCTAGTGAGTTGTGCAGTTGTACTAGATAGAAATCTAGGATTAGTTTTTATTAATCTCTTAGAGTAGAGAGATACGATATTCGAGCAGTAATATGTGACTTTTGTAGTTAAGAAGACTGTCCTTCTTTCCATGCAAATTGGAAGACTTTAAGTTTAGCATTGCACCATTTGGGTTTGATTTTTCAAGTGTTTGTCACGGTGGATAGGTCAGGAAGCCACCAGAGGGCGCGCATCCACGCTGACTCACAGATGCACACACCCACTTCAGCTAGGCACACGCCCTCACTTACCAAACCACTCCCCAGGTCCCAATCTCCACACTATTGACACCTGTTCCCTATTCAAGACACTGCACTTAAGCCCACAGGTCTTGCAGTCCAATGCTGCACATTGTTGTGCCTTCGCAACACGTCCCATGATAGCCATCGTCTCCTCTTCCGGGGCTTCTCCTCCTCGTTGGTCTGCCTCCTTGGACATTGCTAAGTGCTGCTGTCTACATGGTTATCGCCTTTTGGCCTGAGTCTTTGTGTTTCCCTTATCATGGACAATAAAGCTTTCAGTTTACAGCCTCTGCCTCCTGCAGCCTCTATACCCGCGTCACAGTGTTGTTTTAAGATGCAAATGTGATAGTTGTACCACGGTGATAATACACGGTGACTACCAAGTGTAAAGTAAGTGATTACCACGATTTTATCATGAGTAAGCTAACATAATACAGAATGAAAACAAACTCATTTGTACTCTGAATTCTTTCATGTTTATTTTTGCTATGCTGTACATAGGCGCAGCCGTAAAATTCCTATTTAACGCAACCTAATTTCTGTCTAAATACATTTAAAGAGCTTTTCTAATTCAGTCCTGTTCAACCGAATGAGATACTGTATAATACAGCTGTTGTTTCTGGCTATGTTATGTGTTGTCTATTTCATGGAATCGTTTTGAGACATATTGTATGATTTAGCGTACACATGATAAAATCACTTACTTTTTTGCATTGTATCATTGAAGACTATTAACTTTATTTTAGCAACAATTTCCCATTGACACTGTTTCGGTGGTGATGGAGGATGAAATAAGTGTGAGTGAAGAGATACGACAGCGCAGCAGAATGAGAGGAACACTAAACTGGGCTCCACCTCGATTCCAAATAATATTCAGCGTGCAGCCAACACAAAGGTAAGCATGAAAGTCCCCAGGCTCATTTAGACACTCATACTGCTATGAAAGGCATTGAGGCCTTGAGTGAATACATGTCTTCAGCACAAAACAATATTGATTAATAATAATAATTAAGCAGGAATAAATGCAATTAAAATGATATGACCCACTCATCTATGCAATTTGAAAAGCGCTAGTTGACTATAACCAGAACAAATCAGTGTCACGGTACAGCCCCTGACTCCTCCCTTCGGGCGTGTCTGTGTGTTTACGTATGTCTACGTGCATGTGTGTTTGTTAGTTATGGAAGTTACATTACATCATTCTTGTTCCAAAAACTTATCTGGTCTTCATTATCTGGTTTTAGAACTTCTCATTTAATTGAATATTTTTGTCCCATATCCAAAGCGACTTTAATCTGACATGCAATATATTTTACTATTCACCTGAAGTCTCTCTACATTTTTATAAAAAAAACCTTACCTTTCTCTGACTTGATGCAGCACATGGGCCATGAAATTTCAAATGTTCATCAGGAGCACAATAATCTTCATGCTTAAAAACAGAGAAAACTGAAAGTTGCTCACAGAGAAAAAGATAAATTGACAACGTGAACTGAAGGTTGCTCTGCCACAGCTCTCAATTTGGCAATAACAGTCACATTAGCGCCAGATAAGGCAGAGAATTCTGCCAGTTGCTTGATTAACCTTTCACACTAATCGAGTGTAAATTCACCATAAGGACTCGTCTGCTACCCTTTGAATGAATCTAACGAGCACTTCTGTGGCCATGTTTAAAAAAACTCGCCTGTACTGCTTAGCGTGCTATATTCCCATCCTGATTGGCTGCCTGAGGGGGAAAGCTGTGGAACCCGATTGGCTGAATAAAGTGGAGGGCTGTGGAATCTGATTGGAAGGCTGATGGAATCTAATTTGACAGTAGTGGAAGACCATGAAAATGAAAATGCATTCTGCTCGGATTAGGTGAGTGTCAAGTGCAATTCACTTGTGAGAAAAACAAAATAATCCTCGTAGGTGAAGGATAGGGATACTCAAGGTTTTGGGTTCAGGAACAATTCCTTTGGGCTGTGGCTCGCCATCATGTCTCCTGCCTGACTGAAGTCCGTGAAATTGGCGGCAGGTCTCTATCTCCGTACAACCAATCGATACAAAAAAAATGGCCAAATCCAATAACTCGCATCAATAATCCAGCTCTCGTGTGCGATAGTTGTTGGAATCACCAGCGACCTTCCCCGCGGTCAGGTTAGTGGCTAAGTTAGCGAACCTAATCTTTCTAGCTTTAGTAAAGCTGCAGATAGCGCTGAGCTTGTGGTAAAGACATCCTGTCAGCTAGGCGACCAACTGAGGGAAAACAAACTTCTCCCGCGCAGTGAAGATTTGTTGTCACATGTACTAGATTGTTAATTGGATAATCTTTTGCGCAGTGGGCGGTTCTAGGAGGTTCTTCAAGGTAATCTGCTGATTTGACAGTATTTTGTGCAGTGGGCGGTTCTAGGAGGTTCTTCAAGGTAATCTGCTGATTTGACAGTATTTTGTGCAGTGGGCGGTTCTAGGGGGTTCTATAAATTAATCTGTTCATAGTACATATATTATTACTAACAATTACTATTATATATAGTAATAGTAATAGTATATATACTGTTACTAATAATTAATATAACTTTCCATACCTATAATTATTTTCTATCATCTTATAGGGAAAAATGATTCTTTCTGTTCTATATATTATCTATATGCATCGTACAATAGTACATAATAGGTGACCCTTTTGACACCTGGTTTACACCCTCCCGCCTTAAACTTTATGCACGTCCCTGTGCATGCAAAGGGCATTTCTATCAGGTGGGCATGCGTTCATATAGGGGGTGTCTGTGAGGGATTCGGTAAAGGCAGTGCTTAAACCTTGGAATAGCGACTGCACTATGGAAATAAGGAGATTTCCTAGTTCAGGGTATGTCAATCTCTTAGCTCGTTCCCTGTGTCTTGTAGAATGCTGTATTGGGATCTCAGTCTCACCATCTTGAGATGTATTCTGAGGTGGTTCTTGAATTTCCGCATTTTCCTCTGCGTGTTCTACAGGTTCTGCTAGTTCAAGTACATCCTGTTGAGCTGTTGGTTTGATTGAGTTCTTCAGGTAAGTGGATAATATCTTGGGATATCCCAAGTGAATTTTGTCTTTCAGGTGATTCTTCAGGGAAGTTGTCACCTTCAGGATCTCTCTCAGGTAGGTTTTTAGAAACTTTCACAGATGAGCTTCCAGGGATTGTCTGACTAGGTGTCAGTTAGGATCGTGGTTCCGGAGTAGATATGGTTATCAGGTTCGGTCTTTTGTGGATATGAATGACGTCCACCGGTTCAGACCTTAAGGTGCACTGGATATTCATCCACATCTGAACAGGGATTCTGATTCTCATCTGTTCACAACTGAACGTGTTCTAGGTCTCTTTGCTTTGGCTTTAGGGGGGTCTTCATCAGGTATCATCAGAAAATTGCAGAGTCTCTATGTAACATGCGTAACGGCCCTTCTTGGTTTTCTGGCCTAACCTTGTACACAGGAAGCTCTCCTACTTGTTCAGCAACAATGTGGATAGTAGACTCCTACCTGTCTGCCAATTTATGCTTTCCTCTCAACTTCACATTCTTGACCAGTACTCTGTCATTTTTCTCAAGGACATTTTTCTCTCTGCCAACTTTGCGCCATTTTCCATGGACAATCTATAGCTTCCTTCTAGCCGTGCCCTCAAATGTTGTACATATTGAGAGTGGGATTTTCCTTTTTTTTGATCTGAGGTGACATCGAAAGCAAGGTCAATTGGCAATCTGGGTTTCCTAACGAACGTGAGCTCATAGGGGGTGAAACTAAGGGTTTCACGAAGTCGTGCAAATTAGACTTTTGTTGTTTCAGGGTTCCGATCATGCTCAGCAGAGTCCTATTAAAACGTTCTACCGGGTTTCCCCTTGGGTGATACGGTGTGGTACGATCTTTTCTCGTGCCTATTATCTCGCACAGCTCTTTAATGGCCTTTGATTCGAAGTCAGGGACTCAATCGCTATGCAATCTTTCTGGGATGCCATATTGAACTATGAAGTTCTCCCATAAGCATTTAGCAACTGTTCTCGCCTTCTGGTTGGGAGTGGACACAGCTACCGCATACTTAGTAAAGAGGTCGGTGATGACCAATACATCTTTAGACATCTTTTGCTTCGATCTGGCTAAATCAAAAGGAAGTCCATGCATACCAGTTCTAAAGGTCTGGTGGCTCGAATGTTCACTAAGGGAGATGTTCTCTCCAATGGTGCATTTTGAAGGATGCAGCGTCGACAGGTTCTAATCTTGTTGTCAATGTCAGTTGCCATTCTCGGCCAATAGAACCGTGACCTAACTAGATCGAGGGTGTGTTCTACACCTAAGTGGCCCATGTCATCATGTAGGTGTGTCATGACCATTTCTCTCCATTCTGCAAGAAAAGAGCCAGCTGATAATGTACCTATTGTACTTGCCTGTACAGTATTCCATTTCTTAAAAGTAATTTGTTCAATTGTCTACATAAGGTGTAGTTGTGGAATCTCCTTCTTTGCAGATGGAGAGGGCACCCCTCTCCCTTCTAGAGAGGAGATCAATTCTCGAATAACAGTCAGATCTCTGTTTTTCACGTATTTCTGCCTCTGATAACTTTGAAATGATTGGGAACCCTTTGAAGTGTAACAATCAGGCAGGGATTCTGGATGTGATGCCACCAAACATACGCTGGAATTCTCTGATGCAGAGTCAAATGGCTGACGCACAAGACGGGCTTCACAAATGGCTTGGACTACTTCAGGGTCAATGGTGGTGTTTGTCGTGGAAATTTCCTTAACTACATGAGGACTTAGATGTGGTTAAAAGAGAAATGTATTAAAAAGTAAAAATAAGCATGAGAGTTCCATCTAGATCAGAAGCTCCGAGGAGAGATGGCCGTCCTATCTCCTTTATACAGTTTTTGCAGGCGGAGTTGTTATCACATGTTTACAGTATATTTGGGCACACTGAGAATCTGGGGGGGGGGGGAATGCACAGTAGACAGTTTTCGTCTCACATGTGTATTCCTCCTAATATGGAGCTTTCCTGTTTTTAGCGGAAGAAACTGATGTACGAGTTGTACACAGGAATAGCTGATGGTCAGTTTCTAGCAGAGGGATGACAGCCAGATAACATAGTGCTTTCTGTTTCTGCACATTCCTCTGATGCAGGTTACAATATACAAGTACATGATTACATACTGAATCACACTATTTGCAGTCCTTCTGCTAATCAGATGGGCATGTACTAAATCATAATGTTCTTTTGTAATCTTAAATGACATAAGCAAAATGGCATAATTTCCCTGACATGTTGCAATTAAGGTCAGACAGGTGCTGCAAGGTGAATTGGTGGATCCTGTCTTGCTCCTTTTGTGAGGTGGGATCGTCCACCCAAGTGTCTCAAGAGAGTCGAGAAAGAGCATCTGCATCCAAGTTGTGCTTTCCTGGGTGGTATTGGAGTTTGAAGGAGAAGGTGCACAAGGCAGATAACCACCTGTAGCTTGTGGCATCCAGTTTAGCTGAGATGTGTATGTATGTTAGGGGACTGCTGTCAGTGACACACTGTAAATGAATTACCATAAAGATAGTCATTAAACTTTTCTATTACAGCCCATTTGAGGGCTAAAAATTAGGTCGTTAGGTCGTTAAATGGTTTCACTATCTTCGAATAGTTTTGGATGAATCTCCTGTAATACCCTGCAAATCCTAAGCAAAGCCTGAGCAGACGATATTCGTCCTCTTCTAACGTCGCAGAGAACACTATGAGGTCATCCGAAAAGACAATGACTTCTTTCAGGAACCTGTCCGACATGCACTTTTCCATAAGTTTTTGGAATGTGCTCTGGGCATTTGTTATCCCCTGCGGGAGCCTATTAAACTCCCAGAAGCCTAAGGGGCAAACAAAGGCAGTCTTGTGTTTGTCTGCTTCATCTAATTCAATTTGGTAATAACCAGATTTTAGGTCAAGTACTGAAAACCATTGTGAGCCAGTCAGTACTGAGAATGTTTCTTCTAGGTTTGGTAGGGCATAAGCATCCTTTACTGTTTGTAAATTCAGCTTGCGGTAGTCGACACAAAGTCTAACGTCGCCGTTCTTTTTGCGGATCACAACAATGGGTGATGAGAATGAGGACTCGGATTCACTAATTTCTCCAGCTTCGAGCAATTCCTCCAAATGCCGACGCAGATCGTTGATGTCCTGTGGGTGTATAGAGCAGGCTCTTTGTTTGAAGGGAGTCTCGTCGTTCAACCTAATGAGGTGCCTCACCTTACTAGAGTGGCCAAAATCAAGGTCATGCTGGGCAAACACCTCAGGTATAGCATTAAGCTTACCAGTTATTCTTTCCTTCCATTCTACAGGAATGGGGGAGTTATCAAAGTCAAACTGCATTCCTGCAGTTGAGACTGGTGACCTAGGGTTCAACACTGAGTTTATAGTGGGGGAAGTATTGGGATGTATCTGGTGCACAGCATGATACAGTTCAGCTATGACTCTCTTGGGGGTGAGTATTATGTCATGATTGGATTCATTTCTTAGCAACACTGGTATTTTAGACTGAGGCTTGTTAGGCAAGGTGCGCAGACTACTGAGGACCTCCAGGAAGGGATGTTGTGGGCTGCTGTAAAACACATTGTTTTTCAGGGCCTCTCGTGGTCACTGAGCCTTCCAACACCAAGCTCTGACGTGCTGGGATGACATGTGGTTCATTACTGTGAATTCTTGCTTCGCTCACTCTGCTGTCTACAGTCTGCTTGTGTCTGGTTTCAAGAGTTTTCAGCACCATTTTGTACCCATGATGCTGTGACTGGTACTTCTCTGAGTTCTCTTTACAGCGACTCTCATAGAGAACATCTAACGTGTTGTTACCTATTAACAAGGGAGAAGTGGGGACTTCAATAGAGGTGCCTAGAAAATCTTTAGGGAAAGTGATGTTTAACTCATTGTAACCATAATAAGGCACAGGTTGTCCATTTGCAGCTTCTACCTCCAGTAGGTTGTGAAGAGGTTTACAGTCTACGTGCGGCAAGTGAGTTTCATAGAATGACTGAGGGATGGTGGTTACTTGTGTAGGTACCATGCCTCCACAGACCAAAGGGGGGCGCTCTCCCGAGTGACACTGCCCAAGTCAGAACGGACATGGAACTACGTCACCAGATGAACCCCTTTAAAAGGGGGGAATCCCCCTTTGTCCGGTCTCTCTACCTGGCTGCAACCCAGTAGCTACCTAGAGACGAAGAGAGCGCGCACCTTCGAGAACACATGTACCCGAATACGCAAGCACTCACACACACACACACACACACACACACACACATACATACATACACACACGCTAAACGATCCCCAGTCCCTTGTTTGTTATACTGTTTATTATGGAGTGTGTTTAATAAATGTTTTCTGTGTTAAACGCTGTTGTCTGAGTCGTTGTCTCTCCGTTATAACCTGAAGCCAGAACTATTATTCGAACTAAAACCTTCAGATTTAAAGTTTGTTTATCCAACTAATTGGGCTGCGGAAGTTGACCAGACTTTAGTTAGATCAAGTTTATATTAAATTAAGTAAAGTTAATGCTATCTAAGTTTCCGCCATTTCGTATTTAGTGATTACTTAATAAATTTGGCCCACACCTACATAATTGGTGCCACGTGTGAGGAATAGTTGCTTGGTTTCAGTTGTAACTGTGTGATAACGACTGCGCAGTAACAACCGCATAGTTAAACGTATATACACCCACCCTGCCACTAGGTGGCGCCAAAGTCTAAGCAGAGGTGGATACAAAGGCAAAGTTGTTTCAAGTACAGTCTATAGTGGATTAGGTGTCATTTTAACACGTAAATGCACCCCCTTTCCTCAAGAGTAATTACTATATTTTTATTATTAATTATTCTATTATTGTTACTATAGACACTTGTTCATTAGGATATTTATTGATCACATCCGGGGTGTGATCATTGTGGTGTTATTTAGTGATCATTGACTGGTAATGAATCAGCTAAATGATTAACAAGTGTTGATGTTGATGAAACATGGGCTCATGTTTCATGCGTTTGGTTGAATTCAGAATACTCTGTTCGCCTTAAAGGACAATTCTGTTGCGTGTCCCTGTTGTTGCAATAGTGCTAGTACACACCATTAGACGTAGCTAGCGCGCTGTTTAGCCGTGGTCCACACCTGCTGTGCCTGGAATAGATCCCCTGCAGCTGAGCTGGTTGTACATTGGGTTTGCAGAGGTTGCCGCACCCTGCTTGTTGCTTCTAGCTGAGACATTGTCAAGGCTTAGTGCTGGTTTCGTGCACCTTTGAGTACACTGCATAGCCTGCTTGCCTTTAAGAGGACTGAATTGAGTCTTAGTCATAGGCCCAAGAATGAGCATAGCATCCCAACGCAACTCAGGGGAGCAATCCCAGCAGCCTCCTTGCATCTCCCTTCCCAATCTGATCAGCCAACTCATCTGGCTACCTGAAGAAGAGGAGGACAGTATCCAGCAATACTCCAGGGAGGACTGTGAACGAAAAATAGGCGAAATGGTGGCTTTCATCCAGCAGTCTTCGGAGGTAAACATCCAGAAGGCCATTGGTCGAATATTCCTGCTGCTAGACCTGATGACTACTCCCCAGAAAGAGAAGAGCCCCAGCGCTACGACAGGTATGGCAGACACATTCTCCAATCACCTAGATGTGGCTGGTACGAACCACGGTACCGTGAGCACGACCGCTCTGAGATGGGCCACTCTCCACCTTATAGCTTTGCCCGAGAACCGACACACAGTGATGCCCCACGCCTGAAGCAGCTTGATGCCCTCTCCAAAGAAATTGAGCGCTTTGATCCAGAGAAGCGTGACCATAACGTGGAGGACTACCTCAGAGAGATAAGACATTGTCTTCTCGACTTACCTCACTCCACCCATAGAGAGTCAAAAAGTCAAATTAATCTGGAAAACAACTTCCAGATCAGTTCATGCGTTCATAGAAGCACAGCCAGCTGACACTCGCCATGACTTTGGTCTGCTCTGTGAGGCCTTGGCAGAGGAATACTCCCCGTTTGCGGATGAGACCTCGGCAACCATTTCAGCCATCCAGATCAAGCATGGCTGCCATGAACATCCCCGTGACTTCTACATTCTACTTCCTGCCACCTGAGTATCAGCAGCTATATGCAGCACCACGCCCCAGTCAACCAGAGAGCTGGGTTGGAGTTCACACCCCAAGAGATGAAACTAATGCATCCAGTCTACATCTTTAAGTTTGACACAGAACAGCTGCACATTGCTCAATACCTGCTTGATAGGCTGGTTCCTCTCATCGACCGCTGCCGTGGGCATTTATGGGCCCAAGTCACAGTCCCCAAGCCTGTCCGTGACAGGGACAAGAGATCCAACTCCTGTGACATGATAACCACCTCCCAAGCACACATTGGAACCCAGGTGTTGACCCCTGAGCCCAAACACATGTGGTCAGGGCAAACAATTCCCCAAGCATGCCAGGTAGCAAAGGAATTCGACTTGATTGTCCCGGCAAGATTTGCTGACAGTCCGCTTCGACTCATGGTTTTGAGAGGGCAGAAGTGCAACTACTCACGGGCTTTCTTCCAACCTGCACAACGTTTCTTTGAGTTGAACCTCACCACGTGTGGCACTCCCCTTCTTGAACTGACCAGTCGTTCAGCTTACCTCCCGGTGCAGAATTCAACTAACTACTATCCAGGTGCCTGCTTGTACAACCTTGGGTCACTTAATCGACAGCACACTTCGTCACGTTGAACTGTCCATCCCCGTGATTGGCGAGTTGCTATGGCCACTTAAAGGCCCCCAGATCCATGACCATGTGCTCTTTACACTCCCAGCAGAAATGATAGGGTCGATTCTTCGAGTTGACCTCAGAAAAAGGAATCAGATGCGTGTTCATGCAGTCGTGAGTAGTAGTCAGACTCAGCCTGTCGCTAATGAGCTGACCACTGATGTTCCCAAAGAACCTTACCCAGGGTTTGAGGAGGAGATCCAACAGCAACTCTGTAATGCAGATACCCTGACGACAGACTCCCAGCGAGAACAGCTCCGAGACTTGCTCCACGAACAAATCTTTTCCAAGGATGCCAATGACTGCGGAGTCGCCGACCTCCACACTGTGCGCGTCCCTACTAACCCAACAACACCCCCAACATTCGACAATACAGAATTCCACTCCCTGCATACGAGTCCATCCAAGAAATACTGAACTCGCTACTAGAGAAAGGAATCATCCGCAAATGTCACTCAACCTACTACTCTCCGTTGTGGCCAGTGTTGAAGCAGTCAGGAAATTGGCGCCTAACTATTGATTAACAGCAGCTGAACAAGCAAGTTACCCTTTCCCGTCGGCCTGAAAACGGTCCAGTTCAGCCTGGACGAACCAGGGATCCAAACCTGGCTAAGCCACAAAGCAAAGAGACCGGTTGGTCCATGGAACATGGTGAACGCAGCTGAGAGCTTAGTTTGGTTTTTGCGCCGCTGAGTTCTCTTTGTCTGAAAGACCTCCCCCCACACGCACGCGGACCAGCACGTACCTGAATCCACATCCACACACGTACCCGAATACGCACGCACTCACACACACACACACACACACACACACATATATACTTATATACTGTTATACTGTTTATTATGGAGTGTGTTTAATAAATGTTTTCTGTGTTAAACGCTGTTGTCTGAGTCGTTGTCTCTCCGTTATAACCTGAAGCCAGAACTATTATTCGAACTAAAACCTTCAGATTTAAAGTTTGTTTATCCAACTAATTGGGCTGCGAAAGTTGACCAGACTTTAGTTAGATCAAGTTTATATTAAATTACGTAAAGTTAATGCTATCTAAGCTTCCGCCATTTCGTAGGTAATTTTATGAGACTGATTACTTAATAAATTTGGTCCGCACCTACACTTGGGAGCCTGTGTCGAGGAGACACTTGCAACTCTGGCCACTGATGGTTACTTGAGAGGTACATTTTGTTCCCACTAATCTGCTCGACAGCAATTTATGGCATGTGGCATGGGCAGCTTTGTAGCCTACCCGAATTTTGTCAGGATAGGGACATTCCCATCGTGCAGTCTCTGGTCGTCCCTCAACGGTGACTGAAGTCATTTTAAAGGAAGTTCAGAGTCATCCTCAAGTTCCCAAGCTTCCTGCTTTTCTCTTAGTTGTTTCCTTTTTGCAGCCACCAAGGAAGCGTTTGGATCAGCATTGCACAAAATAGCAATATGCCCATCTTCGCCACAACAAAAGCAGTACAAGGGCCTTGGTTTCCCACTGAGTAGTTTAGAAATACCAGCCTGGGTTTCAAGTGACAGCCTTTGCAACTGGTTTGGTCCTTTCTGCAGTGTACACTGTTCCTGATCTTTGTGAGTTCGAAGCTTGCAGCCGGGTGATCTGTATCCTCTTTTGGATCAGGGCTCTTTTGGGATTTCAAGGTCTTAATTTGCCCTTGAAGTTTGCCCATGTGTTTCTTTAACCCTTTCACCGTAGCTTCCGTTTCCTCTGCGTCACGAATTCCAGCCTGAACGGTATGAGAACCAACGCAATGCCTGACATTACCTAGATGCCTCTTCATCCGTTGTTCTTTAGCCATGTGCTTTACTTCTTCAGTGCGAAGTATAAGTAGAAATTCTGAGAAGGGTTTCTTCTGCTCTAACTGAAGATCTGAACCCGTTGTCCCAACAACCCAGACAAAATTGACGCAGCAGATGCTTGTCAGCCTCTGTATCAGGTATGACTTCTTGTTTTGTCACTCTTCTCATCACAGCATGCAGCCTTTGGAGATACTCGGAAGGCTTCTCACTAGCATTTTGTAAAGTATTTAGAAACTTGGCGAAAAGTTCATCACCCTCCTCAACTGCAGCTGAATCCTGCAGGTCAAGATAGGCTTTTGGAGCAGCCAAGGAGCAGCTGGGGGTAAAAGACTGTCAAGGATCTTGCGCGATCTGTGTAAATTTGACAGAGAGGGATCTTTCAACAAAAGCTCAACATTGTTGTGCCAAGTATCATAATCTACCTCACTATTGTGGTGTGGAGTCTTTCCTGAAAAGGGTTGAAGCCTTGCTGCAGCATGCACGTGTGATGCAGTTTCTTCACTTCTGACAATATGCTCAACAACAACACATTGCACGGCAGGTGGGTTTATGTCACTCAAAGAGATTACTGGATTAGTTGTGGTACACCTTCCAGAATCAGTTGTGGTAGGGGTGCAGGCAGGTATGGGAAAGGTGGGCCTGACCAGTTAGTGGAACATCACTCATGAATGTGGCCTCAACACTGGTGTGATCACCTGCTTCGTCAGCAAGGATGGACTCATGAGACTCATGAGCTGCAAGTTTCCAAAGTTCGTCTAAGAAACAATATGTGGCACGTCCAGCAGCTGGAGGCACATATACTTTTGCCAGGGCTTTCAATTGGTAAGCGACATCTTCATCCTGGCTATGATAAGTGTATGGAAGTGGCTGAAGTGTATCCATGGCAGAGGAATTCCTAAGTTCTACTATCACGTTTTTATGGAACGTAGAAGTAGGGTCATGAATACGGAGAATCCTGCCAATAGGACCGTGTTGTTCTAGGTAGCTAATCAGACTCGAATCTGCTTCATTTTCAGTTAAACTGCTAACGACGACCGAGTTACATTAATTGTCTCAAGCAAAATGTGTGTTTAAATGAAATATGAATAGACATCTACCAAATTGCAAATGTAAATGGAATTACTGCGTTTGAATTTGAGTTTTGAGCTCAAAGTTGCTTGTATGAGTGGAACATGTAAATGCAAATTTAGGATTACAATGCCATTTTGCCTATCATCATCTTACTCCACATAAGTGCAAAATGTCAGTAAAGAATCGAGGGTTGGATGTTAAATTAATTATATTATACATTGCACACCCATGTATTTGATGTTAAATTAACTATTCAAAACATACTTCTGATAAATGTGTGTATTTATCAATCCTTTGAAATGAGGGCCCTGGTTTTAAGTAATAGTCTTGCTGTTTTAACAAATGAGTCTACTGTCCGTTGTGATGAGTTAAAATGGATAAAAGAAAAAAGTGTTAAAGGTTCTGTTTCTTCACGATCCGTGTTTACACTCAAGATATTAGAATCCATCCTATAAGCAGCTTTGAGTTTTTATTGTTCGCATTCAACAGAAGAAAAGTACACCAATACCCATGGCAGTTACCAAGGGAAGTCACTTACGTACACTTTGAAAGAAGCTTAAATTTGTGAAACAAATTTTAATGTACTGATTAAAAAAGATTCAAAGCTTCATTTTTATATTACTCATTAACTATGATGCACCAATCAGGGGTGCGTCACTGGGAGTACAAAGTATTCAAGGCATTAATATTTTTACAGGCGCAGTGATGTAATTGCCTCTCAGCACTACCTTTGTGCTGGCTGTGGGACGGAAATTGAACGACGTAAGTCCTTCATGGTTTTTAACTTCACCTCATGTGCTCAAAAAAATTATTATTATGATGACTTGGCTCATTGTTCATTAAAAAAGGAATTATTTGCTCTTGTGTCTCATCCACTGTCTCTCATTCTGATGCTTGCATTATCCAGGCTACATCAAGAGATTACGTTACTGTGACTACCTAGGCAGGTACTTTTGCAACAGTTGTCATGGCGGAGAGGAGTCAGTGATTCCGGGGCGGGTTCTGAGTCGCTGGGACTTCAGCCGCTACTCAGTGTGTGTCTTCTCTAAGCAATTATTGGACACTATATGGAAGCAGCCACTGTTCAAGCTCACCAGCATGGGTAAAGAACTGTACAGTCAGGCAAAGGAGCTGCAAAGATTCAGGGTATGTTTTCCCATGTGGTTCTGTGCTAGTATGTGCAGGGTTGGCAGGGAATAGCTCAGACAGAAAAGTACTTAAGTAAAGTTTATTTAAATAGCAAATTTCATAGACATTAGTCACAAAGTCCCTTATAGAATAATTTGAATAACCATCACAGCAATATGTTCGGGGGAGGGGGGACATAAAAAAGGCGAGGCATAAAGAAAAAGCTTAGTGGCAGCATTTGACGCACTTGGTGATGTATGGCTTGGATGCAGCTGTTCGACCATTGGAAACCCATTCCATGAAGCTCTCCGTGCACTGTTCTTGAGCTAATCTGAAGGCCACATGAAGTTTGGATGTCTGTAGTGACTCTGCAGAAGGTTGGCAACCTCTTCACACTATGTGCTTCAGCATCCGCTGACCCTGCTTCATCAGTTTACGTGGCCTACCACTTCGTGGCTGAGTTGCTGTCGTTCCCAAACACTTCCATTTTCTTATAATACAGCTGAGTTGAATATTTAAGAGCGAGGACATTTCACGACTGGATTTGTTGCACAGGTGGCATCCTATCAGTTTCAAGCTGGAGTTGACTGAGCTCCTGAGAGCGACCCATTCTTTCACAAGTGTTTGTAAAAAACAGTCTGCTCGCCTAGGTGCTTAATTTTACACATCTGTCGCCATGGAAGTGATTTGAGTACCTGATTCCGATAATTTGGATGGGTGGGCAAATACTTTTGGCAATATAGTATGATAATGTTTACCACCCAAAGCCAAATAAATGTTGTGTCAACAGTGATTGTGGAATTAATTCAACTTCATTGTGAATCTGAAGATACAGATAGTTAGCTAATGTAGGTTAGGTACTAATGTCCAAAAAATAAATTCGAAAATTCATTGCATACAGAATTCTAGATATTCAGCTACCTAGATGAAGGAAAACACTGCATTCAAAAGGAAGACACAAACATTCAATGTTTCGTTGGCTTTGGGTGGTAAATGTTTTTAAATGTCTTTAGCTAACCAAGACATCTAATTGTTTAAAAAACAATTAACCAACATGTCTCATGTGTAAGATTGACAGCCGTAAGCGTGTAGCATCTGCTGTAAGATTTATCGGAAATTCCATTCAAATCGGGATTCTGGTTCAAATCAGGTAGTGACACCAGTCACTACCAGTCACCGGACATGTGCTCTTTTTGGGACATACAAAAATCATCCAGCCAAGATTTTAAATTGCCAGAAATGGCCGTGATTCAATTTGCCATTTGTGTGCGGCAAATCGAATCTCTTTTAATGTGATAAAAAGTGAATTAATCATTTTGAGTATGTGTATATTTGTATAAATATGTAATTTATTACAGCTGTAATCTGCTGGAAAATATTGAAAATTAACATTGAAAGTGCTTGAAAAGTGCTTGAATTTGACCTCGGAAAAGGTGTATGAACCCTGAAAATAGTATGGAATACATCTTGTAGGCAATGAAGAATTTACAATTGCCAAAACAGCAGGAAGAATGATAGGTGATAGAGGTTGATGTTGAGACAGCTGATAGCCTCACTCTCATATTATATGCTTGTATTCCCTTATCAGGAGCTACAAGAACAGATGATATCCATTAAGAAACTGTTGAGAGCATGCAGACTGTCTGATGGGTAAAGAGCCCTCATCCCACTCCTCCCTTTCCCCACTCTCTCTGTGTGAAGGAAACAGCTTGATTAGAATACTGTGTTAGACTATATCCAATGATGAAGAAAGTGTTTGAACAACCACAATTTAAATCTTGAATATATCATGTGTTCAGAATAGGAGTGATTAAGGCCAGGGGAAGCAGAGAAATATACACATGTTATGTGAGTAGACTTATTTGTGTGGTCTTGGTTAGTTTTGAGGCTGATGTTTCTGTGGAAAGGGTCCTAGCTGAGTTCCAGCAGCTTCCCTCTCACCTGTCTGAAGAACACCATCGCTTCTCCATGGACGACCTTGTCAGGATCAAACGAGGTCAGTTTGTAACCATGGCAAAAACCATGCTCCGGGCAGCTACCATCCACGTGCAGTCATGTGAGGTATGTCAAACTGGCACTGCAGATGTCATTTAGAGCCCAGCAGAACAATTCAGTACTATTGCCTCCTATAATATACCACTTAATGACACAACCAGTGAAGTAGTACCAGTTCTTTCCACTTTTAAAACTACGAATTATTGTCACAACCTTATTCATCTAAGATATTAAAATCTAGTTTGCGATAAATTATTTACTGCAGTCTCAGTAATGTGATGACTACATCAATTTAATATGAAAATCACCTGGAAAGTATAATATATTAAACACGAGAATCAAAGCAGAATAATAAAATAATCACAATAATGGAATTAAGTTTAAAATGTGCCAAACATTTTAGGCACTAAAAATGTGATGTTTTATGCACTAAAAATGTAATGTGGTCTTGTTCAACTGATGAAAATTAATATCTTTTCCTGTATCCTTCTTTCTATCGATCTGTATATTTATCTATCTTTCTGTTTGTAGTTGTGCCAGGCCAAAGGCTTTATCTGTGAGTTCTGTCATGGTCAGGAAGTGCTCTTTCCCTTCCAGACAGACACCTGCACACGCTGCCCAGGTCAGATGCCACTTACCATCCTGTTTCCTCTGCCAATTCCATGTGGCTCAACATAATTTAATCTTACCCTGGCTTTTAACCTACTTTGCACTTGTTGGAGAAGGAAGACTTGATAAATGTATAGTCACTGTTTTTGAAACTTGACAGACACTCTTTTCAGTTTTTACTCTGTGCATGTACAGCATGACTGATGGACAAGCTTCCTTGTCCAGATTGGGTGGGTGTTGACAGGATAATTTGTTTTTCTTTCCATTGCTAGAGCCTGTGCTTGCCAGAGACCAGATTCCCCCCCTCTGAATGTATATTATTGACATGGTATTGACAAATGTAGTAGAGTATAGACAGTCATATACACTATATTGCCAAAAGTATTCGCTCACCCATCCAAATTATCGGAATCAGGTGTTCCAGTCACCTCCATGGCCATAGGTGTATAAAATTAAGCACCTAGGCATGCAGACTCAACTCTTATTTATAGAGCACATTTAAAACAACCGAGGTTGACCAAAGTGATGTACAGGATGAGAAGCTGCATTAAAGATAAAAAAAAAAGTCCAATACTGTCACAGTTCCAAACAATTAAATCAATAAACAGAAACAGTGCAATAACATAGAAAATATAATAAATAAAAATACCAATAAATAAAACACATTAGAATAAATAAAATAAGATAAAATATAAAACAAATCAGAGTTATCAGCCAAGAGTCTACTTAACTATGATTAAAAGCCTGGGAGAATAAATGTGTTTTTAAAGAAGATTTAAAAATCTCAAGAGAACCTGCAGATCGAATGTGCCCGGGCAGGTTATTCCAGAGCCTAGGGGCTGCTGCTACAAAGGCTCAGTCACTTTTAGTTTTGAGATTTGTTATGGGGGGACCAGTAGGAGCTGATTTGATGATCTCAGTGATCTGGCGGGAGAGTAGATATGAAGGAGCTCTGTCAAATATTGAGGAGCTAAGCCATTAAGAGCTTTAAAAACAAACAGTAAAATTTTAAAATCTATTCTAAAAACAACTGGGAGCCAAAGAAGTGAAGCTAAGACCGGAGATATGTGGTTGCGCTTGCGTTTACCAGTAAGGAGACGGGCTGCTGCATTTTGTACGAGCTGCAGACGGTGCACCAGTGACTGATCAAGGCCAAAGTAAAGAGAATTACAGTAATCCAATCTTGTATTAATAAAAGCATGAATTACAGTTTCCAAATCTCTATATGGTAAATATCCTTTTACTTTAGATAAAACCCTCAAATGATAAAAGCTATTTTTCACGACTGAGCTAACCTGCCGATCAAATTTCAGCCTTTCGTCAAATATTACCCCAAGAGTTTTTACAGAAGACTGAATGTTTGCTGTTAGGGCGCCCAGAAATCCAGCAGAGAAGTCTGCTGGACCATATCCGAACATTATGATTTCAGTCTTTTTATCATTAAGATTCAAAATGTTTGCGGACATCAAGGATTTAACATCATTCAGACAATCAAGTAGTGTCTGTACAGAATTAAAGGATCTAGATTTCAAAGGCAAGTAAATCTGGACATCATCAGCATAGCAGTGTAAATAAAGGTTATGTTTCTTAAAAATTGACCCTAATGGTAACATATAAAGCAAAAAGAGAATTGGCCCAAGGATAGAACCTTGGGGGACCCCAAAAGTGAGGGGAGTTGAAGATGAAGTAAATTCCCATAGCTGCACAGAGAAACTACGATCAGTCAAGTAAGATTGGAACCATGAGAGAGCAGATCCTGTAATGCCCACTCACTGCTCTAGTTGTGCTAAGAGGATCCCGTGATCCACAGTGTCGAAAGCAGCTGTCATATCAAGAAGCACTAGCATAGCTGGGTTTCCTGAGTCAATAGTTACCATTAGGTCATTACAAACTCTCAGCTGTGCTGTCTCAGTACTGTGTGAAGGTTTAAAACCAGACTGAAACTTCTCATAAATATCATTGGCCGCTAAGAATGATTGAATCTGAATAAAAACCACTTTCTCTAAAATTTTGAATAAAAATGGCAGTTTAGAAATAGGCCTAAAGTTTGACAGCACAGAGGGATTAAGATTTTTCTTTTTGATAAGAGGATGCACATGCTGTTTGAGAGCAGCTGGGACACATCCGGTGCTAAGAGAGGAATTAATAAAGAAAAGTATGTCAGAGCTCACAGTACTAAAGACTTCTTTAAAAAGATGAGAAGGGATGCTGTCTGTAGAACAGTTTGTAAGTCGTAGATGCTAGACTAAATTGGTCAGTGAGGGGAGAGATACAGGCTCAAATTGATTAAATAAATTATGTAAAAGAGGGATGGTGAGATCAGAGCTAATGCCTGCAGATGAGAACGCAGATGGCCTAAGAGCAGAAATTTTTTCAATAAAAAATTTGGGTACCACTGGAGAGTTATCACAAGGATTTACAAGGGAGTTAAAATGTTAAAAAGAACTTGGGGCTTGTGACTATTACAGGAAACAAGATTGGAGAAATATTGCATTTTAGCAGCCTTAACAGCATTCTGGTAAGCAAACAGACTTTCATGAAGAGCATCTTTAGAAACATGAAGCTTATCTTTTTTCCACTTCCTCTCAGCGCGCCGACACGCATGCCTGAGAGCACTTGTGGAATCATTAAGCCACAGTTCTTTGAGTGCTTTATTTCGCATTGTTCTAATAGGTGCAACAGAGTCAAGGATATCTGTGCAAATGGAACTAAAATTACTTAAAAGATCCTCGGTTTTGTGAGCGTGATTATCCAAAGCGCTGATATCGCCAGAAATTATGTAATCATTATACATGGCTGAAAACTGTAAGGCGGTTTGGGCATTAACTGTATGCAAACAACACGTCAAAGCACAAGTTTTTGCCCTTGAACATGGAATTAAAACAGTAAAAAGCACAAGCAGATGGTCAGAGATAACTGCTGATTCACATATTTCATTTACGCTCACAGATCAATTGTATGATAAAACCAAATCTAAAATGTGCCCTTTCTCATGTGCCGGGTCTTTAACCCATTGAACAAGATTAAAAGATTCAATGAGATTTAAGAAATCAATTACCAGTGGTCTTGATCTACAACAGACATGTATATTAAAATCTCCGGAAATAAGAAAATTATCATATTTCACTGAGGCTCCAGACAGAAAATCTGCAAAGTCACAGATAAAATCCTTGTTAAATTTTGGAGGACGATAAACAACCGCAAACATAACCAAAATGAAGGAAAACCCTAACCCTAGGTAGCAGATGGGAGAAGATGGCATTGAAGGCTGGATTTGAACACCGAAGCCAGACCGCCACCTTTGCCGGTGCTCCGAGGGGAACTAAAGAATAGACAGCCAGGAGGAAGGAGTTCAGACAGCGGTGTACACTCACCATCCTGAAGCCAAGTCTCTGTCAGGAGCATAAAATCCAAGTTCCGTGCAGTAAAAAAGTCGTTCAATAAAAACGTTTTATTTACCAATTACCTGGTGTTTAGTAAAGCCACACAAAGTTCAAGCTCCTCAGTAGCCGGCAACACAGCGCGTTTCAGCGGCCGAAGCAGCCAGGGTGTAGTACCTCTCCGGCCCCGAGGTTGACAGCAATGTCGCAGAAATTGAAGCAGATCCAGCACTGGTCGAGAAGAGACGGGAAGCCAGCGCTCGGAGTAGTCAAGGGCTCGGAGAGAACAGGACGGATCCAGCAGTCCCTCATGTGCAGTGTACGCCATACTGCGGGGAAAAGGCGTCCACCATGGACCAAATGAACACCAGGTCCTCCAAGCAAAGCTGCTAGGTAGGCCTTGAGTTTCACGATCACACCACCTCTTTTTCCCCGGAGGTGTTTTCCCCTGGAACGCCTTTTCCGACGATGTGAGCAGGGGAAATACAGTAGATGCGCAGGAACTTCAGCAAGCACAGGTGGAAGACTGGTGTGTTGCTTACCTAGTCTAGGCTTTGTTAATGTTAGCAACTCATTAAGAGCCCTAATGTTAAGAAGGTCCTGGCGATTGTAAGCAATCAGAGCAAATACATCTTGGGAAAATACACATAGCAGTAAAGTAACTGCAAACAATAAGCCGAGAAGGTGAGGGAGACGAGGCAGACGGCGTGCCACCACCAGGCGCCATCTTAACTCGTAAAAAAGTGGAACTGTGATGGGATGCCATCTGTGCAACAAATCCAGCCGTGAAATTTGCTCACTCCTAAATATTCCACAGTCAACTGTCAGCTGTGTTATAAGAAAATGGAAGTGTTTGGGAATGACAGCAACAAAGCCACGAAGTGGTAGGCCAGTAAACTGATGGAGCAGGGTCAGCGGATGCTGAAGCGCATAATGTGAAGAGGTCGGCAACTTTCTGCAGAGTGATCATACAGACATCCAAACTTCATGTGTAAAGCACACCGCCACTGGACTCTAGAGCGGTGGAGGCTCGTTCTCTGGAGTGATGAATTGCGCTTCTCCATCTGACAATCTGATGGATGAGTATGGGTTTGGGCAGTTGCAAAGAGAACGGTACTTGTCTGACTGCATTGTGCCAAGTGTAAAGTTTGGTGGAAGGATGATTATGGTGTGGGGTTATTTTTCAGGAACTGGGCCTGGCCCCTTAGTTCCAGTGAAAGGAACTCTGAATGTTTCAGCATAACAAGACATTTTGGACAATTCCATGCTCCCAACTTTGTGGGAACAGTTTGGAGCGGGCCCCTTCCTCTTCCAACATGATTGTGCATTAGTCAAAGCATGGTCCATAAAGGCATGGATGGTAGAGTCTGGTGTGGATAAAGTCCTGACCTCAACCTGATAGAACACCTTTGCGATGAATTAGAGCAGAGACAGAGAGCCAGGCCTTCTCGTCCAACATCAGTATGCGACCTCACAAATGCGCTTCTGGAAGAATTGTCAAAAATCCCCATAAACACACTCCTAAACCTTGTGGACAGCCTTCCCAGAAGAGTTGAAGTTGTTCTATCTGCAAAGGGTTATTTTATAGCTGCAATGTTATACTGAACCTTATGGATTAACAATGGGATGTCACTTAAGCTCATATGTGAGTCAAGGAAGATGAGTGAATACTTTTGGCAATATAGTGTAAATTTAAATTATTTACCCTACCTAGGCAGTGCAGGTGCAGTTTGGTCCAGCAGATAGCACTGTAGCATCTTGTGCTTTTTTCAAAAGCTCCACCGAAAATAGACCAAGAGGCAGATTTTCAGAGCATATACAAATATTTCAGAGCATCTATAAATATTTCACGCAAAAACGTGACATGGTACAACAAGCGAAACTGGGTGCACAAGTTGTGAAGTGTGTAGTGTGTGTAGGTGAAGTGTGTAGCTGTTGCCAGCTAAAATCCAAAAGGAAATGTAAATGTTTGGCTTTCTCAACATTTCTTTTTGTTCTTCTTTTTAAAATGAGTCAGAAAGTCCTTAACACCCTCCACTCTCTCCCGTTCCATGTCTGTGTGTTTCTCTCAGACTGCAGGGCTTGTTTTCATACAATATGTTTCCGAGGTGACCCATGCCCTAAATGTGATCGACTGCAAAGCCGAAAGAGCCTCCAGGAAACCTGTATTTAGTACATGGTTGGACACCAGTGTATTTTTGTATTTTTCATTATGTCCTTTCTATTGTGTTTGTATAGACATGAATAGACACACAGACTCAGCCAGAGGATTGTCTTTGTAACCAGTGTGTTTTGTTTGTATTTTTTTCTCCTTTCTATTCTATTTTTTTCTATTTATACTTCTTACTTACTACTTGCTGTACAGAGAAACAGTATCTTGATTCCTCTATGTCCACTGCGAATTGACAATGAAGAATCTTTGAATTTTGAATTATAAAACATGATCATGAAGTGATGCTGTGGTCTTTTTTCATAATTTCTTTAACAGCTAGTATTTTCTGATGTATGGTCTGTTCTTTTTTTGTTATCATGATATTTTTACATGAAAACATTGTATTTACATTAAATATATTAGGCTATAAATCATATCACATATTTGTACTAATGTACCAGTCATAATGTAACAATATAAAGGTTTTGTGTTTTTATTAAACAAAAACAACTCTTTTAGCTACTAACCAGCAACTGGTTTATAAATACTCATAGAACATACCAAGCATTAAACAAAGAAATACTTTAAAATCCTAGTTAGAAAAAATGGTCCTTGCTGTCATTTATTTTTGGACCCTTGTTTTATATTTATTAAGTTATTTGTATCTAATGACATAGAAAACTATTCTATTTCCTTCATATTAGATTTTCTGCTAGTTTTTTATTGGTTTCCTCACTGAATTTACTATCACCAGTCAAGAAGTAAAATTCTTGTCAGAAGTGGGATTCGAACCCACGCCTCCATTTGGAGACCAGAATTCCCTTTGCATAGGAAGGTTTAAACCTTGAGTCTGGCGCCTTAGACCGCTCGGCCATCCTGACATTGAAGAAACTTTCCAACTATATGACCTATGATTGTGGCCGACATTCTGTTAACATTTCTCTAGTACTAAAATTTGTTCTTCTGCTATTCAGACTCTACCCAGTATTCGCAACACTCACTCCCCTATTGACTATTAGCATCGCTCCCGTAACTAAAGTATGTTTAGCTGCCTACTTTGAGCGTTATGCAAGTATTTTACGTTAGACAAGCATTTTACGACCTCAGTGTTTGTGTGTCACGTCATCATGTAAAATACCATATATTGTACTATATACCATGGACAAAAAACATTCGGCGTTATCATGCAACAACACATCAAAAGTTCATGTCAGAAGTGGGATTCGAACCCACGCCTCCATTCGGAGACCAGAATACCCATTTGTATTTGGAAGGTATAAACCTTGAGTCTGGCGCCTTAGACCACTCGGCCATCCTGACATATTACTTTTAATACTAGAGAATTCACAATAATACAACCGACATTCTATAAATGCCTCACTCTGCGTTAGATATCAGCTAACCTTGTTATATGAGAATAGCGCTTTTATTTAGTCACCCTCCACTAATATCTTTCCTACACGTTATCTGCCTGATCTAGCTAGTTAATTCGAAGATGTTATGTAATACAACGTTAGATAGCTTTAGCTATCTCCTTAATTCCAGCAAGATATAAAACATAGATTTAGCCAGCTAGCTAGCTAGTCAACGTTAACATTGGTAAATTCTTAAACATCAGGGGTATGTCGCTTAGCTAATTAGGTAGTACATGTGTAGCTAGCACCGAGTTATTCATCTTACCACATTGGCCAGCCAAAAAACAATATGGAGGAAGAAAAACACTAGCAGCATAAAACTAACTGAAGCTGGTTCTCGAAGGGCAGCTTCAAATCAATCATCAGTAACTGATTTCAAACTATAAATACTGCTATAATTATTATTTCTGGGGTAAATAATGTGCAATACTTTACTTCTAACTTTCTAAACATTACTGTATAAATCCCAAAATGTCAAATTTGGCAAGCTGACAAGTGGATAATGCATATGGAGAAATGATAAAGGTACCTTACATAGATGTAGTTTTATTACATTCAAAACTACAAGAGTCAACATATGAACCAAAGGGGTGAACATGTGGTTGGCATTTTCAGCATTTTGTCAGAGTATTTTAAAGGTAATTTGTCACACTTGGCCACAGAAGCCACCCCTTACTTCCAGTGCCTGGAAAGAAGTAAAATCACGTTGTACAGCGCTCTGACTTGTTAATACAACCGGACTATGTCAATTTTAGCTGCTAATTACTTAGGTCATGGCAGCAAGAGAACTTGATCCTCAAATGATCTATTTAAATGATGTGTATTAGGCCACATTTTACAGCATGTGTCAACATGGCTTAATGAATTGCATGATGCATGGGGGCCAGTTTCACAGCACCTGCATTATCTACCACAGAGGTATTTTTCCATATTACACTCAAAAGGTGTCCATCCATAAACATTTTGTATGCACAATGAAATGAAAACACCCAGTACATAGGTACAGTAGTAGCCTATGAGCACCCATGTAATTTTCTCAAATCCAGAATCAGATAAACCATTATTTTCAGAAAAAATAAATAATGCCAGGACGGGGGCTTTGTCTGCAATATGCAAAAAATGATCACAATATTTATTTAAGCCAAATGGTGCCGGTTTAACTTAGTTTAGATCAATATCAAGTCAATGCTCCATGATCCATAACCTATGATTAATGGGAGTTGACAAAAGATTACATAAAATAATTAAACATGCCTTTAACTATATAGAACATTGATTTATGCTTGTGTTCACAGACACATATTGTGTATGGCCACACTAGGTTTACAGGAGTTAACACATTTTAAGTATTTAGACAGAACATGATTACATCAGAATGTGATTAGCCCATTTTAATAAGCCATACATGGTCCCACACCACTCTTCCTCTCTCAAGCACACATACACATGTGCACACATGTACATAATCTAGGGTGGCTGTTTAGCCAAAACCTCAACCTTTTTTGCCAGTGCTGGACTTCCTTGAGTTCTGTCTTTGTTTCTTGCATGTGCACTGTATGCAGGGCTCTGGATTTGATGATGCACACAGACAGAAACTTTCAAACCTCTCAGCAGTAACGAAGTGGATCTATGGTCAACAGTACATAACTTTTCCATCCACACATAGCTTGTGCCAATCACTGCTGTTCATGGTAAAAATGACCTTCAGGATACCACAGGCGTCATGTCCCATAGCTACAAAAACATGTAAATGGGTACACACAATGTAAATATTCTGTATCAAAATGTAAAATTAAATTTTTTTAAATCCACATAACACTCATAGAGCTGTGTGTGCGTCTGTGCGCACGCATTGCACTCCTATGCTGTAGCCTGACCTTAATGACTTTATCAGCACCCGAGGTCAGCAACCAGCTCCTGGTCGGCTCATAGTGCATGTGCACAACTGCATGCTTGCTGTCGTGGAATGTTGCTGTGGGTGCTCGTCTTACAAACAAATGAAACAAATTTCAGTCATCACCACACAGCATGTAGATTTTATATCAACACTGAAAAGATCCAAAAACAAACTACAAAACGATCCATACATTCATCTAGACAACTATTTCTTCTGGATATAACGTGTCAAGCTGCGATTCTAAAAAAAAATAATAATTCTCCCTGAACTATAGCCACTTACGATATATATATATATCGTAAGTGGCTATAGTTCAGGGAGAATTATTATACACATACACAGTGAAATAAACAATAAATAAAAGAACTACAGTAATCCGTTCCATACGTTCCATAACCACACGCAATAACCGAAAATCCGCGAAGTAGAAACGGTATATATAAGTATTTATACACTATATTAAGGCTTTATAAACCCTCCCCCACACATTTACGCTACATAAACCTTTCCCATTCCCTTAATAACTGTTCTGTGCATGTATTGTACCTTTACACTTACTTTACTGTACTGTAAAATGTTTTTAATTCCTAAAAAAACATAGGTACTGTACATACGTACAGTAGACAAAATATCACCTCAGTGTTGGTTAAATTATATCACAGCTAATAATAACACTGTACTGTACAGTACACTCTGGTTGGTCGCTTCTCCAGCAAACAACCAATCGTGTGTTGTTTACAATCTCATGTAGGCGAGTAGCGTCTCAGGCAAGTGATGCTGGTTCTCGTTTCTGAGAGTAAACATGCACTATTTACTGTAATTTGTACTATTTTATTATTTATAATATTCCTTTATTGTTAGAATTAATATTTGCAAATTACTTTTCCCATTAATATCTTATAAAAACCCACGAAAGAGTGAAGCCGCAAAAGCTAAAGCGTGAAGTGGCGAGGGATCACTGTACATGAAGTACTACATGTTAGCAAAAGGAGCCTTTGGAGCAAACAGCATGTTAGGTGGCAACATAGAAAATAGCTGATGACTGAACACACTAATTGTGAAAGTGGTTGTTTCTTTATTGAATGATTTCCATTTGGAGAGTAGTTTAATGATCCAAAACACAGCTAACTTTCTGCTAACTGCTGGAGACCTTTAAGCCCAGATCTACAAACAAGCAGTCAGCAGGTACGTTAAATCAGGCATGCCAACAGTGTAAAGCCTGGAAAGCATGGAGGCCACTTACTCATCATCGGTGATGGACTCATGGCAACTGTCACACACCCGCACTTCAAATTCAAAACCCAAGAGTGGGATGGTGGAGCGTTTGGATGAGCACTTCCCGCAGACGGCCTGCCCACACTTCCTGCAGTGATGCTGGAAAAAGACAACAGGCATAGCTTTAGCTACGGTCTACAATGACAAGTGGAAGATGGCTCAGATGCTCCCTGAATGGCAAGTCCAATTGTGAAAGATATCCTGCTTGAGAGTTATATTGCCCACTAGTGAATACAAAAATTTTGATTTCAAGTTTTGGGAATGGTACAAATATTGGGTATGTAGTATCTGATCTGTGCATGAGATGGTTACCTGGCGCAAGCCAATCTTTTTAGTGTCCCACATTTGTTTAAAATTCCAGAAGAAAGGCTGTTCGCACTTCTGACAGGAGTCACTGTCAAGCCATTCTGGAGTCTGAGAGAACACGCACACATCTTTACATGACCATTTATGTGCACACTAGTTTGCTTACACAGCACACTTTCATAAGCACATGTAAGCAAATCTGTCTCTCAATCACCTCCTGTCGTGCAACATCCATGTTCCAGATGACAATTCCTCCATCTGACCCACAGGAGATAAGTTGACGAGTGTGTGGGGCATAGCACAGACCCTGTACCCTCTCACTGAACGCATAAACACACAAAAGAAGCAAAAGCACCCTCATATACACATGCACACACAAAGAAAATTACTCCCACCCGTGCATCACTTCAGTGTATTAAACATACCCAAATTATACAGAGCACTACTGTGCCGTCATAAGTGAGTATGTGTATGACCGCTAGTTTTGTGTGTCTACATACATGTATATTTACACATTTCTTACTTGTGCCCCTGGAGTTCAATGGCTGTTCCTTTTCGTCCCCCAATGTCCCACATAATAATGGAATGATCAGAACTTCCAGAAAATAAAACCCTCTGTACTGGATCCCAATACAATGCAGTCACACTGCCTGCACACACACATACAAACACATGGGCACACACACATTTGAAGAACAAAGATATTTTAAAAAAAACTTGAAGAACTGGTTTCATTTCACTCACTGTTCTCACGTGCCATAATAATAAAATGAATAACATGAAAGAATAAATTAATAATAAAAAACAATCAATCAATCAATCAATAATAAAATGAAATGCATTATTATGATGTCTGGTTTTTATATAGAAATAAACATAACTAAGGCTTACCCGATAAAAAACTAAATAAAAGGCCCAGCAAACTATGTATTGACAAGAATAAACAAACAAGTCTTAAATCTGGATTTAAAAAGACACAGAGATTGCTCCCCTAATACTTTCTAGCACAATGATCCATATATGAGAATGTATATAAGAGAAACATCTTCCTACAACCAAGTTACTGGTACTCTGCTATAATCTTAATATTAGACTGTGTAATCTAAATTTGATAGTATGATGATATTATGATAGTACACAATATTGTCAATAACCTAGGCTTAGCATAGGTCTTCTTTTTTCGATATGTTTCGTAAATGCTAATGTGCAGTTTTAGTAAAATTGCTTATATAGTACATACCAGTGTGACCTTTGAAAGTGGTGACCAGACTACAGTTATCTTGCTCCAGTTTCAAAATAGTCACCTGACCAGAATAGTCACCCACAAAAGCATGCCTGGTCTCCACATCAAATCTAACAGATTTTCAAGGAAAACTATACCCATTTCTCCTAATGTCTCCTAAAGTAATGCCATGCTTCTCTTGGAGAAGTTCTATTTACATGAGCTAAAGTGCATCATGCATTCTTCCTTCAACAGTGAGAGAATACCCAACAACTGCATGCATTTTCAGAAAGCAACATCTGGTGTAATTTTCTGTTTATTTATGTTTGTTTGTTTCTTCAGTGAATGATTTGAAACTCCACTCTATACTCTACCAATATACCATGAATGAGGCTGTGAGTGTTTTAAAGGATACTGAAGTCCAGACACCCATGCTGTGGTCCTGTAGGTGCCCAACTGCTGGCCACTTTCTGAACAATGCCAGGTAAAGCTCTTATCCTGGCCTGTGCTTAGGACCCACTCCATCTCCAACACAAACAGCACCACTGTAACACCACCCTGATGAGCTACATACACATGCACACACACACACACACACACACACACACACACACACACACACACACACACACACACACACACACACACACACACACACCAATAGAGCCAAGACCACTGTATATGCTCAAACAACAATGGAGGAAAAAAACTTATGACATATGATTTGTTATAGCCCCTCTACTCACCTTGATATGAACAAGCTGGAGTCATTTTATTGTAGTCTTCAGACAGAATAAACTCCTGGAAAGTTTATTCACACACACAAAAACTTTAGATTAACATGCCAAATAAAATAATCATAATGAAATCCAAATATTTTTGTAGTGCCATTAAAAAAAATAAAGGCTTCTTTCATCATCTTATTTAAATATACATTGTCTATAATAGTCACTACTGAATAATACTTGGCTAATTATTGGACATTTTCTATTCCCAAGACCAATAATCTATAAAGCTCTTACACACATTCTGTGCCCAAGACTACAATAAAATGGAGGCAATTTTTATATTTTATGCATTTGGCAAATTATGTAATCCAGAGAAACTTAATTTCAGTCATGTTACAGAATTACAAAATTATGTTACACAATTATGAGTTACTTTACATTTTAAAGTTCCACATGCATCAAAAATGTATAGCATTGCTGACACTTGCAGAATTAAATGTAGAGGCATAAAAGTGGTCAATGTTTCCAACAAATGGACATTCAACCAACAACATGACAATTTTAGTGGTTTCCGTAATAGAAACAATATCTGAAGTATTTGGTAAGGTAATAATAGCATAACCTCCCTCTCAAGGTTTTTTCCTCCTGCTCTAGTGAGTTTTTGCTTGCCACCTTTGCCTTGCTAACTGGGCTCACTGGCTTGGAATTGGACATGTGTAAAGCTGTTTTGTGACAACCACTGTTTTGTAAAAGCCACTAAATCAAAGTTGCATTTATTTGTAATGTTAGGTGATGAAAACAACTCGATCTCAACATTTTTATTAGATTAGTTACTGAGACATGCAATACATTAATGCTGGGAAATATATATTCCCTTGAGGACAGGATGTCCATTCAAAACATGTACTAATCATTCTATTTCCTGGTTGCTTAAGTAATATCACTGTTGCACTGAATATCAACAAATCACTTGTAGGCACAAGGCCACAGGCTAAATAAAGATATTTCTGATCTTGAACACAAACACATTCAGACACACATGTATGCATGTACGCACAGAAAAGTGCACATGGCCACAGTGCTGGGTAGTGGACTGAAAATGTTTGTGAACCTTTACACACTAAGGTTTTGTTTCGCTCACTCACAGAGACGACTCCATTGTCCATCCCAACAGAAAGTCTCCTGGTCTCTGGGTTGAAAGACATACACGAACAAGGAGCTGCAACACAGCAAGCCAGAAATCATGACAGCAATAAACACACCCACCCACATAAAAACACATTCAGATGGACACAAGACACATATGCCCAGGCACACTTTTTACTTGCTAAATGTGGACTGATCTGTATGTTTTTACAATCAAAAACCAGTTCTGAAGAAATGTGGACTAGCAACAGGAAATGTGAAAAGGGAAGCTGAGCATGCTCACAGGATACAAGCAGCAGGACTGATTTAACCAGTATAAACTCAGGTCTCCAACACAGCACTAAACCAGAATGCAGAGAAGTGATCTACAGCTCAGATGTCTGTCTTGTCCTCCAGCACACCTTCCACATAAACCATGGTGGCCCTACCTAAATTGTAATGTAGACTGATAAGTAACAAAGAGAAACAAATGTGCAATTCTAGTTACACTGTTTAAAGAAACAACCACTTGGTTGCATTTTTTGTCCAATGTGCATCAACACTGTCAATATCACAGTACTCAGGCATATAGCAAACTACACCACCCTGTTGCTACTGTTGTGAGATACTGAATGAGAGTTTAAAACAGGGCTCTGACCACCATTACTGGGAAATGTCTAATAAACTGGGATAATAAAAGTTTCATGTTAAAATTCATTAATCGTTGAAATGTGCCACAATAGCATACATGAATTTTAAAGCACATGATTGTCCAAGCCTTAAAAGCACCAAGTCATGAGGCAAAAGTCTGTGAAGCAGTTTTACATGGGATAAAGACTCCATTACTCAATGTGGTATCTGACAACGTCTAGCTCAGCTAAACCTCTGTGGACAGCAACAGAAGTGGAGTCAACTCACCCGGCATTGCATGGTACACAGTGGGCCAATACTGTCCACTATCCCTCTTCAGCCAAACTCTGACCGTCCTAAGAAAAACAGACACAATTTACTAGTCCATTGAGTATCTGTTGACTGCAATAGTTTCTATTTACACATTATTCCATAAAGTGTTCCAACACCTGGATTTTTACCCATGCTTTTTTAGAACACAGAATTCAACTTCTTTCCTTGTTATACTTCAGCCAGCAGATGACACTTTAATCTTAAAACTGCGAGTAAAAACATTAGAGTTGTATACATTAATGGCTAGACTAATGTGTGTATTTTTATTCGCGGAATTCCCATAAGGGTACGCAACACAGTGAACTGTATTTAAAATGAATATAAAATTACCATTAATAGTTTACAGAATGTTTTCTAACTTCACGCTATATTATAATGAACGGTTGATTCTGCGCCGCAATTGTGGTTTAAAAATAAGATTTAACTATGTCTTTTTAGTCCTGAACTATTTTATCACATGTACACACAAGTAGTTTGAGAAGTATGCGAGCTCGCTAGCGTACCTGCATGCTACCTGTTCACCCTCGCGCAGCGCCGTTCGACGATAGCTAACCTGGCTAACTAGCTAGCTAAATAACTACCTAATAACTACAGACTTAAGGGGTTGGGGCCCTTCAGGTTATCGGGAGTATCAAATAAGATTGGCGATGAAGCAATTATATTGTAGTCCTGTGTGTGGGTTTGCGTGGGGTCTTGTCTCTATGTGTTGTACACAAGCCCATGTTAGCTAATATATTTAATTTTAAACATATTGTTGCCTAACTAACCTAATTTACCTTTAATTCGCTCCCCTGATGCCAATTACGACGCGTAGCCCAATCCTACCTGTCTTGAGAGACGCTAATAACACCGTCCTCCTTTGGTATAATCACTGCCGTGTTCACCACATCTTGAAACGCTTCAATCTTACTCAACAGAACAGGCTTCCGAGCTTGTGGAAGAGGGTGAATTTCAGCCGCCATAAGGAAGTTAACGCTGCGTTATTTTGGCCATTTTTCGAAAACATAACATCCTAGCATGACTGCAATGGTTGTCAGTAGAACTACCCCTGTCCCCTTCCCAAGACCCTAACGTGACTTTAAGGCGAGTTGTGACAGGGATGCTGAAAGTCAGCTGACCAGAGTACAGACCTCAACTAGCTACATTTCTCATGACGCCGAAGCCTTTCTCTGTTTAAATCGCTGTCCCTACGGACAGATTTTGCACCAAACGTATATATTATATATAATATTATATATTATATTTTCACTTGTTTTTGTGTACATAAAAGTTTGTACTTGCGTTCTGACCTCAAGCCCATGCTGTAAATAACCGGAAGTGAAACGTCATAGAATGTAACAGTATTGAGAATATTTTTAATAGGTCTAAACTGTAGCAGCATACGTTCTCCTGCCTTGTTTTTGTATACGGTGCTTCTTTTCTTACTTTGAACAGTCCACAAAGTCATTGTTTTATTTTTGTGAATTTATTTCTGTCACAACCAAACCTGCTTTTCTAGCCCACCTTTTAACGCTCTACCAGGTATCAGTTGTTTCTTGAATCTAGAAAAAAGCCATAAGCAGGATATCGGTGTGTTCTTATACCAATAAGTATATTATAACAACAAGCCAAAAATGCAGAGTGTATGTGGTATTCCTTGCTAAGTGCAATCATGATTCTGTAATATGAGAGCTGCAATAAAGATTCGCGATTTAAAAGGAGGACAAGAGGATACTGTAACTGGAGATCCAGTACTCTGTGTAACTGAAAGTGATGGTGCAGGTTTGTGCTGGCTTTCACCTCTTTCAAGTTTTGTCTTTGACTAGAGGAAGGAAACATGCACTTTAAAACAGAATTTCCATCTTGCCGCTGCCTATCATGGCAGCAATTAGTCATGCTTCTGACACTGTGATGGCCTAGGGGAACATACTTTATTGTCTATTACTATAATGTGAGGGGAAAGAATAAAAAATAAATAATATATAAAATTTGAAGGTCAGAATATTTGGCAATACTTTTTTTTCCTGGATAGGAAGCGGCTCATGATTTGCCTCTACAAAAGAGCTTCTCAAATAGGTTATAGCAAAGTCAAAAATGGTATCAATATCTTCTCAAATAGGTTATAGCAAAGTCAATAATGGTATCAATATCATTTTTGTGGATTTGTTTAAACAACATGTGTTCACATTAAAGCTATCTTAGGAAATGTGGGCTTTGGTCTTGGCTGTTGGTCTCTACATTACTTCCAAGCTATAAAGGAAGAAAATGCGTTTTGTCTTTTTTTGATTGCACATCAAATAACTCAGTCAATACTGGTAACTGCAACTATTGGCCTGGTAGCTATATAAGCTTTTATTTACGGCTTGCAGCTACATATTTACCAGGATGTCAATTTCGTGAATTCAAACACGAGACAAATTTGTGATTAAATAACAAAAACTGTTTTATAAATTTGTAATTGTGAATAGATCACATCTGAGGTGAAACTGATGGGACCCCAAATCTGATTGCTAGTACATATTCGTTACATGCCAGGCACTCTGGTCTAACGCATGCGTATTTCAATCTCGGTGTATCTCATTAGAATATGGTAATATTGAACAGACATCACCAATCAGCGAAGGTATTTTTGACACATGACGCATGGTAGACGTTTGGGAGGCGGTGTCACGTCGCTGCCGAGAGTAAAACCAGTAGAGACACTGAAAAGGTTCCAGTGTGGGGATAATAATGGACGCAAACAGATTAGAAAGTTCCAATGATGAAAGTTAGGTAATTCTTCCAATTTCCAACAAAAACGTATATTTCCCTAGTAAATCATTAATCTTCCCCCAGGCGTTTAGTTTTGTTTAAGTGTACACAGTGGCGACCATTTACACTAACTATTCTTACACTTTGATAATGTGCGAGACAGTTAGCATTAGCAAGCTAGCGGCGTGGTGTTAGAAGCGACCATAGACGAACAAAAGATTTTTTTATTTGGCCGTTTACACTGACACTCGCTCCATGTAGAAGGTGTCCTTTCCGACACAATGCCCGTGATACTTTTTCTGATAGACACGTCTGCCTCTATGAACCAGCGCTCCCATCTGGGCACTACCTATCTGGATATAGCCAAAGGTGCTGTTGAGACTTTCCTGAAGGTAATGCTTCTCTCCAGTTGACTAGCTAACGTAACTCTGAATCAGACTGCTCTCTCTGGGGCTACTGTGCCATCGTTCGTTCGTTTACCTTGCTCATAAATAGTTACTGTTTTTTAAGATAATGAACTATTTTGTGATTTTATTAATATTTCCACATAGCTGAGGAGTAGGGACCCGGCGAGCAGAGGAGACAGATACATGTTGGTTTCTTTCGAGGAAGCTCCTGTTGGAATCAAGGTAGTATTTAATCTTCCTACAACGCTGAACAGACTAAAATTGCGTTCCGACTGTTTACTTCTCGATTTCCTACGACTGTCTTCCTTGTATGAAAACATTCTGATTAGCACCAGTACCTCTTTCAAAACATGGCCGACATTTTGTGAGCAAGGAACTATGGGTGATAAATTCTAAGTATACAAACAGATGGGTTACGAGGTGGTGTCAGGTTTGTAATGAGAGCGTTAACCATGGTTGTAAGTGCGTGTATATGTATATATATCTCCAGGTAAATTACAATTTTAAACTATAACACTTAAAATAGGCATAACTATCCTATCCCCACTTTTTTTTTCTTCAGGCTGGATGGAAAGACAGTCATACCACTTTAATGACTGAACTAAGAACCCTGCAAGCTGTTGGGCTAACAACATTTGGCCAGTCTTTAAGAATTGCTTTTGATCTGCTCAATCTCAACAGATTAGTTTCTGGGATTGACAACTATGGACAGGTATGTTAACCAGAGCCACAAGACTGTGTCAGAGCCCTTTTTATACAGACACACTCACTGTCCAAAGCCCCGTGACTCTTGGTAAAATACAGTTTAAAGGTGTATTTGTCCTCTGTATTTTCTTCAGGATCCTTAAACATTCCAGAGTAACAGGCCTCTCCGTAAGGATTAAGAACTTTTTTTAATAATTGAGTGGAGATGAAAGTCTTAATGATCAAAATGTACATTTAGAAATACCACAGTATTTTTTTTAAATAAGGAATTTAGCTTCTCTTAGTCATTTTCTTCATACGAGCACTATATGAGTTATAATATATATTTTTAACCAGTGGGTAGAGTTGGTTATATGGCTTACAGAAGTCACCATAATGCTTGTGGGAAATCTAGGATAGCAGAGCATAGAAATATGCAGAACATAATAGAAACATCTATTTATCTTTAAATTTTTTAATGGACTGCCTATCAGTGTAAATCGTAAACCACATACTACCTACTCAAGATTTCTATATTTAGTGTCTTGGTTAAATTATAAATAAGATGTTCGGTGCCACTTGCAAAGTGTGATAACAGATCCCTCTGTGGTTTCAACTCATCAAAATGATGAACCAGAGTTTTGCCTGCCTCTAACATAACCACTTATCTTTTTACAGGTTTCTGACTTTTAATTCCACACATTTCTCTTTGAAGTTGTTGCTATGCAGATGATTTTCTTATTTCAGCATTTGTAAGTCATGAGCAGTTTAGCTCAAGTGCAGACATTTTGTCTCTAAAGAGAATCAATGTCTAGTTTATTTTATGTTATTAATAGTATATCTTTCATGCATACATGTTATATTATTCTCTGTTCTTCGTTCTCTTCTTTTTTTCTTTACAAGCAGTGGGTTAAATGAGGGATCTGCGTTTCCATGACGGGCTGTGTGTTGTGTCTGTTATAGAATAACCCTGGTATATTGGCATATTAGTTCCTGTTTTAACACAGAGTAGTTCTTTGTCTTTGAATTGCAGAGAAAGAGACCCTATATGTTGATTATGAGGTATGGGAGAGCTTGTAGATGCTGCAGCACCTAAAAAAACATCTCACTTTCATTGTAGAAGAAAGTGCACATTATAAAAGGCTGTATAGTCGTGCACAGTGTGATAGTCAGATGTATAGGTTGTCAGATAGTGTTTGAATGAGAGGGATTTTTCTTAGGACAGGGTATAGTTTACAAAATCAACTGTCTGTGCATCTCTTTACTTGGAAGGTTGAAAAACACGTCTTATTTCAGTCTGGTGGCTTCCTGTCAGCATTCACACACTGGTTGTTTATGCTTGTCCTCTAAACTCAGTGTATCTGGTGTCTCTGCAGGGTAGGAACCCATTTTTCTTGGAGCCTGCTGTTATTGTGGCAATTACAGATGGCAGCAAGCTGACCAGCACTTCTGGGGTGCAAGATGAGGTCAGATATGGTCTCTGTAGAGACACCCTTAGCATTTCTCTTGCTTGACCTGTCTTTGTTTCAGTTTCTGTTCCTCTGATTAGCTCATGTCTTGTCAGATTTTCTCTTCGTTAGATGTAACAACTTTTCATTTTCTTTGAATGTCATGCATGTAAATTACGATGTTATATGTTCCTGGTTCACTGTTCTTATGGTGCGTTCTTAGGTTCTCCTGACTACACAATACAGCCGTGAGATCAGACCTAGAGAGTGACCTATACTAGTTTTTCTATAACCGATGCAGATGTTTAGAGGTCAGGGTCAGCCGATGACCAATATGTGCTGCCGATTTTTTTTGTCCAATATCTAGAAGTTTTACTCTTTATTTACATGCTAAAATGTCACACTAATACAAGTGGATGCACAGCATTTCTGAGCTAATATGTTAAGCAAGCAAGCTTCTGTAGTTTTCAACTGCAGTCCTTAAAGTTACCTCCAAGTTTGCGAACCTTTGTCCAGCTGTAGCATTATTCCAGTTTCCAATGTTTCTATATTTGTTTTTTCTATCACTAAGTGAAGCAACACTTCATAGTTTACTAGTAACATATAGCAAATATATGGCCATATGACTTTGACTGCCTTAATGTTATCTACCGGGGCTGTTGTCTTAAAAGTTTTGGCTTGGGGTCCTTAGCATGCGGCAGCGGCACATTGCACCGCACCAATAACATGAGGCTACCGTGTTCAAATCCAGTTGTAAGGATCGTTTTTAAGGTTTCGGACTCCCAACAGTTAAACACTAGATATATCAAGTACGAACAGTACAATGATCATTCAGGATTCAAATTGAAGTAAACACTTGGGCTGACATTTTTATTCACACCAGCTTTATTTTGCTTCATATATATTCCGTTTGTGCTCACCTAAGATAGACAAAAATGTAAAAAAAAAAAAAAAAGTAGTTTTGGGGTTTATAATGTCTTTTTGGATGCTGGAGCATAGGCTCCCCAAAGGGACATGTCTTCATGCTTGAGCAAACTCAAATGCACCCTCCAGGACCCTCGCAAAGGTAAAAAGTGGGTCCAGTTTTCCATGACCAGGACGGAACCAGCATTGTTCCTATTGTAACTGAGATTCAGCTATCGACTGGACACTCTTGATGTCCACAAGATCTTGCAAAGACATGTCAGCCACTACAGTCCCATAACATCCAGAGTCAGGAACTCCGGGCAAACCTCATCCACCCCTAGAGCTTCTGCTTCCTCTATGGAAGGTGTGTTGGAGGGATTGAGAAGTTGGTCAGGAACCACTTCCTTCTCCTGAGTCACGTAACTGTTTACTAAAATCTTCTCAGAGCCTACCGAAAGTCACTTTCCGTTGCCTCACCAAATTCCTTCCACACCATTTTTTTGCCATCTCGCCACTAGGTAGTGATCAGTTGACAGCTCAAGTTCCATTGTTTACCCAAGTGTCCAAGGCATACAGACGCAACTCAAACACGACTACAAAATCGATAATCGAACTGCAGCCTAAGGTGTCCTGGTGCCATTTGCACAAGGTGTTAATTATGAACAAACTGTGATGAGCACAGAAATCCAATACCAGAACACCACTCAGGTTCAGATCGGAGAACTCGTTCCTCCCAATCACCAACCCTCTTGTCTAACGGTGAAAACCTCAACACGCAGGCACTGAGCTGGGTAGCTCCTTCCCTCCACCTTTCACCATGGGCAACTCTAGAAAGAAATAAAGTCCGGCCTCTCTTGAGAGGATTGGTTTCAGAACCCACACTGTGTTGGTATCTGTCAGCCTCCCGCACCGGTTCAGGCTCCTTTCCAAGCAGAGAGGTCACACTCTGTCCCAAGAACCAGCTTCAGTAACCGAGGATCAGAACGCCAAGGCCCCCGCTTTCGGGCACAGTCCGATCCACACTGCACCAAACCCCTACCGCTGCATGTCCCAGGTGGTGGGCCCATAGGAGAATGGACCCATGTAGCTCCTTTGGGCTAAGCCTAACTGGGCCCCATGATTAAAGGCCTGACCACCAGGTGCTCGCCAAGGAGCCCTTCCCCTACTTGTAGCCCCAGGGTGAGGCCCTGGTAACCCTGATCTGGGCAAAGGTAACCAAGTCCTGATATGTGTAATTTCCATAGGGTTTTTTTCAGACCACTCTTTGTCTGGCCCATCACCTAGAACCAGTTTGCCATGGGAGACCCTGTCTTTGAACCTGACAAGCTCAACCTAGGATCATGCAGGCATGCAAACCCCTCCACCCTGATAAGGTGGTGATCCACGGAGGGGTGAATGTACTTATATAATCAGTTAATATAAGGATCAGGTGCCCTTTTATTCATGATCCTTTTTGGACAAATTTAAGTTATTCTTGAATAAAATTTTAACCATTGAGTCTTGGCTGAAGTTAGAAACCTGTAGATATCACTGGAGAATCTGTTTTGTTTTTCTTTTACAGCTGCATTTGCCCTTAACAACACCATTGCCAGGAAGTGAACTGACAAAGGAGCCATTCCGTTGGGACCAGCGCCTTTTCTCATTGGTGCTTCGCATTCCAGGCCATACTTCTCTAGAGCCAGAACTATTGGGTGGAGTTCCACCTGATGCCTCCCCCATTACACCCATGTGTGAGGTCACAGGAGGTGAGCTGTCTTCTTTATCTGTCAATGATGAAATAGATTTTGGATTTACCACTTAGTACTGCAAAACACTGTGAATCAGATACTCTGCACAACAGGGATCACCAGTGCATTCTGAGTGTTTCTATGTTTACAGTGAACTGACAAAGGCAGAGAAGTATTTGGACATCCTGCTTAATTGATTTCAGGTGTTTTAGGTTGACTCATTGCTAAAGTGTATAAAGTCAAGGATACAGCCATGCAATCTCCATAAACAAATATTGGCTAGGCCACACTAAAGTCGTGATGTTAAAGTGCGACTTTGCCACAAATCAGTTTGTGAGATTTCTGCCTTGCTAGACCTAACCTACACTACTGTGTTATCATTGTTAGAAGGAGTGTGTAGGAGCAATAATGGATCAGCAACCAAGTGGTAGACCATAGAACCTCACAAACTAGGGTCACTAAAATAGTTTAGGGAATTGGAGGGACTGGTGGTCTGGTGAATTTATTGCTCAAATTCTGGATTCAACATTTCATTGTCAGTTCATTGGCCTGAGTAGTGCGCTAGCCTTAACCCCAGTGAACAACTTTAGGATGAATTGCAACATCGATTACAAGCCAAACCTTTTTGGTTCAACATCAGTCTGACCCCACAAATGCTTTTCTAATCGAATGAGCAGTGTCTCACAGAATACAAAATAATTTGGAAAGCTTTACTAGAAGAATTAAGAGTTTTAGCAGCAAAGGTGAGGAAGGGGGCAGCTCATGTTTTTGGATTGGGATACACATGCTGTAATGTCTTAAGTACTGGGCAATTTGGTCAAAACACATAGATATAAATAGTGTAGTCTGTATAATCATTTATGTATGGAATGTGACCTGTGACTGCTTATGCACTAAAAAAAAAGTACTTTGATGTATGATGTGTAACATTTGGGCCTAAGAGTGACTTAGCCATGTGTTTTCCTATCAGACCAACAGCGTTTGTAGATAGATAGATACTTTATTGATCCCGAAGGAAATTTAGCAGCCAGTAACAGTTACACAATACAAAAACAATAAAGTACAAAAAATAGTACACACACAAAAAAAACAATAAGGTATAAAATAGTGTATAAAATAAAAAACTGTGCACATACTACAAACTATATATTGTAATATACTTTATACATTTTTATTTATTTATGTACAATATTTTTAATTACTTTCTTGTGAGCCTGTTTTAAAATTGGTCAACTTTTAGTTTTGTGCATTGGATGCAAATTAAGCTTTGCTTGTTTTCTGCAGAAATTCTAACATGGTATTTTTTTCTGGTTTATTCTAATGGTGTACAAATAAAGTAGGGATTTAATCAGTTATACAGAAGCAAATATTGTGGTATCGGGTACATGTATGCAATGGTGGGTCAGGTTAAACAACACTGAAAAGAACATTATTTAGTAAGAGAGATGGGGTGGAGATCCATATCAGTGATGGTGGTGGTGTTGATTTTAGAGGATTGGGGTGTAAACCTTTTTCCTTGTCTGCATGAAATGATGCATTTCAGGGCTAAATTAATGCAATGTTCATTTCCATTTGTATTGGTCATCCCTATATATAAAGATGTTAATTGTTCCCATGCTGCTGTTCTGCTGTATAGATTGAAATATCTTATAAACTTCTTCCTGTCTCATTGACTTTTGATTCTTATGACAGTGTAAATGTCTGATTACCTTAATGTTTGCCCCTCTTGGGCTATGTCTCTACCTTTAGGCCGCTCATACAGTGTGTTCTCCCAGCGCATGCTGAACCAGTGTTTGGAGTCTCTGGTCCAGAAGATACATAGTGGTGTAGTCATCAACTTTGAGAAAACGGGGCCAGACCCACCTGAAGGTGAGCGTGACTTAATTGTTGGAAATTATTATTGTTATTGTCCATATATAGTTGCTATGGATCTTAGTGTGTAAGGTGTTTTATTTTAACCACACATCTGTATATATTGCAACTTATGAAATTTAGAACTCATTTACATTTCTGTTTTGTGAAACTATTTGGTGATTACTGTTAAACTGAAAATCAAAGACAAAAGCATCTTTTCTGTGCTCTTTCAGGATTTATGTTCTACTACAATACAGATAGTAGTGGTAGGCATGTTATGCTTTTTTAACTTAAAAATAATTCTGACTTTTATTATAAAAAGATGTTTCAATGGATGTGAAGTCTGGACCACAACCATGGCATAGCTGTCATAGGTTGATTTATGTCCGGCCGAACCCTAAAACTGGGGTCCCTGTTGGCCACTGGCCCATTCCTGAGTCCTTCTGGCCTGACCAGAACTCTCCTACTCTGGTGAGACTATTTTGTGTAATGAACCACATTTTGATACAAAGCCATGTCCTGTGTATTATAATTTACTGTGTGTGTTTTTGTGGTGGGTGGATGTGTTTATGAACATTCTGTAGCCCCCACGCATGGCCCATCCTCAGGTGCGGTTCTCCTGTGCAGAAGCTGAGCCCATGGTTGTGGATAAGGTTCCCTTTGATAAATATGAGCTAGAACCCTCACCCCTTACACAGTACATCCTGGAGAAGAAGTCCCCACACACCTGCTGGCAGGTACAGCATATACACACTCACTCTACATTTTGAGGGTATAATGCATCCAACTTTTGACCTGTTGTGTTATCAGGGAGAGCATATAATGGACAGAAATTGGGGAGGACAATATGGACAAAATTACATAAAAGGAAAAAAGAAATAATGATGCTGAATAATTAATTAAGTTAATGCATTTTTGGTCCATATTCATAGATAACATAGGCCAACACAGCCATTTTTGATGTTCTATCTACTAAATAAAAAACAAACTTAATTTGAGAAGTAGTGCTTGTCTTATAAATTGTCAAATACTTCTGCAAAGCACAATCCAGTGCTTGGCTAGATTTATTGTCCTTTTTGAAATAGGAAAAGATTAAATGCAAGCTAAGATGTTCACTCACACTTTAAGAAACCAGACTGAAATTCTTCATTGTGGTTAGTCCTGCTTAAGTTCTACATTTGTAATGGATATCTTTATTTAAATATTTATTTTTTCTTTATAAACCCATTAGTTACCAGTTTCACTTGGCACTTATATCATAAACACCAGACATCATAAACATCACAAACATAAGGTGTGTGCAATGCCGAGATCATGGGTACAGTTCCTAGGACGTAAACAAAAACCACCATGTTTAAATGTTTTCACTATTCTTTTTGAACCCTCAGGTGTTTGTAAGTAACAGTGCTAAATATGGTGACCTGGGGCAGCCATTTGGCTATCTGAAGGCAAGCACTGCCCTTAACTGCGTCAACCTGTTTGTTATGCCCTACAACTACCCCGTGGTGCTCCCCCTCCTTGGTAAGTCTGCCCTTTATTCCGTGTGCCCCTTACAGACCCCTGCCTTCTCTGAGGACTCTGTCATGGATCAAGAAAAAGTTAACAGGCCTGGGATAATGCTCTATATTTACGCTTCTTTGTTACATATAATCATGACTTAGTGGTTTATGATAATCTACCTCCATATGTACACTTCTAGATGACTTGATTAAAGTGCACAAGTTCAAGCCTACTGTGAAATGGCGCCAGTCCTTTGAAAACTACCTGAAGACCATGCCCCCGTATTACATCACAGTGAGTACCTTACAAACTCACCTAAACATACACTAACAGAGGTCTTGTCAGTTCTGCCTGTAATTTGCTTGACAATGTTTTCAGCCGTTGAGGAAAGCGTTGAGGATGATGGGAGCTCCAAACTTGTTGGCTGACAGCATGGAATATGGCTTAAGCTACAGTGTGGTGTCCTACCTCAAGAAACTCAGCCAACAGGTAACTGGTGCTGTGCAGAATCATCTATTTACATCACATTATGCTTATCTGCAACAAGTCCCATTTGAGCTTTCAACATTAGCCATTTGATTTTCATTGTAGTTTCATACTTTAACAAACACTGAACATAACTTTTGTTTTCCTGGAGTAATTGACTGAACAGGGACAATGAAGTGTGTTACATGCGTGTGTGTTATGAAAGAGAATGCAGTGTGTGTGTTAAGAAAGAGAATGAGGTGTGTGTTGCACACACACAGGCAAAGGTGGAAGCAGACCGTGTATGCTCATTGGTTGGGAAGAAGGCAGGGCTAGAGGGAGGTGGAATTAAGCTCCGCTGTAGCGGCTCTGCCCTCACAATGGCTCACAGGAAGGACTTCATGCAGCTGGTCCAGAGCATCATGGGAGATGGGCCACCTTTGTCACTGGAGTCCAATCCCAAAGAGTTCTCAGGGTTTCAGCTCGCTATTCTCAACAAGGTCAGCAACATGGACGTTGTGCACTACCCACTTAATGCTCACTCCCTGGACACCACAGATCGTCATTCTGGGGCCACGTGTACTCTGCATAACCCAACATTTTATGAAACAATTTTGAATGTTTGCATTTTGACCTTTTCACTTAATTTTTCCTTGGCTCACAGGCCCTGAAGCCACAGGGGTTGCGTAACCCTTATGATGTACCCAGAGTGCACCTGCTTGACCAGCTAAGCCGCATGAGGCGGAACCTTTTGAATGCTTGTGTCTGTATCCTGAAGGGTCAGGATCAAGGTAACTCCCTGAACCATGGGGCATTTACTCAGGATCATTTTTGTAATTTCAGTTTTGTAATTTTGTTTTTATTACTTTATTTGTAAGCTAACAAATTTTAGATGATTAAAGTGTAAATTAAATATTTAAATGTGCATTTCTCTATGTGCATGACCTGTTCATGTTCTTTTGGCTGTTTGATTTAGATCAACTTCATAGTATACCTATAGCACAGATGGGCAACTATCAGGACTATCTGAAACAGTGCACCGTCCCTTTGCGTGAGGTGGATCCAGATCAGCCTAAAAGGCTGCACACCTTTGGCAACCCCTTTAAGCTGGATAAGAAGGTACCATCTTTACTCTCTGCTTGTATACATTATTTGATCTGTCAGTCATCAGTAAGTCCACACTGTTGCTTTTAAATCAAATACAAATAATTATAAAAAAATAAATAAAATACAAAATAAAACATTACTTTGGGTGGTACACAGCCATAATATTTCAATTTTGTATTTTTCTGGTTGTATCTTACATTTGTAATTAGCTGACTCCCCGCATTCCACCATTTATTCCTCAGTTTCAAACATTTTCACTGCTCCAATAGAATCATGGGACAGGACAGTGTGCTACAGCTGTATACTTCAAAATATCTCCCCATGCAGTAGGTCATCTAGGGACTTTATTCTTACTGTTTAATGAATACCACGTATTCAGACACACTACGTGTTCTCAAGTACTGTGTAGTATGAAAGTACGTGACTTTGGATGGAGCCTCAGATTTGTAGACTTTTAACTCCTCTGTCTAATTAGAATGAGTTCTTTATAAAATGAGATCTTTGCCCTCTCATTTGCATATCATATCTTTTTATATTCCAGAGAGGTTCCTTTTTTTTATTTTATTTTTTTTTATTACATTTTAACCTCCTCCCCACCATGTCCTTTTCCTTGTAGGCAATGGTGGTTGATGAGGCTGATGAGTTTGTGACAGGCACACAGGGGAAAGGCAAGCGCCCTGGAGAATCCACTCCTCCTATTGGAGGAGGTGCCCCCAAACGTCGGAGATGCATGTCCCCCCTACTGCGCCCTGGACGAACATACAAACCACCCAGTAATAAGACGTGCAGAGGTGAGCCCATTATACATGGCAGAGAATGGGCAAAGGCATTGGTAGTGTTCTTTAGGGAAACATGCATGCACACATGTATTTTAACCAGTTCACACACATCCCTTACCAAACCTGTATGGACATAAACACACAAGCTTGTCTAAGATGTTCAGCATATGCTTGTCATCAGTAAATGTTCTTTCATGTCCAGAAAACCATGTGGGCGATCTCGAGTTGCACTGTATCCCAGAGATGGAGCCATCTCTCAGACCAGAGCAGGCTCTAGCGTCCCCCCAGGAAGTCTCTTTTGATGTGGATGAAGAGGACGCCCATCAGGAGAATGGCCAGACAGATGACCGGGAGCCAGAGGAACAGGAGCAGATCACTCAGCAATACCAATCACCCAGCCAGCTCAAGAAAAGGAGGAGAGACGAAGGCCAGGAGTTGAACATGGAACTCCACACCCTCATTACCAAGGAAATCAGGAAACCTGGAAGACGTGAGTGAACTGTACATCAAAACGTATTCAGTACAGAACACTATATGTATATTTAAGTATATGTTTTATTCTTTCTCTGGGTTTAAAATTCAAGGTATATTTTTGAGTAAAATAAACATTATGTTGTTTCAAAATTTCATGGCGTCAACAAATCCCAAAAAAGTTGCTTCAAGTAGCAATAAGGGGCTGGGAAAAAGAAATTGAGCATATAACAAACACCTAGAAGACCAATTAACACTAATTAGGTTAATTGACAACATGATTGGGTATAAATAGAGCTTCAGTGTCAGTGTCTCTCAGAAGCCAAGATGGTAAGAGGATCACCATTTCCACCATTGTTGCGCAGAAAGATAGTTCAGCAATACCAGAATGGTGTTACCCAGCGTAAAATAGCAAAGACTTTTAAGTTATCATCATCAGCCGTGCATAACATCATCAAAAGATTCAGAGAATCGGGAACAATCGCAGTGCGTAAGGGTCAAGGCCGTAAAACAGTATTGGATGCTCGTGATCTCCGGGCCCTTAAACGTCACTGCACCTCAAACAGGAATGCCACTGTCAAGGAAATAACAGAATGGGCTCAGGAATACTTCCAGAAAGCATTGTCAGTGATCACAATCCACCGTGCCATCCGCCGTTGCCAGCTGAAACTCTACAGTGCAAAGAGTAAGCCATTTCTAAGCAAGTTCCACAAGCTCAGACGTTTGCACAGGGCCAGGGGTAATTTAAAATGGAGTGTGGCAAAATGGAAGACGAGTTGGTCAGATGAGTCACGATTTGAAGTTCTTTATGGAACACTGGGACGCCATGTCATCCGGACCAGAGAGGACAAGGATAACCATGTTGTTATCAACGCCCCGTTCAGAAGCCTGCATCAATGATGGTATGGGGTTGCATGAGTGCTTGTGGCATGGGCAGCTTGCATGTCTGGAAAGGCACCATTAATGCCTTTCCAGACATGCACTAAAAATCTATGTTCAGGTTCTAGAACAACATATGCTCCCATCTAGACATCATCTCTTTCAGGGAAAACCCTGCATTTTTCAACAAGATAATGCCAGACCACATTCTGCAGCAATCACATCATCATGGCTACGTAGGAGAAGGATCCGGGTACTGAAATGGCCAGCCTGCAGTCCAGATCTTTCACCTATAGAGAACATTTGGTGCATCATAAAGAGGAAGGTGCGACAAAGAATGCCCAAGACGATTGAACAGTTAGAGGCCTGTATTAGACATGAATGGGAGAGCATTCCTATTTCTAAACTTGAGAACTTGGTCTCCTCTGTCCCCAGACGTCTGTTGAGTGTTGTAAAAAGAAGGGGGGATTGCCACACAGTGGTAAAAATGGCCTTGTCCCAATTTATTGGGGATTTGTTGACGCCATGAAATTTTGAAACAACATATTTTTCCTGTAAATTCATACATTCTCTCAGTTTAAACTTTTGATCTGTCATCTATGTTCTATTACGAATAAGATATTGACATTTGCCATCTCCACATCATTGCATTCAGTTTTTTTTCACAATTTTAGTGTCCCAACTTTTTTGGAATCCAGTTTGTACCACCATACAAATGTTTTAACATTAATGTTTTAACTTCAGAAGCATTCAGAAATCAATCTTTAATACTATAACCTCAGTTTTCAGTAACAGCTGTAATGTATCTGTAAGTGTAGAAAAACTAAATAATAAAACATTTTATTTAGAGTGGGGGGTGGCAAGGGGGGTTCTACTTCTATCAGTGACTTACAGTGTGGTGTATAGAAAGGATACAGCTTCTGCAGACTTTATGCAACCTTAAATAGTTTGGATTCCAAAATACACCTCATACAACTTGTGGTGATCGGGCAAACTCTTTTCTTTTGCACCACGCTCAATTTTGTATTTATTAATTATTATTACTACCCTTTTTCAAGGGACGCCTTTGCTTTTCAGTTAGGCACATCAAAATAGCAGTCCACCAGTTTTGTGAATTTTGAAAATTGTTAATATTTTGATTAAATACACAGAAACACACAATTCTTTGTTTAATCCTTTATATGCAGGTTATGAGAAAATCTTCTACCTCCTGAAGCAGATGCAGGGCAGTCTAGAAACACAGCTCATTTTCCTGCAGAACATCATCAAAGAGGCAGCCAGGTACATCAGAAATTTAGTTCATCATCAGGTTGCTTTTTAAACATCATCAGGTAAACACTAATGGCAGAGTGGAAAACACACTGTTCTGTTTATGCATATCTTCTGGATCTGGATCTTCCTTAGATGTGGCTAAGTGGAGCTTAGTGTCTTGCTTCATTATCTTTCTTTGTATTTCTTTTTTAAATGAGGCCATAATCAGTTCCTTGTGACATAGCAGAGTTCCCATCCCATAATAGAAAACTAAATTAGATCTTTTAGTATCTTTTTGTCTTGAGTACTTTCTAAACAAAGATTATTAAAAAAAAACGTCTAATAAGCAAGCAGACGACAGTATCTGCAAAGAGAAAACTTCTGTGGGGAAGAGGCTGACGCAAAACAGGTTGATGGCTAGGATTTTGAAATTTAACTGGGGAAAAACAGGAACTTTGATCATCCACAGGAAAAGTCCATTAGATAGGTTAGTGACCAATAAAAAAATGTCAAGGATGTGCTGAACTGTAAATTATGCAAAACCTAGAGTGCATTCAGAAAGTATTCCGACCCCTTGTTGCCTATCCGTTCTCAGCTGGAAGCAAAGAGGAGGTTAGGTTGGACTACATTATCCTTTAGCCGATTACTTATATAGTTATATGAATTGTTAACATTGTTTATGTTTATTTGTAATATTTGGTTATTATAAATTATTTGTAGAATTTCATAGAATTTAACAATAGATATACAATATAAGTAGTTAACAATAGTTAATTTAATATTTAAATAGATCCATGCTTGCAAGTATTCTATGCAAAACGCCACCTTATTACTGTTTACATCCGTTGTGCATTGTGCAACGCCCACAGTTGGTGACGTTGATTGTTCCAGTAAAACAAACAAATGCTGGTGCAAACAAGGGCCAGTAATCTGAATAGCACGAAGGTTCTAAGAAGCCTGAAATGAACCAGTTCAAGAACCAGAATTATTTTGGTTGAAACATGCTAACAGTGCTTTGCTTTGTAGTTCAGTGCTTTATATTTTGTCTGTGAGGCTGCGGTCTGACTCATAAACTGCTTTATTTATGTGCAGGTTTAAAAAGAGAGTCCTGATTGAGCAGCTGGAGGGTTTTCTAGAAGAGATCCACATAAGAGGAAACAGCATGAACCATGTGGATGATTTCTGAACACTACCACTGAAGAGCAGCGAGTGTGTGTGAGAGAAATGTGAGCACTGGTAACTGGTAACAAATTGGTAAACCTCAAGGCAAGGGCAAAGTGGAATGTTTTTCTGAACTTATCCCTCATTTTCTTTTTCTTCAGTTCTTGTACTTCTCCAGTTTTTTTTATCCCATGTCTCCACATTGTCCCTTGTCCCGTTCACACTGTTCTCTCCTTTTGGAATCCAAACCAAAATGAATAAAACTGGCCCAGTATTTGCCCCCCAAAATAGCCATCTGACAGAGGAAAGTCTGCATAAGAGTATAAAGCTGAATTGGTTCTGAGGAGGGCAAAACTGTTTATTTGAATTACATTACTCCTCTTGTGAATGATGACTTGCGTTGTTTTAGAATTCAAGAATTCTGGAGCAAAAAAATCAAACACATGATTGATAGAAAGGATAGTAATCACAGATTCTACTGTCCATGTCTGTTTTGCCTTTAAAGATTGAATGATTTGAAAGGACTTTCCCCCCTCTGCAAGATGTGACATTTCTGAAAGACTACATCAGTTTTTGTGTTTTTCCAACTCCAGCACATCTGGGTGGTTATTAGCTGATTGCCTGAATAGAGTATTTGAATTGGCTCACCAGACTCTACAGTTCTTCCAGGTCAGTGCAGTGTTATTCCTTGACCTTTAACAAAATGGATCATGGCACTGATATCAATAATTGTTTGTTCCATGTCCTTTTAGTTTGGAGTTATTTGGCTTTTGATTATAGGGTGGCTTAGATTTATTACACTTTAATTTTCTAAAAACAGACCAGGACAGGAACTGTCCTTCTTTCTGTTGGACTGTTGGAAGTATTATAGTCTACATTCTGTCACTGAAGACCAAAGCTTTGGTTTGGTTAAGCTTTGGTCATTTTGTGCAATAAAAAGAGCAGATACCCTAGTTAAAGGGATTCAGTTTTGGGGACTAAAATTAATACAAATCATCCTCCCATCTGAAATATAGTTGATCAGATTTTACTTGTTTAATTTTGCACTGGAAAATTTAAATCTTATGACCACTAAATTTGCATCAAGTATAAACTAGATTTGAGAGATTTTTGCTAATTTGTACCCCCCCATCCCATCTTACACTCCCCCTAGCCATCCTTATCATATTCTCATAACTGTCTCCTTCCTCTTCCCATTACAAGGACCAAATGTTTTCAATAGTAAAGAGACTCCCTTGAAATATTTTGAGTACACTGTATACATTTACATTGTATAAATGTAAATAATATTTAAAGTATTATTTAAAGGGTGTTGCAAAATTCTTTTTCTGTAAGCACTTCAATGAATAAAATTTCTATTTTACACTGAATAAATATAAACATTTCAAATAAACATGTTTTGCTTTAAACAAGAGTTCATGTTTCACATTTTTAACTGATCTGCTGTAAACTGAACTTGTTCAAGAGGCAGTTTGCAGTAAACACCTGTATTAAGTTTATTTACAGATGTATACATGTGTGCAGATATATACAGATGAAGTTTGCTTTCTGTCCTAGAGAGGCAGGGGCAGAGTATAGAACTTAAAGAAATTGTGTTCATGCATACATTCTATAGAGAACAATTTCAGCGTAGTGCACAAGGATGTTCCAGAAGTTCTCCAACTGTGCATGAAAAGTGTTTCTGAATCTATTGTCTTGCTCAGCCAATGAATGACCTGTCCATAATGGTGAAAGAACCCTCCAACTATTATAAAACTTGACTAATTTACCATAAACCTTCTCTAGGCCTGCAAAAAAGCCTTCTGAGGCAAGAAGGAGATCATTTGTTACTTTAACTAGGGCTGTTTCAGTACTGTAGTGGGGCCTAAGTCCAGATTGGAACTTTTCAAATATGTGATTCCTATGCAGATATAAGCGTAATTTTATATAAATGATAGGTTAGAAATGTGAAAATATCTAGACAGTACAGTTGGATAGTACAGATTTGGTTTCTTGATCAGAGGTTTAATAACCGCTAGTTTACATGTGTGACCTATGGAAATGGATGAGTTAACTACCATTAGAAGAGTTTCAGTCACAACTGGTAATACCTCTGAGTAATTTTGAGGGAATTGAGTTTGTGTAAGTAGTACAATTTAACGATGAAATTTTCTCCAATTCTGGTTCTAAGAGTAGATGAAAAGCTTCAAGCGTTTCTTCTAAATGCAATTATGCCCTCCATAATTATTGGCACCCCTGGTTAAAATGTATTAAAAGCCTTAAAATACTTATTGCAGAAGCATAATTTCACTCTGAAAAAGTTTAGTAAAAAGCAACCTTCAACTCAAGTGAAAAAAAGTAAAGAAAAAATCCTTAGAAGTTTCCCATAAAATTACATATTGGCACCCTTAATTTCTTGGAAATAAATGTATTTGAACCATTTGTTAGTGATGTCAAACTCGAAACGCGGAATCGAACTGAAACGATTCATTTGAATCACGGTGTTCCACAACACTGTTTCGAAGTCAGTATCAAAAGGGGAAAGCCACGTGACCGTTCCAAAAACGGGTTTTGTTACGTCACGCAGTTTCGAAAAGTTTTGAATCTTTCCGCGCGTTTTAGTCTGCACTTAAATTCAAGCAGCTGGTCTGAGATTAGAATGTTTGGTCTCCCAAATGCTTCTAAATTAATTAGAAGAAACTGTCTTAATCCAAGCACTGTGGAACAGATAATGTTTCTTAATAAAAACAACTGATTACTTGTAATGTTTAATAAATAAATTATTACACAAGCATTTCCCTACCTTGCAATGTAAAATGAATGTCAGCTATATCAATCCACTGACTAACAGTGTATAATAATGAAAAATACATCTTAATGACATAATTAAAACAACCCTGTTCTCTGCAAAATGATATGCTTTCATGACTAAACTTTATTTAGGGACACAATATGCTATGGGGGAATAGCCTCAGGAGCCTCATGTCATTTTTCATAAAAAAAAACATTACTGTTTCTGTTAAGAAAAAATTGTGGATTTAGGCCCGGCTTGCCCACTAGATGTCACTGTGGCGTGTGATGATTCGAACGTCTCACAAGATCGAATTATTTTCCGAATCAATTAGTTCATTTGATTCGATCTCTCAAAAGCCCCACTTTTGCCATCACTACCATTTGTCATTTTTACTGTAGTTTATGAATTAGATCAAAGTATCGAGGAACCTTTAATTAGTAATTCATCACTTTCTTAAATATACAGAAGACAGAGGAATACTGAATATAACTTGGAATACTGGATGTAGATATAAAACACAATCAAACAGGGCTAATTGGAAGGCTATGTGCAAAGACCAGCAACATGCAGGGTAAAACAGTTTAAATACACAGGCAAACAAGAATTAAACGAGACAGCTGAAACCAATACACAAGGTGGGGATGCAAGATACAGGGGCATGAAGGCAGACACAAAAAGGTATTTCAAAATAAATGAACAAAGAGGAAAACCTGGAAATAAAATCAAAACAAGGGGTTGCCGTGGGGAACATAAAAGGGGGAGGATCAGTAATGGTGTGGGCCTGTTTCTCCTCCAAATGACCTGGGAATCTTGTATGGAAGTTATTCAGTGTCAATATTAAAATGAAAATCTTGTAAGGATACATGGGATCATGAACTCTTTGAAATAATCATTTTGAATCAGAATCTGGTGGCCTCTGCCCGAAAGCTGAAGATGGGTCGTCACTGGGTCTTCCAGGAATGACGTGGCCAAATCTATTCAAACATGGTTCACAAGGCACAAAATCATGCTCCTCTCATGACCATCTCAGTCTCCAGACCTGATCCCAACAGAAAACCTATGGAGTGAGCTGAAGAAGAAAGTGGAGTGGACCCAGGACTCTGGACGATTTAGAGAGGATGTGCAAAGAGGAATGGTCGAAGATCCCTCTTTCTGTATTCTCCCATCTTGTGAAGAGGTATAGGTGAAGAGCGCTGTCTTATTGGCAAAAGGGGGTTGTACAAAATACTAACACCAGGGGTGTCAATAATTGTGGCACACATGATTTCATTCAAAAGATTTATTTCTTAATGTGTGATTTTTTCCCTAGCAAATAAAGGCACTTGAATTAAAGCTTAGATTTTTTTTTGCATTGTTGGCCTATATTATTTAAAAAAAAAAGAATTTATTAGAAGCCAAAGAACACTTCTAAACCAGGGGTGCCAATTATGGAGGGCGCTGTATTGTCAAAGAAATCCATAAAGACATTACTAGTTAAGATTCCTGGAATCGGAGGTTCAGCGCCTGCTTGATTTTTTGTAAGTTTAGAAATAGTACTAAAAATAAATCTAGGATCGTTTTCATTGTTCTCAATCAACGAGGCTAAATTTGCTGAGCATGCTTTAGTGAGTACCCTTTTGTACTCTATAAGGCTATCCTTCCAGGCACAGAGGAATACATCCATCTTAGTCGATCGCCATTTCCGCTCTAATTTACATGCTATTTGTTTTAAGGTTCAAGTTTGGTCAGTGTACCTCGGGGCGAGCTTGTTTAATCTGGCCTTGACCATGCTGTGTTCGAGCATCTCGTTTTTTTAATCCAGACAGCAGACAAGACACTGCTCATTGTGTTTTATTAAATTCAGTGATTCACCATGTCATCTAATCAGTTCCTCTATGATACTGAATTCCAACAATGGGTGTTCCACACATGTCTGACTCACTTGCATGGGGACCTGAATAGCTATATTCCCATGCTTACTGCTTCTCAGTTCAAGAAGTAGCTCTATCCAGCCATCAAATGGGGTTACTGTACCATTAACTGCAGTCACCTGAAAGTCATTGAGTAAGCTCTCGATGGGACAGATTTGAATGTCTGGCAGTTCACTTTCCAATCTTGTTCTCCCTACAATGCTAACTTGACCTCCAGTGTCTTTAACAGCATCTCCACCAGCACCCCGTTGATGAAACCAGTGAGTGTACATCTTCTGCCAATCAGCTGCGCAATTTGTTTCTTTGCTGGTTTGGTCTGTTTGCACAATAGTTCCCTCTGCTCTTTGGCCCTGCAAGAATTTAACTTTCTGGGGAACAGGACATTCATGCTGGTCACCGGTCATCCCTCTACAGTGACCCCGTCACGTTTCCCGACTTCGTTATTTTGTTGAGACAAAAACTGCGTGTACACCTGCCTGACCACAGGAGAAGCAATGTGGACAACTCGGATTCCCTTGCTTCACACATCCCTGACATCTACCTTTACTGATAGCCTCGACTGTGGTCCCAGCCAAAGCCTCTGAGCTAGTAGATGGCACACTGTTCCTGCTAGGAGTGGAATTACCAGCTGAAGTGATAAACCTCTCTAGCTGCTCGTGTGTCGACCTGCTTGGTCAGGCTCATGATAGCAGTGCGGTTTGCTTGAATTTCATCCACTACCCTAGCTTGGGAATGTTGCCTCATTGTTCTGATGGGTACAGGCTGCACTGGTAGTCAATAGTTTGTTTGACCATGGTGCCTAAACGCTTGTATTAAGTGTGAAAAGCGCTATTTGCGCAGCATTCATAATGCTGCCTCCCTCACCAGCGTTACACATTCACTGTTATATCTGATAGGTATGATTTTAAATCTCTGCGTATGTTACTGTATTTCTCTCCCAAACAAACTTACAAAATGGAGAAAAAGACCCAGAACCAGTTTCTTATAGATACGCTCTGACTCACTCGGCTGTGACTTGAATAATACTCTCTTTGTCTAACTGCTTAGCAGAACTCAATTCCTGAAAGACCTCAGCACTACTCTTATCTTGCAAGTGTGCTCTTAAAAATCAATCTCAGTTCATCAAACTTGTCACAGATCCAGAGAAAGTGAGACAGTCCCTGATCCTCCAACTGCTGTAGTTGCTCACTCTTCAAATAGTCCAGTATGTATTCGAGGAGTTCAAATTCACTGCCCCCTGACAGGAGGAATTTCTCTTTCAGCCAGCTGGTACACCTGCTCCACACTGAGTGAGTGAAGTTCCTTACTGATGTCCCACAGCAGCCCACACCGCGTGTTACTTCACCCCCAACTTAAAAGGTACACCATTGCTATAACATCCTGTAAACCCATCATGTGATGTTAACAGAAATTAAATTTACCACAATGTAGTGTAACCCTTGTTATAAACCAGGATACCATAGTTTAATTTAAAAGCTGTTATTAAATACTGTGGTGATTAAGCTAATTTAATTAAGAAATAGTGAATGATTACAAAAGTGACAAAAAAGACTATTTTTATTTTTTTTATTTTGTAAATTTCCCATTGGTTTACTCTGAATCCAGACATCCAGTCTGATAAGACTGAGGTGCTGATTCTTGGGCCTAAAGCTGCTAGAAGCAGCTGGGCTGATATTCCCCTTACCCTAGATGGGTTTTCAGTAACACCCAAGTCTACCGCAAAAAGCTTAGGTGTCACTATTGATTCGGATCTTTCATTTGACACACATATATGCAATGTCACTAAGGCTGCCTTTTTCCATTTAGGTAATATCGCCAAGCTGAGACACTTACTTTCATTAGCTGATGCAGAGAAGCTGGTCCATGCTTTTGTCTCGTCAAGATTGGACTACTGTAATGGTCTTCTAATTGGATGCTCTAAACAGTCCATAAAGAAGCTACAACTTGTACAAAATGCTGCAGCTAGAGTCCTAACTAAGGCTAGAAAATTCGATCATATTAGTCCCACTCTCGCGGCATTACATTGGCTTCCGATTAAACATCGAATTGAATTTAAAATTCTTCTCTTAACCTATAAGGCGTTAAATGGTCTTGCCCCACAATATCTGAGTGAACTCATTGCTTACTACAACCCATCTCGCCCTTTACGCTCCCAAAATGCTGGATTTCTCTTAGTTCCAAAAATTTGTAAGACTACAGCCGGAGGCAGAGCTTTCTCCTTTAAAGCCCCTCAATTATGGAATAGCCTTCCAGCTCCAATCCGAGATTCTGACACAGTTCCAATCTTTAAATCTAGACTTAAGACTCACCTATATAATCAAGCCTTCAGTTAAATATTCCCCTAGTAAGGTGCGGGGCTCAGGGGCCCCCAGACGTTGAGATTTCTGGTAATCTGAGATGTTGATGCTGTCATCCAGCTGTGTCATGGCATCACTCTAGTTGTGACTGACTTGACTGGAAAGCAATGCTTTTTCAGCCATTAGGTGGCGCTTTTAAGGGCAGCCGCACACATTTGGGCTCTAAGTTAATTTTATTTCTTTAGTATTTTTATGAGTTAGCAGGGCATTAAATAAAAACTACTTGGGATAGACAACTCCTGAGAGTTAATATGAGCAACTTTGGGACTTAGAGCTATGGATGTTTTCCACCTTTTGTGATTCTGGATGGATTCTAGGAAGCATGGCCTTCATGGTGGATCTGGATGGTGATGTTTACTGGAACTCTGCATTGATTTTAACAGTGTTTGTACAAATACATGATCAAGTCAAGCCTTTGTAGGATTGGGTGGCTAATCTGAAAGACAAACTATCTGGATGGAAAACACTTTTGGAGATTTTGGATGGATTCTAGGAAACAAGGCCTACCTCTGCATGAACTTCAGCCTTGACCTGTATATAAAATGTAAAAGATAACTCTGAATGGGTGCCTCTTCTGCAATGTTGTGGCTGTGTTTGACTATGACACAATTTAAATACATCGCTGATACACACTTTTTAAAAAGCCTGAGGAAAAGTGCTATGCCCTTGGCCTTAGATGTTAAGTTAAAACTTAAGCATCTTGGAATTTTGCGACTCAGGTCCCGTCCAAGGGGTAAGAAAGCTGGAAATAATGTTATTCGACCAATAAAGACAATTGTTGGAAACCGTCCAATTATCCGAGAAACCGTAATTGGTGCTAAACTACAGCTGACTTGTCAAAAATTGGTTAACTTTGCTGGTGGTCCTCAGCTTATGAATTTAGTTCACATAAATGTAATCCAAGACAAACCAAAGCCATCTCTGCCTGGATTTCTTCTATCTAATGTGCGCTCACTACGCCATAAATGTGATGAGTTATATAGTGTATCAGTTAACAACAATTCCGCTGTTGTCGCCATTTCAGAGACTTGGTTAAATCCTGACATTCCAGACTCTATTGTAACTTTTCCTGGATATACTTTACATCGTCGTGATCGAGAGGGCAGCAGGGGAGGAGGAGTTGCACTCTATGCTAGGAGTGATATTTTACAGAAGAGACTGACTCACTTGGAGGAAGATGAGCATGAAGCCCTATGGGTGTGGATGAGACCTAAACGTCTTCCTCGTGGGCTAAATTGTATCATTGCTGCTGTGTTGTATATTCCACCTCACTCTTCAACATCTGCCAAATCTGACTCGTTGACTACAATGTATCTTGACCGCTGTCTTGGGAACATTGAATGTAAATTTCAAAATGCTGCAATTGTCATCCTTGGGGACACAAACAGGTATAAGTCTGATACCATCTGTGTGAGACATGGATTGAAACAAGTTGTGACTGGTGCGACAAGAATGACCAGCCAACTTGATGCAATTTTTACCAACATCCCTTCCATGTATGAACTTCCTGTGCATTTGCCCCCTGTTGGAACTTCTGATCATCAAACTATCATGTGGAATGCTGGTGAATGGCCCGCTCAGCCTACGCAGTCCATTATATGTCGGAAACGTACACCTGAGGCAATGAGACAGTTAGGCCTTCTCATGAACACTACTGATTTTTCCCCCATTTTTGAGGCTGCTGACCCAGAGGTTAAGGTTTCAGCCTTTACCTCAATGATTGGGTCCATTTTGGATAAGGCTGCTCCATTAAAGAAAATGTCAATTACGAATAAGGACAAGCCGTGGATGACTGTGAAAATTAAACATCTGATAAAAGAAAGACAGCGTGAGTTCTGCTCTGGAAATAAAGCCGCCTATAGACGCCTACAATCAGCTATTGTCAAAAAGATCAAGACAGCAAAGCAGGAATACTACAAGAACGAGGTAGAGGAACTGCAGTGTTCAAGTTCAAAACAGTGGTTTAAGTCCATTACAGCATTAATGGGGATGGACAATTGTAAGCAAGCAATAACGGCACAAGATCCTGAGACTTTGCAGCAGGAATGTGATACTTTGGTTAAGCACTTTGCTTCAGTGTGGGACCAAGTGATTCATACTACTCCTTCTGAGGATGATGTCTCTCACAAACTCCTGAACGGGGTTATCCCCTCTCTGAGCATCGGTCAGGTTAAAGCTAGACTCCGCGGAGTTGATCGGGGGAAGTCTGCAGGTCCAGACTGTATACCTTCTTGGGTTTTAAAGACCTTTTATGAAGAACTGGCACCTGTATTGTGTGATGTTTTTAATACATGTATCCAGCACAGTACATTTCCAAAGCCCTGGAAGGAGGCGCTGGTTAAAGCTGTTCCTAAAAAAGCAAGGCCTAGTTTCCCAGTTGACTATCGTCAAATATCTTTAGTGAGCTGTGTGGGCAAAGTGTATGAAGGTATCCTAAGAGATGTCCTTCTGGAGGACACAGCTTCCAAAATTGCCTCCTCCCAGCATGGTTTTATGTCAAAAAGATCAACTGTGACTGCCCTGATTCAGATATTGCAAAGCTGGCATGAAGCACTTAACAATCAACCCAAGATGGATGTTCATGCAGTGTTTGTTGATTTTTCACGAGCATTTGATACAATCAACCACTATCAATTGCTTCATACACTGGCTAATATGTCCATCAGGCGTCCCCCCTCTGGCTCACTATGAGGAGTTATCTGAGTGACAGAGTGCAGAGGGTGCAGTGGGGTCCCTGTGTATCTGACCCCTGGGCAATTCCTGCTGGTGTCCCGCAAGGGGGACTATTATCTCCATTGCTCTTCGTCATTTGTATCAATAGCCTGGATTCTTGCCTGCCTACTTCTCTTATCCCAGTAAAATATGCAGATGATCTTACAATCACAGAGCTCCTAATGGGGTCTCTGCCAGGCTTGACTCAGAAAGCCCTGGATTCTGTGGCTGACTGGGGTCAGGAGTTTTCACTAATTATGAATGGTGCTAAGACAATGGATATGGTAATTAGTGCTAGGCGTCAGGATAACATTCCCTCTCCACCTTGCCTGATTATCTCTGGGCAAAACATCAGTAGAGTCTCCACCTTTAAACTGCTTGGAGTCCAGATATCATCTGACTTATCGTGGGATGCCCATATTAACTATTTGATTGTAAAGGTTAGACCTAGGATCTATTATCTTGGGGTTGCCAAAAGAGCTGGTCTACCATGTGAAGTCCTAAAACAAATATACTTGACCTTTATACGCCCAATCCTTGAGTACGCTAGCCCAGTCTGGGGAGGACTGACAAAAAAACTCTCAGAGGAATTGGAAAGGGTTCAAAAACGATGTTGTAGGATTATCGGGGTCCCTTCGTCATCTCTTCCGTCTCTTAGTGCAAGACGTGATGAGGCTACCCTGAGACTCTACACTGACATACTCAAGGACAAATCTGCTCCTCTAAGAGGCTTCTTGCCTACAGCCTCTACCTCCGCTTACTCATTGCGCCGGCAGCGGGAATATGTAGTACCCATGAGCAGAACTAAAAGACATGAACTCTCTTTTATTCCTCGTGCTCTTAAATTGTTTCTTAAGTAATTTATTTATTTTATGATAACTGTTTATGATTAAGTTAGTAGTTTATGTTTAAACGTTGATTGTTGTATGTTTGACACATTTCAGGCCTCGCTGTTTAGAAACTGTGTTTTTATACTGGTGCGTTCTGCCTTGTCAAATTGAATAAATCTTATCTTGAATAAATCTTATCTTATCTTAATGTCTCAGTGAGCCCTCATGACTGTGGTCACCTCTGGACCCCTCCCTTTAGTTAAGCTGCTATAGATTAGCCTGCCGGAGCTACATGCTAATCACTGGCACATGAGCTATGTACATTTAAATCAATGGTGGTTAAACTGACATCCTCACACTCAGTCTGTATTGTCCATCTTTTTTGCATGCTTCTACCCAAGACGACTGCATGCAAGCACCTACAAGCACCTGGCAGATGGTCTGGCTCGCCGGTGGATGTACTGATGCCGGGTTGGATGTACCATTGTCGTAAGGGGACGTGCTGATGCTGGCTCCTACCTGAGGTGCACCATCTGCACCGAAGGGACTGTGACTACTTGGCCGGGGAACAAGAACTTTAAGCTATAACTGTAGAACCACCTCTTGTTCACAAATACGGACTGGTGCTAACGGGCCGCCCAATGGAGAATGGGTTCCCTTTTGAGTCTTGGTCCTCCCAAGGTTTCTTCCTATTCCCCGCCATCTTAGGGAGTTTTTCCTTGCCACTGTCGCCTTTGGCTTGCTCATTAGGGATCTGGACCCATACAATTTGTAAAGCTGCTTTGAGACAACATGTGTTGTAAAAAGCGCTATATAAATAAAATTGACTTGACTTGACTTGACAGCCAATCGGGTGGCGGCTTGGACAGAAGGGGAGGGTTTGTTCCTGCTGACGGAGATTTCGGTTCTTTTTGTATCCAGCCAGCAGTAGAGGTGGGCAATTCCGGGAATTTTGGTATCGATCCGATACCAAGTAAATGCATGGCCAGTATCGCAGATATCGATACCGATACTGATACTTTTTAACATTTAAACTTCAGATCCAAAGGATCCAAAAGACCTAGGATAGAATTTCGCCAAACAATGTACGTGACAACAAAATATTTTATCACAATCAACATTTTTGTTTAGAAACAATGGAACAGTAACAAAACAAAGTTGGCCTTAACATTATGAAAATAAGTCTTTTTTGAAGTAGAAACGGAGAAACCACAATACAAAAATAAAATAAAATTCTCCCCTCAATAGACATCTTTTGTAGTTCTTTGTTTCCTTTTTCAAATAGAATTGTTCTTAGGAAAAACAATAAAAAATAAGTGCAATTCTGTTTTTCTTAAATAGAGAGTAAAAAATATCACTCAACACAACTTAAAACAAAATCTCCTGAGGTAGATGGCTGACAAACAGAATTAACACACCACAACACGTATTGTAAACAGTTTCAAACTTGTTCTTTTTTCAAGTCGAACAATACAAGAAAATAATACAAAGAATAAAGAATTTCTTCCCTTCAGTGCACTTCTGGCTTTAACTCCTTTGTGCAGCGGCCATTTTGAGCCGATTTCTAAACAATTTGTACTAATACACTTTAACACTAGTTATCTCAAGGTGTATATATAGCAAAATGATAATTCAGGATTCAAACTGAAGTAGACAGTTGAGCCAACATATTGATTCACTTCCAGGCTTATATTTCCATAATCTTGGCTCCATGAGAGCCTCTAAAACAGAAAAAAACGGTTTTGATTTTGGGGATTTAAAGTGTGTAAATGTACACTGGTGATGTAAAATCTGTCATGCTCTGCTTTTTCTGATTCAACAGGGTGTTGTCTGACAAAATAAACAATATTGAGAATATACATGGAAGTACTGAAGAGGTACACAGTATTTTCCACAAGGTGTCCAAGGCCTCGCCAAAGTGCCATGCCTTTATCCAAACGTGCCACACCCTTATCCAAGATGTTGGCCACTATTCATCAAGAGCATGCAAGAGCATTTCTTTTTACTAAAACAAAAGTTCTAATACTTCTAATGTTCTAATACTGCTTATATTCTAATATTTAGTATGCATTCTTATTCACAACTGTTTATTCATACTCACAAATGCAACTGCGTCTTTTGTAGCTCTTCTTAGCCATTCTTAGCTAACTTCCGGTTTAGCATTCTACCCAAACAATTCGGCATAACTCCAGCTAAACTAAACATTTTCTTTTTCCATGATGTCCAAAAGTATATGCAATCAAATTATTCACTAACAAAATAATGTACGACTGCTTCAGTTTCGCCAAACAGAGTTGAGAGTTTATCTTAGTTTAGCTTAGCCTAGCTTAGGTCAGCATGTTTACTAAGGAAATGTCTTGATGTGTTGATGTGCATGAAATTCCCAAAGACAAGCAATCACAAATCACGGCAAGTGAGGTGTTAATCTTTTCAGCTTCGAATGAGCTATTGGCTAAAACAGCTATCAATCACTTCGAAGGCGTCAGCTTGTCGCTTTTGCAGTTACTTGATAGCCCCCCCCTCTCCCGTCCCCCTTTACACCTCGCCAGGCAGAGGTGTGAAGGGCTGTCATTCAAAACCACCACCACCCTCCAGACCAATAAAAACTACGCAATTCAAAAGTAAACAGATGTAACTTTGCAATTGGAGAGCAGACTACTTAAAACGACGATCCGATGTCACTGATAGGTCGAGAATTTTTTGTTTTTCTCAGCAAAGGAAAGGATTACACGTTTGTATAAGATGTCATGAGCAACCAAAGTCAAAGTCAATTTTATTTATATAACGCTTTTTACACATGTTGTCACAAAGCAGCTTTACAAATTGTAAAAAAAACTCCCTAAGATGGCAGGAATTTAGGAAGAAACCTTGGGGGTACCAAGACTCAAAAGGGAACCCATCCTCCATTGGGCGGCCTGCTAGCAGATGTCCGCATTCACAGTTCAGGTATAGTCCTGTAGTTATGATTCTAATTCCAGGCTGAGTAGTCACAGTCCCTTCAGAGTAGATGATGAGCCTCAGGTGGGAGTTGGCATCAGCGCGTCCTCTTGCGACAATGGCACATCCAACCACGGCATCGGCACATCCACTGGCAAGCCAGACCATCTCCTAGATGCTTGTATGGGGTGGGTAACAGGAAAGGCTCGTCTCTCCTTGTCCCGGTATTTCTTGGGCAGCCATTGGGAAAAAGAGGGACAATTAGTTCTGTATGGGATATGTTAGACAAAGGAAATTGAAACATTTCTGGATTGTGGCAGCGACTCCGGCAATTAAATTACAGCCTAGCTAAAGGGCAGAACCAGAAGATAACACAGACTTGGGAGCATCCTGAGACACTGGCATCCATCCACTACACCGTCGACAAACTTGAGTGATAAAATATAAATTTTCTGGGCGCTTATAATCTCGTTCACAATAGCTGCTTTAGAACTGAGCGATCGAATATTGAGTAATCCGATTTTCAGATCGGTTATATTGCTACTGTTGCGCTTCACTCTCTTCCCCAGTTAGCGCAGCGCGTCCGTGTGATGCAAAAAAGAAAACAGTCACCAGTCTAATTGCCTTTTAAATATTTATTATAAATGAACATAAAAATACAGAGATCTCTGGAGAGCACACAATAAGAGTGAAAAAGCCTAAGCTGTTCTCACTGCTCAGTGGGTAGCTCTGACGGACAATACAATAAAGGCCTGAACTAAATAGGAGAAGTGAGTGTAGCCCCCACCCTTGCTGACCTTCGCTGGAAACCACCTGTAGCTGTCTGCCTGTTCGTCTTGCACCGAGTGTACTCCTGTTCTTATCAAAAGTACGGAAAACTTGTGGACGGTTTCCCAGGCCTCCCATACAAAGGGCTACCGCCATTTCCCACATTTTGTTACCTCGCAATAACTGAGCTCATTATACTTTCTCCTAACCGCTATAGCAGTTATCAGCTTTCAAGGCCACAGATGCTTTCCTCCTCAAACAGTTTCCCACCGTGGAATTACACAAGGGTTACAGATATCAAACATACACACACTTTGGAGAATTTGCTTGTCAGACACTCTTGAGAATATGCTTGTCAGACACTTTGAGAATATGTTTGTTTAATAATGTAATAATAAAATATAATGCCTAATACTACGCAATTGATTAGTAATGTAATATAATGCTAGCAAAATATAAAGGATTAAAATATAATTCCCAACACTACTAATAATCGGATGCCAGGTTTGAATAGTAGTTAAAATCTTTGGACGGACTATTTTAATTTTTCTATGATTGAATTTAACGCGGGGCACAGACACAGTTTCAATCCTATAGGAATTTGGTGACGCCTTTTGGCAGTCGGTTAAGCCGGTTTGTCTGCGGCCTGGTCGCGACTCTGGATTGTCAGCAGCTCCTTATACTACTCTGCAGACTAACTAACAGGCTATGGGCTATGCTGCAGGAAAGCAGGGCGGGTGGGGTGGACACCATTCCTGCCAAAAAGACCAGGCTTGCCCTCGAACATTCTATAGTTATCAATATAGCCCACATGATTTTCGTTACACCACTCGGACATCCAACGGTTTAACGCCGTGAGCCTGCTGTATTGCTCATTGCCGCGCCACATTGGGATGGGACCAGAGCAAATTACTGCATCGGACATCGTCTGGGCCAGTTTAACCACCTCTTTAATATTAGCTTTAGTCACTTCGGACTGCCGCAGACGTATATCGTTGGCCCCTACATGTATAACTATCCATATATAACTAACCTACATACACACTGACCTCTCCTCAGTTCCCGCATTTGTACTCAGCCTGTTTCAACTCAAAACAAAGGGGGGTGGCCATATTAATTAACAGAAGAATAAACTTTTCCATTAGCAACAATATAACAGATCCAGACGGGAGATTTATAATACTTAACTTGTCTATTCTAAATATGCATTTATGTATTGTTAATATATATGGGCCAAATGTTGACGACCCCTCCTTTTTTCATAATATTTTCACTGTGTTACGAACAGACCACACGGAGAGGGATCCAAGTGCGGAAAAGGGTCCGTCTTTATTTTTCTTGGCAATACACTTAATCACGTGATCACAACTGTAACTGGCAATCGTAAACACGAACGCTAAATCTTGGTCAGGACGGTCGGGGTTCAACACGGAGAGGCAGAGTCCAGGAGGTACCAGATCGCTGGGCAGAGGACGAGGTCTAGAACGTAAGCAGAGGTCAGTACACGGGTAATCAGGCAGGTAAAGATAACGCTCGGTACGCAACATGAGTTGGCAAATGATATCACTTCACAAAGCTTCACTCTGCAGAGGGGCACCAGGCAGGGCTGTCCACTATCACCCTCGCTTTTTGTTATCTTCATTGAGCCATTAGCAGCAGCAATTCGACAAAATGCAAGTACTAGAGGAATTAACACAGAAACTTCCAACCATAAGATAAGTCTTTATGCAGACGATGTATTACTTCCAGAATGCGACCACCATCCCGCTACAACCAGGACATATTAGATATTTAGGCATACATGTATCTGCTAGACTTTCAGACTTAGTACAGTTAAATCATGTCCCTCTATTAAAAACAATAGAAAATGATCTCAAACGTTGGAACGCTTTACCTATATCACTCATAGGTAGAGTCGCTACCATTAAAATGATGATTTTACCAAAAGTCAACTATTTATTCTCACTAATCCCAAATAAACCCTCTGTTGCTTGGTTTAAGTCCTTAGATTAAAACATCTCAAAATCAAAAAAAATGTGAGTGTGGGTGCATGTATGGGTGTGATACACATATGTGGTGAGGGTATGCAGAGGGTATGTGATTGGGGGTGTATATATGGGATGAATGTGTATCTGTGTGTATGAGTGTGAGGGTATATATATATATATGGGATGAATGTGCGTGAGTGTATGTGTGTGTGTGGGGGTGTACGGGGGATGAATGTGCGGGTGTATGTGTGTTTGGGCCAATATGGATGTCCAATATATGATTGCTATTGCTAGATAGGCTACTCTCTGCGGTGGGGGTGGTGGGGGTCTGGGCTTGATGCGGTGGCGGCGTGGGGTGTCTCCCTGGTCTCCCCGAGGCGACCTCTTCCTGCCTCGAGCGGGGGGGGGGGCAGTGAACGCGGTGCCCAATGAGCCAGCTAGTTAGCTGGTTCTCCTCTTCCAGAGGACTATCTCTTCTGGACCTATGTTTCTCCCCCCTCCTCCACCCCCACACATACAAACACACACACAGTATTCATACATTTAGGATCCTGGGGGGCAGACATGTTATCCAGAGGTCAACTAGGTGGGCCTACTGTCATGGCCTCACTCATCTCCTCACCACTGTCTGTCCCTCAGTTTTTACTGCACTTTAGACATTGAGGACCTTTGGGGGGACGGTGGTGTGGATATACACTGACCAGTGGCCTGGGACTTTGCCCACATCTGTCCCAGCACCTGTCCCCCCAATTTTACCTGCATCATAGTATCATGCACTACTATACATTCAAATACACCAACACCCACACACAACGCTGCACTGGGGGTGGAGGAGAGGGAAGGACTTCCCTCACCCGTTTCCTGCTCCCTGCCGGGGCAGAGATTGGATGCCGGTGCGGGGGCTTGGCTAATGGCTTCCTGTAGCTGCTGCCGGTCCTGGGTGGGCCATCCACTTGCCCCCGCCGCGGAGGGGATGTGAAGGTGGATGAGTGTGTGTCTTTGTCCTTGTCACTTTTTGTATAGGTGGATGAATATATACGTGTTGGGAGAGGGGGTGTATATAGGAGTGCGTGTGTGCATGTATTGGGGTAAATGTGTACGTATATTTGTGGGTGTTTATATGTCCGTTAGAATGTATATGTAGATGGGTGAAGGCGTGGGGGAGTGTATATGTTTGCGTGAATGTACACGTGTGTATATATATGGTTGTGTGTGGGTGGACACATAAAGAGGGTGTATATAAGAGGGTGTGTATATGTATGTAGGAGTGTATAAGGGTGTGAACAAAGGTGTGGGGGTGTATATGGGGGTGAAGGTGGGCGGGTGATCGTGTGTGGGTATATATATGGGAGTGAATGTATATATGACATTGAGTTTATGTGTGAGGGCAGCTGGTTCTGGGTCTGGGGCTTGTCGTGCCCGGTCCTCACCCGGCTGCTCCTCTGTGGTCACTTCTCCCCTCCAGAGAGGGGGCGCCTTGGGGTTTCGGGGCCCGGCCTAGTGTTCCGACATGGCAATTGGCCCGCTCCCCTGGGCGGTTGTGGTCCGGGGCGGCTCAGGACTCCTTGGCGGGAGGGGGGCCCTACTGGGTGTTGGGCGGTTCTCGGGGGCGAGGGGCGCTGGGGCCTTGCTACTGGCCCGTGGGGGGAGGGGGTCATCCAGGGGGGATGGCTCTGTTTCCTCTGGTTCCCCTGGGCCTGCGGTCCGTGGTTGGAGGGGTGCTGTCCGGGGTCTCTATCTCCGGCCGCTGGGGTGGGCATGCGGGGATCACTGGGAAGTGCGGCCCTGGGGCTCCACTGCTACAGGAGGGGCCGCCTGTATGGTCCACCTCACCCCAATTATTTTCATCACTATTGTTCTGTATTATATTATATGTGAAATGTATTTAATTTGATCCTTATATAAAAATAAAGATGTCCTCCAAAGATGGGGGGGTGGAGGTGGGCCAAAAAAAAAAACATTCCATACACTGTTTGAAAGTGTGATACTGATGCTTTGATAGTAAATGAATTTTAGGTGACAAAACATGGTCATCTTACTTCGTAGACTTTTTAAAAGGACAATTTAAAGGTCAAGTTGCACGTCAAGTTGCACGTGTAAACCACATGGTGTAAACACGGTGTGTTCAGAATGGGATTTCTCGCGAACAGTTGCGTGTAGATGGCTGAAAATTGGTATGCAGTAAGTTATACTAGTTCTAAAAAATAAATTTAGTGTGATGGGCTTGTGTTTGAAGAACTTTCGATATTATTAATAATTTTTATGCAGAAAACTGATTTTGCCTGGCGACGGGACCACTAGTGGGCGCAACTGCACAAAGAGGTTAACAACCCTGTTGCAAACTATACAGCTTGATGTAGTTTCATTTTCTGCAATAAAACAATGTCAAACGGCACTTCTTTTCCTCTCAGACATTTCAATACTATGGTGGTGTCTCTCCGTACTGTGATGTGTCAGCTCGAGGAGAGCGCTGAGTGGGCGGGCCAGGCTGAGTCTACCTGCATGGCTGGCGCCGCTGAGCCACGTGACGGTGCAACAACAAAAGATGAGAGGGGGCGGGTGTGCTGCTTCATGCTGTGTGACACAGCACAGCGCTGGTCTTACAGAGAGGAGACTTTGATGAATCCGCGTGCGCATCAGTCAGTGTGTGCGGGAGAGAAAAAAAGCTTGAGTATCGATCATTTTACATGAGTATTGCTCAATATCAATACCAGCGTTGGTATCGATATTATCGATATTTGGATCGATTCGCCCACCTCTAACCAGCAGACGAGACTGAGGGTTCTCCTGCTGCAAAACAGATAAAAACAGATGAAACATTTAAAAATAAGTGATGACAGTCTAATAATAGATTTATTAACCTGTCACTAATCAGACAACACCTGAGGGAAAGTTGTTCGTCGAGGAACAACGAATTTGACACTTTTGTACTGGTAAGCACAAATGCTAATTTTGTATTTGTATATAGTGTGGTAGCTAATGCTAGCTCCATATGATCAAGCATAAACATGTATTTTAGGTAGATACAGCGACAATATACATGTTTTATGGTCAGTTTAAATGTTTGATACTATTGCTAAAAAAAAGAGTGAGTTTGAGGGTCATATGTTACATTTTCATAAAGCTTATTTAAAGTTTTGGCGCGATTTGAGCTGCATGTCATAAGCGCATGCACGAGAATGAGTTTTGGCGCCTAGTGCTGCAGAAGTTGACACTTTATGTTTATTTTTGGTGTATAAAAGTTGTAAATATAGTGATTAAATGTGATTATTCATTGTATATGTTGGAAACACTATACATATGTTCAGTTAATTGTGAATTACGTTCTTTATTACTGTTTTGTGTATTTGTATGGATTATTATATTAATGAGATGGTTGGATGTGCCATTGCCGCAAGATGATATGCTGATGCCAACTCCTAACTGAGGCTCACATCTGCATTGAAGGGACTGTGACTTCTCAGCCTGGAATTAGAACTATAACTACAGAACTATATTTGAACTATAAATGCGGACTTCTGCTAGCGGGCCACCCAATGGAGGATGGGATCCCTTTTGAGTCTTGGTACCCCCAAGGTTTCTTCCTAAATTCCTGTCATCTTAGGGAGTTTTTCCTTGCCACTGTCACCTCTGGCTTGCTCATTAGGGATCTGGACCCATACGATTGTAAAGCTTCTTTGTGACAACATGTGTTGTAAAAAGCGCTATATAAATAAATTTGACTTTGACTTTGATTAACATTAGCAACTGGCTAACTTCACATCATTAGCACCTTACTGCGGCATAGTTCAGCTAACATCAGTTCAGCTAACATCCATCATTCAGTTGATGGATTAGATCCCGACATTTAAATATTATGTAAGGGTCAGAATTATGTATGTATTTAAATCCATGTAAAGACCATTTTCAATATTATTTTGTTGGTTCCATTCACTTTTTATCTCACAATATAACACTTGTTTTCAATAAACAAAACTTTACATTCACTCTAGTGAATTTCCTATAGTGAAGAAAAGCGGGAAGGAGTCTAATATCTAGTCAAGTCAAGTCAAATTTATTTATGTAGTGCTTTTTACAGCACATGTCACAAAGCATGGGTCCAGATCCCTAATGAGCAAGCCAGGGGCGACAGTGGCAAGGAAAAACTCCCTAGGCGGGGTTTAGGAAGAAACCTCGAGAAGACCAAGACTCTGATCTGAGTCTAAGCTTGTAACATACATCTACTGATGCAACCCATCATCATCAGTGATGATCATCAGAGTGTTTCGGGTCTTTCAACATCATACACTCTCACCCAGGTGACCCAGCCGGGGTTTATCAGGCCCCAGCTTGTGTCCAGGTAGCGCTACCCCACCCACGGGTCTCCTCTCCTTATCCACAGCCATGTTGAGGCAACCTCTGCTGCCTCAGTGGCCTCCTTGGTGGACCTTCGTTTGTTGGCCTCCATGATGCCCAAGATGTTATATGTCTTGCAAAGCGACTGGCCCGCAAACCCTCTGCATCCCACCTCAATGGGCACACACTGTGCTCACCAACCGTTATTCCGGCATTCCTCCACTAGCTCAGCATACTTTGCCCTTTTCCTCTCGTTGGCCTCCTCAATACGGTCCTCCCAGGGTACGGTGAGTTCTAGGAGAACGATATGTTTTGAAGACCTTGAGAGAAGCAGCATGTCAGGTCGCTGTGTTGTAATTGCATCTATCTCTGGGAACTTCAGTTGCTTCCCCAAGTCAACTTTCAACTCCCAGTCTTGAGCTGTTGATAACAGGCCAGCTGAGGGTGCCCTGGCAGCTGATGCTTGTTTTTCTCCAGCCCGGACAAAAGCGAAGGTTGTCTTCGCTTGGCAGCGGCACCTGCACTGGACAATTACACAGCTGATGGTTTTTGCAATGGCTTTCAGGACTTGGTCGTGGCGCCAGCTGTAGCGCCCCTCGCCCAGGGATTTTGGACAGCAGCTGAGGATGTGTTGCAGGGATCCCCTCTTCAGGCAAAGCTTGCAGGCTGGTGACTCCTCCAATCCCCAGCTAAACAGGTTGGATGGGCTTGGTAAAATGTCATAGACAGCCTGATGCTCCCACCTTGTCCAGGCTCCCTGCTGTCTCATTCCAACCATCTTGCTTGCCCGTTCCTCTACTGATGCCCGCACCTCCTGTTGCACCAGTAATCTCCTCTCCTTGCCCTGCGCCTTATCATATTGAGATGCTGTGATGCTGCCCAGGCCAGATCTTCCCTGAGCCACTATTCCGACCATCGCCTTGTGCCGTATCCGTGACTCGGCCACATCTGCAGCCTCTACTGCCCTCCATTTCTGCCCTGTCCTCACTTCAATCCCAGCCTGGGAGACATTTGGGTCCTCTGACTCCCTGTATTGCAGCACCTCCCTGACACAACACACTTTGGACTCCTCGTTCAGGCTGCTGATGGGAGCTTTAGCTTATTGTTCCAGCCATAAAGGGCAATGTTGCTCAGGCTTCGAGGAAGACCCAGCCACTTCCTTAGAAATCTGCTCACTCTCCTCTCAAAGCCCTCAATGGTGGAGATTAGAACTTCGTAAATCAGGAGAGGCCAAAGAATCCGTGGGAGGATGCCATGTTGGTAAATCCAGGCCTTAAACTTGCCAGGTAGGTCCGATTTGTCCACTGCAGTTAGCCATGCTTCCAGCTCAAGTTTGGTTGAATGGATGTCTGCCGTGTCTTTCAGGCTGCAGTCGAACACCTTCCGCCGGCTCTTCATTGGTTTCTCTGTTATTGATGATATCACAGAAGTGCCAAGTGTGAAGCCGAACTTGTTTGTAACTTTCCCTTTCTTCAATACTAAGGATCTGGACTTAGCTGGCTTAAAGCACATTCACGCCCAGGTGGTCATCTCCTCCAGGCCTTTCAGGATCCACCTGCTTCCTGGGACATGTGGGGTTGTCTAATATCAGAACACACTGACCAATAACTGCTTGTGTTTTTCACCATCCTATAAGTTGGCAGTAACCTCATTACAGGATCTGTACACCCCAGCAAGAAGCCCCATGTAAGCACACAGCTGTGTTTACTCCATCTCCATCCAGCTATCACCAAACACCCTTCTTTCTTCCAAATTGGTCATCTCAAGCAGGATCTTCTGATGTGTGAGTGTATGTGTGGATGTGTGTGTGTGTGTGTATGTGTGTGGATGGATATGTGTGTGTGTGTGTATGGGTGTGGGTGGGTGTGAGTGTGGATGGGTGGGTGGGTGTTGGTGGGTGTGTGTGGGTGTGTATGTGTGTGGGTGGATGTGTGATGAATCACACCTTTTATGTGCAACAGCAAGTATTCTATGCCAGGTCAGATTTGACCCCTAACACCACAAATTACACTTTTTTAATTTGAGACATTTAGAATTGACTAAAATTATAAAAATTGTTCCAGTACGAAAAAGCAAACAGTACTTTTTACACACCTAAACTTGAAAACTGGTCAAATTTGACCCGAACACAATATAAGGGTTAAATACACAAACGACATCAAGTCACATGTGTAACACATAACCACAATGAGAGGAGGGGCAGGTAATACGGATAATGCAGACACACACACAATGAAATTTACACGGAAATACATACATTCATTGAAGCCACATTAGGCTGGGTGCTAGTGTCCTCCACTATACCACTATAGGTAAGTGTCTTCAATTGATGAAAGTTATTACTACAGCTACCTACTGGTCCAACGAGTGTGACTGATTGGTTTGGAGTTTCTTTTCATGCTGGCTCTGCATGGTCAGATAGCATATTTTCCCCACCCATCAAAGTCTGTTTGTGTGCATATGTGTCTGAGAAAGAGAAAAGAGAGAAAGACAGGGACGAAAACGAAGAAAAACTACACTCAGCAGCCACTTTATTAGGTACACCTGTCCAACTGCTCATTTACGCAAATGTTGAAACAGCCAATCACATGGCAGCAACTCAATGCATTTAGGCATGTATTCATAGCCAAGATGATCTGCTGCAGTTTAAACCGAGCATCAGAATGGGGAAGAAAGGTGATTTAAGTGACTTCAAATGTGGCATGGTGGAAACTGCTGATCTACTGGGATTTTCACGCACAAATATCTCTAGGGTTTACAGTGAATAGTCAGAAAAAGAGAAAATATCCAGTGAGTTCTGTGGGGGCAAATGATTGATGCCAGACGTCAGAAGAGAATGGCCAGACTGATTCGAGCTGATAGTACGGCAACAGTAACTCAAATAACAAGTCGTTACAAACGAGGAATGCAGAAGGGCATCTGAACGCACAAGACGTCGAACCTTAAGGTGGATGGGCTACAGCAGCAGAAGACCACACTGGGTGGCACTCCTGTCAGCTACGAACAGGAAACTGAGGCTACAATTCGCACAGGTTCACCAAAATTGGACAATAGAATATTGGAAAAACGATGCCTGGTCTGATGAGTTTCAATTTCTGCTGCGACATTCGGATGATAGGATCAGAATTTGGCATCAACAACATGAAAGCATGGATCCATCCTGCCATGTATTAATGGTTCAGACTGGTGGTGGTGGTACAGTAGTGTGGGGGATATTTTCCTGGCACACTTTGGCCCCATTAGTACCAATTGAGCATCGAAAAGAGGCTGCAAAAAAGCTGAGAACAATCAGAGAAAGAACACTCAAAAATGCACTTTAGCAGACAATCATAAAGACAGACAATTTAGATTTTGTTGTTCTGCATAAACAGTTAACGCAGATAGTTGGTTAATCAACTGTTAAAGTTAACCTTTATAGCTATAGTTTTTGAGGTAAACAGTACATGGTTCTAGCTACTCAAGCCTGTCTGTCAAGTTAAACAGTAACATTAAAAAGCTATTGTAGTTGGTGGGGTTTTTAAAATGGCGGTTGTGTGATGCTTGCATTTAACAATCAGTGATTGGCACTCCATCAAGCTCAATCTACACGTTCCAGCTCATCACCCTTGCTACCCATCACAGAGTGAAACCAAACTGAGCAAGGGTACTCTGGTACAATATAAGGCTATCTCTTGGAAAAAGCGACAAACGTTTGATCATGGATTTGAATACAGAGCTGTATGCCAAATGGAAAACCACTAAAAGACCCTATAAAAACTCACTGCAGTCAGTGGGGTGCAAATGACAAAAACTACTCCTAAGTTATGACTTACCTGTCACAAAGCCAAAATTCGTTATGATTCCTGGTGATGCTGAATCTAATGAAAACTGGTATTGAGGCCTACTGTACAGGAAGTTTTGAATTTGTATTATTTTGAACTTTAACAAAAACATTCTGCTTGTTTATCAAATTTCCTAAAAGCATTACCAATCTTGAATCAAGTGATATTCAGATTTCTCCAGATTTATTGAATATATTTTTCATATTCAGAAATATTCATTCGTAACTTGCTAATATATTTATCTGATAAAATGAAGAACAGGATGTGAAGACAGATTAACACTATTGTGCTTTGTACTTACATTGTACTTGCTCAGTAACTCTAATTTATTTCCCTTTATTCAAAAAATAATCCATCATTATTAACTATCAGGTTTAAGTCTTGAGTGGATGGACTGACTGATGAATACAGATCTGGTGTTGTTGAAGGTATTGAGGTATTACTGATGTCCACAGACATAATGTGTTTTATCTGACTATTATATCCGTAACCAAAATGCAGTATACTGGCCAAAGAGATACATTACAAAGGACACTATTTAAAATATGTTTACAAGAACATAAGAAAAAAAGATGATTTAGAAATATTTTAAAATATTTTATGTGAATTGTTAGATTCTGCAGCTGTATAATAAATAAACTGCATTTGCTGTATGCACATATGCTCACATTATCTGTAAATGCTTAACATAAACTTGCAAATATGTTATTGTTATAGTCCATTTGTTTAGAACATTTCTCTATGTTCATTGTTAATAGTGACTGAATAAGTACAGAAACTATATGAGGTACTTATACAGAGGTGTTCTCAGCATGACACCATAGAAAATATTTATGTATTTTTCAAGTGACACTAATTTTAATCATTTATATAACTATAACTGCAAGAAACTGTAATCTAAAAGAATATTCCAGACTGTGGCAGATTTTGTGTACTTATTTTTATTCTTTGGATGCTAAAAAGGTTGGTTAAATATTTGGAAATTATTACCAAGAGCAGCTTGAGTAGTAAGGAACTTTGTCACACATCAAAATTTTAAGGCTTACCGATTTGTTTTTGAGTTTGTTAATGTTGCACTTGACAGGTCCTACCTTAACAAAACAGGAATGAAAAGATAAATGTTTCTCAACATGGTTTCATTCTTTTAAATCACTAACAGTTCTGTGCCCTTTTACTCAGTCCCAGCTCTTTCTTTTTACTTTGTACAGTAAAATTAAACTAAAATTAAAATTATACAACCAGATGTCAACTTAGTTAATTATCACTCTATAACATATCTATATTGTCATTTTTTGCTTCATGGATTTTATTCTCCATGGTGTATTTAGGATTTTCAAGATTTTAGTTTCACTTCTCCGTCCAAACAATGTCAGTACGGCAAATTGTGGCACTGTTGGCTGGATTAGTTGGCTTGGGTGCTACCTTTGGAGCCACAGTATCTAATGACTGGAAGAGCACAAGTAGGGCATCTTCCGTCATTACGGCGACGTGGATATTCCAGGGACTTTGGATGAACTGTGCTGGGAATGCCATTGGAGCTGTACACTGCAGGCAGCACCACACCATTTTCAAACTGGAGGGTAAGACTCCAAAAATTGTTGAGATTAGACATTTTATCAGGGTTATCAGGGTTTAACAGTATAGACTGTATTTTCCCAAATATAGAGAATATCTTTGCTGATGTCTAACCATATAAATTAGTCTAGCTAAATGTTGAATGTTTTCTCAGTGATTATTTAAAAATAACTCTTCAAATAGTATTTAATTAATGTCAACTGGCAATTTTTCATACTACAAAAATACAAATAAACCTGGAACAGTGACAATTGGTGAAAGATAATGACAGTAATAGCCATTCAATCTTAGGGTTATTTCACCATTATTGCACATTTTTCTTGTAACGGATTGAGGCAGACAGCAGGAGGCGAGGGTAGCGAGCTTCCTTCTTTATTGATATCCATACTCTTATAAGGGCTCAACACAAATAAAGGCAAGTATGCCTAGTAAACTGAATTAACTTAAACAATGTAAGAGAGTCCCACAGGCGTCGCTCAGGTACAGCGTTATTTCCTCTGGTAGCGAGCGTAGCGTAGTCTTCCAAGGAGGGCCAATGCGCAGCACTGGACGACAGGACCTGCGAGCTTAAGAAGCATACCCAAATACCGTGCACAGGTGTCTAGTATTCGGGTGATTGTGAAGGGGGGAGTGACGTGCTAGTTGGGGGTGTGCGCCTATGCCAGGTAAGGGTGTGACGTGTGTCAGGTGCTCTCGATGCCCTCTGGTGGCGATTCCGCCTTCTCACCGTGACAGAGCCCTCCCTCAAGGATTCCTCCCGGCGACGGACACTAGGTCGCCCGACGCCGCGGAGCTGGCCGATTAGGGAATTCGCGGTGGTAGTCGGCGATTATGGAGGGATCCAGCACCTGTGCTGCCGGAATCCAACTCCTTTCTTCTGGCCCATAGCCCTCCCAGTCCACCAGGTACTGGAGACCCCTCAGACGGTACCTGGAGTTAAGGAGCTTGTTTACCTTATAGACTGGGCCGCCATCTAGTATCACTGGAGACGGGGATTTTGTCCTTCGCCCTCTCCACGTGGTCCCGCGGTATATGGCTTCAGAGCGGAGACATGGCAGCCCTGAAACTCTTCGATTCTCTGGTAAGGCCACCTTGAACGTTACACGATTTATGCATTGCGTGATCGTATATGGCCCCACGTAGCGGGCTTGCAGCTTACCTGGGCTTCCCAGTCTACCGTCCCTCGTAGAGATCCACACCTTGTCACCTACTTTATAATTCGGCGCGTTGGATCTTCTACGGTCTGCCTTTTCTTGAAACCTTCGCACCGCTGTCTGCAATCTCTGGTGCGTGTCCTCCCAGACGCTCTCACTCCTCTTACACCAGTCCTCAATGAGAGGCTGGTCGGAAGTGGCAACGCTCCAGGGATACAGCGGTGGTTGTCTTCCAAAAACACACTCAAACGGAGTTTTTCCCCGTGCTGGCCTGATTGAGTGAGTTTTGGGCATATTCCGCCCATGCCAGCAGTGAGCACCACGCTTCTTGATGTTCACTGCAATACGCCCTCAGGAATCGTCCAAGTTCCTGATTCACCCTTTCCACCTGCCCGTTAGCCTGGGGATGGTATCCTGACGTGAGACTGACGGTCACGCTCAGTTTTGACAGGAACTCACGCCAGACCCGCGATGTGAACTGCGGGCCCCTGTCAGACACGATGTCTTCGGTAATCCGAATTGCCTGAACACGTGCCTGAACAGGAGATCGGCCGCCTCCCAGGCAGTCGGCAATCCGGGCAGGGGTAGGAAACGCACCATCTTGGAAAAACGATCTACCACTACGAGGACAGTGTTATTCCCCTCTGACACTGGCAAGTCAGTGATAAAATCGATGGCTATGTGCGCCCATGGCTGTTTGGGTATAGGCAAGGGAAGCAGCTTTCCCGCTGGGCGGCGCCCTCGGCACCTTGCTGCGCGCACACACAGCACAGGACCCCACATGAAGAAGGACGCCACTGTGCAACCCGGCCACCAATAGCGAGCGCCCAGGAGCTGAGATGTTCTTGTAGATCCGGGGTGGCCTGTGCCTAGTGAAGTATGTGCCCATTGTATTAGAGCGGTGCGCTGCGCGGGGGGGCACATACCTGCGGTGCGGAGGGCAATTGGGATGAGGATTAGCGGCTTCGATGGCTCTATCGATCTCCCAATTAACAGCTCCGACAAAGCACTGAGGGGGTAAGACTGGCTCCTCACTGGTCGCGTCCGCATTGCCGGGGAATGAACGTGATAGTGCGTCGGCACGAGTGTTTTTCTCTCCTGGACGATACGTGACCTGAAACTGGAAGCGTGAGAAAAACAATGACCAGCGTGCTTGTCGGGCATTCATACGCTTTTGTGGTTCGCAGGTACTCGAGGTTCTTGTGATCTGTCAGGACCAAGAACGGGTGCCTGGCTCCCTCTAGCCAGTGCCTCCACTCCTCGAACGCTAGCCGCATCGCCAGCAGCTCTCTGTCCCCCACTCCATAGTTTCGTTCTGCTGAAGACAATTTTCGTGAGAAAAATGCAATCGGTCTTAGCAGGCTACCTTTTTTGAGCCGCTGGGACAGCACCGCCCCCACACCCCCACGCCGGAAGCATCCACCTCCACAATGAAGGGCTTCGTGGGATCGGGCTGGTGAAGAACAGGCGCGGTGACGAAAGCCTGCTTCAGATCTTGGAAAGCCCTCTCAGCCTCCTCTGTCCAGGCCAGACTTTTGAGTCCACCACGCAGCAAGTCCGTTAGCGGCTTCGCGATAGAGCTAAATCCCCGGATGAACCTCCTATAGAAGTTCGCGAAGCCGAGGAAGCGCTGCAGCTCGGGGCGGAGGAGAGTGCGGAGGACGGCCCGCACATCATGCATATGTTGTTCTACGGATGAAGAATAAATGAGAATGTCATCAATGTAAGCGATAACACATTTATTCAGGTATTCGCGTAGAACTTCATTAATGAACGCCTGAAAGATCGACGGAGCCGATGCCAAGCCATACGGCAAGACCCGGTACTCATAGTGCCCGGAGCGGGTACTAAACGCCGCCTTCCACTCATCCCCTGCACGTACACGGATGAGATTATAGGCGCTGCGTAAATCCAGTTTGGTAAAGATCACCGCCTCCCTTAACTGCTCCAGCGCCGAAGGCACTAGAGGCAGTGGGTAGGCGTAGCTTACCAAGAGGGAATTGAGTCCTCGATAATCTACGCACGGCCTCAGACCACCGTCCTTCTTTTTTTACAAAGAACACGCTGGCTGAGGCAGGCGAGGTAGAGGGGACGATATAGCCCTGCGCTAATGCCTCCCGGACATACTGCTGCATGGCTTTCTCTTCTTCGAGTGACAGAGAATAAACTCTTCCTCTCGGGGAACACTGCCTTCTTTCAGTATTATTTTACAGTCCCAGGGGCGGTGCGGAGGGAGCTGCATAGCCTTGGTGGGACTGAATACTTCGGCCAGATCCTGATATTCGGGAGGAATCTTCATGGCATTCGCCACGCTAGGACTCTCGATGGTGGTGGACGTTAACAGAAAGGGGGCGTGACTATGTGAGATTAACGTGGGAGCACTCCAATGGGAGATGTGTCCGTCGTGCCAATTAATGATGGGGTGAAACTGTCTGAACCACGGAAGACCTAGTGTGAGATCGTATGTTAAATCAGGAAGAACGCAAAAAACTTGTGAGGAGGAGTGCCCTTGAACAGTGAGAGTGAGGGGGGGGTGTGTGGTGGCGCACTACTCCGCCGCCCACAGGCCTGCCGTCCCAGCGCCCGCACTTTCCGTGGCCTCTCCAAGTTTTCCAGGGGTAACCGCATCCTCCGCGCCAGGTCCGCTCCCATCATGTTTCCTGAGGCTCCCGAATCCACTAGGGCATAAACCCCAACACAATTCCCGTGGTAAGTAATAGTCACTTTTATTTTAAGCAACTGAGCCATCTGGGATCTACTCACCCGAGTTGTTCCTCCGTTTGATACCGGGTGGTTCCCCTCAGTAGGCTCGGCTGCTCCTAACTGCATCGGTTCCGGTCCTCTCCAGGTCCTTAGTTCTCTCGGAGGCGATCTCAGTCGCGAGACTCTCGTCTTTTCCTCCGGGAGTATTCCTCTTGCAGGAGCCGATCGTAGATTATCGCCATACGGACAACCGAATTGAATGACTCGCCTTCCTGCCTGCACGCTAATTCCGCGCGCAGTTGGGGTTTTAAAGCGGCCAAGAAGGCGTCCGTCAGCGCCGCATCATTCCACCCCGTTCCCGCAGCAACAGTGCGAAATTCCAGAGCGAAAGCGGCCGCTGTTTTATTTCCCTGTTTCATTGTCAACAGGGTCTGCCCACACGCCCTTCCTTGACGTGGGTGATGAAACACTTCTTTTATTTCATTATAGAATGTCTCATAATTTGCCAATAGCGGGGACTCACCCGCCAGTAACGCAGCTCCCCAAGCCAGTGCCTTTCCGCTAAGGCGCGAGATCACGAAAGCGATTTTCGCCTGGTCCGTGAGGTGCTCCTGGTACCGAAAGTAGAGACCGCACTGAGCCAGGAATCCCTCGCATTTCTCGGGGTCTCCATCGTAGGCTTCTGGGGGTGCCAAGGGTAGTCTTACCCCTTCCAGTCGTGGGGGGGGGTTTTGACTAGCCTGCTGCGAGAATACTTGAACAGACGTAGTCAGCGTACGCATTAAATTTCGTAAACTCACCCATCTCGTGGTGATGCTGTTCCAACAGTACGCCTTGAGCATTTAGGACTTCTATAGCAGAAGGCCCGCCACCTCCTGCTGCCTCAGGCTGCGCATTCTGTAACGGATTGAGGCAGACAGCAGGAGGCGAGGGTAGCGAGCTTCCTTCTTTATTGATATCCATACTCTTATAAGGGCTCAACACAAATAAAGGCAAGTATGCCTAGTAAACTGAATTAACTTAAACAATGTAAGAGAGTCCCACAGGCGTCGTTCAGGTACAGCGTTATTTCCTCTGGTAGCGAGCGTAGCGTAGTCTTCCAAGGAGGGCCAATGCGCAGCACTGGACGACAGGACCTGCGAGCTTAAGAAGCATACCCAAATACCGTGCACAGGTGTCTAGTATTCGGGTGATTGTGAAGGGGGAGTGACGTGCTAGTTGGGGGTGTGCGCCTATGCCAGGTAAGGGTGTGACGTGTGTCAGGTGCTCTCGCGGATGCCCTCTGGTGGCGATTCCGCCTTCTCACCGTGACAGATTTGGTCTGTTGTGGAATTCAGTGGCCAGATACTGTATGTGCGGAGTGGTGCAACACAAGTGCCTAAATAGATACATTAGTGTCACGTTTAACTACAGAGGGGGCGGGACGCAGACGCAGGAGAACGGGGTTTATTCAAATTAACAAGAAACGGGAAACTACACTAATACAAGTCAAATAACATTGAATACACAAAACATGAAAGTAACGGAGCCACACAACTAGTATACATCTACAACGGAAAGCACACGCTCTGATACAAATCAAACAGACAGAAGAACCATGAACGAGTAACAGGATACAAACTGAGAAACTACAACACGCTATGGGAGACTACGCAAACCTATAACAGAATACACAGGAACAACACCGAACGAGGGGAAGGTATTAACTTGAGAACACGACTGCACAAATACACAGCACAATAGACACATCTAATGACATACCGAAACACAGGAACGTGACGCGAACCAGGAAGCCTAGAGAAACAACATGAACACAAGAACAGAGCTACAATACGAAACGGGGAAGAACATGAACGCGGGGTAAAACACATGAGAACTTTAGGACGTGACACATACACGCAATAACCCACGAGAGACTAGAGACACACAAGGAATATAAATACTAACTGACAACGAGAGACAGGTGAGAGCGATCAGGGCAGGGCGTGGCAAACAGAAGGGTAACTATGGAAACAGGGCGGGACAAGAAGGACGATACAGAAACCGTGGAGGAGGGCGGAGCCAGCCGTTACAATTAGCAGTAAGTACCTTTGCCAAATGTAAATGTTGTCCCTACACAAGCTTGCCAGTCATCATTATGTTCATGCTGTCCTTGTTCTTTGCTGTCTCGTTGGAACAATGTTTATGCAGAGTTTTTACCACCATAGATATATACACAGATTTGGTTCAGTGGTACCACCATCTTGGATTACTCAACTTTCAAGACTGAACAGAACAAAGCACACACTTTTGATTTTAAAATGCCACAACACTGTGCAGCTTTTAGCTATACTATGAACAGAATGGAATGGAATCACTTTTCATAGATAAGCCAGTTTCATATTCATAACATGTACAGTAAATGCTTATCTTCTCATAGAGTGTATCCCTAGCTAGTACAAGTTAGAGTCAAACTGAACTACTGAACTAGGAAACTACCAGATACAGGATTCTATGCTGATATCTAGAAGGAAATGCAAAATGAGCATAACTATAATATTTAATAACAAGGGCAATATCAAATAGGTGCTAGTGTAACGGGTAGTGGTGGACAGCAGGAGGCGAGGGTTTAGCATTAAGCTCTTTATTGTCCATATTAACTTAAAGACTCAGGCTTAGTAGCAAATGGCAAATGAAAACACAAAAGGAAGGTAGTCCATATAATAACGCAGATCTGTAGGCTCCAGTGATGCTCTCGGGGAAGCAGAGGGCGCAGAGATGTCAGGGCAACAGCTTCTCATCAGGCTTCAGGAATGTGCAGCACTGCACAGCAGGACCTGCGGGCTTATATGTGCGTGAGTGACAGTGCACAGGTGTTAATACTCCGGTGATTGTAACCGGGATAGTGCAGTATGATGAGGGGGTGTGCGCCGAACTAATAAGGGGGTGTGTCTGGTGCTCCGTGTGCTTGTGGGTGCCCTCTGGTGGACTCCCTGCCGTCTCACCGTGACAGCTAGAAGCATTCAATTAATCAATAACAGTGTAAGAATTACTTCATAATTAGTATTCATTTACATATTCCACAAATAGATAGGTCTCCAGTATTTGATTGAAGATGACAAGGGACAGCCAATGGAAGTTCACTCTACCATCTGGGAGCTAGGACTCTGTAATTGTTACTCTACACTTACCTAACATTTTGCTAGCTTGATAGCTTGTAAAGCGTTATGTAACATTAGCTATGTTGTGATTTGATTTATTAATTCTTCATAGCTATTTTAATGGGGTGACAGATGCAGCAATTTCCAATTGTAATTGAGAAATAAAAATAATGATCTCAAAATGTCAAGGAAGAGACAAATCGACACACACACACACACACGTGCATAAATACATACATAAATACATACATAAATATATATATATAAATAAAGGGATAATATATAAACAAAAGTATATTTGAATATTATTCAGAATATTGTTATGGCTCTGTCTAGTCATAGGGGAGCAACAGTGATGAGGTAAAGGAAAAATGGGGAAAATGGTATTTTAAAAATGTTAGGAATTTATTTTGAGGCTACTCAAAGGGGGTGAGGAATAATCTTCGGGAGCCGACAAGGCCAAAACAATAAATAAAATGGTTCTCAAAAAGAAAAGTAACCTTACCTATTATTACACAACGAAAAGGACACGACTCTTCCCTAATCTCCCTAGGCAGAAAGGTTTTAACATGAATATAAACGGCGTCAAACTTCCTACTTCCTAATTTACCCATATCCACTGTTTACAAAATATACAATTGTAATAAATAGGATTGCAGAACATAATATGTCCACCAGAGGGAACCCTACCTCTTTAGTAACCCACTCAGGGAGTTTACTTATAGTGTTCTAAAAAAGGGCCTTGGGGCTCAGTTGTGCTGTACAGGTAATGATGAATGCTAGGTTCGAGTAAACGTCAACAATTACTTCACCCCTGTGTCCACGTCCGTCCTTATACTAACAAGGATATTACATTTGGCAACGAGGAACTTGGTGAACTCGAAATACGCTGTTAGTGATGACAACCGCTATTTGAGAGTTTTACAGCGAATGTCGGACCGTGAGGACCCAGAAGCGGCTCGAGTAGCTACAGAAGCTAGCACTATCGAGGCTAACAACGCGGGAGCTTCTACCAGGTAACGGCGCGGAAATGGCTACAGGAATGGTAGGAAACCTAACTGCTTTCGACAGTCAAACTCAGAGTTGGGAGGAATATTGCGAGGTGTTGGGACACTTCTTTGAGGCAAATGGGATCGCTGACGCAGGGAGAAAGCGGGCGACGCTATTAAGCTCAGTGGGTAGCAAGACGTACAGCTTGATGAGGAACTTGTTAAACCCGGAAAAGCCAGGTGATAAAACATTCCAGGAGTTGACCGCATTACTCCACTCACACTTCAACCCGAAGCCCAGTGAAATAGTCCAGAGATTCAAATTTAATTTGACGACAAGAGCGGCTAATGAGACTGTGTTGGAGTATGTAGCTGTGTTAAGGGAGCTGGCAAAACATTGTAACTTTGGTGACAAGCTGAAGGAAATGGTAAGGGACAGGCTCGTGTGTGGCATTGGGGAGGATCGTATGCAAAGGAGATTGTTAGCGGAGTCGGGGCTGACGTTTGACAAAGCCTTGGACTTATTACAATCCCTTGAAGCAGCCAACAGATGTACGTGACTTGCAATCCAAAGCGGTGGAAAAGGTAAACAATAATAGCGTCACAAGCAGTGTACAAGATGAGCGTAAAACCTAAGTGGCAAGACAAGGGTGGGCCAGTAGCATGTTATAGGTGTGGGGGTGAACACTTTGCACGGGACTGTCGTTATCTGAACGAAAAGTGCTATGGGTGTGGAAAGAAGGGGCATCTAAAGAAGATGTGCAAGTCGGTACCTCCTGGTGACCAGCGGCAGCAGGTTAAAGGGGGAGGGAAACCAGAAAGGGCAACGGCAAAGCAAGAAAAAAGGCAGTATGCACATTACGTGGAAGAGTCCCCTGATCCACAATCCAGGGATGATGAGGTGTTTTCTATGCACAACATCAAAAGCTCAACAACGACAAAAGTTGACCCCATTACCACACAGTTAGACTTAAATGGACACTGTGTTGAATTCGAAGTGGATACAGGCTGTAGTGTTACCATCCTGACGAAGGTCGAATATGGCAAATTGTGGGCTGCTGGAAAGGCACAGGAACTGCAAAACTGCTCAATTACCCTGAAAACATACACAGGTGAAAAAGTCACAACCCTAGGGACAGCCAATGTAACCGTGACATACCAAAACAAAGCCAAGGATTTACCGGTTGTTGTGGTAGCAGGCACCGGACCAAACCTGCTAGGACGTGCATGGCTCAGAGAGTTAGACATGAACTGTGTATATGTCAAGAAGGTAGACCAACTCGAACTAACTTTGCAGAATGTGCTTAAGCAGAACGAAGAGGTGTTCAAGGAGGAGCTTGGGACCTGGACAGGCCCGTCCACCTGAGTTCTACAAGCCCAGGCCCGTCCCCTACGCCATGCGAAAGAAAGTTGAAATGGAGCTGGAGAGGCTCACAGAGCAAGGAATCATAGAGCCGGCCAAGTTTTCAGAGTGGGCTGCACCAATAGTGTATGTGCTAAAGCCTGACAATTCAGTGCGCATTTGTGGTGACTACAAGCTCATAGTAAACTTAGTCTCCAAGCTTGAGCAGTATCCAATACCAAAGTTGGAGGACTTCTTCGAGAAGCTGATGGGAGGGGAGAAGTTCACAAAGCTAGACCTCAGTCACACTTACCAACAAGTCACGCTCGACGAGGCCTCAAAGCCATATGTCACAATTAACACACACAAAGGGCTCTTTCAGGTGAATCGCTTACCATTCGGTGTGTCCTCCAGTCCAGCCATCTTTCAGCGAATGATGGAAGGGGTGGTGGCAGGCATCCCGAATGTGGCAGTGTACCTTGATGATATCCTTTTGATGGGGTGGAGTGACCATGAGCACTTGGAGACACTGAATGCTGTCCTACAGCGGCTAAGAGAGGCAGGCCTTCGACTCAAGTGCAACAAGTGTGCTTTCCTGGAGAGGGAAGCAGAGTTCCTGGGGCACACCGTGGACGCCTCCTGGCCCCACCCTCTGCCGAACAAGGTAAAGGCCATACAGCAAGCACCCGCACCAAACAACATCACAGAGCTGAGAGCTTACTTAGGCCTACTCAACTACTACAACAGGTTCTTGCCAAACCTGTCAACACTGTTAGCTCCCTTGCACAAGCTACTACGTAAAGAGACCAAGTGGCACTGGCATGAGGAGCAGGAGAGAGCATTTGAGAAGTCTAAAAGACTCATGCAGTCGTCTGAAGTGTTAGTACATTATGACAGCCAGAAGGACTTGGTCCTGTCCTGTGACGCATCGCCTTATGGGGTAGGGGCTCATGCCAGAAGGGCAAGAGCGACCGATTGGCTTCACTCGATATTGTTCCAGTCGATATTATTGTTCATGTCACGTCTTTCAGTTAGCGGGAAAACCAAATCAAAATATTCCTTCAGCTGCGCTGAACCATTTGAGAAGGTATTAATCGATGTGTTGGTCCTCTTCCAAAAACCAAGACAGGACATGCATATCTACTCACAATAATGTGTACGGCTACCAGATACCCAGAAGCCATTCCTCTCCACTCCATAGTTTGGGCTCTGATCAATTTTTCACCACTTTCGGACTACCGAAAGTCGTTCAGTCAGACCAAGGGACAAATTTTATGTCCGCAATTTTTCATAGAGTAATGAAGCAATAGTACATAAAACATCATACTTCGAGTGCATATCATCCTGAATCGCAGGGTGCTATTGAACACTTCCACCAAACTCTGAACTCTATGCTTAGAACTTATTGTTTGTCTCCTAATAAGGATTGGGATGATGGTCTCTCTTTTTTTTGCCGTTCGCATGACCCAACAGGAATCCCTAGGGTTTAGTTCTGCTGAGCTGATATTTGGACACAAACTTAGGGGACCATTAAAGATCCTACAGGAGAAAATGTTATCTGAAACGTCTCCTTCATCTACCCCAACTAACGTATTGGACTATGTTAGTTTGTTTCGTGAACATTTTCACTCTGTGCTTTAGCACATGAGTCACTGAACATAACACAAACACAAATAAAGTCACGATATGACCAAAGGGCTGCTCAGTGTACATTCAACATGGGTGATGAAGTATTGGTATTGTTACCATTGCTGGGTTCTGCACTATGTGCAAAATTCTTAGGACCGTACGAGATTCTGTTGCGACTGAGTGACACTGATTATGTCATTCGAACACCTGATCACAGGAAAAAGACACGAGATTGTCATGTCAACATGTTAAAACGTTTCCAGGGTTGCCTCCGATTCCCATGAGGTTAGCTCACCTGTTCCCACTATGTTAGTGACTTCTGCCCGTCCTCCTTCTACAGAGTACACTCCAGAAAACAATGGTTTAACCATAGGTACCCTATGATCTCGCATACCTCATCTGCCTAATTCCGAAGCTCTTGTGGTGCTACCTACTAAGCTTTACCAGCTCGTCGGGAGCTTCTGGAATTAGTCCGTAAGTATAGTACATATTTTCCGACAATCTTTCACAAACCAGTCTTAAAACATGACATTGACGTGGGAGACCATTCCCCAGTTGAACAAGCTGCATATCATACAAATCTAGCGAAACGTGCTTTGATGAAAAAAGAAACTGATTATCTCTTGACAAATGCCCTAGCTGTTCCTAGCTCTAGACCCTGGTGTTTGCCTTGTTTGTTAGTTCCCAAACCTGATGCTACATTTCAATTTTGTACTGATTTTAGGTGAGTTAACGCTATAACTAAGGGCGACTCTTTTCCTCATCCTAGAGTCGACGACTGTGTCAATCGTGTGGGGAACGCACAGTAAATTATATTTGCTAAAAGTTTATTGGCAGGTACGTTTGACAGACCGTGCCTCAGAAATTTCTGCTTTTGCCATGCCAGACATGTTCCTACAGTATACTGTTATGCCATTCGGGTTGATGAATGCCCCCGCTATCCTCCAAAGATTGATGTGCATAGTTTTAGCTGATGTAAAGGACTGTGACCCATACTTGGATGATGTCCTAGTATTTTCGACGTCCTGGAATGAACACTTAGGTACCTTGGAGGAAGTCTTTGCACGGTTATGTAAGGCTCGTTTGACACTTAACATCATTAAGTGTGATTTTGGCCAGGCTACTGTAACCTATCTTGGGAAACAGGTTGGCAAAGGGTGTGTACGTGTACGTGTGTGGATGGAAAAGTCCGGGCTATTGTTGCTTTCCCTACATCTACAACAATAAGAACTTTGACGTTTTTTAGGAATGACCGGTTACTACTTCAGTAGTAAGTTTCTGCAGAAATTTCGCCAATGTGGTTTTACCTCTCACCAATCTTCTGCACAAAAATGTTCCTTTCGTGTGGTCTCCAGACTGTCAAATTGTCTTTCATGCAGCAAAGGCATTGTTGTGTTCCTCTCCAGTGTTGATGGCCCCTAACTTCAACAAACCTTTTAAATTGGATATCGATATCACTAGCGACATGGGTTACTGCAAGAAGATGATGTACAGCTTGATCACCCCGTAGCATATTTTTCTACCAAATTCTTATAATTACAGCCACACACGAATGTCACAATATCCGCTGAGAATCATTTAAATCTGAAATTAGGATTGCCCTAATATATAAAAATATAAGCCCTAATATTGAATTGAATTGAATTAATATATATTGCTAAATATATGGCCCTAAACGAAGCGTCTCCCTCCGTCTATAGATTCAATTCAATTCAATTCAAATTTATTTATATAGCGCTTTTTACAACACATGTTGTCACAAAGCAGCTTTACAAATTGCATGGGTCCAGATCCCTAATGAGCAAGCCATAGGCGACAGTGGCAAGGAAAAACTCCCTAAGATGGCGGGGATATAGGAAGAAACCTTGGGAGGACCAAGACTCAAAAGGGAACCCATCCTCCATTGGGCGGCCCATTAGCACCATTCCGTATTTGTGGACAAAAGGTGGTTTTACAGTTGTGGCATAAGGGTTCTTGTTCCCCGGCCCAGTAGTCACAGTCCCGCCGGTGCAGATGAAGAGCCCCAGGCAGGAGCCAGCACCAGCACGTCCTCCCGCGGCAACGGCAAGTCCAACCCCGGCATCAGCACATCCACCGGCAAGCCAGACCATCTCCCAGGTGCCTGCGGGGTCTTGCATGCAGTCGTCAGGAAACCCATCCTCTATTGGGAATACAGACTGAGATAGTGGTGTTGGGGTTAGTCAGTGGTAAGTGTAGTGGGTGTAGTAATTTAGTCCGGGGTGCCAAGGGTGGAGCAGGTCCGAATCAGGAACCGCCGTGCCTCCTGGTGCCCTGGAGTGGTCCTTGTCTCTATGAAGTAGGGGAGACAAGAAGGAACACAGAGTGGTGGGTGAATGCTCTTAACAGTATGCCTGACTAAACAAATGTGTTTTTAATCTAGATTTAAACACAGTGACTGAATCTGAGTCCCTAACACTGGATGGAAGTTTATTCCATAGCTGAGGGGCTGTGTAAGAAAATGACCTGGTCCCTGCTCCAGCCTTCATAATTTTAGGGACTGATAAGAAGCCTGCACCTTGTGATCGAAGTAAACGCGGAGGTTCGTATAGGACTAAAAGTTCCCTCAAGTACTGCGGCGCCAGACCATTTAACGCTTTATATGTTAATAGCAGGATTTTAAATTCAATGCGGAATTTTACTGGGAGCCAATGGAGTCTAGTTAAAATAGGAGTAATGTGTTCATATCTTCTGGTTCTAGTAAGTACTCTTGCTGCTGCATTCTGAACTAACTGGAGTTTCTTTATACACTTACCGGAACATCCAGACAATAAAGCATTACAGTAATCTAATCTAGAGGTAACGAAAGCATGAACTAACTTTTCTGCGTCGTGTAGACACATTATGTTTCTGATCTTTGCAATATTTCTAAGATGGAAGTACACTATTCTAGTCATGTTATCTACATGAGATTCAAATGATAGACTCGAGTCAATAATTACACAGAGATCTTTAACTGTTGTACTTGATGGTACTGTATGACCATCCAGAGTTAATAAATAATCAGAGGACTTATTACTGGCTATCTGTGGTCCTAATACAAGTACCTCTGTCTTATCAGGATTTAGTAGAAGGAAATTACTCAACATCCACTGCCTGATGTCCTGTACACAGTCCTCAACTTTCTTGTTAAGCTGTCTTCCCTCATCTAGTCTCGCTGAGACATATAACTGAGTATCATCTGCATAACAATGAAAGTTAACATCATGTTTACGGATGATATCACCTAATGGTAGCAAGTACAACGAGAAAAGCAGAGGTCCTAAGACAGAACCCTGCGGAACACCAAATTTAACTTTGGTATGAACAGAGGAGTCGCCATCAATATCAACGAACTGGTAACGGTTAGTCAGGTACGACCTAAGCCATGAGAGGGCTGTTCCTTTAATCCCGACCACGTATTCTAGCCTATGTAAAAGAATGCTATGATCAATAGTGTCAAAAGCTGCACTAAGGTCAAGTAATACGAGTAGGGACATACAACCTTGATCAGAGGCCAGTAACAGATCATTTACTACTTTAACTAGCGCTGTCTCCGTACTGTGATGGGCTCTAAACCCTGACTGAAATGTTTCAGAAATGCCGTTTCTATGAAGATATGAACACAGCTGCTGCGCTACGACCTTTTCTAGGATCTTGGAGATAAACGGAAGATTAGATATTGGCCTATAAGATCCGTTTTTTTAATTATAGGTTTGATTACAGCTATTTTAAATATGTTTGGTACATAACCGGTGCTGAGAGACGAATTGATAATATTTAGGAGTGGTTTAATTGTTTCCGGTGCTATCTTTTTAAAGAGATCTGTTGGTATTGAATCCAACATACACGTTGACTTTTTAGCTGACGATATTAGTTAATCTAAGTCTGTCTCTCTGAGGGGTTTAAAGCAATTTAATCTTTCATCTGGTAGGACTATACAGGTATAATTATATGCTAGATTATCGAGTCTAGGGCTAATGGTTTGGATATTTTGTCTAATATTAAGAATTTTGTTATCAAAGAAGTTTATGAAGTCATTACTGCTAAATAATGATGAATTGTGTGACTCGATAGTGTTTTTACTTCTAGTTAGTTTCGCTACTGTATCGAATAGGAATCTAGGGTTATGTTTATTTTCCTCTATTAGGGTTGAGAAATATTTAGATCTAGCTGTTCTTAGAGCTGCTCTATAATTTATGAGACTATCCTACCATGCCTGACGAAATACCTCTAAGCTTGTTTGTCGCCACTTACGCTCTAACTTGCGAGTGCTCTGTTTTAATGTGCGCGTGTCGTTATTATACGAGGGGGCTAATCTATGGTATGTTTTGTTTTAAGAGGAGCTACTTTGTCTAAAGTACAGCGAAAGGTTGCTGATAGGTACTCTGCTGCCTGGTCAAGTTCAACGGGGTCGGATATTGGTCCTATTAAGGATGATGGCTCTGGAAGGTTAAGAATAAAATTACTAGCTGTGTTTGATGTAATAGTGCGCCTAACGTAAGAGCGCGGTGAAGTGTCTTGGACGTCGAATATTATTTAGTCTAAAGGAGATGAGAGCGTGATCTGAAATAGCTTCAGACTGAGGAAGCGTCACCACGTTTTCTAAACTTAATCCAAATGTTAATACTAAGTCGAGTGTGTGTCCATGACTATGAGTCGGCCCTGTGACGTTCTGTCTAACTCCTACTGAGTCTAAAATGGACACAAATGCTGTTCTCAGGGGTTATTGGGATTATCAAAGTGAATGTTGAAATCCCCAACTATTATAGCTTTATCTACCGATACTACCAGGTTAGAAATAAAATCTGAAAATTCATTAAGGAATTCAGAGTATGGACCTGGCGGTCTGTAAATAATAATTAATGGGAACGTCTCATAGTTATTTTTCGTTAATTGAAGTTTTATGGTAGTGATATGTTCATAACCCCCGTCCAAATGGTCGCGGAGGTGGTGTATGACTCCGATAAAGGAGTCTCTCAGAGACCAGGCTTCTAGTTCCTCGAGTACCAAAAAATAACTCTCGCAAAGTTAGTAGACAAAATTTAATCAATGTTAAATTCGATTATGCTCCCTTAGAGAGTAGTTTAAATCTGAAACTAGGACTGCTAAATATTAGATCCCTGTCATCTAAAGCATTGCTTGTTAATGAAATGATTACCGATCATAATCTATGGATGCTCTGCTTGACAGAAACCTGGACCCGGCCAGACGATTATATGGCCCTAAACAAAGCTTCTCCCTCTGGCTATAGATATGTTCATAACCCCCATCCAAATGGTCAAGGAGGTGGTGTCGCCACAATATATGACTCTGGTATAGACATTTCTCAAAAATTCGGCTTTAAGTTTAAGTTTAATTCTTTTGAACATCTCATCCTCACTATTTCAAATGTATCAAATCTAACAACCAAGAAAGTGTCGCAGTCGTTTATGTTAATTACTATTTACCGCCCCCCTGGTTCTTACTCTGAGTTCTTGCAGTAGTTTTCAGACTTCCTGTCTCATGTAGTGCTATCAGCCGATAAGGTGATTATAGTTGGTGATTTTAACATCCATTTTGAGAATCTTTGTGACTCTTTCAGCAAAAATGTTCAAGAAATTCTTGATTCAATGGGTATCACTCAGAATGTGGTGGGTCCTACGCATAATTGTAGTCATACTTTAGACCTGGTCTTATCATTTGGTATTAACATATCCAGTTTAGCAATTTTACCTCAGAGTGAGGCCGTTTCTGACCACAGCCTCATAACGTATGAGTTATGCTTGACTGACGGTATACATCAGCCGCCCGCTACCGAATGAAACAAACTATAACACCTAGTACCATAGCCGCGCTCACTGATATTTTACTGGGTTTGACAGAAATTGACGAGGAGCCATGATCAAATCAACTCAATAATCCCACTAGAGTGTAGCAGTAATAATTTTATGAAATTCTTTAATGATACGATTGATAAAATTAGGGAAACAATTGGTTGTGTTATATCAGAGCCTGGCAACATACCAATGCACCTGATGCCCTGTTAGAGTCCTTCTCCCCAATTGGTCATGAGGAGCTTATTTCATTGGTGGAATCTGCCAAGCCCTCCACATGCATACTAGATGCCGTACCAACCCATTTACTTAAAGAATTACTCCATAGCAATGTAGAATCTTTGCTAACTATAATAAACTACTCTCTGAGCCTGGGCTATATTCCCAGTTTATTTAAATTTGCAGTCATCAAGCCAATAATTAAAAAACCTGGTCTTAACCCCCAGGAAATGTCCAACTATAGGCCAGTCTCTAATTTGTCATTCATATCCAAAATTTTAGAGAAAGTAGTTTCTTCACAACTTACAGACAGAACATGTCTTAGAGTTATTTCAGTCTGGATTTAGATCCCATCACAGCACTGAAACTGCACTTACTAAAGTACTGAACGATCTCTTAATTTCCTCTGATAAAGGACACATTTCTTTTCTCATACTGCTAGACCTCAGTGCTGCTTTTGACACCATTGATCATAATATTCTACTTAATAGGCTGGAGACACTCATTGGCATAAGAGGTCAAGCACTCTCCTGGTTCAGGTCCTACCTGACAGATCATTATCAATTTGTACTAGTAAACAACGAATGCTCAGAGCGTTCTAAGGTAAAATATGGTGTCCCACAAGGATCTGTACTGGGCCCCATATTATTTTCATTATATATGCTTCCACTGGGCACTATCATCCGTAGCTTCCATTGCTACGCAGATGATACTCAGTTGTATATATCTTCCAATCCGGATGATATCACCACTACTCTCAAGATTGAGAACTGCGTCCAGGACATCCAGCTGTGTCATGGCATCACTCTAGTTGTGACTGACTTGACTGGAAAGCAATGTCTCAGTGAGCCCTCATGACTGTGGTCACCTCTGGACCCCTCCCTTTAGTTAAGCTGCTATAGATTAGCCTGCCGGAGCTACATGCTAATCACTGGCACATGAGCTATGTACATTTAAATCAATGGTGGTTAAACTGACATCCTCACACTCAGTCTGTATTGTCCATCTTTTTGCATGCTTCTACCCAAGACGACTGCATGCAAGCACCTACAAGCACCTGGGAGATGGTCTGGCTCGCCGGTAGATGTACTGATGCCGGGGTTGGATGTACCATTGTCGTAAGGGGACGTGCTGATGCTGGCTCCTACCTGAGGTGCACCATCTGCACCGAAGGGACTGTGACTACTTGGCCGGGGAACAAGAACTTTAAGCTATAACTGTAGAACCACCTCTTGTTCACAAATACGGACTGGTGCTAACGGGCCGCCCAATGGAGGATGGGTTCCCTTTTGAGTCTTGGTCCTCCCAAGGTTTCTTCCTATTCCCCGCCATCTTAGGGAGTTTTTTCCTTGCCACTGTCGCCTTTGGCTTGCTCATTAGGGATCTGGACCCATACAATTTGTAAAGCTGCTTTGAGACAACATGTGTTGTAAAAAGCGCTATATAAATAAATTTGACTTTGACCTTGAATTAATGGTTAATTTAACAGGTGGTTCTCCAGCTCTGGTGTTGGGAGGCCTGCTTCAAACGCTGACAGCCCTGTCATAGCTTGCAGTCTGGTGCTACACTGCCACAACACTAATGGCAAACATTTTGTCCAGGAAATCCCTGTTGGCAAGACCTGCTTTATTGTGCCATTCGCTCTTTCCACCGTGCCTGCACTGGCAGGGTGGTAGCTGCAATGCTTACGCATATCTATACCTAGTTATTTAGTCAGATTTTGAAGTCCCATGTGGACAAAGGAAACTGCATCACTGTCCTGTTTCCCTGTTGGAAAAGCTTCCAACCACTTACTGAACATGCATACACATACTAGAAGGAACTTCTTTCCTTCGGTTGGTGTTAGTTCAACAATTTGCCAATGTTGGAATGGTTCTGTGGCTGGCAGGTGCCCTGATGGGGCTGGTGTTGTGTTGGTGTCTCTCCTAGTGGAGTTCTGTGCACAGATCAAACATTTTGAACAAAAAAATTGAGTATAAGTAGTGATACCTGCTGAATACCATTGTTTTCTTATGCTGTCTACTATTTCCCCTTTGCTCATGTGACTCCTCCCATGAGCAATTTTAACTAGGCCCTGTATGTAAGTCTTTGTTAGGCAAGGTCTAGCAGTATCAGGGTGTACCCATACTTCTCCTGTTTAACACAGCCCGCCCGTTTCCACTGGGTCTTCTCCTCTAAGGAGGCCATTTGTTGGATATCTATTGCAGTTATCAGGGTGGATGCATATTCTTGTGGGGTGGCTTGTAGGTCAGGCATCGCATGCGCTGTGGCTTTTACACTGGCATCTGCAAAAGCGTTACCTCTTGCTACCTCATCTTTGACTGAGGTGTGCGCTGCACATTTAATAATTGCTACTTGCACTGGTAGCTGGACAGCATCTAGTAGTTGCGATACTAGTTTGTGGTTCTTAATTCTGCTGCCAGAACTAGTTAGGAAATCTCTGTGTTTCCATATGACGCTACTCTCAAGCTACTCCCCATATGGCTACTCCCCAAGCATATCTGGAGTCTGTCCAGATTTTCACTGATTTCCGTTTGGACAATTCAATGCCTTGGTGAGGGCTACTAGCTCGGCTGCCTGAGCTGAATAGTTTGAAGGGAGGGCTGCTGAATCGAGCACCTCGTGCACTGTTACAACAGCATATGCTGCTCTGTTTGTTCCTGTTTTGTCTCTGCTTGCTGATCCATCAACAAAGCATTCAAGCTCCGCATTTGAGATTGGATACTCTTTCAGATCCGCCATCGGGCTGCAGACGGTGCTAAGTATGGCCAGACAGTCGTATGGATCTCCATCCTCCTCTGTTGGGACTAAGGTGGATGGGTTGAGTGTCGTACATCTTCTCACGATGACATTTGGCATATTGAGCAGCGCTGTGTGATAGCACAACCATGAGTAGAGAGGTGTGCGATTTTCTGATCTTGCAGTACTCTTGCTACTGCATGTGGGACCAGTAGTGTCAGAGGAGCATATCCCACAATGTCTTGAGGCAACGAGGGCCTTCTCGGCAGCCGCCGCAGCTCTGACACACATCGGCAGTCATGCAGCAACTGCATCTAGCTTGCAGGAGAAGTATCCCACTGGTCGTTGTTTGTGTTAGCACTGAGGTCATATACTTTCCACGTGCATCAACAGTCTGGACAAATGGTTTCAATGAGTCTGGAATGCCTAATGCTGGCATGGTCTGCAGTGCTTCTTTTAACTGTGTGAATGCCGCTTCCCCCTCGGGAGTCCACTCAACCGCTGAAGTGCTGGATCCTTTGGTGGGAATCAGTTCCCTGAGGGGTCCTTCACTGTCTGCATTGCCAGACATTCCCACTGGATGTTTGTTTTTTCTTTTTTGCTACTGTCTAACTTTGGCTGGGCTGCCGGTCTGTCACTGCTGGGCTATGGCGTTTTGCTCTACTCCAGCACAGCTACACAGTCTTGCCTCTCATTATCGCCTGGATCCCGCTACAGGTTATGCCAATCACTCGGAATCACTCGTCGCCCTTGTTATGTCCACCGCTCCACCAGAACTCGACTCACTGTCCATTGCACTTCGGATTGTGCAATCCCTGTCATCTGGACAAATGAACGAGAATGCAAAACTATTGCCTCCACCAGCCCACAGCGAATCACTGCTGACTTCAAACAACTTTAGAAATTCTAATAGACTCAAATTTGCATTGCTTAACTGTCGTTCTATAACTGACAAAGGTTCTATTCTAAATGACCTCATTGTCCATAAAATTTTTGGCATGTTTTTTTCTTTCTGAGACATGGCAGAAACCTGGAGACTACCTCCATCTCAATCTTATGCTACCCAATGGCTATAGTTATCTAACTAAGCCTAGGTCGCAAGGGAAAGGTGGTGGCTTGGCCATTGTGTACAATAGTACACTTAAAATTAATGCCTGTGAATTTCAAGAAGTCACATCTTTTGAATTTATGGAATTGAAATTAATTGGTTAAGCTCCCGTGCTGTTTCTGTTAATTTACCCCCCCAAATCATCTTCAAGCTTCATGTCTGAGTTCAGTGAATTGCTCACTCTAGCCAGCTCTGTGTGCCCACCTATGATTGTACTTGGGGATTTCAATATCCATGTTGACACAGATTGTTCATTATCGAATGAGTTTTTGGCTGTGCTTAAATGTTTTAGCCTGACACAACATGTTGACTTCCCCACTCATTCTCATGGCCACACACTGGATTTAATATATTCTGCTGGTGCCTATCTTCTCTGTTTCTGGCCACAAGCTCATTGAAGCCATAGCTTCTCGTCCTCAGGTTAAATCTTTGGTCTCTTTTCGTAAATTGAAGGCTGTTGATTCTCACTTTTTCTGCTCTTCTTCAGTCTTCACCTCTCTCCTCTATCTTTAAGCTGTCTTGTCCTGATGACATTTTGTCTTTGTTTAATGACACCATCTCTCATACTTTTAATCAGCTTGCCCCTTTAAAGACTAAACTGCTTTCCTCTGGCCATTCCCTTGGTTTACCCCCGAACTACGTGCGCTGATATAGAACTGCCTTAAATGCTGCCCGTTCTCAGTATCTCTCATCTGTCATCAATAGTATAGGACATAAGCCCTATACTAAGAGAATACTTTTCTCTACTATTAACAAACTTCTTCAGCCTCCCTCTGCCACACCTGCTAGCACTGCTTTTCACAGACAAAATCAGTAATATATACCAACATTTCTCATCAATCTCCACAATACCTGTCTGTAGTGACACTCCTCTTCACTCACCTGCTGAACCTCTGTCTGCTTTCTCTCCCATTGAACCTGTGCTCATTTCTGAGTTAATTGCTAAATCTAATTCATCTACCTGTCAGCTTGACCCTGCCCCCACCCCACTTCTTAAGAAATGTGTCTCAGTTGTCTCTGACCCTATCTGTTATTTCATTAACATATCGCTTGCTTCTGGTTATGTCCCTACAGCCCTTAAAACGTCCGCTATCATTCCCATTCTGAAGAAACCTGGTTTGGATACAGCTACTCTTGAACACTACCGTCCGATTTCTAATTTGCCCTTTTTAGCCAAACTGTTAGAAAGAGTCGTAGCTTTCCTGGTAAACAATGATCTTTTTGAACGTTTCCAATCCGGCTTCCGCAAAATGCATAGCACTGAGGCAGCCCTTTTAAGGGTTCTTAATGATCTTCTCCTTGCTACTTATACTGGTGCCCTTAGTGTTCTGCTTCTTCTAGATTTAACCGCTGCATTTGATCATGACATACTTATCTCCCGTCTCTCAGCTATTGGCATCACTGGCACTGCCCTCGCCTGGTTCATCTCCTATATTCCTAATAGATTTCAATTTGTTGCCCTTGGTAAGCATAGGTCTACAATCAGTACAGTTACACAAGGTGTTCCCCAGGGATCAGTCCTTGGTCCTCTACTCTTCATCATCTATATGTTACCTCTTGGTCAGATTATCCAGCATCATGGACTTCATTTTCACTCATTTTCACACTGACTTCAGACGATGGATGACGAGAAATTCTTTAAAACTAAACACTGATAAAACTGAGATTTTATTTGTTGGCCCCAAGTCTGTAGTTTCTCATCTCACTGACTTCTCTCTTAACTTTGATGGTGTGACTTTAAAACCTTTACCAACAGTCTGTAACTTAGGTGTACTCTTTGATTCGGTCCTTTCTTTCGAATCATACATTAAGGCTCTGGTAAAATCAGCATTTTTCCATCTCCATAATATCTCTCATCTTAGACCCTTGCTCTCCATAAAAGATACTGAAACTCTGGTCCATGCATTAGTACCGATTAGATTACTGTAACTCTCTTCTTATTGGCATTCCAAACAAAGCTCTCCGTCCCCTTCATTACCTACAAAACTCAGCAGCTAGAATACTCACTCATTCTTAAAAATCAGCTCATATCACTCCATATCACTCTACTACAGTTACACTGGCTACCTGTCCAGCTTCGGATCAAATTTAAACTCCTCCTGCTCACATACAAATCCCTTCACGGTTTAGCTCCTGCCTACTTAGCTGAGCTCCTGCACCCATACTGCCCTATCCGAACTCTTAGGTCCTCTGACGCAGGTTACCTGTCTGTTCCAAAATTCAGACTGGTCACTGTTGGGGGGAGAGCTTTCAGCGTCATGGCCCCCAAACTGGAACACACTACCACAATCTCTTCGTGACTGTCATTCACTCTCCTCCTTCAAAGCTCAACTTAAAACTTACCTCTTTTCTCAGTACTTTCTCTCTGCTGCTCACTGATTTATTTAATTCTCTATTTTTTTTCCTCCCCCTCTCTCTCGATGTAAAGCGTCCTTGGGTATGAGAAAGGCGCTATATAAATTGAACGTATTATTATTACTATTAAAGGAGGAGTTTTATTGAGGGTCGATTTGGATCCGATAAGAATAAGCTTAGTTTTTTCACTGTTGAGCATACGAAAGCTATGTTTCATCCGAATCTTAATTTAAGAGAGACTTTTGGACATTTGGTGGATTTTGAGGTGATTTGGTGCTGAGGTAAATCTGGGTGTCAAGATTATAGCGACGTAATATGTGTCCAAAGAGAAGGATGTACAGATTAAAGAGGAGAGGTCCAAGGACATACCCTTCTGGTACTCCTTGAGAAATGGCAGAGATTGAGGAAGTATGACCAGAGAGGGTGATGAACTACTGCCAGTCAAATAAGATGAGAACCAGTCGAGAGCAGTACCAACAATGCCAAGTTCAAACAGCCTTGACAGAAGAATGGAATGACACACTGTGTCAAAGGCAGCACTTAGATCAAGCAATAGAATGTTTAAAGCACCAGCATCAGCAGACACGAGGAGATCATTGGGGACTTTGACTAAAGCTGGTTCAGTACTGAGCTCCAGTACTGTTAAGGTTTCTGAAATCGTCTCTAGACGTAGATCAAAAGCATCAGGGTTCATAGACAGGATTATAAATTTGTACAGCCCTCAGAGTTCCGTAGCTGGTACCAGGAGAACAGATTCACAACACACGGGTGTCAGGAAATAGTTCCTCAGTTTATTGATAATACATGTAGTTAAATACAGAACAAAGAAGATGTGTCTTAACACAATTGGGTAAGAATAATAAAACATATGTATGATTGGTGTTCTTATCAGGAGAGGAGGCACAGTGTCTAGGGATAGTGGAAAAGTACAGGGAGAGACGGGAGACAGAGAGAGAGACAGACAGACAGAGAGAGAGGATCAGGGGAGCAGACACACAGATAAGGGAGTGAACAGAATGTCATAGTGAATAGTCACAGTAAATCACAAATTCCCTTACACCGAGGAAGCAGCTAAGATGCTGAAAGGGCATTTAATAAGCTTTGTGACTGTAGTAAAGAGATGACGGGAATTTGTGCTGTGATGATTGTTAATAAGGTAAGAAAAATAGGTTGATTTAGCGGTGCATAAGGCGTCTTTATAAGTGGATGTGTTGTTTATAAGCCTCAGCATGAACGGTTAGCTGCGTCTTGTTGTAGAGTCGCTCCAAACGCCAGCCAACCTGTTTCATGGTACGAAGCTCACTAGTAAACCTAGCAGAGGTGGAAAAGGAAACAGATTTGGTTTTCAGGGGAGCTAGAGCATTTAGAGACACAGATAGAGCTCCAATTAACATCAGAGTATGAGCTTCAGGAGAAGAAGGTGCAGAGCCAACAGGAGAGGCAGAAGAGCTTGAATTTTACGGAAGGAAACAGTCTTTTGAATGGAGTGACGGGACACAGTGAGATGAGCAGAAACAGGCTAGTGTGAGTAACTCAGATAATTCAGACAGGAATGAAACATTAAGTTTAGGAGGACGATAGACTAACAGTGCAATAACAGAACCAGTAATTTAAAAGCAATATGAATTGCAAAATGATTTCCTGTAGTACAGATGATTTGCTGGATAGGGAGCGAATATTCAGTAGTCCGAAAGTGGTACCAGGAGAAGCAGGAGGAAGATTTGCAGAGATTAGCGCTCCTACGCACGCAGGTTACCACCGGGTAAGATGTCTTATGGTAAGATGTCCATGAGGAGATTATGTTTGTGCCAACAGAGTGGTGTACAGTTCTCTTGTGGTGATGACCAGAGCCACGATGGCGTAATATTCCAGATCTAGCTGCAGTGCTAGTAGTGGCTTTAGAGAGATGGCAGAAATTGTTCCAATTGTACAATTCATTAGCCGTGTAGATTACAAACTGGGGACAGTGAGGAGGCCGTGAGCAATACAGTGAGTGCACGTAGCCAGACAGAACTGGGGAACATGCTAGTGACATTAAGGCGATTAATGACAGCATCATAACATAGAAGAATACAGATATCAGCAATGTGGTGAGATCACAGCAGCTGAGAAGACACAACCAGTTGGGACCAGGCAAAACTCAAGAGTAGTGGTGGTGGAACGCCCAGTTGAACAAGGCAGCTTCCAACAAGCATGCAGGGTATAGTCGTAATGGCGGTGTGTCGCGCAGCCCATGCTCAGATGGAATATAAACATGGTAGTTGCGGACGGAGCAGAGTCTGGCTACACTAGAGAAATTCAGCCAGCGTACAGAACAAAGTTGGAATGATACATCCACCTCAGTTACAGCAGAGTACAGCCGCCGCAGAGTTAAACAGCAAGCACCAGAGAACAGCAATAGATAATCACAGAAAATCACACGAGAGGAGGGAGAAGCGGCAGTCACACACCGACGCCAGTGATACTCTCACACGGAACCGACGTAAACAAAATGACAGTGGAAGGAGGGGGGTCCTGATGGCCTTTGTGTTTTGTCATTTTGGTCAAATAATCCCATCCCTCTAGTGCATGGTAATTTATAGGGTTTCACCACTTTCCATAAATTGGTGCTTGCACAATACAGCACTTGTGGTTGGGAGGTGGGAACTCAATCCTTTGCCTTCCTCACCTTCCACGCCCTCGGTCCCACCTTCCTTCAGGGGGGGTCATCCAGTGTGCTAACTAGATATATGTGGGGCAAGGCCCATGGGACACAATAGAGATTCATTTGTCCTTCACTTAATTTCACTAAGTGTGCTGCCCATGTGTTGTTCCAGATTAAGTCATGCAACTCTGCATAGAACCTGGTCTCATACTCTGTATCTGGTCCGTCAGATACATATGTGCAATGGAGTGTGTCACTTGGTTTAATGTGAAACTCTGTGGGTAACGCAGAAGTCACCTTTGCCATGAAGTACCTTCGGTGCCCTCGTACTACCATTTATAGGCATACCCTGGCTGTCCCGATGCCAATTGAATCATGTGGGGCTCTCCCCAAAACAAAAATAGCCCATTCAGGCCACTTTGGAGTGTGCATTGCAAATTCCACATTAAATCTTGAGCCATTAAATTAGTGGGCACATAGTGGAGATCAGGAAGCTATGTTCAAAATCATTATTATCCACACTGGAAAGGCACGGACACTCTCTAAAACAATTAATCCTCCCACACCCATTACTCTGACAGTCTTATCATGCTTCATTTCACAATTGATCTGGCCAGCCATTTTAACGGAATGTGTTGCTCCACTGTCAACCAAAAATTTAAGTTTGCGTTTCTCAACCATTACTTCTACCTGTGGGAGTGCTGCTGGGTTTTTACTGATTTGCTGGACAAAAGAGTAATCTAAATTTGGTACTACCCTTTTGCTGTCTTCTTCCCTCAGTGGTCTGTCGCTGTCCTGCCTCCCCGCCGCCCGTCAGTTCTTTCCTCAGTGGTCAGATGGCCATCTTTGGACTCTGGACAGTCCCTAGCAAAATGCATCTTTGTCTTTGGCCTAGTCCACACGTAGACGGGTATCTTGTAAAACGAAAAAAATTTTATGAGTTTGGGGCTTTTGTCCACATGAAAACGTAGTTTTGCATCACCAAAAACGATTATAAATGAAAACTCCGGGCAAAGTGGAGATTTTGAAAAACTCTGTTTTAGTGTATGCGACAAATGCGACGATGCAGTCACACATACGACACAAAAGTGTTTAAGAGAAGTTCGACTTCTTTGTCGGTCCTCACAAACGAACCTCCCGGCACCATGTTTTAGACCTTACGGAAGCGACAACAGGAAGTTGTGTTTGTTTTGAGGGATTCTGATTGGCTGACACAGATTTTAGCTGTAACGCCGGGAGCGGCGGAGAAGAAGTTGGCGGACACAAACGCTGAGATGAGCGAGATTTATTAAAGGGCAATCCAAAATCAGAGTCGTTATACCGGGCATGGGTCAAAACATCCAGGGAGTCCGACATCGAAACATAACCAACACGAATAGACATTATTAAACGAAAGTAACAGGCAAGACAAACTAAAGACTAGACACAGGGCTGAACAACTCACGTAACACAGAGACAGGATACAATGCAATTAACAGGACCGAGAGTTAGGCAGTGACTAGACAAAATAACCGGCGACATTCCAGACATAACACAGGGTTTAAATAGACAGGACTAATACAAGACACCTGAATGGGAATAACGAGGGGCGGGACTATGAAACACATGGCTATCACAACAAACAGACATGAAATGACAAGGAGAGCAGGGCGGATCGTGACATTAGCTTTATGTTATACTGACATCTATGCGCTTGGCGTGTTTACGACAACACTCAATGGCGTATTTGTGCGGGTTCATGTGGATAAAAACTTTTTTAAAAACAATCACATGTGTAAGGCATTTCTTTTTTAAACGATGTGGGGGAGATATTTGTTTTTATAAATACCCGGCTACGTGTGCACCACGTCCTCCTTCTTTTACGTCTCTGCCCTTACCGTGCCCCTGCCTCTTTCTCTGCTACTGACATAATCTTGGCTAGTCTGGACCGTAGTCAGCATGGCTTGTGTTGCAGTCTCACTGCTGCACATTCGGTTTGTAAGTGGACGAATACACACTCAGATAAGTCAGTTAGTTAACGAGCATTAATTTGCCAATACATGCATTGGGAGAGATGTGTCTGTACCGAAGTCCAGAAGATCTCTGATTTACAGAGTACATGTTTCAACGTTATATAGGAAGTTACAGAATGGAGTTTCTGCTAAGTCTCATCCCCCCTCACAGATAAGAATGATTCTCTCATGTTATTCCAAGCTTCACAATCTGGCTGCGAGTGCACCAGGCAGTCAAGGCCACTGTCCGTGAGTGAAACTGGGAGTGAAACGGAATAGAGTGAAAGACTCCTAACACACAGTATAATGAGCAAAACAACTTAATCACATAATCCTGTGTCACATACATTTGAAAGCCATCTGACCCCCATCCTTACAATTCCCACTTTTGGTCTCCTTCAGAGACCATCTTCCGCTTCTTCCATACGTTCATCTAGATCGTCACGAAACTCTAACAGAGGCCTGAATAATAGACCTGAATAAAGTGCACAGGTGTCAATACTCAGGTGAATGAGAAGGGGGAAGTGCTCGGATCCGTGAATGGGTGTGTCTGTGCAAAGTGAGGGTTTGACGTGTGCGAGGTGTCCTCGCGGCTGCCCTCTGGTGGCGATCCCGCCTTCTCACCGTGACAGTCTGGGAGACCTCTAGGAATTCCTATTGCATCTATGTAGGTAGGAGTGTTTTTCATTAGATCAAACTAATTAGCCACATCACGCTTGAGCCTATTGTTGTCTGTGTGGGACGTTGAGGGTGGATTCCTCACTCCCATCATCAGGAGGGGAACGCCCAGTCTTATCATTGCACAAGTTCCTTCCGCTTGTTCTGGGATGCGTACCCACAGTCAGTGTCCACCACAGTATTAATACAACCCTGCTTGGGCATATGGTCCTACTGAGTCCTTACCCACTTTGGTTTCATTGCACCAATCAGAAGGAATGTGTCCTAATTTTACCGTCTCTTTCTTAGTGTAGTTTCGGTTGAAACAAATGTAATTCCCTTCCCCCTATAGGGGCTGGAAAACTCCTATTCGAGTCTATTCCCATTGGCCATGGGAGGAAAAATTTTGGCAAGGGTGGAACAATTACCTGTAGTTGGGTCAGTGCGAGTAATAGTTAGCAAACATTGATATCCTGCCGGATCGGAGTACGGTAACAGTGGACCTGGGACGGTCACTAATTGTGGTCTGGCGGCCGCACATGCTACACAATTAGACATACCTGTGTCTTTAGCCTGGGCACGTATCCAATCTAACCAGATGTTTGCTTCTTTGTACCCAGTGGCCATCTCTACCATGTCAGCAGGTGTCAGTTCTGTGTAATCTATAGGAATTACCTGAAACTTCGAATGGTCAGTGGTGTCAAATTCAATGGAGTCCTTACTGGTCACATTAGGTTGGGGTGTTATTACCGCCTTTTCTCTAATATTTATTTTAACTAAGCCCATAAGATCTGTTCCTGATTGATGGACTCCCATTACTAACCAGATCGGATTAGTCCGAGATCTTTTCCCTATTCCCTTGTATGGAGAGTTTGCCCAATTAGCTGACAAGTTAACTAGATTTTGGGTGGGGCTGTAATCTCGTTGCATTTTAAAGTTTTCCAATATTGGACCTGATCTCTAACTGTGGGGCCAGTCAGAGGTGGAGTCCATTGCCCTGTATAACCTACCGCTAAATCCCATGCTCTACACCAGGGGATATCCGCGACCCCATCCTTTTCACATGCCCATTGAAGTGTGGAATCTGCACATACATAGAGACCCATTCCTCTGTAGGACTGGTTCCATCCCCCATAGCTAATAACATCACAAAGATCAAAAGTCCAGGCAGTCGTAGAGCCTAATTCATACTCAAGCTCTAGTCTTCCATATCTTTTCAGACATAGGTCGGTAACGCTTACCTGACATCTAGGACGACTGGATGTGGATTTGGGAAATGGATTACAATCAAATTTATTACATCCCCATAAGATACTTACCACTAACACTACTCCCAACATCAAGATTACGCCAAGAGGCCCACGGCCTCCAACCTGATTACTTATTTCCGTTAATATATTGGCATATATTTATTATCTCACGCTATATATGTACTGATATTCGTAGTGTTAGTAGTTCCCAATTTGGCTACAGCCCAAATGAACATTATGATAACCATACACCAAGCTGCAATTAAGGCTCTAAGCTGTGAAGCTATCAGCATTCTTTAAATCAAATCTTTAGTATAGCAAGCTGTGCACATTTAACATTAATCAGAAGTCTGCAAAGCGTATAAACACAAAATGTCGAACACAAAAACAACAAGCAATACTTTCAAATCTTTGAAAATTGGGGCCTTCTTCTTTGAAGCTCAGGGGTGGACTACCCTGGCTCCTCACCCGGGGAGTATTCTGCCCCATTGGTTGGGAGAACTACTTTGAAGTTGTGTGAACGTTGAGGTGTGTCTCAATCCTCAGGTGTAGCCTTCGAAGGTGGAGGTGCAGCCACAGCGCACTGCACCCAATAATACCAGATGTCTCCTTTCCCTTTCAACCGAACCATGTGGGAGGTGTGGTGTGGCCCCGTCCAATGAGGTTCGTCTCACTTTCATTTGTTGACCTTCAACAGGACCCAATCCGTGTCTGGAACAGGAAGCTGGGTCGGCTGCGTGGATCCGTCAGACACCTGTTTTGAAAAAGCTGAGACAATAGAATTTAGTTGCTTGTAATAATCTTTCCTTGTTAGAGGTTCCAGGGCTGTTGGATGAGTCTCCATCCATGGTCCGTTGAATGTCCGCCCTGTGTGGAGTTCAAATGGTGCCTGTACCACGGTCCTGATAGCCATCGACGCCAGCGATAAAGCATCCAGCCAAGACAAACCTGTTTGCTCACAAAGTTTAGTCAATTTATTTTTCAGATTCTTTCAACAAGTTAACTGGATTTTGGGTGGGGGTGGGTACCTTGTGATTGTGGGTGGTACACAGTGCCGTAGGCGTGTCTTAGCCCTAAGGCCTGTTCCACTGTGCTTCGGTCCCGTGCCGTGAAATGAATGCCATTGTCTGATCTTACCTTTTTCGGGAACCAATGGTGTGGTATGTACTGGTTGATGAGGCATTTTATAATGGATCTTCCCTACGCACTGGCCATGCTTCAGGCCATCCTGAAAAACTGTCTACCGCTACTAACAAATACCTGAATCCCTTGTCCCAATTCACCATGTCTGTAAAATCCAGTACTATCTCCTGGGGTTTTTGGAGTTTGGAACGCTATCGTGGGGGGCAGCTCTGGTGGCAGGGGAGTCTCCCCTGCTTCAAAACTTTGCTTCCTTTAAAGAGGAATTTAAAGAGGTGTTTAATCACCCGTGTCAAGGGCGAGCTTGTGGACACAGTTTGCTGGGGATGAGGCAGGGAGCCAAATCCGCAGCTGAGTTCACCCTAGAGTTCAGGACAGTAGCGGCCGGGACGGGATGGAACGACGATTCCTTGCGGGACTCAAGCCTGAGCTACGCGCGGAGTTAGCGTGTCGGCAAGAGAGCGAAACCTTCAATTCGATAGTCCGGCTCGCTATAACTTATGATAGACTGATCCAGGAGAGAGGAGGTCGGACAAGGAGGCCCCGTCTGAGATCCCCACCAGACGCTCCCGCTCGCTGGAGGGATGCAGAGCTGATGCAGCTAGGAGCAGCCGACCCGGTGCCCGAAATGCCCACGCAACTGCGAAGAGAAGGGACCCGGTGAGTAGCTCCTTGGCTGATCGTTTGCTAACTATTGAAGTTACCATTACTTACCAGCGTATGTCTCTTGGGGTTTATGCCCTAGTGGATTCGGGATCAGCGGGGAACTTGATGGGAGCGGCCCTCGCCAGACGGATGAACCTCCCTCTGAGAACGTTGGATCGCCCAAGGAGAGTGTATGCACTGGACGGCAGGCCTGTGGGTGGCGGTATTTTGCACTACCACACCCCTCCCCTCACAGTTGAAATCCAAGGGCACTCCACAAGTCTCATTTTTTGTGTTCTCCCCGATCTCAAACACGAACTCACACTCGGTCTCCCCTGGTTAAAACAGTTCCAACCCCGCATACGCTGGAAAACCGGTCATGTATCCGATTGGAGCACACCTTCCCTAATTATGCATAACCACGCCCCCCTGCCTGTAACAGCCACCACCGTGGAGAGTCCTAGCGTGACAAAACCCCAAGAGATTCCTCCTCAGTATCGGGAACTGGGCAAGGTCTTCAGCCCAGCTAAGGTGATACAGCTCCCTCTGCACCACCCCTGGGACTGTAAGATCGAATTCAAACCTTCACCTTGCCAGTCTCAGCCAGTGTCTTCTTTGTGAAAAAGAAGGACGGTGGTCTGAGGCCATGTGTGGATTACCGAGGACTCAATTCCCTCTTGGTGGGCTTCTCCTACCTGCTTTCTCTGGTGCCAACGGCATTAGAGCAGTTGCGGGAGGCAGAGGTATTCTGCAAACTCGATCTGCGCAGTGCCTATAATCTCATCTGCGTATGTGAGGGGGATGAGTGGAAGACGGCATTTAGTACACGTACCGGGCACTATGAGTACTTGCCTTATGGCTTGGCTTCTGCTCCGTCGTTCTTCCAGGCATACATTAATGAGGTCCTCCGTGAGTTTTTGAATAAATGCATCGTCGTATACATCAATGACATCCTCATTTATTCACGCTCATGGGCGCAACATGTGCAGGATGTCAGAGCCGACCTCTGCACACTCCTGAGCAATCACCTGTATTGCAAACTGGAGAAGTGTGAGTTCCATCTGTGGGAGATTAATTTCCTTGGCTAAACCATCAAGCCAGGCTCTGTGCATATGCAAGCATGTAAGGTGGAGGCGGTAACCGGATGAAACCGACCTCACACACGGCGCGAGCTACAGCGCTTTCTGGGCTTCGTGAACTTTTACAGGAGGTTCATCCGAGCGTTTAGCTCTATTGCGAAGCCCCTGACAGACCTGCTGCGTGCCGGACAAAAAAGTCTGGCCTGGACGAATGAGGCTGAGGATGCCTTCATGAAATTAAAACAGGCTTTCGTCACCGCGCCTGTTTTACATCAGCCGGATCCCACCAAACATTTCGTTGTTGAAGTGGACGCCTCCGACGTGGGAGTAGGGGCGGTGCTTTCCCAGCGGTTCAAGATAGGTAGCCTGCTTAAGCCGATCGCTTTTTTTCACGCAAGCTGTCAGCAGCGGAGTGTAATTACGGGGTGGGCGATCTAGAGCTACTTGCTATGCGGCTAGCGTTTGAGGAGTGGAGACACTGGCTAGAGGGAGCCAGGCATCCTTTTCTCGTGCTTACAGATCACAAAAACCTGGAGTATCTGTGCACGACTAAACGCATGAATGCAAGACAAGCTCGCTGGTCACTGTTCTTTTCAAGGTTTCGGTTTCAGGTCACCTACCATCCAGGGGAGAAGAACACACGCGCCGACGCACTATCATGTTCCTTCCCAGGCAGTGCGGACTCGACCAGCGAGGAGTCGGTGCTCTCTCCCGAGTGTTTCATCTGAGCCATGGAATGGGAGATTGATCGTGCCATAGAAGCCGCTAACCCTCATCCACAATGTCCTCCGCACCGCACGTATGTGCCTCTCGCGCAGCGCACCGCTCTGATCCAGTGGGCACATACCTCTTTGGGCACAGGTCATCCCGGATCCACCCGGACATCCCAGCTCCTGGGGGCACGATATTGGTGGCTGGGCATGCATCGCGACATCCTACTTCATGTCGGTTCCTGTGCAGAGTGTGCGCGCAGCAAGGTGCCGAGGACACTGTCCGCGGGTAAGCTGCTACCCCTGCCTATACCCAAACAGCCATGGACGCACCTAGCCGTTGACTTTGTTACAGATCTGCCGGTCTCCGAGGGAAACAACACCATCCTCGTCGTGGTAGACCGGTTCTCGAAGATGGTGCGCTTCCTACCCCTGCCCAGTCTGCCAACCGCCTGGGAGACTGCGGATCTCCTTTTCAGGCACGTTTTCCGGCAATTTGGTTTGCCTGAGGACATCGTGTCTGATAGGGGCCCGCAGTTTACATCGCGGGTCTGGCATGAGTTCCTCTCCAAACTCAATGTGACCGTAAGTCTCACGTCAGGCTACCATCCCCAGGCGAACAGGCAGGTGGAACGGGTAAACCAAGAACTGGGGAGATTCTTGAGGGCCTACTGCAGTGAGCACCAGGAGGCGTGGTGTTCACTGATCGCTGGGCGGAGTACGCACAGAACTCATTGGTCCAGGCCAGCACGGGAAAAACCCTGTTTGAGTGCGTACTAGGAAGACAACCTCCATTATATCCCTGGAACGTTGCCGCTTCCAACCAGCCTCTGATAGAGGACTGGTGTAAGAGGAGTGAGAGCGTCTGGGAGGACACCCACCAGCGCCTGAAGTGCGCCGTCCGGAGGTTCCAACTTAAGGCGGACCGGAGAAGGTCAGAAGCGCCCCCATATAAAGTTGGAGACAAAGTGTGGGTTTCAACGAAGGACGGGAGACTGGGAGCTCCAGGTAAGCTGAGCGATCGCTACGCCGGCCCTTATGTCATTACGCAACGTGTGAATTGTGTGACCTTCAAGGTGGGCTTGCCGGAGAATCGCCGAGTGTCCAGGGCTTTCCATGTGTCCGCGTTCAAACCCTACAAAGAAGGACCGCTGGGAGAGACGAGAGGTGGAGCTCCACCTTCGCCGGTAATGCTGTCGGATGGACCCGCTTACAAGGTTAACAAACTGTTGGACTCCAGGTACAGGTGGAGGGGTCTCCAGTACCTGGTTGATTGGGAGGGGTACGGACCCGAGGAGAGATCATGGGTGCCTGCGTCCCAGGTGCTGGACCCCTCCTTAATCGCCACTTTCCACCGGGAACACCCAGACTGGCCAGCGCCACGCCGCCCTGGACGACCAAGTGGATCCCGCCTGGAGGGATCCTTGGAGAGGGGCTCTGTCACGGTGAGAAGGCAGGGTGGCCACCAGAGGGCACCTGTCCGCACAAGCACCAGAAGGCACACCCCCTCACTACGCACGCCCTCTCAGACCTTGTCACTCTCCCACTCATTATCACCTGAATACTAGCACCTGGTTGTCTCCCCCTCACCAGTACTTAAGCCCACAGGTCGTGCTGTCCAGTGCTGCACATTCGACGAGCCTGTGGAAGAAGTGACTGCTGCCATCCTAAGGAGAAGACGCCTACTGCTATTCTTATTCTATTAAGCATCATCTTAGAGACGCTAGCGCCCTGCGCTTTATCTTTCTTATTTCTGTTTAATTTTGCTATAACGCCTGAGTATTTGAATTGTTCCTATGGAACCAATAAAAGATCTTTCGCCACGACCTATGCCTACCGCTGCCTACCTCAACCCGTCACAGCTCCCTGTTGTACTTTAACCTTCGGTCTTGGGTTGTGCTTTTGACATACTGTACATGTTCCTACTCTGTCTTTTACCCATTTTTCTAAAAATGGATTGCACCATCGCACTAACCTACTCAAGGTTGTGCATATGCCCACATGTCCTGCCTCATGGGCTTCCAAAATCACTGATGGTGCCAAGTGGGAAGGTAAAACGTCCCTTCCATTCGGCCCAAACCATCCACGCTCATTCTGAAACGCTTTCTGATGTTTCCATAACTCTTTCTCTTCCTGAATCGCTTGCTCTTGTATCATCTTAACTTGTGACCTGGTGAGCGATGCTTTTAATTCTAGTAATGGTCAAACCACCAACCCCTTTTTATCTAAGACCGCTGCTTTCTTAGCTGCATCGTCTGCTGACCTATTCCCTTGGGCTTCCAAAGAATATCCCTCACCATGTCCTTTGCACTTAATTACTGCCACTGTCTTGGGTAGTTGAAGAGCTTCAACTAACTCTCTCAATTCCCTCTCATGTTTTACTGGCTTTTCTCCTGTCATCCTAAAACCTGCTCTCAGCCACAGTGGCAAATCTACATGCACCGCACCTACCACATAAGCTGAATCTGTATAGATGTTGACCTCTCTCCCTGCTGCTCATTTTAGAGCTTTGACGCTTTCAACTCAGCGCATTGTGCTGATTGGTGTCTGTTGAGAGGGGATTCCACTACTGTGTCAAAGTCCCAGGGGAAGTGTTAATCTAGAGAAGTCTCTTTTGCCTGCACCACAGCAAAACCAGCTGCTAGTGCCCCTTCTTCTGTTCTGTGGCAGCACCCATCTATGAATAAATCAATCACATGGGAGCCTTCTATCCATTCTTTTTTTTAGGTCCAGACAAAGTTTCTCATCTCTAGCAACTAGGTCCTGTCGTTGAAATTCTGTAAACCCTTAAAATGGTGAGCACAAAAGAGTCAGAAGCAGTTGGGTGAAATGGTATAACAGAGTAAAATGAATTTATTAAGCAAGTATGGATTAATCCAGAGATCTCAATTACATACACACAAAGGCGTCTGCAATAGAGAGCTAATCTCCCTATTCGAATCCTCAGGTTTTATAATCATTTTCCATGTACATGACACGTGCACATGGTGACCATGCGTTGATCACAGAATGCTAAAACGAATATGATTGGATAAACAGGACATAATCCACACATGATTTGACATGCACACGCTGGCCTCTCCCCTCGCACGCCTGCGCTCCTGCTCGGACGTCAGGGGTCCATCCCGTGAGTGGATAAGAGCGAGGCCATCCTAGGAACATTGGCTTCTCGAAAACACCCGAGGCGCCAGGAAGGCAAGGATAGCTACGTAGCCAAAGCATTCTTGATTCAGGCCTACTGCCCATAAGTACAAGAGTGACTGAAATTATACATTACTAATGTGATTTACGTGTATGTAAGGTAAAGAACACTCAGGAATGCTGAAGTACAGATATACTAAAGCATATCATAAGGGAAAATGTTACATTTTTACTCACAGTCCTCACATCGGTGAGGTTCTCCCCCATCATGTTGTCTCCCATATTGATGGATGTGCCACTTATGATGTGTGTTTTTGTATTACTTTTGCCAAACCTGCTGCATACCTGGTGCATGTATGATGTCTTTTTTCTGTAGAATCCAAGTGTATACTTACATACTGTAAAATGACTCTCTGTCCCCCTTTTTTCTGGAACAGAACACAGAGGTGGAGTGTTCTAAAACCCCAGTGGCCCACAGACCATTAACAACTGGTCTAAGGCCGGCCTCCGCTGCCGGTTTGATGGGATATTGTCTCACCCATAGGGGGCGATCAATATCAACCTCGAACTGTACCGGCGACGTATCAACACACCCAACATCACCCTGACCTGTGGACCACAACCCATCTGGGAGTGATTTGATAAGCGTTTCAGCTAAACAGTGATCTGTCACCTCCCTTCCATGAAATCAGTCTAAATCTTCAGCAGTTAGTCATTTCATCAAGACTGTGAGGGCGAATAAGAGAGCCCTGGAATTTGCTTGATCACCCAATCTACAGCTTCCTTAGCTCGTTTGGTCATAGGACCTAATTCCCTAGCTTCATGTCCTGGGCTAAGGACCAGTGAACAATGAGGCACAGCTGTCGATTCCATTCTGTACCATGTCATTTGTTCATTAGTGAGTGTAATGTCTGCCGCCACCCCCTCTGGTCCCACATACAGCCTATTGGAGTGCACTGCCCAAATCTCTCCCTGCAAATGTTCAGAGAAGCAGTCTAAATAGCAGTTGTCCTACTCTGGGTCATAATATAAGGTAATGTGCAGGGGGTCAGCTGGAGGAACGTAGGCGCGAAGGGCCGATATCCAGGGCTTCCAGGCCAGGTAGGCGGACAAAAGACCTGCGTGTGTGGTGGGCTCAGGTTCTAACAAGCCCCAGTAAATCCGAGCTGTTTCAGTGCTTTGTGGTGAAACCAAGAACATTCTTGGTTGTGAGTCAGTGCATGTTCAGGACTGTCCATTGGGGAGAGTCAGAGTGACGCCGTCTGGAGAACACAGAATAGTCACTCCTAGCGATGCGAGTAGATCCCTACCCAGCAGGTTTGAGGGCAGATGGGGGGGTCACCAGAAATTTGTGACAGAGCGATTGTGTGCCCAGTATGAACACAAGTGGCTCTGACATGGGGAGTTGCTGAGTGACGCCTGTCAGACCTACAACATCTTTAAAGTCTTTTGATAACTCCGCTCCAGGTGGAAGAAAGTGAAGGGCAGAGTATGGCTCCTGTGTCCACCAGGAAACTAGAGTCCACGCCTTCCACAGAGGCAATGACTAGAGACTCTGCCATCTCCCTAGTCATGGACCCCTCCCCATTATATTTGGGGATGTCGGTTTCCCACTGGAAAGATCCCAGGGGATGCGCCTTGATTTGGAGCAGCGTAGTATTGTGGTTGAGGTGGTGGTGGAGGTTGAGGCTGCTGTTGTTGGTTAGGACAGTCTTTGGCCCAATGATCCATTTGCCTGCACACAATACACCCTTGGTTAGTTCACACACCTCTTTAACATTAACATTTAACATCCTTTGTAATCTCTGTCTCAACCACACATCATTAGTGCCAATGTGTATAACAATTTTGTAGTATTTACATTCAGGGCTTAATTTGAGCCGGATCCTGCCGGAACAGGATCCAGGAACTCTTTCATTTTGAAGGGTGCATTCCGGGAACTGTCTGCCTCGATCCGGTAACTTTCAAGCCTACTAATTAGAAGTTATGAAGAAATCTGTCTGCATTGAACCAATTAATTGAACAAATAATTCTATAAAAGACATTTTTAAACACAAGATCCACATTCAGGTTTCCTAAATTACATAAGCGCTCTCCCTTTTAGCGATGCCTTTCCGCATCTCCCCCAAAAAGCATCCGCCACACGGCCCTAGTCATGGGCATTTTTATTATTATACACAAAAATATAATAAAACAAAAAAATCAGTTTTACGGTTTATGTGGGTCATTTATAAAACCTAGCCACTAGGGTGCACACATCAGTGTATTTTAGTGCCGGTCCCAAGCCCGGATAAATAGGGAGGGTTGCGTCAGGAAGGGCATTCGGTGTAAAAACTGCGCCAAATCAAATGATGCGGATCAAAAATAGAAATTCCATACCGGATCGGTCGAGGCCCGGATTAACAACGACCGCCACTGGTGATGTTGTCCAACAGGTCATTAGTGGAAATTGGACTACTGTTGGGACAAGGAGGAGGAGGAGAGGGGGGAAGAGGGTTCTGAAGCTGAAGGAGAGGAGGCAGAGCAGAAAGGTGGAGGTTAGAGTTGGTACGTTGAATGTGGGCTCTATGACATGTAAAGGGAGAGAGCTAGCTGATGCGATGGAGAGGAGGAAGTTAGATATACTGTGTGTTCAGGAGACCAAGTGGAAGGGGAGCAAGGCCAGGAGCATTGGTGGTGGCTTCAAACTCTTCTATCATGGAGTAGACAGGAAGAGAAATGGAGTAGGAGTAATCCTGAAGGATGAGTTTAGTAAGAATGTAGTGGAGGTAAAGAGAGTAAGTGACAGGGTGATCTGTGTAAAGTTAGAGATTGTTGGAGTGATGATGAATGTCATCAGTGCTTATGCTCCTCAGGTAGGTTGTGATGTGGAGGAGAAAGAAGAATTCTGGAGGGAGTTAGATGAAGTAGTTTTGGGTTCCTCGAAGAGAGAGTGGTTATCAGATTTAAATGGACATGTTGGTGAAGGGAACAGTGGTGATGAGGAGGTGTTGGGTAGATATGGTGTTAAAGAAAGGAATACGGAAGGGCAAATGGTGGTAGACTTTGCTAAAAGTATAGAGATGGCTGTAGTTAACACCTATTTTAAGAAAAAGGAAGAGTACAGGGTGACATATAAGAGTGGGGGAAGATGCACACAGGTCGACTATATCCTCTGTAGGAGACAAAACCTGAAAGAGGTTAGTGATTGCAAGGTGGTACCAGGGGAGAGTGTAGCTAAACAGCATAGGATAGTGATATGTAGGATGGTTTTGAAAGTGAAGAAGAGGAAGAGAGTGAGAGTGGCACCTAAGATCAGATGGTGGAAGTTAAAGGATGAGGACTGTGGTGTAAAATTCAGGGTTGAGGTGAGACTGGTACTGTGTAATGGTGGTGTTCTGGGTACCTGGGATGAGACTTCAAATGCAGTGAGGGATGTGGCTAGGAAGGTACTTGGTGTGACCTCAGGACAGAGGAAGATAGACAAGGAGTCGTGGTGGTGGAATGAGGAAGTTCAGGAAAGTTTGACAGGAAAACGGTTGGCTAAAAAAGAATTGGGATTTTCAGCGGGATGAAGAAAGTAGACAGAAGTACAAGGAGATGTGTCGTATGGCAAAGAGAGCAGTGGCAGAAGCTAAAGAGAAGGCATATAGCAAGCTGTATGAGAAGATGGACACTAAGGAAGGGGAAAAGGATCTGTACAGATTGGCCAGACAGAGAAACCGTGATGGGCAGGATGTGCAGCAGGTTAGGATGATAAAGGATAAAGATGGAAATGTGTTGTGTAGTGAGGAGAGTGTCTTGGGAAGGTGGAAGGAGTATTTTGAGGAATTGATGAATCAAGAGAATGAAAAGGAAAGAAGGTTAGAAGAGGTAGAGGTTGTGAATCAGGAAGTGCCCCAGGTGAGCAAGGAGGAAGTAAGGGCTGCGATTCGGAGAATGAAGTGTGGTAAGGCAGTTGGACCGGATGATATTCCAGTGGAGGCATGGAGATGTTTGGGAGAGACAGCAGTGGAGTTTTTGACTGGGTTATTTAACAGAATCTTGGAAGGCCAGAAGATGCCTGAGGAGTGGAGACGAAGCATAATTGTGCCGATCTTTAAGAATAAGGGCGATGTTCAGAGCTGTAGTAATTACAGGGGAATTAAGTTGATCAGTCACAGCCTGAAAATCTGGGAAAGAGTAGTGGAAGCTAGGCTTAGAGGAGAAGTAGAGATCTGTGAGCAGCAGTATGGTTTCATGCCAGCTAAGTGCACCACAGATGCTATGTTTGCTTTGAGAGTGCTAATGGAGAAGTATAGGGAAGGACAGAGGGAGTTACATTGTGTGTTTGTTGACTTAGAGAAAGCTTATGATAGAGTACCGAGAGAGGAGCTATGGTATTGTTTGAGGAAGTCAGGAGTAGCGGAAAGGTATGTGAGGGTGGTGCAGGATATGTACGAGAACAGTGTGACAGCAGTGAGATGTGCGGTAGGAATGACAGACAGGTTTAAAGTGGGGGTAGGACTACACCAGGGATCAGCCCTGAGTCCCTTCCTGTTCGCAATTGTCATGGACAGACTGACGGACGAGGATAGGCAGGAGTCCCCTTGGACTATGATGTTTGCTGATGACATTGTGATCTGTAGTGAGAGTAGGGAGCAGGTGGAGGTGAGCTTGGAGAGATGGAGGTATGCATTGGAAAGCAGGGGAATGAAAGTGAGCAGGAGTAAAACAGAGTACATGTGTGTGAATGAGAGGGCAGACGGTGGACAGGTCCAGTTACAAGGAGTTGATTTGATGAAGGTCGACGAATTTACCTACTTAGGGTCGAAGGTACAGAGTAATGGAGGAAGTGAAAGAGAGGTAAAGAAGAGAGTGCAGGCAGGGTGGTGTGGATGGCACAAAGTATCAGGGGTGATCTGTGATAGAAGGGTGTCGGCTATAATGAAAGGTAAGATCTATAGGACAGTAGTGAGACCTGCTATGTTGTATGGACTAGAGACAGTAGCACTGACAAAGAGACAGGTGAGGGAGATGGAGGTGTCTGAGATGAAGATGTTGAGATTCTCACTTGGAGGATAGGATCAGAAATGAGTTTATTAGATGATCAGCACATGTAGCTTGTTTTGGAGATAAGGTTAGAGAAGCGAGATTGAGATGGTTTGGACATGTACAGAGGAGAGAGGAGACGTATATTGACAGGAGGGTCTTGAGGATGGAAGAGAGGTAGACCTAAGAGGAGGAGAGGTAGACCTAAGAGGAGGTTTATGGATGCAGTGGTAGAGGATATGAGAGTGGCGGGTGTGTCAGTGGAAGACACTCAGGACAGGGCTAGATGGAGGAGTTTGATCCGCTGTGGTGACCCCTAAACGGGAATTGCCGAAAGAAGAAGAAGAATGTGGGTCATTTATGAAAAAAATCTAATTATTTATTACGTTTTACAATAAAAAATAGAGATGGTTGATGGGAAATATTTTGTGTTACGTAGATATCAGACAAAGGCGCCAATTTGTCAAAATAACAGCGATCAATATGTCGAAAAGACAAACTTGCTTTCCTTTTTTACAAAAAAGCATCTGATTGTACTGCTAAACAACTAATAAGGTAAGAAATGATTATGCACTTAAACACTTATAAAACACACGTAAATCATTTAAAAGTAATTTATTTAAACGAATTGGCTTGTTATTTTGACATTTGTGCGCCTAAGCGTTGCGTTTTGTGTGCGATCCGGTAACATTGTTGGCCTCAGTGACGCCTTGTCTCATGCCGCTGTTTGCGTTCCAGCATCGTTTGATTTACAAATAAGCACTTTGAGTTAGCCCTGACATCAGGCGCTCTAGCACACGGGATACATTTAACTATGGCTGTTGGTGTCTCTAAATGAGTAGCTATCTCAATCAGTACACTATTTAGTGAATATGGCACCATTTTCCACACAGCTATAAACCACTTAGTGGTGTGCACTTGTGTTTATGTGCAAGAATACAGTTGAGTGCTTTGTTCTACATTGTGATTGTGTACAGTTATTGTGCAGCAAATTAAAAGCAATAGCCTATTTGGTGTATTTCTCCCATTCCCAAAATTTGTAATATTGTATCTTACATTACAAATGCCTTCATTTTTCACATTAGACTTAGGGGGTAAATAATGGTAAGTGGTAATACCATGGTACTGCCTTTCGGTTACTTGAGTCACAGATTAATTATTTCTAGGCCAAGATTATGGGACAAGAATGGCTTTTTATTTACTTATTTCTTTTGCAGTGGAAGCACCAGTACCATGCCAGTAGACATAAAACATTATAGTTTATAGCTTTAAAACCTGATAAATGAAACTCACAAATTAACTGTCTATACATGAATACTACTACAACTACTACTACTACTAATAATATGATCTTAATATAATTAATACATTAATCAATCAATGTGTAATAATAAATTGTTTCTCATCCATACTGTACAATCAAACATGCTTTCTATGTTTGAATGTAAACATACTTTGACCTTACTGAGCTTTTCCCCAATCACCTTCCTCCCAGAAACTGAAGTTCGAGTTAAGAACAGTTAATGAGCGACTTATTCTGCACTATTTTTAGCCCATACTGGCACAATCACTGGTCAGTTTTCACATTTAAGATTTACTTTTTATCTTCCCATATGATATTATTAAAGGAACATGCAAAACAACCATGTTCATTTTTGTCTAATAGACTTAATATAATTACTGTTAATTATTGAGTTACTGCTCCGCTCAGCTATACATTGTGGCATTATAATGTCATAAGGGGGCAGGAGTGGACACTTCTAGAAGATTGTGACGACTCTAAAACCCTCCCCACAGAATGTCAACCAAGAAGATATAACCATCCACCCATACTTGTTTAGCCTGGACTACCCTGGACAACTAACTTGGTGACTCTGTGTAGCTTTCTTTAACTTGACAAATATAGAGGAAGAATGGGCACAATAGGAACAGAGATAATAGCCTTCATTGTGGCCACAGTAGGCTGGGTGCTAGTGACCTCCACTATAGCAACAGACTACTGGAAAGTGTCTTCAATTGATGGTACAGTTATTACTACAGCTACCTACTGGTCCAACCTCTGGAAGACATGTGTGACTGATTCAACTGGAGTTTCAAACTGCAAAGACTTTCCTTCCATGCTGGCTCTGGACGGTCAGAAAGTTTTTTCCACCCTTCAAAGACTGTATATGTGTGCATGTGTGTCTGATAACAAAAAGAGAAACAGAGAAAGACAGAAATAAAAACAAAGAAAAACTAAGTGGCAGAGAGGGAAAGCAAGAGCGAATGGGTGTGAATATGTGTGAATATATAGCATGTGTTTGTGTGAGAAAGATAAAAAACATTATATTAACATTTCATCAGTCAAATTTTCAGTTAATTGTGAAGATTATTATTGGAGTTTAACTTTGCTTTGCACTATTTTTGCCATCTTTTACCATATCTTGAAACTTGAATCTTTAAGGTTTTTATGTCTGGGAACTTTGCTATCAAGGCCTCTGATAAATCAGCGTAATTTTAAAAGTTTGGTTCAGGAAAAAATAATTAACTGCAACCTGTTAATATTTAGCTGCATTTCTCAGAAATAGAGAGTGGATATAATTTTTCCATGAGCTCCAAGTTACCATGTTATTTTTCTCATAAACATTTGAGATTATTAACTAATAAGCTTTTATTTCCCCATAAATCGGGTCTCAAATAACAGTTAAAAGACAAAACCGTGAACATTTAGTCATGCCATAACAATCTTATATATGTATTACTCCTAAGCTGTGTGTATATATACACACACACAAACACATACTACCCATGAAAAGTTTTAGAACACCCCAAATTTTCCAGTTATTTATTGCAATTCAAGTCCTTCAACTCCAATGAATAACGAACTGGTACAAAGGTAGGTGCTTAACTAACCCCAAACTGAAAAATAATGTAAATTTCAGAATTATGCAAAAAGGCCTCTTTTGGGGAACAAACAATTGGTTAAGAATTTAAACCTGTTCTGCAGCAATGAAGGTTGATCAAGACTTGAAGGCTGGTGCTTTAAACTTTTCTTGATTGTTTAAGTCATGTAAACATCCATATATATATAGCACAGGTGCCAGTGATTAACTTGTGGTATAGCAGCATAACTAAAGGGAGGGGCCTGGATGTGACCACAGTCACTGAGCCATTGCTCAGTCACTGAGTGAATGCATGACATGCCTGGATGACAGCATCAACATCTCAGATTACCAGAAGACTCAATGACTTGGGGCAGGAAGCCAGTGAAGCTGTTGAAGGACGTGGGTAATGTGATGAATAGATGGGGTTCTAGAGATAGTACAGGCAGCAGCATTTTGAACCAGTTGTAAAAAATGGAAAGCCAAAATGGCAGTATTGTCAGGAGTGAGTGATGGACTGAGAAGGTTAACGTAACGAAGATAGATGTATGCAGACCGAGTAATGTTATTTATATGTGCTTGAAAAGACAGAGAAATATAGAGGACACCCAGACTCTACCTGAGGGGAGGGTGAAATGAAGAAAAACTGTTTACTTTTGCAAGAAACCAATGAGGAGAGCCTCTGTTTTATCACTGTTAAGTTTGAGAAAACCAAGACTTGACTTCCTGTAAGCAATCACAGAGGGAGGAGGGAGGAAGAGCAGAAGTAGGTTTGCTCGAAAGGTAGGGCTGGGTGTAGTTCGCATAACAATGAAACTGGATATTATAAAACTTATAAAAGATATGACCTAGAGGAAGCAGGTAAATGATGAAAAGAATAGGATCAGTGCAGGACCGAATCTTAAGGAACACCAGAAGTGAGGGGTGATGGCTGGGATGTAAATGTCTGTAATAGAATGAAGCGTGTTGTCACGGTTTGACTGAGGGGGCGGGACGCAGACGAACGGATGATTTATTTGCAGACTACACGAACACGAGGAAACATATATCATTAAATACACGAGACATAAGAAACGTAACGGGACAACGTAACTGACATACACATAGATATACAAAGGCGATTGAACATTAATTAATACAAACTAAACAGACAGGCGAACCATGAACGAGTAACTTAACACGAACTAAGAAACCAAGGCACACACGAGAACAAGATCAGAACGAACTGGACAGTAATAATAAGGAAACCATAACGCAGGGAAATACAACCTGACACACACACACACGGAATAGACGACTACATAAACTAGCGACAAGCTAAACATGAACGAGGTGATCCATCGAGGTTAACATTAGACACGACTATAGAAGACACAGCGTAACTGAAACATCAAGTAGCATAACGAAACATAGGAACGAGACACAAACCAGGAAGCCAGGGAAATACACGAACACAGAACCGGAGCTAACAGACTGAACAGGGAACAAACTCGAGAGCGGGCATAACACACGTGATACACGGACCATGCCATTCACAATGACCGGTGGGAGACAAGAGACACACAGGGCCTATAAATACACACCGAAAATGAGACACAGCTGAGAACGATAAAGACAGGGCGTGACAAACAGAAGGGTAACCAGGGAAACCAAAAAACAGGGCGGGACAAGAAGGACAACACAGAAACGGGCGGAGGGCGGAGCCAGCCGTTACACGTGTAGTCAGAAAGATATGAGGTAAACCAATGCAGAGGTATATTCGAAAAAACCAATGGCCAATGGAGATTCTTAAGCCATGGGCTGCGAGCGCCACCTTGAGGGCCTCAAAAGAACAACAGTTTTTAACTTTGCATTGATTTTGAAAAAGGTGCAATACACTTTCTCACCACTAGTAGCGGTAGTGCGTCAACCAAATGTTTTATCAACATTTTTAATACATAGAAGATGAACCTTTGCTACCAACCGAGAATGGAAACCTATTTTAAACTAAAAGTAGAAGGCAAAAATGAAGACCCAGGTTCCTGTTCCAGACGCGGATTGGGTCCTGTTGAAAGTCTACAAACGAAAGTGGGACGAGCCTCGTTGGACGGGGCCACACCAGGTGACGGAGAGGACCTCCCACATGGTTCGATTGAAAGGGAAAGGAGACACCTGGTATCACTGGTCGCAGTGCGCCGTGGCTGCACCTCCACCTTCCAAGGCTACACCTGAGGATTGAGACACACCTCAACAACTTCAAAGCGACTCTTCTCTTCCTGAGTCGCTTGCTCTTGTATCATGTTAACTCGTGACCTGGTGAGGGGCGCTTTTAATTCTAGTAATGGACCACCACCACCCCCTTTGTATCTAAGCCCGCTGCTTTCTTAGCTGCCTCGTCTGCTGCCCTTTCTTGGAAAGTGAAGACTTCGCAAGACGTCAAAGCGGTGGTTTGCAGGTGCTCAGTCTGAGCTTTGATTGTATTGGTTACTTTGCCGAGAACTTCAAGCTAAACTAAAATCAATAACTGTCGGCCGGCCAGAATTAACTTTATTTTAACTGAGTAAAAGAAAATGAAATTGACTTAGAAGACTAGATGAATGAGAGTGAATTTCAATGACGACGACATAAAACAAACGAACAAAAAAAAAATCTTTCTTGGCGACTGGAATTAAGTTCGAACTTAGTTGCGGTCTTTTGGCATCACTCCAACTCGCTGCACTCCCGCGGTCCAGTTAACAAATGACGAAAAGCAGACTAGGTAGAGGGCAGCAACACATAATTTTCAAGACAAAGAGTATCCCCTACTCCTAAATAAATTGATTCGTATTACTTAGCCTAATTAAGTATTAGTTTGGTTCCTTGTCATTCTAAACATTGAACCATTCTTCATTCACGCTTTTAGATGACAAATGACATATAATACATAGACAGGCATGACTTTGAGGTCACACAAGAACACATGGAGATGCTCACATCTGAAATAACGCACACATTAATACATGGATAGGCATACGTCTAACATAACTCATTACACGTTGATACTTAGTTATACATGAATCTAAAACAGTACCATGTAGGAGTGGTCGGATGTGTTCCTGTGGGGGATGCAGGATCTGGTGTTCCTCCATAAAACCATGGGGGGCAACAAATGATGGTTCACCTCAAGAAGTTCCCATAGCAATGGGATAAAACTGACCATTTGAATTTTGGTTATATCAGTGTGTTTGTGTGGTATGTTTAGTCTCGTTTTGCAGCTTGTTGTGTACTGGGAAAGGTTATGCTAATAGGGTAAAAGTTCCATCACTCTCTGAGAAGGTCTGTGGACTTCACCCCAAAGGTGGCAGTTCTGTGTGGAAATGCACTCTGTATGCAAATGTACTCTGTTGTCTTTACCAGCAGCCTGATTCCCATTGGATAACCTGGTTTTTGTGACCGCTGTCCCTTTGAGATATTGGGGGGTATAAGGGGAGAAGTTTGTGGGTGCGGGGTTTTTTACGTTTTGGGCTCCGCTTCTCTTTTCTCGGCTTCTTCCTTGCACCGTGAGGCACCCTGCACCGGTCGGTATTTCTGTTTCCATTAGGTATTATCCGTGTTACTTTAATCTAGTATGGTTATTTTGTTGGATATTGAATAAATCTGGTTAATTGTATAGCCACAGTCTTCCTTGGTTATAGCTATACTGGGTCAGATGAGCTCATTATTAGCATCAGTTAAAGGTAAATGAATGCGAACACCAATTCGCTCTAAAGTATCCCATCTGCTGCGCATGTTTATGATAAACCTCTGACAAAGCAGGCTATTGTTTATAGCAAGGAACTTTATAAAGTTGGTTAGGTATATTCTATAACCTGCACTGAGCTAATTGAGAAGTGAGTTCTTTTAGATTCTTACCAACTATAATTTGGAGTCAGATATTAAGTTTATTCATGTCAATCCTTCTTCTGCACCTATTTCCGTCCTTGCTTGTAGGTAGGGTAGTTAAATATCATAACTAAAACCCCTACAACCACATCAGGATACAGGGGTATCTATGTTTAAAATAGTGGAATACACAGAAATGTATAGATGTGCATGCATTTCTGATGATACTACAGTCCAATAATACAGGGACGTGCATGTCTAAACTAGTGGAACATACAGGAATACATAGATATGCGTATGTTTATAGTAACGCAACCCAAGAATACATGGACATGTATATTTAAAATGAACTATGAATGCGGACTTCTGCTAGCGGGCCGCCCAATGGAGGATGGGTTCCCCTTTGAGTCTTGGTCCTACCAAGGTTTCTTCCTAAATTCCTGCCATCTTAGGGAGTTTTTCCTTGCCACTGTCGCCTCTGGCTTGCTCATTAGGGATCTGAATCCATACGATTGTAAAGCTGCTTTGTGACAACATGTGTTGTAAAAAGTGCTATATAAATAAATTTGACTTGACTTAAAATATTAGAACACATAAGAATACATGGGTATATGCATGAATGTGGGGTGATTATACAATAAAGGTGTTATGATGGAATCTATTACAGATGAGGGATCCTAAGTCTTGCATTTACATCAGTCACAGATTGCTTAATGTTTGAATGTTGTAGGCACAGAATTCATGATCTTCATTTTAGAGTTCTTAAAGAGCTGATGAAATGGACACCGGAGTTTTGAGGATAAAGGGCCCTTCCCTTAGATGTGAGATTGTCGAGTTTGGTGTCTTTGGAGTGCTCTCGTCGAGTTGCTTCCTCTCGGCTAGATGTTAATCCAGTGTCCGCAGGGGATGCAAAGTTATAAGTATAAGTATATTCCTGAAATATTTGCACCTTTAGGCATGAGTTTGATCAGGAATTTCCAAGGGGTGGCACTTTGGCTGAAACCTTGGTGAATCAGATAAGGCTGGGTAGTGAGATTTACGACTAACCAACAAACGTTCCTCCTGAGCAGTTGTCTTGTGGGGTCTGCCGGACCTGGGCTTGTCAAAAACATCTCCAGTCTCTTCAAATCTTTTTTGAATTCTTTGTACTTGACGCTGAGACACATTAAAGGTGCCAGCCACCTCTGCAGTGGATTTGGTCTTCAGCGTCTTGATAATCAAGGCTTTGGTCGCAGGATGGAGTTTTGGCATGTTGTCACAGGTCAGGTTGCAGTGCAAGTGAAGGTCTGGGGTGCTGGAGTTCGTTTTATACACACCCACTAATTAACCAATCAATTAGTGAGCACAGGTGAGGCTGTAAACTAGGATTGGGTGCATTATATGACAAGGCAACAAAACTTTTGTCTTGCCAAAATCGGAGCTTTCTGTGTTCATTAAATGATCAGTATTTCTGCAGTGAACCAAATTTATTTTCGTAAATGAAATCTCATTTGGGAGGGTTTGAGCTTTCATATGAGTCATTTCTAAAACCAATGGATGAATTTAAAGTGAGGTTATAAGCTTTTGTTTCTACAACATGGATAAGCGACAGAACTTATGTCAGGGACTGTATAACACAGCAAGAACATATCTGACATTTCGGGTTTTGGCGCTATATAGAGTGTTCTCCTACTTTCTAAATGTAAAGACTCTGATAGTTAACTGAAATTAACTGATGTTTTCTTTTGTGTGTGGTTGAAGAGGTTTTAGAAGTTGTTAACATGTTATCCTCAAACACATCCCTCTGTGCTTGTGACGTCAAATGGGTAAGCTAAAATTGGCTAGCTGGAGCCTTCTGTTAAATAAGCATCACATCGGGCTTTGCTGGTGGAGGAGAAATTCCTGGACAATTTGGACAAAATTGCCACAGGCGTGGAATTGATAGCTGTAGAAAGTTAAGCACCTATGCCTGCAGACTCTTTTTACAAACATCTTTGAAAGAATGGGTCGCTCTCAGGTGCTTAGTGAATTCCAGAATTTTTCCTGAATTATTATAATTAAGCACTTTTAATAAAGTGATAGAATAAAGGTTCTGTAAAGAAATAACTGTCATGCTGGCTAGGCAGATCAGAACCAGAAGGGGCGGCCCAACGCTCGCAGGCAGGGATATGAGAAAGGAGAAGTTTAATAATGAGCAAAAATAAACAACAAAAACTTCAAAGCACGCACAGAATGACAAGACTTAAAAACATATAACAGAAAACGACTGCGCAAAGCACAGGGAAAATACTAACAGAAAACTACTTAGCTATGCACAGGGAATAATAACAGCCATGGTAACCGTGGAGACAGGCAGACAATACAAATGGAACAGACGGAACAATAACGGAAGTAAAGACGCTTTGTACGAGAACGCAGGTACTAGATACAGACGGGCTCAAAACGCAGCAGAGGACTGCGGGAGATGGCTGGTTATAAAGCCGCTCCCATCATCTATAAAAACCTCTTGCAGGCGTGCCTAATCACTGGCTGAAAACCAGAAGTCCTTAAAAGGCATGGAAATCCCCTGGGAAAACTCTGCACCGTGACGAGCTGCCTGACGCGCTAAATTTGGGGTGGGGCGTAGCGTCACTATAGGATATAGGAAGAAACCTTGGGAGGACCAAGACTCAAAAAGGAACCCATCCTCCATTGGGCGGCCCGTTAGCACCAGTCCGTATTTGTGGACAAAAGGTGGTTCTACAGTTATAGCTTAAGGTTCTTGTTCCCCGCCCAAGTAGTCACAGTCCCTTCGGTGCAGATGGTGAGCCTCAAGTAGGAGCCAGCAATCAGCACGTCCCCTTACAGCAATGGCACATCCAACCCCGGCATCAGTACATCCACCGGCAAGCCAGACCATCTCCCAGGTGCTTGTAGGTGCTTGCATGCAGTCGTCTTGGGTAGAAGCATGCAAAAAGATGGACAATACAGACTGAGTGTGTGGATGTCAATTTAACCACCATTGATTTAAATGTACATAGCTCATGTGCCAGAGATTAGCATGTAGCTCCGACAGGCTAATCTATAGCAGCATAACTAAAGGGAGGGGTTCAGAGGTGACCACAGTAATGAGGGCTCACTGAGACATTGCTTTACAGTCAAGTCAGTCACAGCTGGATGACAGCATCAACATCTTAGATTACCAGAAATCTCAACGTCTGGGGGCCCCCGAGCCCCACACCTTACTAGGGGAATATTAACTGAAGGCTTGATTAAATAGATGAGTCTTAAGTCTAGATTTAAAGATTGGAACTGTGTCAAATCTCGGATTGGAGCAGGAAGGCTATTCCATAATTGAGGGGCTTTAAAGGAGAAAGCTCTGCCTCCGGCTGTAGTCTTACAAATTTTTGGAACTAGGAGAAATCCAGCATTTTGGGAGCGTAAAGGGCGAGATGGGATGTAGTAAGCAATAAGTTCACTCAGATATTGTGGGGCAAGACCATTTAACGCCTTATAGGTTAAGAGAAGAGTTTTAAATTCAATTCGATATTTAATCGGAAGCCAATGTAATGCCGCAAGAGTGGGACTAATGTGATCGAATTTTCTAGCCTTAGTTAGGACTCTAGCTGCAGCATTTTGTACAAGTTGTAGCTTCTTGATGGACTGTTTAGAGCATCCAATTAAAAGACCATTACAGTAGTCCAATCTTGACAAGACAAAAGCATGGACCAGCTTCTCTGCATCAGCTAATGAAAGTAAGTGTCTCAGCTTGGCTATTACGTAAATGGAAAAAGGCAGCCTTAGTGACATTGCATATATGTGTGTCAAATAAAAGATCCGAATCAATAGTGACACCTAAGCTTTTTGCGGTAGATTTAGGTGTTACTGAAAACCCATCTAGGGTAAGGGGAATATCAGCCCAGCTGCTTCTAGCAGCTTTAGGCCCAAGAATCAGCACCTCAGTCTTATCAGAATTTAGTTGAAGAAAATTAGACGCCATCCAGTTTTTAATGTCCTGGACGCAGAAAGATATATACAACTGAGTATCATCTGCGTAGCAATGGAAGCTAATACCATGCCTATGGATGATAGTGCCCAGTGGAAGCTTATATAATGAAAATAATATGGGGCCCAGTACAGATCCTTGTGGGACACCATATTTTACCTTAGAATGCTCTGAGCATTCGTTGTTTACTAGTACAAATTGATAACGATCTGTCAGGTAGGACCTGAACCAGGAGAGTGCTTGACCTCTTATGCCAATGAGTGTCTCCAGCCTATTAAGTAGAATATTATGATCAATGGTGTCAAAAGCAGCACTGAGGTCTAGCAGTATGAGAAAAGAAATATGTCCTTTATCAGAGGAAATTAAGAGATCGTTCAGTACTTTAGTAAGTGCAGTTTCAGTGCTGTGATTGGGTCTAAATCCAGACTGAAATATCTCTAAGACATTTTCTGTCTGTAAGAAGGAAGAGAGTTGTGAAGAAACTACTTTCTCTAAAATTTTGGATATGAATGACAAATTAGAGACTGGCCTATAGTTGGACATTTCCTGGGGATTAAGACCAGGTTTTTTAATTAGCGTCTTGATGACTGCAAGTTTAAATTAACTGGGAATATAGCCCAGGCTCAGAGAGTAGTTTATTATAGTTAGCAATGGTTCTACATTGCTATGCAGTAATTCTTTAAGTAAATGGGTTGGTACGGCATCTAGTATGCATGTGGAGGGCTTGGCAGATTCCACCAATGAAATAAGCTCCTCACAACCAATTGGGGAGAAGGACTCTAACAGGGCATCAGGGCTGACCAGACAGCTGTCAATGTGCATTGGCATGTTGCCAGGCTCTGATATAGCACGACCAATTTTTTCCCTAACAACGTGTCCAGTTGGTGCTCACAAAAGAATGTGGGTTTTATAGATTATAATTCAATTTTATTTATATAGCGCTTTTTACAACACATGTTGTCACAAAGCAGCTTTACAAATTGCGTGGGTCCAGATCCCTAATGAGCAAGCCAAAGGCGACAGTGGCAAGGAAAAACTCCCTAAGATGGCAGGAATTTAGGAAGAAACCTTGGGAGGACCAAGACTCAAAAGGGAACCCATCCTCCATTGGGCGGCCCGCTAGCAATGTCCACATTCACAGTTCAGCTATAAAAGCTACAATGGTTTCTGAGCACCATTTTTTGACATCCAAAAAATTAAGCACCCTTAACCTACTGTACGTTTCGGCGCCATGCTGAACTGGAATGAACGGCTCATTGGTTGCTGCCCCCATTAACTTATCCAGAGAATAAATGCTACTTAGACATATAAACTTATGTAAATTATATATTGGAAAAGTATAATGAAACTAGTAATACTGGCCATTATTTTTGTTTTTTTTATTCCTATTGTTTATTTTTATTGTTTGTTTTTGTTTTTTTACAAGTATACCATATATTTCCTGTGTGTGGGGTACCGGACTAATGCGTGTCTATGTAGGCCCTTAAGCTTTTGGTAAGCATGTGATCTGGAGAAGCTATTTAATTAGTTGTCTTAAACTTCGTCCCAGGCACACCTCCTTTTATCGGTAGCCTATCAGTATAGTTATCCTTGATGAATTCCGTTAGCATTCTGATAGCTCCTTAGCTGATCAAGAACACAGGGAAGATTAACTCGTTGTTGAACAGTTTACATTTCAAGTTGGCACATAATTTCTTCCAAATTAAAGAAAATTCAGTTTTATCCTTACAAACAAACCCATTCACCAGGTGTTCGCCACTGGGCCAGTGCATATTACGGCATCTGACATTGTCCTCGCTAGCTCCCACACCTCTTTAACATTAGCCTCAGTAATTTCTGACTGTCTCAACCCTATATCATTGGTGCTGAAGTGTATAACAATTTTGGAGTATTTATGTTTAGCCAGCACCTTTAAGTTAGCCCTGATGTCAGGCGCTCTGGCTGTGATTGTGGTTTTACATTTCTGCTTCTCTACCATGCATGAAAATTACTTTACCTATAATAAAAGTAACTTTGTGATATTACAAATCCTCTCTTTTTGCTATAGGTTATATCCAGGTATGCCGAGGCCTGATGATTTCAGCTGTTTGTCTTGGTTTCTTTGCAACTGCCTGTGCATTGCTGGGAATGAAATGCACTAAAATTGGAGGAAATGATCAAGTCAAGGCCAGGATTGCATGCTTTGCTGGATTTCAATTTTTTGTCAGTGGTGAGTAATTTTTTTAACCTCACCATTGTTTTTAAGGAAAACTAAAGACCGCTGAAATAAATGTGTCTTGTTGCTACGAGCTATAATTCTCCAAATTAAAATGCTATACAACTTTAAACTCTTCTCATTTTATGTTCTTACAGGCCTTTGCTCTTTGACTGCTTGCTCCCTGTATGCCCACAGGATCACATCAGAGTTCTTTGATCCTATGTTTATGGCGCAGAAGTAAGTTCAAGATCATACAAATGAACACCTACAAGCTGTCATTTGAGATAAATGCCATGTAAATACTTCTTTGGTTTTCCTCAGGTACGAACTGGGGGCAGCCTTGTTCATTGGCTGGGGGGGATCTGCACTCTGCATTTTGGGAGGAATTGTATTCTTTTTGTCACTGTCTGATGGCATCAGCAAAAGGTATTACAGAGGAGAAACCTGAGGAAATGCAGAGTGAAATCAGTATCTCACCATAATCCTGCTTCTTCATTCTTTTAGCTCAAGCCAAGCTGACAAAAGACGTTATCTCTACAGTGCAGCTTCTTATGTCTCTTCGCATGGCAAGATACACAACCAATCAGCCAATGGTAGAAGACCCCCTGCAGATTACAGCCCCACCTCACAACAATTTGATAAACATGCTTATGTATGATAGATGTTAGTGGGACATGACTTCCAAAGCCGCTCTCTCATTAATATATATATATATATATATATATATATATATATATATATATATATATATATATTAGGTGGGATTTTAATGCGTTAATTTCGATTAATTAATTACAGGGAAAATAACGAAATAAATGTAATGCATTTTAATCACACTTTTGCACCGTGGAACGTTTCTCAGTGTACGAGTTCCAGGCATATAGATTATATCGACGCACAATGTGATGAGCATGATGGAGATGACGGAAGAGGCTTCACTGGTGGATGGGAAATTTAAATACAAGAAACATCCAGATGGAAGTACAAACAAAAGTCTCACCCCTAATATATATATATATATATATATATATATATATAGAGAGAGAGAGAGAGAGAGAGAGAGATGCATCTGATAGCTATTCCACCAGACTGACATCTATGTAGATTATTATCAGTAGCTGCACATTTTTTTTCCTGCTAAGAAATGCACTGGTTTAGGCCAGTCTCTTTGTACCTGCTTTATCCTTGGAAAGTGTAAACTCTTGTGTAAGTAAATGCTTTTGAAACATATATCTGTTGAGTCATATGGACTGACCCTTTTCTGTGCTTTTTATATTTAATTATACTTATATTTGTGGGCGGCATGGTGGTGTGGTGGTTAGCACTGTCGCCTCACAGCAAGGCGGTCTGGGTTCGATTCTCGGTCTGGGCTGCTCTGTGTGGAGTTTGCATGTTCTCCCTGTGCCTGCGTGGGTTTTCTCCGGGGCCCGAGGTGTGCCCGTGTGTGTGTGTGTGTGTGTGGCCATGTGGTGGACTGGCGAACTGCCCATGGTGTACCCTGCCTTCGCCCGGAGATGCTGGGATTGGCTCCAGCCCCCCCGTGACCCCGACTAGTGGGAATAAGCGGTACGGATAATGAATGAATGAATGAATACTTATATTTTAACTTGACCTGTTTTTCTATTATATAATAAAGTAAAAATACCTTGTGTGAACTCACTGATGTCTTGGCCAAAGGAAAGGGAAGAAAGTGGTGCCAGTAACTGACACTTGCCCTTTACAAAAATAAATGATTAATTTTAAGATTACGACAAGTTTTTAAATCAGTTGAATTTCTGTTTTTAAAATATTTAACATCAATATCTTAAAATAACAACAACAAAGAAATTCAACAAAGAGAGTCTCGATTTCTGCAGCGACACTCAGATGGTAGTGTCAAGAATTTGGCATCAACAACATGAAAGCATGGATCCATCCCGCCTTGTATCAACGGTTCAGGCTGGTGGTAGGTGCAATGGTGTGGGGGATATTTTCCTGGCAAACTTTTGGCTCATTAGTACCAATTGAGTATTGATGCTGACCATGTCCATCCCTCTATGACAGACCTAACTACGGACCGCGGGCCACATCCGGCCCTTTGTACGTCCCTGTCCGGCCCGCGAGAGGCCAATCATAAATTACAACATAAATTAAGCTAATATATGTTGTGCGTGCAATACAACTGTGGTGCTTTTATTTTGAAAGCGCTACGTTTGTGTTACTTCCGTGTGGACGTATGCGCGCGTGTGCGCGTGAGCTGTGCGTGTAGGTGAACAGCGACAAATGATTCTAGCCAGATTACTCCAAGATGTCAGCTAACACTAAGAAGTTGATAAGGAATGCTGCATTTTCAACAAGACATGGACTGACTGCTTCTCACTGAAGAGGTAAAATGAGTTGGAAAACATTACAAGTTCTTGTTTGTTGTATTGCTGTATTCCTATAAACTTGTTCAGCTGTTTGTTGTTTTTCATTGTTTGTGGAGATGAATAAATTAAGTTCAAGTTATCGTTGGTGTTGCCCTCTGACACAATTTAGGTTTCTCATGTGGCCCCTTGTAAAAATTAATTGCCCACCTCTGCTCTATGACCACATTATACCCATCTTCTGATGGCTACTTCCAGCAGGATATGTAAGCAGCAGCAGATTGGTTTCTTGAACACGACAATGAGTTCACTGTACTCGAATGGCCTCCACAGTCACCAGATCTCAATCCAATAGAGCACCTATGGGATGTGGTGGAATGAGAGATTCTGCAGCAACTGTGTGATGCTATCATGTCAATATGGACCAGATTCTCTGAGGAATGTTTCCAGTACCTTGTTGAATCTATGCCATGAAGGATAAAGGCAGTTCTGAAGGCAAAAGGGGTCAATCCATCAATCCATATAACTTTCAGACTTAAAATAATGTACAGGTTTAAGCCCCACCCATGTCCAGTTATACCCTGCCCACTCAGTACAGATACAGATAATTTAGATGGTTGAACAGATAAAGATACAGAAAGTGGTGTACTCGCTCATCTCTAGTAATGTTTTATATATATATATAAAACAATAAAGTTTGCCCTTGAACCCCTGAATCTGTAACCTTATCTAAGGGGGCACATTAATTACCAAATGCTAAACTAAACAAGTAAGTTTTCAACCTAGACTTAAAGATTGAGACTGTGCCAGAGTCCCGGACATATTCTGGAAGATTATTCCATAGTTGGGGGGCCTTATAAGAAAAGGCTCTTCCCCCTGCTGTTACCTTATTAATTGTTGGAAAGCTTCAAGCATTTCTTCTAATGCAAAATTTTGTTCAATATCAACCAATCCAGATGACAGACCAGATGGATTACCAATAAAAGGATTTATATTCAGTCTAATATTTTCTATTTTATTATCAAAGAAATCCATAAAGACATTACTAGTTTCCTGGAATCTTAGGTTCATTGCCTCTTTGATTTGTGGTAAGTATGCTGAGCGTGCTTTAGTGAGTGCCCTTTTGTACTCAATAAGGCAATCCTTCCAATCACAGTGGAATACTTCCAGCTTAGTTGATCGCCATTTCCGCTCTAATTTGTTTTAAATTACGAGTTTGGTGGGTGTACCACTGGGCTACAATATCTAGAGCTGATCTACAGGTATTCTCTAAGCAATTGGTTAGACTATCTAACTCCTCTGGATCTGACGGCAAGTAGGCTAAAGTAGTTAAATCTGGGGCGGTTTCAATAAACTGTGTTGCGCTTGACGAATTTATCTAGCGTTTTAAACAATGTCGAGAAGACAGGCGGGTATTCAGGCTAAGATGTAGCTCGAATGAAACTAGATAGTGGTCGGAGATTGCTGCGGTTTGTGGAAGCGTATTTATGTTATCTACGTTGGTACCCAGCATCAAAATCAAATCTTTTTGTGATAATGATTAGGTCCCGTGACATTTTGTGTCATGCCGACAGAGTTCAATATCAAAGTAAATGCCCTTTTCAGCGGATCCTCCGCCTTCTCAAAATGTATGTTAAAGTCTCCTACCATTATTATTTTGTCGCTGAAATCGTTTATAAAGTCTGAGTAGGGCCCTGGAGGTCTGTACACATTAGTAAGTGAGAGAGTGTTATTAATAGATTGAGAATTGGAGATATTACTGTATAGTGTTTCTGGTGAATTTCTAAAGAATTTCGGTAGATTGTACATATTCCTCCTCCTCTGCCTGATAATCTTGGTTTATGGACAAAAGTGTATCCCGCAGGGGTGGCTTCGTTTAGAGTTAAATATTGAATAGTGGTTAAAATCTTTGGACGGACTATTTTAATTTTCAAACAAACCAGCACCAGCCATAGATGAATCAAAAAAACTTGCTGCGTTTAGCCGAATTTAGGAACTTACGCTAGCAGACTGTTTCGGGAACAGATAGTTGGTCTTTGTGGCAGGAACAGGCTTGCCTCGACTGTGGTAAAACTACCTGTGAAAATGGTCTAGGAAGGCAAATAGTTAAGAATAATACGTAAATAGTTATCACAAATTAGAAAATAATCGTAAAATTAGAAAAACACTCCACAGCAGCGTCAGCAGGAAGCAGCGTCAGCCGTCAGCAGGAGTTAGGAGTTAAGGGCTGTGTTCGGCAACATCACAAAAAAGTTGACGATGTCCGGGAGGAGGCACAATAGGAGGATGAGGAAAACGAAAACCCAAACTAGACCAGGCAACTGACAGGGGGACTGGCACAAACACAGGAACAGACACCACTACTCCCCCCCTTAAAATAATTTTGGGGTCTCTAGGGGCATCTGTCCGTGTTGCAGTCCCGGGAACGACCACTGGAGGCGCTGCGGCAGCGGGGCTCAATCCATGGGGGCGTGGCCCTATCCACTGGAGCCTGGAAGAACATACAGACACCACTGCTTCTTGGTTGCTTTCTCTGCGATGGCTCCGCCTCACCCGAAGCACCAGAAGCTTGCAGTGGCTTTTGAAATAATCACACCCAATAATGTCTCACCGTGCAGCATGTACAATATAGCCTTTCTCGCAGCAGCGTATGGTCTATTCTGCCGCGAATATCAATGCATAATATTCAATATACATTCGCTTAATAGCGTGATGCAGAGAGCTCTCAAATTGCATCATTCGAGCAATTACATTAATAACAAAATCACAGAAGACACAATCATCCAGTTCAATTTGAGGATTACTGCGACCGCATGTTTAATTACGAAAAACTTGGCTAACACTTAGCGGTCAATTCCCTCGTCATAAAACAAAATAAAATGAATACAACAAAGTTAAACCCAGAATATTGGCTCACCTGTAAACGAACACGGAGTATGATCACACCCAATAACGTCTCAGCACGCAACATGTACAATATAGCCTTTCCTGCCCGCATGGTAAAAAAAGAACAGCAGTAGTGTGATCCTCCCCTGGAAGTTGGATGGCTACAGGCCTGATCCCCATCACTCTGCTCACACCGCCAGTACCATGTGCATTGAGGAGAGCGGAAATCTGATCAGATGCAACAGAATCACCTGCGACTACTTGTGTGTCCCCATTCAAATTTTCCTCTGCTGGACCCTCATTCATGTCCTGAACAGCCTGGCAATTGTTGGACAGCCTGAAAGCATCCTGCACTGTCCCACCACTCACGCCGTTGACTAAGGAGAAACTCATAAGGCTCTGACACAAGGCGGTGACTGACACATGACTGTACGAAGGGTTGCCGGCTCAGTGCATTGGCCACAATGTTCTTGGGGCCACGGATGTACTTCAAGTCAAAACTGTATGAAGCTAGTTTGGCCACCCACCGTTGTTCACATGCATCAAGCCGTGGCTTGGTCAGTATGTACGTCAGGGGGTTATTGTCTGTCCAAACCGTAAAGTGTCTGCCTTTGAGCCAGTGGCTGAACTTGTCACTGATCGCCTATTTCAGCGCCAGGAATTCCAGCCTGTGTGCTGGATAGTTCATCTGAGACTTGGAGAGAGTTTTGCTCGCAAATGCCACTGGGCGTGCAACGTTTCCATTGGGCGCCATCTGCGAGAGAACTGCCCCAATCCCATCAAAGGAAGCATCAACAGCTAAAATAAATGGCTCGCTGAAGTTCGGATGAGCTAAAGTGACACAGGTCATAAGGTCCCGTTTCATCGTCTCAAAAGCCTCCTGAGACTCCACAGACCAGTCCGCAGGAGACAGTGAATTATTCCCTGCTTTTCTCCTGGCACCACAGCTTCTCATACCACCGTGATGTGTAGCTGTCTCAGCTGTGAGCCTAAACAGAGTGTGGCATGTTTAGTTTAGCCCCTTTCGCCGCTGATAATAATAGTAATAGCATTTGTAATAGGTGCCAGTTAGTCACTTCCCTCGCGGCAAAAGTGGAAAGTTTAGAGTGCAGCGTCCACTCATTATTAAGGGATAGAGAGCAAGAGTTAGCTGTAGCTGTGGACGCGCCAGGGAGAGCTAGTGTCTCCGCGACTCCGGTATTAGAGCCCTCACAGCGGGGCGCATGGGTGACGTCTCGGTGGCATAGTCGGAGACCGAGGGCTGCAGCTAACGCCAACGTTAGCCCACCAGAACACCACTCCCCAGTTCACGTGTCCAACAGGTTTGCCCCACTCAGTGAAACACCCACTGAGGAACGAACTCTGGTCATAGGCGATTCTATCGTTCGGCACATGAAAGTAGCTAATCCTTTAGGGGCTCCAGCGGTTACAGTCAGTTGTTTACCGGGAGCCAGAGCACCGGACATTAGTGGCAATCTTAGACTATTAGCTAAAACCAGATTTCCTAGGATAGTTATACATGTAGGGGCCAACGATATATGTCTGCGGCGGTCCGAAGTGACTAAAGCTAACATTAAAGAGGTAGTTAAACTGGCCCAGATGATGTCCGATGCAGTAATTTGCTCTGGTCCCATCCCAATGCGGCGCCGCGATGAGCAATACAGCAGGCTCAAGGCGTTAAACCGTTGGATGTGGTGTAACGAAAATCATGTGGGCTATATTGATAACTATAGAATATTCGAGGGCAAGCCTGGTCTTTTAGGCAGGGATGGTGTCCACTCCACTCGGGATGGCGCCGCCCTGCTTTCCTGCAGCATAGCCCATAGCCTGTTAATTAGTCGGCAGAGTAGTATTAGGAGCTGCTGACAATCCAGAGTCGCGACCAGGCCGCAGACAAACCGGCTTACCCGACTGTCTGCACGCTGCCAAAAGGCGTCACCAAGTTCCTATAGGTTTGAGACTGTGTCTGTGCCCTGCGTTAAATTCAATCATAGGAAAATTATAATAGTCTGTCCAAAGTTTTTAACTACTATTCAAACCTCGCATCCGATTATTAGTAGCAATATAACTGATCTGAAAATCGGATTACTCAATATTCGATCGCTCAATTCTAAAGCAGCTATTGTGAACGAGATTATAAAACGACCAGAAAATTGATATTTTATGTCTCACAGAAACCTGGATTCGATCTGGCGAATATTTAACTTTAAATGAGGCCACACCTGTGGGATACAGTTATATTCATAGACCAAGATTGTTAGGCAGAGGAGGAGGAATATGCATAATCTACAGAAATTCTTTAGAAGTCCACCAGAAACACTATGATCCCTCCAATTCTTTTGAGATGCTATCTATTAATATAACTAATCCGGCTACAAACAATGATGCTCTCTCACTCACTAATGTGTACAGACCGCCAGGGCCCTACTCAGACTTTATAAACGATTTCAGTAATTTTGCAGCAAATTTAGCAGTATGTAGTGACAAAATAATAATGGTAGGAGACTTTAACATACACTTTGAGAAGGCAGAGGATCTGCTGAAAAGGGCATTTACTTTGATATTGAACTCTGTCGGTATTATTCAAAATGTCACGGGACATTCATCATACTTTAGATTTGATTTTGACGCTGGGTACTGACGTAGCTAATATAAATACATTTCCGCAAACCACAGCAATCTCCGATCAATATCTAATCTCATTCGAGCTACATCTTAACCTAAATACCCGCCAGTCTCCTCGGAATTGTTTAAAACGCTCGTCAACCGCCACAGTTTACTGAAACCCTCCCAGATTTAACGACTTTAGCCGACTCGCCAACAGATCCAGAGGAGTTAGACAGTTTAACCGACTGCTTAGAGAATACTTGTAGATCAGCTCTAGATATAGTAGCTCCATTCAAACTTAAAAAGGTCAGACTTAAAAAGCTCGCCCCGTGGTACACCGACCAAACTCGTAATTTAAAACAAATGGCACGTAAATTAGAGCGGAACTGGCGCTCTACTAAGTTGGAAGTATTCCAATTGTCACGGAGAGACGGCAGGGAGTCCACCAGAGGGCACCCACAAGCACACGGAGCACCAGACACACCCCCTTATTAGTTCGGCGCACACCCCCTCATCACACTGCACTACCCCGGTCACAATCACCGGAGTATTAACACCTGTGCACTGTCACTCAGGCATATATAAGCCCGCAGGTCCTGCTGTCCAGTGCTGCACATTCCTGAAGCCTGATGAGAAGCTGCTGCTCTGACGTCTCTGCGCCCTCTGCTTCCCCGAGAGCATCACTGGAGCCTACGGATCTGCGTCATTATATGGACTACCTTCCTTTTGTGTTTTCATTTGATATTTGCTACTAAGCCTGAGTATTTAAGTTAATATGGACAATAAAGAGCTTAATGCTAAACCATCGCCTCCTGCTGTCCACCACTACCCGTTACACCACTGTGCTTGGAAGGATAGCTTTATTGAATACAAAGGGGCACTTAGTAAAGCACGCTCAACATACCTAGCCTCACTGATTGAAAAAAATAAAAATAATCCTAGATTTCTTTTCAGAAACTATTTCTAAACTTACAAAAACTCAAACCAGCGCTGAACAACAGATTCCAGGGAACCTAACTAGTAATGTCTTTATGGATTTCTTTGATAATAAAATAGAGAATATTAGACTAAATATAAATCCTTTTATAGGTAATTCATTTGGTTTGTCATCTGGATTGGCTGATATTGAACAAAATCTAGCATTAGAAGAAAAGCTTGAAGCTTTTCATCCACTCCCACAACTAGAATTGGAGAAAATAATTTCATCCTTAAATTCTACTACTTGCACATTAGACTCGATTCCCTCTAAATTGCTCAAAGAGGTTTTTACCAGTTGTAATCGAACCTCTTTTAAATATAGTTAACTCATCCATCACAATGGGTCACATGCCCAGATCCTGTAAACTAGCAGTCATTAAACCCCTGATCAAGAAACCAAATCTTGATCCTAATGTACTATCTAGCTACAGACCCATCTCGAACCTATCATTTATATCCAAGATCATAGAAAAAGCTGTGGCCAAACAGTTATGCTTATATCTGCACAGGAACCACATATTTGAAAAGTTCCAATCTGGATTTAGGCCCCACCACAGCACTGAAACAGCACTAGTTAAAGTAACAAATGATCTCCTTTTTGCCTCTGATCAAGGTTATGTATCTCTATTAGTGCTTCTCGATCTATTAGCCTTCGACACAATAGATCACAAGATCCTGCTAGAAAGGTTAGAAAACTGGGTTGGAATCTCGGGTACAGCCCTTTCATGGTTTAACTCTTACTTAACCAATCGCTATCAGTTTGTAGAGCTCGATAATATTCCCTCCAAACACTCAGAAGTGAAATATGGAGTCCCGCAAGGCTCCATCCTAGGACCACTATTATTTACATTATATATGTTACCATTAGAGGCGGCATGGTGGTTAGCACTGTCGCCTCACAGCAAGGAGGTCTGGGTTCGATTCTCGGTCTGGGCTGCTCTGTGTGGAGTTTGCATGTTCTCCCTGTGCCTGCGTGGGTTTTCTCCGGGTACTCCGGTTTCCTCCCACAGTCCAAAGACATGCATCTTAGGTTGATTGGTCACTCTAGATTGCCCGTAGGTGTGAGTGTGTGTGTGTGTGTTGGCCATGTGGTGGACTGGCGAACTGCCCATGGTGTACCCTGCCTTCGCCCGGAGATGCTGGGATTGGCTCCAGCCCCCCCGTGACCCCGACTAGCGGGAATAAGCGGTACGGATAATGAATGAATGAATGTTACCATTAGGAATAGTTATAAATAAACATGGTGTCAACTTTCACTGCTATGCAGATGACACCCAACTTTATATATCAGCCAAACCTGATGACAAATCCAGATTAGGAAAAATTGAGGCCTGCGTAAGTGATATTAAATGTTGGATGTCACTAAACTTCCTCCACCTTAATGGTGACAAAACGAAGGTTCTCCTTCTGGGCCCAAAGGCCACAAGACAGAAAATACCAGATCTAATGTTAAATCTTGCAGATTACCTCATTACTCCTGGCTCGGTAGCCAAAAATGTCGGTGTCTAATTCGACTCTGACCTATCATTTGATAAATACATAGATAATACTACCAGGATAGCTTTTCTACATCTCCGTAACATTGCCAAGTTAAGAAATGCATTATCCCAGCATGATGCAGAAAAATGAGTACACGCCTTTGTTAGCTCCAGATTAGATTATTGTAACTCGTTACTGTCAGGATGCTCAAATAGGAATATAAATAAACTTCAAGTAGTTAAAAATGCCGCAGCCAGAGTTCTAACTAGAACTAGGAAATTTGAACATATCAGCCCAGTCTTATCGGCCCTGCACTGGCTCCCAGTAAAATTCCGTATTGATTTTTAAATTATTCTATTGACTTATAAAGCACTGCATGGACTTGCTCCTGACTACCTCCAAGAGCTTATCTCTTATTATGAACCCCCGCGTCCACTACGATCCCAAGGTGCTGGCTTCTTATTAGTTCCATCAATTAATAAGGTAACAGCAGGGGGAAGAGCCTTTTCTTATAAGTGCCAAATGTGCCATTATCGCAAGAGGACGCGCTGATGCCAACTCCCACCTGAGGCTAATCTACTCTGAAGGGACTGTGACTACTCAGCCTGGAAGTAGAATCATAACTACAGGATTATATCTGGACTATACCTGAACTGTGAATGTGGACATTGCTATCGGGCCGCCCAATGGAGGATGGGTTCCCTTTTGAGTCTTGGTCCTCCCAAGGTTTCTTCCTAAATTCCTGCCATCTTAGGGAGTTTTTCCTTGCCATTGTCGCTTTTGGCTTGCTCATTAGGGATCTGGACCCACGCAATTTGTAAAGCTGCTTTGTGACAACATGTGTTGTAAAAAGCGCTATATAAATAAAATTGAAATTGAAGTTCCTCGATAGGCGCGAACACCAAGAGGTCATCAAGGTAACAGAGCAGACTTGTGAAATTCTCATCACCGAATATGGACATCATGCGCATAAACGTGGCAGGGCTATTACAGAGACCCTGAGGAAGACGAGTATATTCATGAAGCCCAAAAGGAGATGAAAAAGCAGTATACTTCCTGTCCTCCTCATGCAGAGGGACATTATAAAAGCCTGATGTTAGATCCATGATGGAGAAAAATGCGTTCCCGCCAAGCGCAGCTAAGGTATCTGCCTGATGAAGTAGTGGGTGGGCATCTCTCACAGTCCTGGCATTGAGCCACCTGAAGTCAGTGCATATTCTGAGATTGCCGTTCTTTTTCCACACTGAAACAAGCGGTGAGGCGTATTCACTATGTGAATTCTGTATAATGCCCTTTTTTTCCATTTTGTTCAGTGCAGTTCTCAACTTAGAGTAATGACTCGGGGAAACGCGCCTATAGGTCAGACAAAATGGCTTACTGTCGAACAGGTGAATGCGATGTACAAAGCGCTCAGCCTTGCCACAATCCAACTTGTTTCTAGAAAAGACTTTTTCATATTGCTCAATGAGTTGTAGCAGTTTGCATTTCCATTGCAAGGGGACCTCACATGACTTCAAGTCTAGGTCCTGAGATGATGGTCCTGGAGGCCTAGTGTCTCAAGAACGTGTACCATGTCCTCCTCCGACCTAGGCTGCACATCCAAGGTCTTTGTACTTTGTGTGTTGCACTGGACTTCATCCCCTGTGAACAAATCTTCCACTGCAATACAGGGGGGGACATCTTCAATCTTTGCATTCCTCTTCAAGACCACAGTATGACTAGTTGGGTTGATTACTTTAACTGGAACGTACCTGTCACCCCACATAGGTGTGACAACCCTGCCAACAAGTATGTGCTTAGGCCTGGCTTTAGACAACGTTGGCTCGACAATCACTGTGTTCCCCACTGACATGGCAGAAGAGGCAACTTACCCCAAACAAGATGTTCACTCTCCGGTTCTAGCACTACACTCCTCGCGACTTTCACTGTTCCCACTCTGTCTGGAACAGAACTACCTCTCCATCTGTCCGTGTTGGAGTGTAACGACATAAACTGGCAAAGATCACTATCTTGACCTTCAACGGGCAGAGAGTCTCCAATAACCATCGGTTTCCTTCATCAAAGTCAACAAATATTTAATAGCATTATTGCCCAAGATCATCTGTTCGGTTTGGCCCGGGACAACTAAAACGGGAATAATCATCCTACATCCATAAATATGAACCTCACGATCGTATGTGCCCTTAGGGGCAACGCGATAGCCCCCACAGCCAACAATGATGATGTCCTCAGATTCAGCCTTCCTCAAATCAGGACAGTGAAGCAAAAGACTTGCCTCAGCAGCCTCACTTATAGTACAGGCCATCGATCCGCTATCTATCATCGCCCTGAAAGTGGGCCCATGGCAAACTGCGCAAAGGCACTCTGTGGCAGTGTCGGCAGCCCTGTTAAGCCTCAGCCAGTAGTCATATGGCTTCTCATTGTCTCTAGGCAGTGTAGTGTAGAAGTCAGCCAGGGGGATAGATGAATACTTGGAGAGGCTAAAGTGCTTCCTAAGAAGACCATAGACTATGTCGGGATGGCTCTGCACATCAAGGTTGCTATTCCGGATCCCAAATTTCACAATATCCTTCGCTTTACCCCTCAGATATATAATGATTTCCTCCGCTTGGACTTCCACTCCAAGATTTTATAAATGTTCTCATCAGGTCTTCCCACTCCTGTATGGAAACAGTGTCTGACTCATCACCTCTAAAAATAGGTGGTTCCTTCAGTTCCCTATGTGCAACCAACTGAACCTGGGAAAGATCTACCATCCGAGTGAGACCTAATGTTGGCATCCACCTGTGCATTGCTAGCAGGGGGGGTGATGACTAGGGTCCGGTCACTGGCTCCTGTTTGGTGGAACTCTGGGACGATTTCCGGTCCTCGATTGAAGATCCGGGTCACGGCACCAATGTGAAATTACAGGTAGGAGAGGCCAGGGAGAAAGCTACAGAGAAGAAGAAACAGGGAGGTAAAGAAAGGAGTAGCTATGTATTGGTAGCCGCTGCATTGCCTGTCCCAAGGGTGGGGTGAACCCTTGCCACAGTGGTGGCCATCTCAGAGGGGAAGAGGGAGGGGGCGTGGCGGTAGGGGATTGGGAACGGGGATGGGATGCTGGCAGTTGGGGTTGTGCGGGGATCCTAGCCATTGGGCCAGAGAGTGTCCTCATCGTTCCTCAGAGCCCACACAACCACCACCGCCTGCGGACAAGGGCAGAGGTGGAGGGCATTGGGCCCCGAACCTTCTACTACTAGGATAGCTTTTCTACATCTTCGTAACATTGCCAAGATAAGAAATGCATAATCTCAGCATGATGCAGAAAAATTAGTACACACCTTTGTTAGCTCCAGATTAGACTACTGGAACTCATTAATGTTAGGATACTCAAATAGGAATCTAAATAAACTTCAAGTGTCACAGTATGGGAGGCTCCCCCTGCCGGTCGCCTCCATCACAGCAGCCGTTGTCCTGTTGTTGTTGCATTGTGTGCGTCTCTCAGGTGGGTGGGGCCTATTATCCTCCTCACCTGACAGTCGTTTGTTTTGTCTATATATGTCTTGTCTTTGTACCAGTTGACTGCTGGTTATTGTTTCCTTAATTCGGAACAGTGCAAGGGTTTTAGGTTTGCGCACTTTATTCATTAAACCTCTCTTTTTCCCTGAGACTTGGCGTGATCGCTTCCTTTTAGTTCGCACTCCCTGCCCATCACAGAATAACCAGCCACCTTCGGAAGCTACCAGTCTCCTTTGCTTTCTCCTTTGTTTGTCGTCATGTCTCGTGGTAAGTGTTTGTCTGCGTGTTGTATGTATAGAGAGAGAACTGGTATCACCTTTAGCTCATCCCGCCTTTAGCTCGTCCCGCCATTATACAGCTCTCTTCGATAGAGACTGCGCGCGCCTCGCTAGTGTGCTTCCCCGTCGCCTTATTTTTTTGTATGTGTGTGCAAGTATGTATGTGTTTGTGTGTGGAACGGCTGTGACCAGGGCTCGCGACCCGTGCAAGTCTCCCATTGAAAGAGACAGCGGGTGTCTCGCAAGTCTGCTTCCCCAGTGCCGTATTTGTGAGCACCAGTGTATGCGTGAGCACGTCATGGGAGAACGGGGTCGGAGCGTGCAATTGCGGCTGCGCGTTTTCTGTTTGTTTTGTCCTTTTGTGTTCACTTTGTCCTAGCGTGTTGCGTGATTTGTTGTGTGTAATTCCCCCCCGGGACCTCCCCGAAAAAAAATTTTTTGGGGGGGGGGTGGGGTCCCATAGGCTTGGATCCTATAGGAGGCCCTGACCATTTGGAGGGAGTCTCCTGAGCCGGTAGGCGCCCCGACCCTGGGAGTGGCAAAGGAGGCCTGCGGCATTCTGCCTAGGGTGTCACCTCCTGCTGAGAAGGACACCCCTCCTCCCCCGGTGTAAAGGGCTTAAAATGGCCAGGGCTAATCGCGCGTATGTTTTTGTGTTGTCCAGGGTGTGTGTGCTGTAGGGTTGTGTGCAGGTCCCTGGAGGTGAGATGCGGTGCTCCCGGACTGTGGATCTCTGGCTGAGGACCGAGATCCCCCCTCGCGTGCGGGGTGTCCAGGAGGCCCCTGTGGTGACCTCCCAGGTTTGAGGGCTATGGTCTCTGGTGCTCCTGGGTTGGAGGTGGAGGAGTCCATCTTGCGGTGAGCTTCCCCGGTATGGGTTGTCTCCCCAGGAGCCCCAAGAAGCAGGGGAGTCCGGGAGTCGGGTAGTGGAGGCTTTGCCACACCAGGGAGGTAACCTGCACACACCCTGGCATTTCAGACAATATCAAATCTGCCCTCTTTTGATGTATGTAGTATATTAACTGAAGGCTTGATTAAATAGCTGAGTCTTAAGTCTAGATTTAAAGATTGGAACTGTGTCAGAATCTCAGAGGTGTGAAGGTGTGACGCTCAGGGGCCCACAGTCATTGAGTCTTCTGGTAATCTGAGATGTTGATGCTGTCACCTAGACATGTCATGCGTTCACTCTAGTTGTGATAATGGTTTCGGTGGAAAGCATCAACAAAGCAATTGCTCAGTGAGCCCTCATGACTTTGGTCACCTCCAGGTCCCTTCCTTTAGTTATGCTGCTATATATAAGCCATGCTAATCACTGTGATATATATCACATGTGTGATATATATATATATATATGGATGTTTAAATTGATGTCTACATACTTAACCTGTATTTTGTATCCTGGTAACATGTTTATACCAAGACAATTTCATAAAAGCACCTAGAAGATGGTCTAGCTTACTAGTGTATATGCCATGGATGGATGTGCCAATGCAGCCAGCAGACATGATGATTCCGTCCCTACTAGCTGGTCCACCCAATGGAGGATGGATCTTGGTCCTCCCAAGGTTTCTTTGTAAACCTAAGGAGTTTTTCCTTGCCACTGTTGCCCCTGGCTTGATCATTAGGGATCTGGACCCAGACGCTTGTAAAGCTGCTTTCTGACATGTGTTGTAAAAACTGCTATATAAATAAATTTGACTTTGGACTTTGACGCACATGAGATCTGGAATTTAATCCGTTTTTTGTTCTTGTCTGTTCATGTAGGAAGTTTAAAGATTATTTACATCTTTGTTAAGTTCACTTACAAAGCTTCTTCTCTTCCTCCTAAACTTGTTAATTTTCTAGTTTTAAAATCTACAAATGTTTCCTGACATGGTTTTAACTAGGATCAGCATGGTCTTGTAAGTATTTTACCTATATTAACTCCCAATATTTTACCTATATTACCCTTATTTTAGGTTTGGTGCACGCTCTTCAGCATTTACAGTAAACAAACCCCATGATGAGCATAACATCAAAACACTACTCATGCCGTCACCTTCCTTAAAGGAGTTTCATAAACACACACCTGAACACACATCCTCTCAGGTTTGAAGCTGTTATTCTCCTCAATTCAAAAAGAAGCTTTCCCAGTCATCTCATTAAATCAACTGTGTCTGCTCAGTCAAGTAATAAAATCTCTGGTGAAAGGAAGACCACAAAATAGAGATTACAATGAGAAAAAATCCCATACAGATAATTGGCTTCTTGATGTCCACCATTGGTTGGTTTGGTGTGTGTTGTACAGTTGCAATGAATTACTGGAGGATTACCTACATAGGTGGCCAAGGAGGTGCTTGGATCATCAAGGCTGCCTGGTATTGGTCTAACCTCTGGAAGGACTGCTATATAGATGCCACTGATGTTTCCAGTTGCCGAGACTATGACGTTCTGTGGGTTGTAAACCCAACAAATACAGCTGAACGGCGTAAGTTGACCTGATGACAATATGTACCACTTCAATTCATTTGGAAACTAAGTAACATGAAATTACTCTATACATTAAATTAGCTATTAAATTTAATTAATTAAATTAAACAACAATGTTCTTTGAACATGACACAAATGCGTAAATCATGATATGCTTGAAAAACAACTTTAAAATGATTTAAGATTTTGGAACTGTTTTTCCAAGAGGATTTATCTGGCAAAAAATTTGAAAAATCTTGAAAATTGAGACTCTCTTTGCTGAATTTCCTTGGTAATCTTTTGAACAGACGGTGCCATATGTATAACAAATGTTGTTGCTTATTAGCAACAATCAGCACTTATTAGCACTTATTATTAGCACCTCGGTTTTTAAATCATTTTTAGAATGCAACCATGATGTGGTGGTGGAATGTTACTGTGAGAAACATTCTGGAACTATTACATTAGATGGAGCAGTCGTGCTGGAATTTTTAAACACCTCAGTGTCACTGCTGGAGACTAGTCCACCATAAAACATCCAGCCAACGCTGTCCTGTGGGCATCGCCCTGTGACCATTGCTGAGGGTCTACAAGAAGACAAATATAAAACTGTACAGCAATAGATAGCTATCATCTCTGACTTTACATCTACAAGATGGACAAATAAGGTAGGAGTGTCTAATAAAGTGGACAGTGAGAAGACACTGTTTAAAATCGACTGTTGTGTCTGATCTACTTGTACCAGCAGAACTCTGATCTTGTGAAAATGATAATGTCATTGACAGTACAATCAACAAATCATTCAGTGACTTCTGCCATGTGAAATGGTTGGGGGTATTATCTTTCTAGAAGAGACAACTCCATAAGGATAGAAATAGGAAATAGTAAGGAACATTATTAACTGGCTTCAAAACAGCAAAATTTATAACACTTGTATTTCTGTTTTATCAAATGTTTCTATTATTTTGATGTTAATCACTAATTCCTTTAAGGAGCACAATTTATAATTTGTTTTCTTTACTGCTGAATAGGATATATTCAGGCTGTGCGAGGTCTGATGCTGTTTGGGATGGCTTTTGGCTTTCTTGCTGCCATACTATGCTTTATCGGGATGGACTGTACATACATTGGTGGAAGTGAGAAAACCAATGATAAAATTTTAGTGACAGGAGCAGCTTTTCATTTTCTTGGAGGTATGAAACATATTGTTTTGAAAATGCAAATTATACTTTTCTACAGAATTTTTATTGCCTCACACCATGCTATTTTAATTCCAAAGGTATCGCTGATGCTGCTGGTTATTGCTTATTCACAACCAGACTTGGAAGAGCAGCATTTGCGCGTCTGGCTGAAAGAGGTGTCATAAGGTATGAAACTTTTTACAGAATTATCTTGTTGTTTGGTTGGGTTTGTTTGGTATGCACAAAACTTGATATATTCGTTGTGGTTATTGTGAATTCAGCAGTATGTAAACACATCATAATTTTAAGCCTTAATGAGCAAATTACCAGCTGCATTCACTGCCTGAAAATTAGCCTTAGAAATGTTCTGAAATGTTCTGACACTATATTCCACACATATGGCACTGTGTATTGTACATATCTTTCACATTGGACTGATAGCAGAACAATCAAGACAACTAGGTTATAGGTATTCATACAACCTGTAACGCCCGGTGGTCAGGCTGTAAATGAGGATCCATGCGCAGCGTGCCAGCAGTGTTTCTTTATTTACAATAATCACACACAAAGGGTAATGCCAGGGGAGGCGGCAGATCGGGGAAGGATGGGACACACACACAGCCAGGTCCGGGACGTAGGCGTGGTCAGGCAGAGGTACCAAAGGGCTAGACGGGTGCAAACGACAAAACCAGAACAGGATCACAAAACCAGAAGTCAATCAGAAATTTCACAGGGAAAACGCTCGGTATGCTCTCGAATAGAGTTGGCAATACTTCGCAGGGAAAGGTTGGGGAGACAGACTTAAATACAGGCTCTAATTAGCCTTGACTGAGAGCAGCTGATTTTTTAGTACTCAGGCGAGTGAGACCTCTGGTGGCGGACGGCGGTAGTGCTTCCAGATCTTACACAACCACTGCTTTACACCTATTTTAGGTATATGCAATGTTCAGTGAAATGAGTTGCAGATATCAGACCAAGGTATGAGATAATTGAAAAGTGCCATGAGTGAAACTCCTGAACATCGAAAAAGACTGTACATTATAACTGTACATGTACATGATGAGTACAGCTAGCAACCTGCTCCAGAATGAGATTTAATTTTCTAACTAATTTTCTCAGACAATCTTGTGCAATTTTTAACAAAACACTTCAACTACACAGACTACACAAAACACTTCATCACACAGAATGCCAGTGATCTGTAACTGTTGCATGACCATGTAACCAGAATGAGAACGCAGCCAACTGTCTTTGTCTAGGTGTGATAGTCATATGAACCACATATAGATTCTGAAGCCTAAAAACATGATATACCTCTGCACTGCTTCATTCGCTGGTTAAACCATGATTGAATGAGAAGGTATTTATTTAAATTCTAGACATATTTTAATAAAGGCAAGCATGGTCTGTAAAAAACGTATTTTTGTTACTAAATTAGATTTCATACACATCGTCACCTCCAGCAAGTATCATTACATTAATATAGGTTCTGTACAGTTATGGTTGTTTTCTCATGTGGTGAAACATTGACCTCCTTTTTCAGAATTCTAGACTAATAGGTCAATATAAAAAAATATTATAAAAAAATATACTTTTACTTTTATTGCAAACATTAACGTATTAAATTATTCCATCTGACTTAGTAGTGAACATGTGACAAATCACACATTTGACAGTGATTTAGTTTATATACAAGTGAATAGCAAAGGTATTCCCAAAAGAAATAACAGAACAACATATGCATTGCAAGTTTACAAAGATGACCAAAAACAGTTTCAAAGTGAGTAGCTTTTTGTGCTTATACAATGAAACTGCAAATCACTTTTATGAACCAGTTCCCAAAAGTTCTTCTTATTGTCATGTTTACATCCGCCCCACCTGTCAATCTTGTTTACGTGTTGTTTAGCTCCCCCTCTCTGTCATGTCATTGTTTTGTTTACCATGTGCTTCGTTTAGTCTGTCACACCTTCTTGTTTGTATCCCCTCTTACAGTATATCAGTTTCAGACATACTTGCAAGCTTTAATGTAAAAATCAAACTTTCATTTTAGCAGATGCTGTAAAAAAATATATTTTTTTGCATGTATTGATAAGTTGGCCACAGACATAGCAAAAATGTGTCTACCAAGGTCTGCACACATCTGACTATTTCTGTTATGTTACTGACATTAGATGTGTATACACTATCCACTTACTCAGGTGTAATATTAATTGAAATGGTTGTAACCATTTCTAGAAAGTTCTAAAACATTTTAAGTTGTAATCCAACCTTTTTTTGGCAAGTTGTTTTTTTGCAGGAAATTACATCACATAATATATTTCAACTGCTAAAAGTCAGTTTTATGGGAATTTGTGCAAAAAGTAAATGGGAATGTAGCTGGTGAGTTATTAAAATGAGGATGAATAATTGGTAAAAATTATCAGTCTAGAATTGGGAACAATAAATAAATGCAGGAGATTGTCATTGAAATTTGAACCTTAGAGGTGAACAGGAATAGGCAGAGTCATGGATAAGATATTAAAGACACTTTAAAGACAGTAAAATAAAGTTTAGTAGAAGAGAAATATTCAAAGTATCAAGTAGAAAAATGGTTCGATCCAGAGATCTCTGTTACATACACTCTAGAACCAAGAACCTTTATACTAACTACATCTAATTATGTAATTACACATGACAAAATTTAGGATGTAAGGTCTGATTCAATTCTGGTTGTAGCATTATATGATGATGTCAGCCCTTGCTGGATCATCAGGTCGAGAATGTTCTTCCCTACACGATGCCTGGTGTTCTTGTTTGCAGAACATCTTATCTACAGGCTAGCCACAACTGTGACAACCGAATCTACACATTGGGGTACTCACAGGCATAGATTAACAAAAGAGAAAATGGAAAACAGTAAAATACACACTCGAGTCCCTATATGCATAGAGAAGAACAATTTTCCCATTACAGGCTCAAACCTTATCAAGTCATTCTAGAGGGTGGAGGAGCAAGACTACGTGGGTCGTTATAAATACCAGTATCTTTTACACATGTAACATTATTTATTAATAATAATTATTAAAACATTTACAAGCACTTTAAAACTATAAGATCTTTATAACCATTTATGAAAGAGTGACTCTAAAATCTTCAAATATACAGTTTGTCACGCTTGGCGAGGGCGTTCAGGATGCGGAGACGAGTTTGGCGTTTCATACAGCGATTTATTTACACTGAACATAAAGCGCGATCTTGCGCTGAATAAACACAAAACATGTACGTGGGAGACTCAAACAAAGACGAGCACGGGACACGCAACCACACATTAAATAGACAAACAACACTAACCCCTTGTGACGACGCGACGAGCTACAGGTGAGACGGATGAACACACTCGCCCAGACACACATATACACATGCTTATATATATTTGAGTGCAAAAAATGTATAATTATGCTATAAACCAGTATGGGAAGAAACACCATGCAGCATATTTCTTTCCCTCATTCTTTCTTTGTTGCATTTTATTTTAGATATGAAATAGGTTCTCCGGTATACATTGGCTTGGTTGGCAGCTTTTGCATAATCCTGGGCTCTATTTTCTACGCTGTATCAGTCTACAGAGTCTTTGTATCAGAAAGGTAAATAATACAGACAATGTGTTTACAAACCCAAATATTATAAATATTTGAGATATGACACCAACACAAGTTACAAATAAATTAAAATGTAATATATGAAGAAAATACATGTTTTTGTGCAGAGAAGTGGATGTTTCTTCACCAAGAAAAGACACAGGCCCTCAGATTTATGTTCCACTTACCAAAAACAAAACATTATTCAGCAGAGAGTACAATATATCAACCCAGTTCAGGCCCTCAAGTCCATCAAGTATCCAAATGTCTGGAACTTCTCAGATTACAGGAATCTCTGAAAGAGATGCTTTTGTTTGAACATGTAAGCTTTTCCAACTGTAAATAATACTGTAGTGTTGCCATCTGGTCACAATTTACTTGTGCTCTGAAGTAGTTTACTTCACTTGTACTTTTAAGTTTCATTTTTTGTTTAAATTGTAACTTTAAATAAATCCCCAAAATAAGCTGCTTCATACATTTATTATATTTTTGTGTATTTATTAAATACAATTACACATTTACTTCTACACAACCATAAGTCAACAGACAAGGCATCATAAAACACATTTTGTCACTTACCAAGGAATTCAATTTTGGTATTTTATAGTCAAAATGGTGAGATGACTTCTTTCTGGCTAGTTAAACACTGTTCCAGTTGTATTGCCAGACCTTTATAAAATATGGTTCTGATGGTGAGAGGACCTATAGCAGCCGAGACAAGACATCAGAAGTTGGTGTACCTCAGCAAAAAGAAATAAAAGACTATTAGGAATGTCCAAGTACAAAGGTTTTTAAAGTTAAATACTTAAACTTCAAGATGCTTACAAAGCCAGACCCCTGCCACATCTGGGTCTCTCTGATCACCTGTCCCTGTCTCTAACTCACATCAGCTGTACTGGACTATATAAACTTCTGTGCTGAGTGTGGAAGTAAGACAGTGACTGTCAAAATGCTACCCAACCAGAAGCTTCTGGTTGGGTAGCATTTTGACAGTCACTGTCTTACTTACGTACTCAAGTTGGTTCATCAATGAGCTGACTGCTAAGACAAGGAATTCCGCTTTTGTACAGGGGGACCAGCAGGTCTACAAGGAAGTGAGGTCTGACCTAAGGAAGGGGCATTATAAAAGCTGAGTGCAAATGTCAACAGCGCATTCATGAACACTTCAACTGTAACAACTCCAGAGGCATGTGGCAAGGGATAAAAACACGCACAGGATATAAAGGCAACACCTCACTACCACAGATAATCATTCACACTCATCCTGAATACAGGAACACAAGGATGTGTCCTCAGCCCCCTCCTCTATTGTAACGTTTGGAGTGAGGCGGATCTGACGCAAGTGCAGTAAATCATCAATTTAATTAAGAGAATTAACTGAAAGGAAACAACTGATACATCAATGAATACATAACCAAAGCACAGATGACAACCAATAACACGAAGGTATAAGGTAGCTAAAAGGGGATACATACATGGGAAGAGCTAAACCAACAGGGAGTAAAACAGGCAATACCACGATGAGGGAAACAATGGAATAATGACAAGGAGCATAGATAAATACCAAGGAGGAAACACTAAGGACAAACAACATTGTAGAACAAACAAAGAACAATATTAGGTAGAGCAACCCAAGAACAGACATTCGTTCATGACAGGCAACATAACAGAATCCACAGAACAAGCTAGGTTACACAGACTTACACAGGGATTCTCAGCGAATACAAGAAACTGATTTACACGAACAATAACCAACAACACAATGGACAAAACACAGGGTTTAAATACAAGACACTGACAAGGAACTAAAACACCTGGGACTGATAACGGGGTTACAAATAGGAAGGAGGGACAAACAGGCACGGAAAACACTGGCACAAAGAACAGGACAACAGAGACTAGAGAGCTAGTGGGGGGGGGGGGGGCAGAGCCAGACGTGACATCTATTACGTCTTCACACACGACTGCTCCACCATTCACACCTCCAACACCATTGTTATGTTTGCTGATGACACCACCAGGATAACGGACAACAATGAGTCAGCCTACAAGGAGGAGGTCCAGCCCAGCATCTGACTGTATGGTGCAATGACAATAACCTGAATCTGAACCCCAGAAAAACCAAGGAACTGATTGTGGATGTCAGAAGATCCACATGCACTGAGACCGTGGCTCTCTACATCAATGGAGAAAAGGTGGAGAGGGTGGATATGTTCCTGGGTATGCACATCTCTGCTGACCTCACGTGGGCTTCCAACACCCAACACAAAATGGGGAAGTCACAACAAAGGCTCTACTTCCTCAGGAAGTTAAAACATTACCATCTCCCTCTTGCTGGTGAACTTCTACAGAACCACCATAGAATGTCTCCTGACCTTCTGCTGCATGGTTTGGTTCACCAGTTGTACAGCATGGGACAGGAAGGACCTGCAGCAAGTGGTGAGAGAGGCGGAAGAAATCACTGGCACCTCAATACCCCCCTCAGTGACATTTACTCCAGCCGTGTCCAAAAAAAGGCCATTTTGTTACGGTTAGGGGTTCTGTGGTTTTCTTTTGGTATTGTATCTGGTGTGCTTGCAGGTTCTCCAGAAGAGGGCGCAACAACGTGATCGACATCAGGTGCGAGTGTCATGTGACACGATTTGATGGCGGGTCTTTAAAAGCTTGCCTTGAGCAAGAAGCTGGACCATATGGTGTCTTGAACAGTGGACTCCACCTGGTCATTGGGGGTTACTGAGCTGTGTCTGTTCTGAGATCGTTCGGACTGATGGTTTCTATCATTAGGTCAATTAGAGGATATATCGCTACGCGATTTGAGACGTACTGCTTGAGTGATATCGCTATGCGAATTGAGATGTAAAGCTATGCTCGTTCCATTTGTTGTAGTGGTGTATGGTGTAATATATAGAAGATCTTGGGAGGGGAAGTTTGTTCGTTTTGTGTTCATTTGTGTTCTTTTGGGTGTTTACCTCCTGGTTGATTTATAGGGAGGTAGGTCAGGTTATTGTATTTTGGTTTACGTTTCTTTTGATGAGGTTAGTTACGTTGAATCGGGGATTTGTAGAGTTTTGTTTGTTATGTTGGCCTTGGCCCAGCCTGAAGTTGTTTTGGCTTTTGTACTTTTATATTATATTGTGTTATTGTATTGATGTATTATAGATATTCATATATATATGAATGCCGCACCCCCGCCCCCTTGTTGCACAGTTCTCTTTAATTACGTTATCCTGTAGCCCATATGTACAGTGTATCACAAAAGAAAGTACACCCCTCACATTTCTGCAGATATTTAAGTATATTCAAGGATTCAAGGAGACTTTATTGTCATTCACACACACATGCGTACATGAGGTGGGAACGAAATTTTGTACCCAAGGTCCCGGTTTAAACCCCAAGACATAAATAGAATAAGATAAAAAAAAATAGAATAGACATAGACTAAAATATACATGGAATATACTAAATATACAAATGTATAAAATATATAAAATATACAATAATAATAAGGGCAAAGAAAAAAACTATACAGTGCTGAATGTGTCAATAGAGACACTGGAAAAGTGGCTGTGCTTCAGCTGTGTACATAAAGTGGCAAGTGGGTGTGCATAAGTGTCCTGTGCATAAAGTGGCCGTGCAAAGAGTGCCAGGGTCCGGCTGAGTGCTGGTCTCAGTGATTTAAGAGTCTCACAGCTTCTGGAAAGAAGCTGTTCCTCAGTCGGGTAGTCCTGGACTTAATGCTCCGCAGCCTCCTGCCTGAGGGGAGTGGGGTGAAAAGTGAGTGTGCTGGGTGGGTGGGGTCCTTCATGATGCAGGTGGCCCTCCGCCTGCATCTGGAGGTGTAAATGTCCGTAGTGGAGGGGAGGCTGACCCCTACAGTCCTCTGTGCGGCCTTCACCACCCTCTGCAGAGCTTTCCTCTCTGCAGCAGAGCAGCTACCATGCCACACACTGATGCTAGAGCACAGAACGCTCTCCACCACACATCTGTAGAAGGAGACGAGGACAGTGCTCCCCAGGCCAACACGTCTCAGCCGCCTGAGGAAGTATATCTTTTCATGGGACAATACTGACACAATAAAAAGTAGTCTATGTGCATCTTATATAACAGTGTAAATTTATTCTTCCCTCATAATAACTCAATATATAGCCATTAATGTCTAAACCACCAGCAACAAAGATATACTTAAATATCTGCAGAAATGTGAGGGGTGTACTCACTTTTGTTATGCACTGTAGGTCTTATAATTGTTGTATTATCAGTGTTATGGTGGTTCTTCCCAGACAAATACACTTCTGGCCCTATTACCATCTCACATGCCTAAAGGAGTACAAGTAGGATGAGCTTTGCTACTAATTCAAGAACCAAGCCATGCTGGTATTTTACAACAAACATGTATATTATAAACACACTTTGCATTTTGACCTTGAAACCAGAGACAATGAAACTTCAAAACTCCTCCCTTACTCAAGAAGAAGAAAAAGCTATGTCATAACCACATACAATCACCTCAGTCAGAGCCAGTCTTATGGTAGATTAGGGTGAGATCAGGCACTCAAAATCAAATTACAGTCTGGTTAATCCATCATGAATTATAGGACAGTTATCATGTACACTGAAATAGGTTGTTTTGTGACATGTGTGTGTGGATGGATCTTGGTTTGTTCAACTTTACCAATACAATACTGGACATACTCTGAAGTGTCAAGGACAGTCATCACCAGCGCCCGCTTCTTTTCTAACCTCTGGAAAGACTGCACCTCTGATTCAACTGGGAAGACTGACTGCAAGGAGTTTCCATCATTGCTTGCTTTGCAGAGTAAGCCTATGTAACTCTTAGTTTTGTAACTATTAGTTTACACATGAGTAATTATATTAAACCACTGGTGCCTGATTATTTGTACAGCATAAAGTGCCCCTTGAATTACTACCAGCCTTGGTAACTGTTGTCCACAGATGGCTTTAAACTGTTGTCCACTGTTGTCTTTCAATGTTTTTAAACAAACAAGCCAACAATATCGACTGCTTAAACGACTACTATACCAGAGCGAATCCCCCCCCACCCCTTATGGCACCCCAACTTCACACCCCAAAAGTGAATTATCGTTTTTGTGAATGCATATCGTTTTTGTGAATTTTATATTCTCATTCTGTGGAATTAAACAACTGAACTGAACTGAACAAACAATACATATAAAAAAGCATGTATCAGTTTTTCAGCAGTGCAAAATACATTTTGATATAGTTTATCACATTGACACAAGTTTATTATCGTTAACCAAAACGAATGAAATGAAATGATGAAAACTGAAACTGGAAAAAAATTGTTAACTGAATTTCGGTAACTTAAAATACTAACTGGAACTGTATTACGTATTTACAAAACTAACCAAAACGTACTGAAATTACAAACAGATTACCCTTCGTGTTCGTCAATTTATGTATAAACCTTGTGAACTGATAAGAAATAGATTTTTAGCACTTCTCAGTTTCTGCAGTTTCACATTAACTGGCATACTGCACCTCATGTTGCGTGACGTAATTTCTTGGTTACAGTCTGCTTCTGCTCCCCATGGGACTCCCTTATAGGACTCTGCTGGAGAGTCCCATAAGTATTTATTCTGCATGAGGTCCAAACTGTAGAACGCAAAAGTCTGTAGAAGCAGCAATACGCTGAAAACACTCAATAGCGATTAACAGGCGACTTGTGCGCAACTTGAGCGCAGCAGTGAGTCTCTCAGGTGCCTAGGTCGTCCAGCTCGGCTGGTTGAATGCGCAGTGATGACCGCAGATAATTTCAAGAAAAGGAGCTATAACAAGCATAAAACAGGAAAGGATAAATAATTAGGGAATGGCTCTGAAAGCGAATCCCCATGTCTCGCATGCCATAACATTTTTGCTGTTGTTGTAATTGTTGTTGCCACTCCATCCTTGTTGGCCACCCTCTGTTTCACTTATCTCTTGTTTTCTTGTTATCTCTTAACCGAAACGCACCTCGGGGAGCCGTTTAAATGTACGTATTTATTTGTTTATTTCTGCGTAGTTCATATCGGCTGTAATCCATCTGTCAGTCGTAGTGAAAGCTACTTCTTGTTGATATTAAAATCCGAAAATACTTTCAGTATCGGACTCATCTACGCGTAAAGTGAGCACTTGCGCGCGAGAGAAACGTAATCGAGCTACAGAGAACATTCAGCAAATGAGCAAGGCTAGAAAATGTAATTTAGTACATTTTACTAAATTACTTTAGTGTTTCTAATTGTTTTTTTATGCTTGAAATGTAGGCCCAGTTTGGCTACAAGTTATACAACAGATGATACAAACTTTAATTTGTAGTTATGTAAAACATTTTTTTGTTTATTGTTATTAAAATATACTTGTCAAATTTAATACGTTTGAAATAAATATTGTATTATTTGTTGTTTGATTTTGGCATACATTTCAGGCAAGGTTGCAAAACTTGCATAATTGTTAACATTGATATTAATGTCAAGGCTGTCTTATCGTTTACCCAGTAGCGCCTTCTGTTGCCTGAAAAAAAAGAACGAAGAGACATTTTTGAACGGCTCTTTAAAATAAACGGAGCCAAAAGATCCGGCTGCCTTCACAATTATAGGGCCGGATATGGCCTTCATCCAGTTTTTTTCCCAGGCTTTCTCCTGCTATAATTTAGTAATAATGTCATTAATTTTACTTTTGGGACTCTACTAAAATCGCTATTTACTACTATTCTATACTACTAATAATAATAATTTGTGGTTTTCCCAAAATTAGTATGTTTGAGGAGGTAAAATACCAAATTGTGCTGGACATCCAGGGATGCTGATCTAGACTCCTGCTGTATCAGATCATATGTACTTACTAATATATCTTTCCTTGTTTAATAAACCAGTGGCAGTTCTAGGGGTAGGGCCACAGGGGTATTGGCCCTATCTGAATTCTTATTGGCCCCCAGAAGTGCCCCTGTCCTGTCTTTCATCTGTCATATGCCCAATAGTCATGATCAGATTGTAGGTGGATGCAATTCCATGCCCAAACTCTAATGGGCCAATAGCGCTAACAAGCCAAATAGGAATGTATGGCATGGATGAAGCGTACAGAAGACGATTTGCTTGATATTGACAGCCAAGGGTCTACATTTTGAGGAGTTGGTTGGTAAGTCATGAATCCCTATTTACTCACAGCTGTCATGTGCCTTAAATCTGACAAACATTAAAATAAGAAGCAAAGCTAACGTTAACTTAAGCCCTTCTTGTGTTTAGACATGAACGTTAGCATTTCGCTATGCTGCAAAATGTAGACCAGAGGAAGAGCAGGAAGGGAGAATACTGTAGACCAGAGGAAGAGCAGGGAGAGAGCAGCAGAAAACTGTAGACCAGAGGCTGGTCAGGGCACCTCCAGTACATCACAGCATAAATTATTTAGGGAGAGCAACAACAGGTAATGCTGTAATCTAGATATCATTATCTTGTGAAATGGCATATGGTGACTATATTCTTACACCTCATGGTGATTGGATTTAGCCTACCATAACTTTAATGTAATGGTTTTCATTTTTCTTGTTTCATATATCACCACATCTACCACAACACACTGTTATATTTCAAGCTTTCAAGTCTCCTTCAGATTTAAATAAATAATAATCTGGTTTTATAGACAACATGGTTTCAGACAAAAACATGCTTGAAGTTTGTGACATATATGTTTATGTTTTAGCCACAAACTGGGACAGGACTCTCTGATATGGGGAACATTGAGCTGAGATGTATTCCACCGGCAGCACTGAGAGAGGTACAGTATCTTCGACCATGTTTGTATTGTATCTTAGGGAGTTTTTCCTTGCCACTGTCGCCTTTGGCTTGCTCATTAGGGATCTGGACCCACGCAATTTGTAAAGCTGCTTTGTGACAACATGTGTTGTAAAAAGCGCTATATAAATAAAATTGAATTGAACTGAATTGAAATTGTTCCAGTCATTGTGACACCAGTGAGGTGTGGTTCATGTGAGTGCAGCTTTTCAGTTCTAAGTTTGATTAAAAGTAATCTACGAGCAACAATGACAGATGAGCGTTTGAGTCATCTTGGGGTGCTGAGCATCGAGTCCTGAAGAGCAAAAGCATTAGACATGAATGAATTTGGGAGATGGTTCAGACCCTGTAAAAAAAAAAACAAGTAATAATGATGTTTTAGAAGACCAAAATGTACAGTAGTCACCCACATGGAACTTTGTGAGAGAGAGAACTGACTGTATTTGTGAAAAAGTAAAAAGGATTTAAAATAGAATAAAATGGTGACTTTTCTCACATGCTGTGTGTTAGAGTACTTTGTCTATGTACGGTAAAAATGCATATACAATTGGTAAAGAGATTTTACAGTGTAGGCTTTTTTAAAGTGTTTAAACATGGTGTGACTGGTGAAATGTATACACTTTACCAAAACCAGGGATGGTGTGCAAATGGACTAATAGTTGGCCCCTCTTTGGATATTGTGGCCCCTTACTTAAAAATCCTAGATCCGCAACTGTAATAAACTAAAAACAATGCATTAATATTTCATAAAAGTGTATTTTATTAATCAAGCTCAAAATAATCACTACTGTATTATATAATTGTAATGTAGCAAGGGTGAGTCAGGACGCAGAGACAAGAGCAGCGTAAACAGTGCTGTTTATTAGAAACATTAGCAATACCGCTAAAGCGTTAACAGAAACGCACAATGCAACGTAGAGCTGACGAGAACAGACAGCCATAAGCCACACGCATATGTAAATGCATGAACAATAAGACGCAAGTGCAACACATCGCAAGAGACAGGTGCTACAAATAACACACAGACTAAGATGCACACATGGATGTAACAATACATAGTTAGAATGAATAATGTTCATTTCTTATAAAATGTTTCCAGTTTTTTTTAACCATTTCTCGCGTGAATGCCACTGTGTTGCCATTCTGCTAAATGAGTTACTTATTCATTTTGAAAATCTTAAAAATTTTGGCTCTATCTACACATCCTTTCTGGATGTATCTACACATATCTACACATAACTCCAATACCAGCAACCTTCACAAGCCATCGGAAGACCTGTTCCACCTTCAAAAACATTGACATACAACGTAACCGAAGCTAAGTATTTCATCATGTCTGAGTCACTTGTTGCTTGTGCTGAGTGTGGCAAAGTGGGTTATATAGATAACTGGACACGTTTTGAGAGCAGGCCTGGCCTTTTGAAGCGGGATGGCAACCCCTCTTGGGAGGGTGTTGCTCTCATTTCTAGTAGTATATCCGCTAGGCTAATAGTGGTGTAGGAGTAGTTCATGGGGATTGACAAACCAGAGCCGAGGCCAGGCAGCAGACACACAGGCTAAACCAACTGTCTGCGAGCTGTGGGGAGACGTCACCAAGGTCACACTGGGATGAAACTGTGTCTATTCCTCGAGTATCAAAAAACATTTGATTTGTAGGAAAAATGTAATCAATATTATTGAATTTAACACTGCCACTGAGAATCATTTAAATCTGAAATTAGGATTGATCCCTGTCATCTAAAGCATTACTTGTTAATGAAGTAATTACCGACCATAATCTATGTATGCTTTGCTTGACTGTGTTATGAATAGACCACACAAAGAGGGATCCAAATGCGGAAACGAGCTCGTCTTTATTTGACTAGGCAGTACACTTTTACTCGAGATGTTAGTAGTATAGCGTATTGCGAACTCGTTGTAAAGGTCGTTGTCGGGACAGTCAGGGTTCGGCACGGGTAGGCAGATTCCGGGAGGTACCAAATCGTTAGGCAAGAGACGAGGTCTAGGACGTAAGCAGAAGTCAGTACACAGGTAAGCAGGCAGGTAATAATAACGCTCGGTATGCAACATCGGTTGGCAATACTTCGCAACCAGGAAGTGACAGAGGGGTGTATATATATGGGAAGAAAGGGGAGTGGAAAGGAGCAGGTGATCAGAGGGCGGAGGAAGGGGTGTTGATCCTAACAGACTGAAACCTGGACTCAGCCAGACAACTATATCGCCCTCAATGAAGCGTCTCCCTCCGGCTATAGATATGTTGATAACCCCCGTCCAAATGGTCGCGGAGGTGGTGTCGCCACACTATATGACTCCAATATAGGAGTCTCTCAAAGATCGGGCTTCAAGTTTAATTCTTTTGAAAATCTCATTCTTTATCACATGTATCATCAACTAACAAAGTGACAGTGTTTATGTTAATGAATTTTTGCAAGAGTTTTCAGACTTCCTGTCTCATTTAGTGCTATCAGCTGATTAGGTCATTATTGAGGCTGCTTGATTAGGTAATTATTGAGGCTGCCTTTTTCCATTCGATAGTTGTTTAAATTGATGTTCACATACTCAACCTGTATTTTATATCTTGGTTGCATGCTTCTATCAATCAATCAAAATCAATCAAAATGTATTTATATAGCGCTTTTTACAATAGTTGTTGTCACAAAGCAGCGTTACAAGTGTCCGAGTCCAGGCCCCCAGTGAGCAAGCCAAGGGTGACAGTGGCAAGGAAAAATGAGGCAGAAACCTTGAGAGGAACCAAGACTGAGTGGGGGAGCCCATCCTCCTCTGGCCAACGCCGGTCACCATGACAACAGTAATTAAAGAGATATGTAAACAAAGAAGTGATTGGAATGACGAATAGTTCTCATCTTTGTGTGTATTTATATACGTGTTCTCTATGTAATTCTTATTCTTAAGAGTCCTAGACTTCTTGATCGTCAGTAATAGTCCAGGGCCGTGGAGATGCAGCTGTATCAGGGAGGATTCGGGGTGGTGAGAGGGGCCAGTGCAGTGCGTTCATCCTTCATCCATAGCTGGTTGGGCAGGAGGTGGCAGGCCCAGGGCGGATAACGGGAAAGGCTTGTCTCTCCTTGTCTCAGTATTTCTCGGGTAGGAGGGCAGCCATTGGGAAAAGAAAAGATGGACAATTAGCTCTGCATGGGATATGTTGGACAAAGGAAATTTAAACATTTCTGGAGTGTGGCAGCGACTCTGGCAATTAAATATTTACAGCGTAGCTAAAGGGCAGAACTAGAAGGTAACACAGACTTGGGAGTATCCTGAAACACTGGCATCCATCCACTACACTCTCAACAAACTTGAGTGATCATGTGCAGTGATAGGATGACAGCACCAGCTCCCCTTGGCAATGTTACGGAGATGTAGAAAAGCTATCCTAGTAGTATTATCTATGTATTTATCAAATTATAGGTCAGAGTCGAGTATGACCCTGAGATTTTTGACTACTGAGCCAGGAGTAATGGGGTAGTCTGCAAGATTTAGCATTAGATCTGGTATTTTCTGTCTTGCGGCTTTTGGGCCCAGAAAGAGAAACTCAGTTTTGTCACCATTAAGGTGGAAGTTTAGCGACATTCAACATTTAATCTCTTTTACGCAGGCCTAAATTTTTCCTAATCTGGATTTGTCATCGGGTTTGGCTGATATGTAAAGTTGGGTGTCATCTGCATAGCAGCGAAAGTTATACCATGTTTATTTATAACTATTCCCAATGGTAACATATATATTAACATGTAAATAATAGTGGTCTTATGGAGCCTTGCGGAACTCCATATTTCACTTCTGTGCCTTTGGAGGGAATGTTATTGAGCTCTACAAACTGATAGCGATTGCTTAAGTAATAAACCATGAAAGATTCCAACCCAGTTTTCTAACCTTTCTAGCAGGATCTTGTGATCTATTGTGTGGAAGGCTGCACTAAGATCGAGAAGCACTAATAGAGATACATAACCTTGATCAGAGGCAAGAAGGAGATCATTTGTTACTTTAACTAGTGCTGTTTCAGTGCTGTGGTGGGGCCTAAATCCAGATTGGAACTTTTCAAATATGTGATTCTTATGCAGATATGAACATATTTGTTGGGCCACAGCTTTTTCTATGATATTGGATATAAATTATATGTTTGAAATGAGTCTGTAACTAGATAGTACAGTTGGATCAAGATTTGGTTTCTTGATCAGGGGTTTAATGACCACTAGTTTACAGGATTACCTATTGTAATGGATGAGTTAACTACCGTTAGAAGAGGTTCAGTCACAACTGGTAAAACCTCTTTGAGTAATCGAGGGAATCGAGTCTAATCTGCAAGTAGTAGAATTTAATGATGAAATTTTCTCCAATTCTGGTTGTGGGAATGGATGAAAAGCTTCAAGCATTTCTTCTAATGCAAAATTTTGTTCACTATCAACCAATCCAGATGACAGACCAGATGGATTACCAAGGATTTCTATTTAGTCTAATATTCTCTATTTTATTATCAAAGAAATCCATAAAGACCTTACTAGTTAGGTTTCCTGGAATCTGATGTTCAGCACCTGTTTGATTTTTTGTAAAGTTATAAATATTACTGAGAAGAAATCTAGGATTGTTTTTATTATTTTCAATCTGTGAGGCTAAGTATGCCGAGCATGCTTTAGTCGGTGCCCTTTTGTACTCTGGAAGTATTCCACTGTGCTTGAATAGATCGCCATTTCCGCTCTAATTTACGTGCTATTTGTTTTAAGTTACGAGTTTGGTCGGGGTACCATGGGGCAAGCCTTTTATATCTGGTCTTTTTATATTCTACCAAATACAATTCCATACAAGCACCTAGAAGATGTGCCAATGCCGTGGTTGGATGTGCCATTGCCGCAAGAGGACGCGTTGATGCCAACTCCTACCTGAGGCTCACCATCTGCATTGAAGGGACTGTGACAATTCGGCATGGAATTAGAACTATAACTATAGAACTATATTTCAACTATAAATGCAGACTTCTGCTAGCGGGCCGCCCAATGGAGGATGGGTTCCCTTTTTAAGTCTTGGTCCTCCCAAGGTTTCTTCCTAAATTCCTGCCATCTTAGGGAGTTTTTCCTTGCCACTGTCGCCTCTGGCTTGCTCATTAGGGATCTGGACCCATACGATTGTAAAGCTGCTTTGTGACAACATGTGTTGTAAAAAGCGCTATATAAATACATTTGACTTTGTCAGCGAATGTGTTGGATAGTTTTCGAGAAGTTAGCTCATAGAAGTTAGCTCAATTTGTCAGCTAACATTAAAAAAGAAAGAATAATGTTGAATGCAGAGTTTATAACAAGATATGTACTCCTAAATATGTATTTACTGAAGTCAAAGGTAGTATGTGCTTAGTTTGTGGAGAACAGATAGCTGTGTTTAAGGGTTACAATTTGATTACAATTTGATTACAAGAGTAAACGCAGAGAAATTCAAGAACTAGACTGGGCAGGAATTTTTACAGAGCTCCACTCATCCAGAGATGCAACAGTCAGAACCAACTTTGTAATACATCCATTATCTGTACCGCTTAATCCCGCTAGTCGGGGGCTAGAGCCAATCTCCGGGCGAAGGCAGGGTACACCATGGGCAGGTCGCCAGTCCACCACATGGCCAACAAACACACACACTCACTACGGCAGCCTGGAGCCAATCCCACACTACGGGCAATCTAGAGTGACCAATCAACCTAACATGCATGTCTTTGGACTGTGGGAGGAAACCGGAGTACCCAGAGAAAACCCACGCAGGCACAGGGAGAACATGCATACTCCACACAGAGCAGCCCAGACCGAGAATTGAACACAGACTGCCCCGCTGTGAGGCGACAGTGCTAACCACCACACCACCATGCCGCCCCCAACTTTGTAATATCCCACAAAAGTGCAAGAAACAGCAAGCCATTATCTGATGGGGAGTTTGTCAAAAATGTTTGGTAGACTCTGCAGTGCTAATTTGTCCTGGGAAAAATAGAAGCACTTGTAAATGTGTCCCTCTCAAGGTGAACCATAACGAGACGGGTCGAGGGGCATTTGAAACTTTAGCTACAACACACGGGATAATTGTAACTTTTTTCCCTTGACTCTGGACGAGAGCAGTTGTCCACAATACAACCCAGTTAATGATCTTTATATGTGATACTTTATATGTAAACTTTGAGATGGTGGAGGAGCTTGCAGCTATGTGGTCGATGTGATGCTAGTTTTTTTTAAACATTGCAAAATTTTACACCTTCATGAACTGAACAAGTTCATTAAATAATAATATAATTATGTGCTGCACATTTTCATTGTATTGTTTTTGATTTGTTATATAAAGGGTTATTAAATATACTGTATACAGTATATATGTATTGTGCAGAACTGAGTTAAGTATATTAGTCTGGCCCTCTAAAACCATTCCAATTTTTCATGTGGCTCCTTTTAATTGCCCTTCCTTGTACATACTAGCTCAAAAGCAGTTTTACCCAGCTCAGTAAAAGCTCAGCGAGCATTGAATGTAATAATCCTGTGACACAAATTCATTTGGAATCAGATTTATTAGGTTTTACTCATTTTCATTGCTAGTAGAAGTATAGATCGTAACGGCGGTGGGACAGAGCAGAGCGATCCACCTCGAAAAATAAGGAAACGAAAAACCCAAATGCCGCGAAACGCAAGCAGGCAAACACAACCCGACTCAGGAAGTAACGACGAGCACGTAATAATAAATAATGGGAGAGCCGAACAGAAAATGACGCGGAAAACTCAACGCGTAACAAATGAAAGAGAGAAACTCGACTGTGCAAAAATGACGGAGACAACAGGTGAAGCCAAACAGTAATAACGCACAAAAATTCAACGAGTAAAGAGATAACGTACAAACCAATAAACAAACCAAAAACGCTAGGGGAAGTCACTGGCTGGCAGGCGAGATACTGCAAACAAAATACCCGTCCCAAACAAAATACCAAAACAGATAGGAAAAGACAGCGTGGGGGAAAACTTGAGATATGCCAGTAAGCGGCGCAGGAGATAGACACTTGAATAAGTAAAGTAGTAGAGAAACAGAAAACAAGGTGACGAGACACCAAAGTCACTAGGCTGGCAAACGAGAGGCATAAGAACCAAACGACTCAGTAGTGATCCACTGCAACTCTCTCCCCTAAGTAGTAAGGGAGACAGCACCGGGCCATGGGTTCCCCCTAGTGGTAGTCGGAGGAACCGCACTGGAGCCAGCCCTGACATAGATCTTACAGAGTCAATATTATTGTGGTCCTTAAAGTAATTTTGAAGTCACTGTTCATCATATGACAAACGTTCATGTATGCTTATGTTCTCTGCTGTTCAACAGTGTACATCCATTTATGTCGAGCTCTAATCATCACTTCCATAATCCTGGGGTTGTTTGGAGACATTCTGGCCTTAGTAGGAATGAAGTGTACCAAACTCGGTGGGTCTGAGATTGTGAATGCAAGAGTTACTGTTGCAGCAGGGATGAATTATTTTGCATCAGGTAAATATCTGACTTCAAATTCAGGAAATTCTATATGATAATCTTATGATGTTTCTGATTGTTACTTTTGGCCCTTTAGGTTTTTGTGCTATGTTCGCCTTCAGCTGGTATGGAAATAAGGTTATTTCAGAGTTTCAGGATCCCAACCACAGAACACAAAAGTAAGAAATATATTTCCAAACATTTGGACAGTGGATAATGTTGTGGTTAATGCAGATAACCTGTACATAGAAGGCCAAAAGTTGATTTCTGGGTCAGGCAAATATCCAATAACACCAAAAACACCCCCCCCCCCCCCCCCCCGTGTAGGCTTCCTTGGTACAGTCCCCCATGTACCTGTTGACTTTCCTTCTGTTATCTGTATCACCTGCCTCTTGTTGTCTCCTTGTTAGTGTGTGGGTTACCAGTACCGTATGACGGCAGCCAAATAACAGTAATACTCCTGAAGTATATTATCTATATAAATACAGAATATTTACACCCATATTTCCAAGTATCCATATTTCCATTACAAATGTGACACACTTGTGTGGGTGTCACATGCTCCCCCATCAACAAGAAATGGGTCCCACCATTTACCAATCAATCTCTTCCAACTAAGAGACTGCCCTTTTTTCCTTTCACCCTCAAGAAGCGCATCTCATGGGTGATAAATCTGGTGGAAGCAGGAAGGGTACAGATATATGGGGCATGTATGGGAGTGGGAGTACCAAGTGGGATAAGAATGTAATGCATAAGGCGGGATTGGGTTAGATCTACGTGAGTGTAGGGGATGACTTGGAAAGGTGGGTCATAGGTGGGTGTGATCTTGTATAAACGTTTGCTGAGTTAACCTTAGCCTGTGTTTGCACTGACGGTTTACCAATAGTGTAATATGTGAAAATCCGCCTAGGCCTTCTCTCCCCAGCTGACTTTCTAACCTCTAATTGGATGCCCATTAGGGATGACGTTCCTCCCAGATGGGCTCTGAGTCTGCTTCATATTCGTCAGGAACGGACATGCCTTCTCCTATCTCTTCTTCAACTAATACACCCTCACCTTCATTTTTGAACTTTACATATACATTTACTGTCATATACAAGAGGGGGAACATTTTTCACAGGGCCCTGGTTAAATCCATTCACCCTGTGTTCTCAGTGTAAACTGTGCATTGGATGTAATTTGCCCTGTGAAATAATAACAGTAAAAAATGCCACTCCTTGTTTTTGTCACGGTACGGGAGGCTCCCCCTGCCGGTTGCCTCCATCACAGCGGCAGTTGTCCTATTGTTGCTGCGTTGTGTGCGTCCCTCAGGTGGGTGGGGTCTATGATCCCCCTCAGCTGACGGTCGTTTGTCAAGTCAAGTCAAATTTATTTAAATAGCGCTTTTTACAACACATACTGTTACAAATCAGCTTTAAAATTGTATGGGTCCAGATCCCTAATGAGCAAGCCAGAGGTGACAGTGGCAAGGAAAAACTCCCAAAGATGGCAGGAATTTAGGAAGAAACCTTGGGAGGACCAAGACTCAAAAGGGAACCCATCCTCCATTGGGCGGCCCGCTAGCAGAAGTCCGCATTCATAGTTCAAGTATAGTTCAAATATAGTCCTGTAGTTATAGTTCTAATTCCAGGCCGAGTAGTCACAGTCCCTTCAGTGTAGATGGTGAGCCTCAGGTAGGAGTTGGCATCAGTGCGTCCTCTTGCGGCAATGGCACATCCAACCACGACATCGGTAAATCCACTGGCAAGCCAGACCATCTCCTAGGTGCTTGTATGACATTTTCTTTTTGTAGAAGCATGCAATCAAGATATAAAATACAGGTTGAGTATGTGAACATCAATTTAGACAACCATCGATTTAACAGACATACATAGCTCACGTGCCAGTGATTAGCATGTGGCTCCGGCAGGCTTATCTATAGCAGCTAAAGGGAGGGGCCTGGGGGTGACCACAGTCAAGAGGGCTCACTGAGACATTGCTTTCCACCCAAGTCATTGTCACAACAAGAGCAATCACATGACATGGCTGGATGACAGCATCAACATCTCAGATAATCAGAAAGGTCAATGACTGGAGGCCCCCAAGCTCCACACCTTCACAAGTAGAATACTAACTGAAGGCTTGATTAAATGGTGAGTTTTAAGTCTAGATTTAAAGATTGGAACTGTGTCAGAATCTCGGATTTGAGCTGGAAGGCTATTCCATAACTGAGGCGCTTTAAAGGAGAAAGCTCTGCCAACGGCTGTAATTTTACTAATTTTTGGAAACAAGAGAAATCCTGCATTTTGGGAGCGCAGAAGGCAAGATGGGTTATAGTATGCAATGAGTTCACTCAGATATTGTGGAGCAAGACCGTTTAAAGCCTTATAGGTCAGCAGAAGAATTTTAAAATCAATCCGATATTTAACCGGAAGCCAGTGTAATGCCGAGAGAGTAGGACTAATATGATCGAATTTTCTAGCCCTAGTTAGGACTCTAGCTGCAGCATTCTGTACAAGTTGGGAGTTTCTTTAGGGACTGTTTAGAGCATCCAATTAGAACACCATTACAGTAGTCCAATCTTGACGAGACAAAAGCATGGATCAGATTCTCTGCATCAGCTAATGAAAGTAAATGCTTAGCTTGGCGATATTACGTAAATGGAAAAAGGTAGCCTTAGTGACATTGCATATATGTGTATCAAATGAAAGCTCCGAATCAATAGTGACACCTAAACTTTTTGCAGAAGATTTAGGTGTAACTGAAAAGCCATCAAGGGTCAGAGGAATATCAGACCAATTGCTGCTTTTGGTCCAAGAAGCAACACCTCAATCTTATCGGAATTTAGAAGAAGAAAATTAGACGCCATCCAGTTTTTTATGTCCTGGACGCAGTTCTCAATTTTAGGAATAGTATTGACATCATCCCGATTAGAGGATATATACAACTGAGTATCATCTACGTAGCAATGGAAGTTAATACCATGTCTACGAATGATTGTGCCCAGCGGCAGTAAATACAATGAGAATAATATGAGGCAAGCACTCAGTCAAGCACTTTCCTGGTACAGATCTTTGAGGGACACCATATTTTACCTTTGTACGTTCTGAACATTTGTTATTTAAAAGTACAAATTGGTAACGATCTGTCAGGTAGGATCTGAACCAGGAGAGTGCTTGACCTCTTACGCCAATGAGTGTCTCCTGCCTATTCAGAAGAATATTGTGATCAATGGTGTCAAAAGCAGCACTAAGATCTAAAAGTATAAGAAAAGAAATGTGTCCTTTATCAGAGGATATTAACAGATAATTTACTACTTTAGTCAGCACAGTTTCAGTGCTGTGGTGGGGTCGAAATCCAGACTGAAATAGCTCTAGTCCTCATGCTCCTCATGACCAATTGGGGAAAAAAACTCCAAAAAGCACCAGGCTGACTAGAGTGCATTTGCAGGTTGACAGGGTCTGAGATAGCATGGCTAATTTTTCCCTAATTCTATCAATCTTATCAATAAAGAACTTCATAAAACTATTACTGCTGCACTCCTGTGGGATTTGGGATTCAATTTGGTCAGGATTTCTAGTTAGGCTAGATACAGTTTTAAATAGGAGTCTTGGATTGTTTTTATGCTTTTCTATTAAAGCCGATAAGTATGAGGATTTTGCCTATTTTATTTGTCTGTCTATATATGTCTTGTCTTTGTACCAATTGACTACTTGGAACAGTGCACAGGTTTTTGGTTTGCACACTTTATTTATTAAACCCTTTTTTCTTTTTCCCTGAGACTTGGCATGACCGCTTCCTTTTTTGTTCGCAATCCCTGCCCGTCACAGTTTTCATCGCTTTCTTCCCAGCCAGTTTAGATCTTACAAGTATTAAGACGGCAGAGTGGGTCAGCCAGTAGGTTTAAGAGAACTAAGAAATTGTTTTGCTCTGTGCCTCATGACAGGATGGCTTCATAGTTGTTAATAAAGTATCTGGTTCTATGTGTGTGACGGTTTAGTATCAGTCAAGGGCAATACACCGGGAATTATGCATGGCCGTGTAGCAAGACTGCAGGGGTGGATGTGGACTACAGAGGTGGATGATAGCAAAATGGTACTCCAACATTACTGTGCACTGTGTTTTATTATCTTCTCACCACCTTTTAACAAATCAGACAGTATACACATCACAATAAGGGTCATGAAGATTTCACCAGCGCATATTTTCAGCATATAGTTTACTCTTTCTACTAACAAAAACGGTTACCGGCAGCTAACCGTAGTCCTCTTAGCAGGCACAGGTGGTATGTCACAGCATTCATCATGTTACGAATGAGGAAGATCCCCTCCATACACCTGACTAGAAATTTGGTAGATTAAGGCCTCCCTGAGCTTTAGTCAGCTGAGTACATTTGATTCTGGCCTTTCTCTTCTGCCAAATAAAAGTGGATTTCATCTTTTGCTGGTTTCTATTTTTGGTATAGAAATTATTGGATCTCTAATATATAATATGACATCATCAGCATACATTGATAATTTGTGGGTCTTAATTTTATCTGAAATACCTAAAATAGACTGATCCGATCTAATTAACTCCGCTAGAGGCTCTATACTAATAGCAAACAAGATTGGCGATAAGCAGCATCCTTGACGCGTTCCTCTTTTTAAGGGAAAACTTTCTGACAAATAACCATTTACACGCACTCTAGAGAATGGATTGGAATACATCACCCCAATCCATTCAATAAAAGTTTCATCAAATCCCATTTCCAATAGGACTTGCTTTAAATACATCCAGTCCACTCGATCAAAAGGATTCCTCTGCATCCAAGACCGAGCAGCATTGAAGTGTGTGAACTTTGTTGACCTGCCGAGATTACGTTTAGGTTGCGTCTGATGTTATTTATTCCTGGTCTTTTAGGTATGAATCCTGTCTGATCTGGGTTAATAAGTTTGTTAATAATCTTGCGTAATCTTCTAGCCAGAACGACATACATAGTAAACTTATTGGCCTATAGGAGGCACATTGTGTGGGGTCTTTACCTTCTTTGGTATATGACTGAAATGATTGCTTCCGCCCATGTTTTTGGTGGATCTTTGGCTCTTAAAGCATAAGTAAACACTCTATGTAAGAGAGGAGTAATTTCTGACTGGAGATGTTTGTGAAATTCTCCGGGAAATCCATCTGATCCTGGTGGACATTTGAAGCTTAATGGTGAGTAACAACAGTCAACAGCATTTGGGTATGGTATCAACGTAAAGTACAGAGTTTATTAAAGACAAAAGACAGAAAAATAGAAAGATGAATCGATCCAGAGATCTCTGTTACACACACTCAAGAGCGTCTGCAAGAGAGAGCTGCCCCCCTCTCACAGACCATAGTTATTATACTATTTTGCTACATGATTACATCATACTTCCATGACATGAGTTAAGCATGTTAGGTCTAATTGGTGGCCCACATGAGGTGAGGTGATGGGGTGAGGTATCACCCCATCACCCCTCCCCTGCCAGGTCCTCTGTCCAAGGCCTCCTTGTTCCTCCAGTACGCCAGGCGCCAGGCCCACCCTTATCTACAGGCCCGAGACCTTCAACTCACAAGGAGCGCCACACAATATACTACTAGAAAGAGCAGAGAGGGACAGAGAGAGAGCCTACAGGCCCACAAAGCAAACAGTGATCAACAACTCCTAGGCCTAACATATGTTTAATATATCTTAATAAAGTGATTTCCATTCCACTCAATACTAGGTGTGATCAATACCTATCTGGGTGTGTCGTGTCGTGTACCCCAACATCGGATAAAGACCGCGCAGAGTCAGCAAGAGGAAGAAGAGCGGGAGATTGATGAGAGAGAGCGGTAGATATACATAAAGTAGCATTTGTGTGTGTGTTTCGTAATTTGATTGGCCCCGTGTGTTGTAAATAGTATCTTGAGTGTGGTTTGGGTGAGTAGGGAACTTGATGCTCTTTTGTTTGCAGTTTGTATTTTTGTTTGATGGTTATTGTTTGTTATTTTGAGCACGGTTGGATCCTGAAGAGACATCCCTCCACTATATGATTTGAGTGCACATCTCCACCTTTCTCTTCATCCTTGCCGTTATACCCCCATCCTAGACCGGGGCATAAAGCATTATGTCATCAAAGCACAGGTAGCATGATATCTCTGAATTTCTGGCGAGACATTCTCTTTGAAAATGGGATTTTCCAAGTCAGAAGACCAGAATTCATCTAGTTTCATGCTTTTAGCAGCTGTTATACCTCTCAAATGAGACCCATAACTGCTTTCAGGTCGTCAGCTGTTGAACTGAGCATTATTTCGTTCAGCTTCTGCCTCTGTATTTCAGAATTGTGCCCTACATTTGTGTCGATGAAACTCAGTAAACTTTTAATATTGTCCTTGTCATAACATGTAGGCCCTGGGGTTTCTCAAAATATTGTGCTCTACCCCAAGGGTTGCCAGCAGTTTATTCAACCCATATCATTCCATCTTTGGCCTGAAATGAGTCACCACCACTCTGAATTTCAGAGTGTGATTCTGAATTTGAATCAGATTCAAGATTTAATTTCATTTTGCTTTTGCCCTCTCCATCTGACAACTCACTCTCCGATTCCATCTCATCAATTTTGCTCTCCGATTCCATCTAATCAGTATTGCATTGTCTGTGCCATTTTAATAATGCCGTATGCAACCGATCAATCGCCCAAATCGAATTTTTATGAAAACTTTGGAGCTGCTCAATCGCCCAAACCGAGTTTTCACTGTAACCATCCGAACTATGTAGTGAGAGTAACTAATGTATAGCTCTCATTGCCTCATGAATGCAATTGTGAATACAGTAATCATAACAGCTCTGCCCATGCTATCATCTTTTTACATCGTTCTGTTACATAATGCATTGTCACGGTGAGTGAGGCGTTTCAGGATGAAAGGACGATACTCCAGGCGTTGACAGACATTCGTTTTATTTAACATATATCGCTTTTGCGTGTGTGACGAACAGCTACATGTAACGTTTGACTCTAACAAAGATGAGCACGGGACACTGCGCAAGCACACATTAAATAGACGGACAACACTAACCCCTTGTAATGACGAGACGAGCTACAGGTGCGACGAATGAACACACTCACACCGACACACACCCACGGAAATACACATATGGACAGGAACACACGCCCCAAGGGAGGGGTCCAGGGCTGAGCGTGACATGCATAATGTAATGCATTATATTGTTGGCTAAAAGCTAACATTTACTATGTAACTTGCAATTTAATTTATTTATTTATAATGTCAGTGTGTTGAACGTTTATAGCTGAAAGTGGTGAATAGGAAATCCCTCAATAAAACATGTCTTTTGTAAAATAAATATATACTATTCAACTGTTCACTGTGATAAAACACAAACACACACCAGGATTTAGTAGTACAGCAACCCATTATAGTAATTTACATAATATCCCTACATAATGTAATTTATTTACATAATCAATGTGAGCAAATATCTCTTCCTTTGGGCTCCGGGGTGCGCTAGCTCTCAGTTGGAAAGACACGAAGTTGGTCACATCAAGAAGCAAGGCACAATTTATTGAACAAAGGTGGCAGTATACAGTACATTAGACACACGTTTACAAGATTTACGGGACATGACATAACTGAACAAGAACACACAATAACCAACCAAGTACGATGCGAAACACTGTAGGAATAAAGTTAACAAAGTAGATCAAAGTGTTACAATGTGTGCGGGACTATACATAAACAAAACTTAGGCTAGACAAAAAAGGACACGACATGGAATAAAGCTCAAACATAAACCATGTATGTAAAAGACGGAACAAAGCAGGCAGAAACAGTTAACAGGATGCATTCTCATTGGATACACTGATGGAACACAGCAGGAAGGCACAGGGAGAAGCGAAGGCAAGAAACAAACTGTTAAATGAAAGCATACAGAGAATACTGGGTTAACAGGAAACAAAGACATATAAATATGCAGACAAACGAGGGATAAACCAAGACACAAGTGAAACAAATGGCTAGAAACAAGAGGTTGTGTACACAGAACAGGGGTTGAACAGGCGCGTGTACACAGAAGGTAAGCATATGGAATGAAAAAACACGGACAAAGGGAACTAAATGGAGATGATTTACAGTGGGGCAGTGTGATACGTTACAATAACATCTGAAACATAGTGGTGATGAGTTGTTAAATACTTAGGTTAACAACACCCCACCAGCAATATAAGTCAGTGTGTGTATTGATAACTAAATTCAATCTGAGAATAACTCTTTCTCACTTCTAGCTTAATATGAGAAACCAATGTGGAACCTAATTAAAAAATATCTTGCAACAAGAAGTAATTTAGAGTATGTCTTAAAGATGCTGCAAAACAAGCCCTATGCCCCAAATTTTTTATGTTCTGTTTTTACAGGTTTGAACTAGGATCAGCGTTATTTATTGGTTGGGGTGGTTCTGCGCTTCTCGTGGTTGGAGGACTCCTATACAACATATTTGCAGTAATGGAGGGCTGCCAGTCAAGGTATAACTATTGACACTATAAAAGATGGTGGAGTGTATGCTGACACTAGTCAATGAAATGAAACAATGAAACTAGTCAATGTCAACTTTTCAGTCGTACTTACAGTTTCTCTCAGTTTGTCATAAGCTCTCAGATAATTGTACATTTGTATTTGTTGATATTGGTATTTGTTGTAACCACCATTTGCCTTAAAAACAGCATATATTTTTCAAGGTATACTTGCACATAGTTTTTGAAGGAACTTAGCATGCAACTTGGAATGTTGTTCCAAATATGTTGGTGATCTAATTAGAGCTCCAAACTTGCAAGGAACCTCCACCATGCCTGACTGTTGCCTACATACACTCATTATTGTACCTCTCTCCAGCCCTTTGGCAAACAGTCAGCCTTCTGTTTGAGCCTGATTTCAAAGAGAAGTAAGCTTCTGCAAGTGACTTTCATCTGCTGCACTAAGTATCCATGGCTGTCCTGGATGTTGCCAATTTCTTTGTGCTTCTTCAAAATTTTTTTATATAGCGCTTTTTACAACGGTTGTTGTCAAAAAGCAGCTTTACAAGTGTCCGAGTCCAGGCCCCCAGTGAGCAAGCCAAGGGCGACAGTGGCAAGGAAAAACTCCCTAGGAGCATGAGGAAGAAATTAACAACAGCACTCTAACAAATGGAGACAACACACATAGAGCCACGAGAGTGTAACAAAGATACACACAAGCCTACATACAACATGCAGACGTGTTTGAAACTCCCTAAGAGCATGAGGAAGAAACCTTGACAGGAGCCAAGACTCAGGGGGGGGGGGGGGGGGGGACCCATCCTCCTCTGGTCGACACCGGTCACCATAACAACAATTAGGGAAATACATAAACAAAGAAAAGATGGGAATGATAAATAATTCTCATCTTTGTGTGTATTTATATACATGAGTTCTCCAAGTTCTTCAAAAGAGCTTGCATAGCACATATTGAAACTTTGAACTAGTTTCTGAACATTTAACATCTGTGTCTTGATGCTGTGTTGTCTTGACATAGAGTATGATCTGTATATGAAATTGTCTTCCACAACCTCACCTTTGTAGCTGAGTTTGGCTGTTCCTCAACCAGATTTAAGACTCCTACTCAGCTGTTTCATTGTTTAATTTTTCAGTTAATGACTGTTTCAACATTCATATGAAAACTATGTTCACTATCGCCTGTTTGGTGTAAGTTGTTAATCATACACATGACTCTAATCCTACAACATTCCCGACTCTCAGTGTACTTAGAAGAACTGATGCTCTTTTGAAAGCAAAAAGCTAGTCACACCAAATACTGGTTTGACATAGATTTTTAACTTTTAACGCTTCTGTTTTCTGAAAACATTCTTATTTTTACATTGTTTCCACACCTGCCTAAAACCTTTGCAGGTACAATATTATAAAAGGCAGATACAATATCATAACTGTTTTCTTACTTCAGCCCAAAGTACCAAGGAAGATTAGTGCCCTCCACATATGAACTGCCATCTTCCAATATGCTGGAATCAAGCAAACAAGTACTTACACTTCCACCATCTGCTTTGCCTGACATAGAAGGAAGAAACAAAGAAGAAAGAAAGCCTAGGCACTTGAGCCAAGTCTATCAAAAGGATGAATATGTTTAACTTACTCCTTTTATTACATATCTTGTCATCAGTTCCAGTCACAAAATGAGGCAGGCACTGTTCACTGTTTTTATAACCTGAAAAAAGACTCAAAATGAAAGTGCTAAAATACTGTTTCCATGGTTGTGTGTTAATGCTTAGAATAACCTGTCAATTTATGTTCAGTTACATTATTTGCTAATATCTTATATGGTATTTTCACATTTCAATTATCTTTTTAAACAAATCAGAGGTTGTCACAGTACAGTACTGATACTGTGGGTGGCAATGTTTTAAGAAGATTACAATCTGCAATTTGAGTCCACTGTGTGTCCAGTTTATAATACAAAAAGTAGATGTTTAAATAGTTTCTTTCATCACGTGGGCTTCAGGCCAAGGCCTCATTGTTCCTCCAGTCCACTAGATATACTACTCTGACACCAGGCGTGCCAGATATACTACCATTCTGGCACAGCTCATCCTTATCTACAGACCCGAGACATTCAGGGCTGTCTGCTTTCAACTCACAAAAAGTGCCTACACACACAATTTACTACTAGAGAGAGAGAGAGTACTAGACCACGTGTACTAGGCCTAACATATGTTCAATATACCTTAAAGTGATTTCCATTCTACTTATTACTAAGAGTGATCAATACATATATGTATACTGATGAATATGATTACAGAGAGATGAAATATGAATATTCCCCAGACACTGTATGCAAGATATCATTAATTCAGTGTCCATTAGTATATTAGTATAATGCATTTCCAATGGAAATAATAAATCCTTAATTCTGTTATTGCACAATTGTTCAACAAGCAATCAACAAAACAACAAGACTCTTGGTTTCTCCAGTGTAAAGTGCATCTCTTGCAAGTACACAACACCCAATAGATTCATTTGTGATCATTATTTTAGTGACTGTGCTAAATTTACATATGGCACATCTAGAGCGATTGTGCACTACAGTTGGATAACTATATGTCAAAGGTTCAAAGTGGCTCAAGTCGCTCTGTTTACCATAGCCCATAAATGTTTCCTTCTGCTCTGCAGTGGACAGGTTGATGCGATATGTGAGAGATAATGAAACCACCCACTGGGGCTCTATTTGTTATCATTATGATTTAAAAAGAGAAAGTCATTTGACAATTATTGGCTTCACCCAACCACTAACCATGAGTGGGAAAAATGTTTTTGTGTTATCATTCATATTCTCTGAAAAATGACCAAAAATTCTACTGGGGTATGTAAACTTTTGAGCACAACTCTCAACCAAGGTATGAAAACTATATATTTATAAGCACACCGTTAATTGTGATAACACAAAAATAACAAATCTAATCTAAAACAAAAGAGTACAATCTTATTCCTTGCCTGCAAACAGACACAAACACAACCCACAGTGAAACAAAAAGGCACCATTCCCTACACCCAGTGTCTGTACAGTTATATACCAACAACTTCTCCCACAGGGCTCACATAAGACTAACATCAATCAATCAAAATTTATTTATATACCACTTTTTACAACAGTTGTTGTCACAAAGCAGCTTTACAAGTGTCCGAGTCCAAGCCCCCAGTGAGCAAGCCAAGGGCGACAGTGGCAAGGAAAAGCTCCCTAGGAGCATGAGGATGAAATCTTGAGAGGAACCAAGACTCAGTGGGGGAGCCCAACAACAGCACTCTAACAAATGGAGACAACACACATAGAGCCATGAGAGTGTAACAAAGATACACACAAGCCTACATACAACATGCAGACGTGTTTGAGAGGACCCAAGACTCAGGGAGGAACCCATCCTCCTCTGGCCGATGCCGGTCACCATAAAAACTAAAATTCGAGAGAAGCATAAATAAAGAAGTGATGGGAATGATAAATAATTCTAATCTTTGTATGTATCATGTTTTCTATGTATCTATATACATGTTTATTTTACCAATAAACCCCTTGCCCATGAACCCTTGGATCTGTACCAAATGCTAAACTAAATAAATACGTTTTCAACCTAGACTTAAAGACAGACTATGGAAGAGTCCAGGACACACTCTGAAAGGTTATTTTATAGTTGGGGGCCTTATAAGAAAAGGCTCTTCCCCGTGCTGTTACCTTATTAATTATTACTGCACTAATAAGAAACCAGCATCCTGTGATCTTAGTAGATGTGGTGTGCATAATAGCAAATAAGTTCTTGGAGGTAATCAGTAGCAAGCCCGTACAGTGCTTTAAAGGTCAATTGAAGGATTTTAAAATCTATACGGAATTTAACTGGGAGCCTGTGTAGGGCTGATAAGACTGAGCTGGTATGATCACATTTTCTAGTTCTAATTAGAACTCTGACTGTGGCATTTTGAACTGCTTGAAATTTATTTTGATTCCTATTAGAGCATTCTGCCAGTAATGATTTACAGTAGTCTAATCTGGAGATAACAAAGGCAGGTACAGATTTTTCTGCATCATGCTGGGATAATGCATTTCTTAGCTTGGCAATGTTATGGAGATGTAGAAAAGCTATCCTAGTAGTACTATCTATGTATTTGTCAAATGATAGATCAGAGTCGAATATGACGCTGAGATTTTTGGCTACTGAACCAGGTGCAATGGGGTAGTCTGCAGATTTAGCATTAGATCTGGTATTTTCTGTCTTGGGACCTCTGGACCAACAGAGAACCTCTGTTTTGTCACCAGTAAGGTGGAGGAAGTTTTGCAACATCCATCATTTAACATCTCGTACACAGGCCTCAATTTTCCCTAATCTGAATTTGTCATCAGGTTTGGCTGATAGGTAAAGTTGGGTAAAGCCTTGCAGGACTCTCATATTTCACTTTTGTGCATTTGGAGTGTTGAGAATTATATTTTAATCCTTTATATTTTGCTAGCATTACATTACTAATCAACTGCGTAGTATTAGGCATTATATTTTACTATTACATTATTAATCAAACTGCTTAGTATCAAAAGTGTCTGACAAGCATATTCTCAAAAGTGTGTGTGTTTGATATCTGTAACCCTTGTGTAATTCCACGGTGGGAAACTGTTCGAGGAGAGAAGTGTAGGGTTTTCACCTACTAATCCTTTAAAGTAGATTAATTTGTTTTACCTTAATTATTAATCAGTCTCATTAATTTAGAATCAGTCTCATATTCAAATTATACCAGAACCACAACATTTAGTTCTCAACTAAAGGTAACTAATGGTTTGATATCTGAAGGATTTAACTATGAATTCTTTGGAGGTTTTGGCAGCAACCACTTTTGAATGACATCAGCACAGACAAATTGGTGAAAATAAATGATACATTTATTTAAAACCAAATATTCTAAACAGACAGCATCAACAGGGATCAGTATATTTACAGTGAAGACTCGGCATCTAGTGTGTGTGAATGTGTAACTGTCACGGGAGCCAGGCAGGGAGGCCTGCAGAGGGCGTACACTCGCGCACGCGTATTCACACGCTCTACACCGGCACGCCAGCACACCCCGTCTCACACTAAACCCCTCCCACGCTCACAATCACCGGAATACTAAGCACCTGTTATATATCACTATCACAGGTATTTAAGTCCACAGGTCCGGTCGTTCGGTGCTGCACATTGAGGATCAAGAGAGAGGCCCTGCGCATCCTTGCCTACCAAGACGATCAGCACCGAACTGGAGGACTCCTTTATCTAACTATTATCGCCTTTTCATTTCAGTTATTCATTGCTACAAGCCTGAGTATTTTAGTTGTATTAGAATGGAAAATAAAGGATTGTCTGAACAGCCTACGACTCCCGCTGTGATCCGTACCCCGTTACAGAATGTGCAGCCTGGTGCAGCGGGAGTTAGCCAGCCATCCGCCATCGACGTGCTCAACGCTCAAATCGAGCGCCTGAACATGCAACAACAGGAGATGGGTGAGCTACGGCAAATTGTGCAGGCGTTGAACAACAATGTTCAGTCCCTCTCTCTGCAGGCTAATACACCTCCACCGTCAGTGGTGGAGAGTGTGCGACTACCTCTTGCGCCCCCTGAGCCGTATGGAGGTGATCCCGAGGAGTGTGAGGGCTTCCTGGCGCAATGCGGACTATATTTCGCCTACCAATCTGGACTTTCAGACCAGGCAAAGGTATCATTCGTCCTATCACGCCTTAAGGACAAAGCCCTAAAATGGGGAGCGGCCCTCCTCACTGGAGAATCCCCCCTCCTCAGAAATTACGAACTATTTAAATGTCAATTTAAAGAAGTATTCTTTCATCCCCGGCAAGGCCGTGCTTGCGGGCAAGACCTGCTGGGGATGCGCCAAGGAAATAAAACTGCTGCTGAGTTCGCCTAGAGTTCCGCACCGTGGCTGCGGGAAGTGGATGGAACGACGCAGCCTTGGTAGACGTCTTGATGGCCAGGTTGCGTCTGGGGCTACGCTGCTGAACTCGCGTGTCGCCAGGAGCAAGAGACTCTAAATGGCATAATCCGCCTGGCGATCACATTTGACCGTTTGTTAACGGAACGACGTGACCAGCCCCGAGGAGCCAGGAGGAGAATGCCGCCCACGAGACCGGAGAACAGACGAAGACGCCCTAATGACCAGAACGATGAGGAAGCCGAACCCATGCAGTTGGGAGGCACTCAGCCGGTGCACAAGAGGATTCCTCTAACGCCAGAGGAGAAAGCCCGGGTGAGTAGCTCCATGGTAAATAACGGTGACTCACCGCTGTGTCTCTGTGGTTGTCGCTGCTCTAGTCGACTCCGGAGCCGCGGGGAACTTGATGAGTGCCGAGCTGGCTGGAAGGATGAAGATTCCCTACGGACGCTTACGGAACCTCGCAAAGTGTATGCACTGGACGGCCGGCCTGTGGCAGGCGGTGTTTTGCGTTGTCACACCCCCCCCCCTCACTGTCACTATCCAAGGTGTTTCACTCTCCTTAGTTTTTTGTGTTCTCCCAGGGTTAACGCGGGATATCACATTGGGGTTGCCCTGGCTCCAGGAATATCAGCCGAAAATCAACTGGAGGGAGGGCACCTTAGCGCAGTGGAGAGAGGCGGAGGAACAACCCGCAAACCACGCCCCCGTTCAGATTCAATCCACCACCGTCGAGAGTCCTAATGCGATCGACCACTTAACTATTCCTGAGCAATACCAGGATCTAGCGGAAGTGTTTAGCCCAAAAAAGGCCACACAGCTCCCTCCGCACCGTCCTTGGGATTGCAAAATCGAACTCAAGGTGGGGAGTAAACCCCCAAGAGAAGCAGTCTACCCTCTGTCCCTGGAGGAAGAAAAAGCCATGCAGCAGTATGTCAGCGAGGCATTAGCGCAGGGCTATATCGTCCCCTCCACTTCGCCAGCCTCAGCCAGTGTCTTCTTTATTAAAAAGAAGGACGGCGGGCTGAGGCCTTGCGTGGACTATCGAGGGCTCAATTCCCTCTTGGTGGGTTACGCCTATCCGCTGCCTCTAGTGCCTTCGGCACTGGAGCAGTTGCGAGAAGCGGTTATCTTCACCAAACTAGACCTACGCAGCGCGTATAATCTCATCCGTATCCGAGAGGGGGGATGAGTGGAAGACGGCGTTCAGTACCACGTCTGGACATTACGAGTACCGTGTCTTGCCATATGGCTTGGCATCGGCTCCGTCCGTCTTCCAAGCGTATATTAATGAAGTTCTGCGTGAGTTTTTGGGTAGATGTGTCGTCTCTTACATCGACGACATCCTCATCTATTCTCGCTTCGCAGATCAACATATGCATGATGTGCGAGCCGTACTCCACACTCTCTTGCGCAATCGTTTGTATTGCAAGCTCGAGAAGTGTGCGTTCCATCTACGGGAAGTCAGCTTCCTTGGCTACAACATCCAGCCAGGCTCTGTGCACATGCAGCCAGGTAAGGTGGAGGCGGTAACCGGATGGACTCGTCCGCACACACGGCGCGAGCTCCAGAGGTTTCTGGGCTTCGCGAATTTCTATCGGCGGTTCATCCGCGCGTTTAGTTCTATCGCGAAGCCTCTAACTGACCTACTGCGCGGAGGAGCGAAAAAGCTGGTCTGGACCGAAGTCGCGGAGAGAGCCTTTGAAAGCTTGAAGCAGGCTTTCGTCAATGCGCCTGTCCTTCACCAGCCGGATCCAACCAAACCGTTCATAGTAGAGGTAGACGCCTCCAATGTGGGCGTGGGAGCCGTGTTATCTCAGCGGCTGAAGAAAGGCTCTTCTCCTCGCCCCGTGGCCTTTTTTTCAAGAAAACTTTCCGCGGCGGAGTGCAATTACGGAGTCGGTGACCGAGAACTTTTAGCAATGCGCCTCGCGTTCGAGGAATGGAGGCACTGGCTAGAGGGTGCAGCACACCCCTTTCTCGTGTTGACTGACCATAAGAACCTGGAATACCTCCGCACGACCAAGAGAATGAACGCTCGACAGGCACGCTGGTCTCTGTTCTTTTCTCGCTTCCGTTTTCAGGTGACGTACAGACCTGGAGAGAAGAACTCTAGAGCGGATGCGCTCTCTAGATCCTTCCCCGGCAGCGCCGAATCGACCAGTGAAGAACCCGTGCTTTCTCCCGAGTGCTTTATAGGAGCGATTAATTGGGAGATCGATCGAGCGATTGAGGCGGCGAATCCTCACCCAGACTGCCCACCAGAGAAAAGGTATGTGCCCCAAGCGCAGCGCACCGCACTGATACACTGGGCACATACCTCCCTCGGCACAGGACATCCCGGGTCCACCAAAACTTCCCAGCTCCTAGGGCTACGCTATTGGTGGCCAGGGATGCATGCGGACGTTCGACTCCACGTCCAATCCTGCCAAGAGTGTGCGCGCAGCAAAGTGCCGAGGACGCCGCCAGCTGGTAAGCTACTTCCGTTACCCGTACCAAAGAACCTTGGACCAGCTCCGGAATTACTCCTTTTGAATGCGTACTCGGTCGTCAGCCACCCTTATATCCCTGGAACGTGTCTTCTTCCGATCAGCCTCTTATTGAAGACTGGTGTAAGAGGAGTGAGCGCGTCTGGGAGGACACCCATCAACGCTTGCTTGTTGCTGTAAGACGTTTTCAAGAAAAGGCAGACCGAAGGAGGTCAGAAGCGCCCGAATACAAGGTGGGTGATAAGGTGTGGATCTCTACCAAGGATGGATGGCTTGGAACCCCAGGTAAGCTCGGGGACCGGTACGTCGGCCCATACGTCATTACCGATTGTATTAACCGTGTGACGTTTAAGGTCGGGTTACCTGGAGACCGAAGAGTGTCTAAGGCGTTCCATGCCTCCGCCTTGAAGCCCTATAAAGAGGGACCCCTGGAAGAACAGGGAGGAAGTGGACCCCCGCCGCCGATGATGCTGCCGGATGGTCCCGCTTATGCCGTCAACCGTATCCTTGATTCCAGGTTCCGAGGAGGCGGCATACAATACCTGGTGGATTGGGAAGGTTATGGGCCCGAAGAACGGTCCTGGATTCCAGCCTCCCAAGTTTTGGACCCCTCCTTGCTCGCCGCTTTCCACCGTGAGTACCCGGAGCGTCCTGCTCCGCTACGCCCGGGACGTCCTAGGAAGACGCGGCTGGAGGGATCCTTGGGGGGGGGATATGTCACGGGAGCCAGGCAGGGAGGCCAGCAGAGGGCGTACACTCGCGCACGCGTATTCACACGCTCTACACCGGCACGCCAGCACACCCCGTCTCACACTAAACCCCTCCCACGCTCACAATCACCGGAATACTAAGCACCTGTTATATATCACTATCACAGGTATTTAAGTCCACAGGTCCGGTCGTTCGGTGCTGCACATTGAGGATCAAGAGAGGGACCTGCGCATCCTTGCCTACCAAGACGATCAGCACCGAACTGGAGGACTCCTTTATCTAACTATTATCGCCTTTTCATTTCAGTTATTCATTGCTACAAGCCTGAGTATTTTAGTTGTATTAGAATGGAAAATAAAGGATTGTCTGAACAGCCTACGACTCCCGCTGTGATCCGTACCCCGTTACAGTAACGGGGGAGAGTAAATGTGTGTGCGCGCTTGGGCGGTCGTGCGCGTGTGAGGAGGTGGGAGTTGTAATTTCTGTTCTCCTATGGAGAACAAAGCAACTAAAATGGCACCGACTTTGAACGGTAGAGTAGGGTGGCTGTATGTTAATGAGCTCAGCTGGTTTATTCTAACGTGGTCAGAACAAAAGATAATGGCGCTGGCTTAATAACTAAAAATTAATGTGGAGTCTCCGAGAATGGGGAAGACTATATCAGTTATCAATTGGATATCGCATGCACAGCACAGAGAACTTTGTATGAACAAATCTGAATTGTCTTAAATAAATCTGAACATAAAAACAGAATGTCTTAACTGAAACTTGGTTAAGTCTGCAGTTCAAATAACTATGCCCTTTGAAAAGCTATGCCCAGCGGTTAGACTCTCACGTCTTGAGGATTTTGGGTGGTTTCGTCGTCCTCGCTGAATTCTCCTGGAATTAGGAGGGAATTTCCACCACAGGTTCCTCGTTGATAAAAGTGACGTCGTCCAGGTGTCCTGGGAATCGTCTTTCTGGATACGGAGTCCAGGAATGTGAGTCTCGTCCACGGTTTAACGACAGGGAATTGATCGCCTTTGTGTCAGACCGTGTGGCCGCGATAGCAAGCTTGATAGAAGTAGGTCGGTGGATCTGTTGCTGTGGCGACGTTGGTCAGTCGGTTGTTGGATTACACCGTTACTTGGGCTCGTTAATTAAGTAATACGACTTTCAGCTGTTTGCCGTAGGAGGACAGGAGGTCTCGGAAACCGTGCACAAGGTTTCCGTACTTTCGATAAGAACAGAATGAGCTCACTCGGTGCAAGAACAAAGGTAAGCAGTTTTTAGACGAACAGGCAGACAGTTACAGAGGAACAGGTGGTTTCCAGCAAAGGTCATTGAGGGTGGGGGCTACACTCACTTTTAGCTATTTAAATCAGGCATATTTTGTTTGTCTCTCAGAGCTATACATAAAGCTGCACAAATAACTCAGAGTAGTTTAGTTCAGGCTTTTGCTGTGTACTCTCCGGACATGTCTGTATTTAACCGGCTTCAATAAAAGGTCAATTGACATAACACTGGTGACATATTCTTTTGCATCAAAGAATACACGGCGCTAGGTAGAAGGAGAACAAGCGCAACAGGAGGGAATATTATTGACCTCTACAAACTGATAGCAATCGGTTAAGTAAGAATTAAACCATGAAAAGGCTGTATCTTGAGATTCCAACCCTATTTTCTAACATTTCTAGCAGGATTCTGTGATCTATTGTGTAGAAAACTGCACTAAGATTGAGAAACACTAATAGAGATGCATTACCTTGATCTGAGGCATAAAGGAGATCATTTGTTACTTTAATTAGGGCTGTTTCAGTACTGTGGTGGATTGGAACTTTTCAAATATGTGATATATAAGATATAAGATAAGCATAACTGTTGGGCCACAGCTTTTTCTATGATCTTGGATATAAATGATTTGGAGGTTTTGGGCATGTGACCTATGGTAATGGATGAGTTACCGTTAGAAGAGGTTCAATCACTTCTTTGACTAATTATGAGGGAATTGAGTCTAATGTGGAAGTGAATGCAATGAAAGCAATGAAATCATTTTCTCTAATTTTGGTTGCAGGAGTGGATGAAAAGCATAAAGCGTTTCTTCTAATCCAAATTTTTTTGTTCAATATCAACCAAGCTAGATGACAGCAGTTGGATTTTATATTTAGTCCAATATTCTCTATTATCAAAGAAATCCATAAAGACATTACTAGTTAAGTTTCCTGCAATCTGAGGTTCAACGCCTGCTTGATTTTTTGTAAGTTTAGTAATAGTACTACAGAGAAATCTAGGATTGTTTTTATTATTCTCAAACAGTGAGGCTAAGTATGCTGAGCATGTTTTAGTGAGTGCCATACTCAATAAGGCTATACTTCCAGCTTAGTTTTGAGTTAGGTTGGTGTACCATGGGGCAAGCTTTTTTAATCTGAATGGCGCTACAGAGTTGATCTGCAGGTATTCTCAGTTGGTAAAACTGTCTAACTCCTCTGGATCTGATGGTAAGTAGGCTAAAGTAGTTAAATCTGGGAGGATTTCAATAAACTGTCTTGCAGTTGATGAATTTATCGAGCACTTTAAATAATGCAGAGGAGATGAGCGGGTATTCAGGTTAAGATGTAGCTCGAATGAGCCCGGTCGGAGATGGCTGTGATTTGCGGGAGTGTATTTATGTTATCTATGTTGATAGCCAGCATCAAAATTAAATCTAGAGTATGATTGCAAAACAAAACAACAACGTTGCACATCTTACAGAAAGATCAGAAAATTCCAAATGAAGTAATAATATAACAGAAAAGTTACTAATAACGAGCAACGGCTATTTTTAAAATGATCTCTGAACCAATCAAAAAAATGCATTTTGCTTTACAGTGTGAAGATATTGTCACGGTGAGGGAGCCGGTTGTCCACCAGAGGGCGCGTGCCCAGCCAGGGAGAACCCGGCAGCATCACACAACCACACCCTCCACAACCACGTCACTCCCCCGATCACAATCACCTTCATACTGATCACCTGGTGTTGATTACTACTGCCTTTCTTAAGCCCACAGGTCGTGTCATTCAGTGCTGCACATTCCTTGCGCCGACATCCCATGAAGTACTCCTACCTTACGTCATTGGACTGAATGACACGCCAGCACTTCCCTTTTACTTGCCTTTATTTATGTTCTTGTTTTGCCCTTGTGCCTGAGTCTTTCTGTTACCAATTTTACCATGGAGAATAAAGACTTGAACCAAGCCCCCGTGCCTCTTGCTGCTATCCACCCACCGTTACAGATATTTCCTTGCTTATTTCCGTTCTGGACTATATAAATAAATTTGACTTTGACTTATTCTTGATTGGCTCTTTTTAAAAATTTTTTATAAAAATCGGCAGACTGCCCCAAACAGTTCAGTTCAGCAGTATATGTTCTGTTAGTATGAGCGAGAGGCAGGTATACTGGTAAACATTATTCTGAGTTTAAACTGACTTCCACATGGTAATATTTGCTTAACTGTGGTTTTTCGTTGCTTTAATGTTACTTTCCTCTTACATAGGTGTTGCTTATTTTATTAGCCGTTAGCGGTTAGGCTAACTTGGTTCTCCTAACACAGGCTTAAGTTTATTGATGTCTTTCTGTGTGCATTTTTCATTGAATAAATATACATCGCTTTTTGATCTAAAAAAATCAACTGACCTTGTGAGTGTCACACCAAGGGCTCTTCCACACCATGTCAAACTCCACCAGCGTTAGCTGACTGTGCTCTTTCCCCCGCGCAAGCTGTCGTGGCTCATGGTTTAAACGATTCCTCACCATCACAGCCAGTATTAAATGCTTTTCCGAAGCAAACTTTTGGCCACACAGCACGGGCTTTTTAATCCGTATCGATCCAGGCCATGGCTTGAGTATTCTGTAAGAACTGATGCATGCTTTTGCTTTCCGTGTCGTATGGATGAGGGTAAAAATGATAGATTTAGCATTCACAAAGCATGGTTATACAAACTGGAAAGCGGCACTTGACAATGATACAGGCTTTCAGAAGCATGCATCCAGTCAGAGTCATGTACGAGCTATGGCTGTGTGGGCAGAAAAGAAACAGAGAGAGTCAAGCGGTGACACTATCACTCGTTTATTGGGTCCAACCCAGACAGAGAAAAACCTCTACTATGTTCGAAGCATAGTGGATGTGGTTCGGTTTTTGGCTGTAAATGAATTGCATTTTTGTGGTACCCAGAGACATATCAGCTGGCCTTTTCATCAAGCTTTTTGAATATACTTTAACCAAAGACCCTAAATTGGCAGATATAGCAAACCATATTCCTCAGAATGCAAAATATACATCGAAAGATATGCAAAATGAGATCATTGACACGCTAGCAAAGATGGTTTTGATTGAGATTAAACACAAATATGACAATGCAGACACAGCAGGCTTTTGTATAAAGAGTGATGGAACCCGAGACAGGTGTAATATAGAGAACCTTTCCCTTATGATTAGGTTCATCTGTAATTCTGTTCCAGAAGAGCATCTTATTGGCTTACTTGACTTAGATCAGCTAGATGCTGAATACATAACTGATCAAATACTAAAGCATCTCTCTGATGGAGGTTACTGTTCTGATCACATCATAAGTCAGTGCTATGATGGAGCAGCTGTAATGAGTGGGTTGAAAGGTGGAGTGCAGACACTGCTTCAAAGTGTAGGTACCATGCCTCCACAGACCAAAGGGGGGCGCTCTCCCGAGTGACACTGCCCAAGTCAGAACGGACATGGAACTACGTCACCAGACGAACCCCTTTAAAAGGGGGAAACCATAGACATAATATACATAGACGCCTCACGGACTGACACCGCCTATTGGCGCCGACGTAACAGGCGGCCGACATATTGGATGGGTCTCTCCTGCGCTCCAACTACATTTATTTGTACTGAGAAAGCAGTATAATATAACTATAATAATCACAACTCTGCGAATCTTTACCCGATTTTCACAGTTTGGTTTGTAACAAACAGCAGAGATGTAGTTATGACACAGGACGCTGTTACACATCACATATACATTAAATACGTGCTTTCATGCTGAAATATTATGCTCTTGAAGTAGGGTGACCAAACGTCCGTATTTCACGTCCTGTCCCGGGCGTCCCGGGTATTTTTTTAAAAGTGAGGAAATGTCCTGGTTTTTCACAAAGTTAGACGTGAAGCACCCCCCCCCAATGGCCTTTGCATGTGCCCCCCTGAAAAAATTATATTAATTTCTGCTGCTGGGTCTGGTGTCCTGGTTTTCTCAAATGAAAATATGGTCACCCTATCTTTAACAAAGACAGACATATGATATGGCATAGTAATAAGTGTATGAATTAATTCATTTTATATTTTAATGAATAAAGTTTTATTGTTCATTTGAAACACACACACACGTATTATATACACACACATGGGGCTGAGGATCTAAAACCCTTGAAAAATAACTGTTTTGCACAATTTCTTGCGTGTGCTGGCACTCTGTATCTCCAGGGTAGTTAATTTTGCAATGTGGTGCAGCCTTAAATTGTGAAATACAGAGACAACAAATGACAGGAGCATGAAATTATGGTTCTCGATTCCGAATTGGGTTTCTGCAATGTGCTCCCCGAGTAAAAACACATCTTCAGAACCAATCTCAGCCCGAACGAACTGGTTAACAAAGGACACGCTGACACCTGTTGATTTTTGGCGTATCACACGCTCTGCTGCTCTGACCACCTTCACTGTTCCATCTGAGGGGATCATCAGACCACCATTGTTTTTAAGTTGAAGCAGGTGGTAGCTCTGGTCAAAGGATGAGGGTACAGCAGCTTTGACAAGGCTTGCGCGGCACACCTCACAGGACAGTTTTTTTCAGAATCTTTCGGACAACAAACCCTGAAATGTAGACCAGGGCATTGTCCACAAGACCACCAAAGCGGGTGGGCAGGTAACTGTGGTCACATATGACTGCAGAAATGTTTGCAAATGGGGACGGGAGCTCTTCGTCTACCATTAAAGCAGAGTGCATGTCTGCAGCCGATAGTGATACAGTCTCATCTTGTGCTGCCACATTGCCCGACGCACTTGGTGAGACACCACAGCGGACCATCAGACGACGGAAAATGCCCTGGAACTGCCCTGCAGTGGGATTGTTATTCCAGCCTCCTAAACAAATCAAAAACATTTGCACACTTAGATTACAGAGATATTTAATGAGGACAGTCATAGTCATCAAAGATATATCTTCTGAGGGTAAGTATGGAAACTGTATAACCATTTTTCCTCACAGGCTATGAAATGTAAGTATGGTAATAACTGTATAACCATGTTTCTTCCACAGGTAGGCTATAAAACATATGCATAGGTGTCTGAAGAGGTCTATAATATATTGTAAACAAGTGATGTATATTCTCTACTAGAATGTGCCCACCCAGATGGCACCAATATCCGCTCTGGCTCACGGACTGAAAAGACTAATTATAAATGTGAAATTTCTACCTGATGCCCTGACAGAATTGAACAAAAGTTCCAAGTGATCCTGACTGAAGCGGTATGTGCAGACATAATGCTGGACTTGGAGCAGGTCAGGGATCATCATCAACAATGTATCCAAGTACATTGGACAACCAGGACCTTCTGTGTGTCTGGAGACAGAGACTTTGTGAGGTAGTAGGCAACTGGAGCTTTCCAATGACCCTGTAGACCAACCACCATAAAAACAAGCACCTCCGTGGCTACATCAGCTTCATCCATGCCATCCCCCATATCCACATATCGACACATTTTCTGGGTAGAGGGATTGTACTGGACATGTTTTTTGATGGCCATGGCATCCAACATGAGGGCTACAGAGCCATATTTAGCAGGGTCCTCTTCATGTCTTCTCTGCAACATGTCCAACATCGCTGTGTTGAGCCCAGGCTTGGCATCCACTGACTGCATCCACCTTTACGAAAAAAAAATAAAAATAGTTATGTAAGTGCTTTAACCATTGGGTCCCTATTTTGGGCACTTTTTCTTTCTTTCATTTTTATCTTAGATTGTTCTTTTTTCCAAGACTGTAAAAATAGCACATACAAGCTCAAAACTTGTACATCAGTTCCCTGTTAGTTGTACAACATAGTTTGTAGTGCTGAAGTGTTTTATGTGTTTTAACCAGTATCTTTAAATTGTGTAATAAAAAAACATGAACTATACCTTTGCAATGTATGTGGATGTGGCAGAGGAAGATGCAGATAATCCCTCAGGTAGCTGTATGCTTTTGGACCATGGAGGTGCAGTGTGAGGGTAAACTCTCTCTGGTCCTTTGTGTATTCATGGCCCCGCTTTGAAAAAGGTCAATCTGAAGATCTGAAATTCAGATAATACAAACTAGTCTGACAAATAGTGTAAACATAACATAACATAAAATTCAAAGTTATTATTATCAATTTATTTTACCTGAGTGGAAGTCAAGCTTTTCTTTCAACTCCTCGTTTATAAGGTTCTTTTTCTTCAGATCCTCCAAAAGACTCTTTTACGGTTTTCTTTGCTCTCCGTTCTCGGCCTTTGCATTCAGCTTCTCCCGCTCTAGACTCTCAACTCTATGCAAAGCTTCACTGAGTCTGGCCTTTAGATGAGTGGGTGAATCGGACAATGCATAGGAGTGGTCCTAGTAGAAAGAAAGATGTTTTTCAGTGATGTTTATATCATACCACTCACAGTTGATTAGTGTGTAGCACTGCATATGTGCTGGCGAACATTCTTAATTTCATACCCGTAATATCACTGCCAGCACTGTGAGTATGAGAAAGAGAGAAAGTGTATGAGTGTCAGTGAAAGGGGGTGTATATGTGTTCACATGTATTTATGTATTTATAGCATGTAAAAAGTGTATAGGTGAGTATGTCTGAAAAGAGTTGCAGAAAGCAATGGAGAGATTTTAATATGAGCAGAGCCATGATGCTCACAGCTGTATGGGACATATCAAATACAAATACTCACATCACATGGCTGACGTTCACTTTCAGAGAAATGCTGAGGAAGGTCCACCGGTAGGCTCTCTTCAGCTTTCCTTGAATTTTGTGTGTTCCTTGTTGCTACAGGCTAAAATATAAGAACAACTTCCTTAAAAAAATTGAATTAGTATACCACATTGTATTGTAATACACAATACATCACTAATCCCTAAACATGCAGAAAGAATAAAGGGTAAAAACATGTTTTTACCTTTTAGCAAAGTGTGATATTAACTTTTGTTTCACGTATGTATCATAAGTACATCCAAGTACATTACAAATACGTGCTTTCATGCTGTAATACTTGGTATTATGCTCCTTAACAAAGACAAGACATGGTATGGTATATATATATTTCAAATACACCTACTCTTTGGAGATGAGACGGGAAGTTAAAGACAGATGGTGTTGCACCATCTCTAAGCCTGACAATCTGACCCGTCCTGTCAAAGTCATCTGGGTTGAAGTGCTCGCTACAGAGCTTGGATGACTCGGTAGGAACAAAACCCTGCCTTCTTACTGCAACCTCCCATTGCCTCCTCAAGTCTATGTTACTGGGAAACCTTCAAAATATGAACAAAAAAACGCAAGAGATAATGAGAGACTACCTGTTCCTGCTATTAGCATTTTGTTGGTAGCCAAATAACCTAACATAAAAAGTTATGATGGCAGAATATTATAAATGGTAAAATAACCAAAATTATTGTTCAATCTTACTTGTGAAAGGTAATCCCACGCAATCTGGTTTCGATACTGCGCTGATTATAGCAACCGTAGGCTGCACAAAATACCGGCATAATTGCTCTCTCTGTATTAGGTTTGGTGCGAGCCTTCAGTGAGGAGACCCATCCAATATGGCGGCGACGCTGGATTACGCTCAAGTCCGTAATGAGGCGTCTATGTATATCATGTCTATGGGGGAAACCCCCTTTGTCCGGTCTCTCTACCTGGCTGCAACCCAGTAGCTACCTAGAGATGAAGAGCGCGCGCACACCTTCGAGAACAAAGCGGTATTAGTTCTGCACTCGGGCCCCGTGCAATAAACGACCGTCGTAAGTATAAATTAGTTCACTAGTTTATTTCTTTTGGCGGAGTTTGTCTACCTAACCGCTTATGCTAGCCATCTGGATCCAAGAACTGTTTTAACATTCGCGCGACGGCCGGACCTCCGCGAATTCCAATTAGAAGTCGACTTAAAATCCTCACCGTGAAAACCCCTCCACTGAACGTCGAGGGACCGCCGATTGACCGGCTACCAGAACCTTTCCCCGGACGGAGCAACGCGATCCAGCGGAACTTTTCTTTATTAAAGCGCACGAAGGAGTCCTCCTCAAGAGGCTACCTGGCCTACTGCGCGGGCCGCGGACGGACAACACCAAGTAAGACTGTGCATCTGGGCAGACTTAATATAAAACTGTGCGCCTGTTGAATGTGAATGTTTACGCCTGTGCTTATGCTTGGGTTAAATGTATTAATGTCATATATGTTGTACTAAGCCAGTTGAACTGAGTACTAGCGCGCAAAATCTAGTAAGCGTAATCAATTGTACGGTTTCCCCTACCATAGTTACGTTACTATAGTTACGCGTGGGTCTGGCTATACTCTTGCTGAGGTTGCCTAGTGACCAGCGATACCGTGTTGCCATAGGCTTAGTTTGGTTTTCATACCAGTGAATTTCCCTTCGACTGTAAAACTTCCTCCCCCATCTATTGCCTTTTCACGCCGCTGAGTTCTCTTTGTCTGAAAGACCTCCCCCCACACGCACGTGCACCCGCACGTACCTGAATCCACATCCACACACACGTACCCGAACACGCACGCACTCTCACACACACACACACACACACACACACACACACACACACACACACACACACACACACACACGATCCCCCAGTCCCTTGTTTGTTACCCTGTTTATTATGGAGTGTGTTTAATAAATGTCTTATGTGTTAAACGCTGTTGTCTGAGTTGTTGTCTCTCCATTATAACCTGAAGCCAGAACTATTATTCGAACTAAAAACCTTCAGATTTAAAGTTTGTTTAATCAAACAATTGGGCTGCGGAAGTTGACCAGACTTTAGATAGATCAAGTTTATATTAAATTGAGTAAAGTTAATGCTATCTAAGCTTCCGCCATTTCGTAGGTAATTTTATGAGACTGATTATTTAATAAATTTGGCCCGCACCTACAAAAGAAAACTTGGTAGAGAAATTCCCTACATTCACTGTTCTAATCACCAGCTACATCTCACAGTGGTCCATGCAGTGCAAGCAGATTCGCTTTTTTGCACTTTCTAGCAGACTTCATTCATTTTTCCAGCGACATTATGTGGTTCGGCGTTATGACAACCCCCCTCTCAAAAAGCTTCTAGAGATCCGGTGGACCAGTCATTTTGATGTGACAAATTGCTTAGTGCAGAATGAAGATGTCATTTTAAAAGTTATGTCTGATGTGTCTGAAGATTCTGATGCACCCGTGGATTTATGCACAGAGGCATCAGGGCTCTTAGTGCAGATGAGAACATCATTTCTTTGAAATTGGAAAGTTCCTTTTAAAAGTTATTGCCATTTTGAAGCTGGCCAATTCAATCTTGCAAGCCAGTTCTGTAGACCTGTGTAAGGCTGGGGAGGTCATCTGTGCATCTCTGAGTGCTTTAAAAGATCTACGCACTGATGAATCCCTGAATGATCTGGCTATGTCAGAGAGTCCACCTTCAAAGCGGAAAAGGACTATGAACACACAGTTGACTGACAGCGTGGTGCTTTCCAGTCTAGGGCACAGACATGGTGACTCATGTCATACACCAAATCAATCTTTGAGGAGGTGGCTTCTGGAAATTTTCAGATTTTGTAAAAGAAATCTGGATTTGATGACAGCTGTTAATGGTCTCCTTCCTCATGATAGCTCTTTTCTTGATCTGGCCATATTAGAGCCCCTACAGCAACTTATAGGTACTGAAACATACATCCTTAGAAATGAAATAAACGTGGCAAAGCCTATGTTGCAGAATAAACTCTTGACAAGACCAGCAAACCTTTCAACAGTGTGCAATCATCTTCAGGCCTATAAAGAAGCATTTCCTGTGTGACCCCACTGGTGATAGGTGTATCCTCAGCATCATGTGAAAGCTCGTTCTCTACACTGTCAAGAGTTCTTACTGACGCTGCTTCCTGCTGACACTGCTTCCTGCTGATGCTGCTGTGGAGTGTTTTTCTGATTTTACGATTACGTTAACTCTACGATTATTTTCTAATCTGTGATAACTATTTTCCTACTGTCTGCCTTCCTAGACCATTTTCACAGGTAGTTTTTCCACAGTCGAGGCGAGCAGTTGCTTGTTCCTGCCACAACGACAGTCTACTAGCGTAAGTTCCTAAATTTCGGCTAAACGCGGTAAGATTTTTGATTTATCTATGGCTGGTGCTGGTTTGTTTGCCTGTTCGGAGTGTGGCATGTTTAGTTTAGCCCCTTTCGCCACCAACAGTAATAGTAATAGCATTTGCAATAGGTGCCAGTTAGTCACTACTCTCTAGGCGAAAGTGGAAAGTTTAGAGCGCCGCGTCCACTCATTACTAAGGGATAGAGACCAAGAGTCAGCTGTAGCTGTGGATGCGCCAGGGAGAGCTAGTGCTTCCGCGACTCCGGTGTTAGAGCCCTCACAGCGGGGCGCATGGGTGACGTCTCGGCAGCATTGTCGGAGAGCGAGGGCTGCAGCTAACGCTGATGCCAACGCTAGCCCACCAGAACACCACTCTCCAGTTCACTGCTGACGATCCAGAGTCGAGCCCGGGCCGCAGACAAACCAGGCTAACCCGACTGTCTGCAGGCTGCCAAGAGGCGTCACCAAGTTCCTACAGGATTGAGACTGTGTCTGTGCCCCGGGTTAAATTCAATTATAGGAAAATTAAAATAGTCTGTCCAAAGATTTTAACTACTATTCAAACCTCGCATCCGATATCAGTAGCAATATGACCGATCTAAAAATCGGATTACTCAATATTCGATCACTCAATTCTAAAGCAGCTATTGTGAACCAGATTATAAACGACCAGAATATTGATGTTTTATGTCTCACAGAAACCTGGATTCGATCTGGCGAATATTTAACTTGAAATGAGGCCACCCCTGGGGAATACAGTTACGTACATAAACCAAGACTGTTAGGCAGAGGAGGAGGAATATGCATAATCTACCGAAATTCTTTAGAAGTTCACCAGAAACACTGTGATATCTCCAATTCTTTTGAGATGCTGTCTATTAATATAACTAATCCGGCTACAACCAAGGACGCGCTCTCACTCACTAATGTGTACAGACCGCCAGGGCCCTACCCAGACTTTATAAACAATTTCAGCGACTTTGCAGCAAATTTAGCGTTATGCAATGACAAAATAATAATGGTAGGAGACTTTAACATACATTTTGAGAAGGCGGAAGATCCCCTGAAAAGGGCATTTACTTCGATATCAAACTCTGTTGGCATTACTCAAAATGGCACGGGACCTACTCATTATCACAATCATACTTTAGATTTGATTTTGACGCTGGGTAACGACGTAGATAACATAAATACGCTTCCGCAAACCACAGCAATCTCCGATCATTTTCTTGTCTCATTCGAGCTACATCTTAACCTGAATAATAATAATCTTTATTTGTATAGCACCTTTCATGCATAAATGCAACTCAAAGTGCTTTACAGATTAAATAAATCAAAACATTAAAATGAAGCAAAGATTAAAAGAAATAATAAAAATAAAATAAACAAACAGGCAATAACAGGTAATAAAATAAAGGTAATAAAATGACAAAATTATGTAATAAAGTACTTTGGTAAATAGAACTATTAAAATAATTAGAACAAACATAAAATGTAACTAAATAAAGTAATGAAGAAAGTAAATAAAATGGAAAACTAGTACAACAGACATAGCTTAACTAAAAGCAGATCTAAACAGGAAGGTTTTAAGACTCTTCTTGAAGCTATGCAGGGATGAAATGTCTCTTAGCTCCTCAGGAAGAGAGTTTTGGGCCATAGCGGCTGAAGGCACCCTCACCTATCTTTAATCGGCTTTTAGGAATCACCAGTAGATTACTGTTTGACGACCTGAGAGACCTGACTGGAACATATCTAACTATCATTTCACTGAGGTAAAGAGGAGCAAGACCATGAAGACATTTAAAAACCATCGCCAGAACCTTAAAATCTATTCTAAAGCTGACAGGTAGCCAGTACAGTGATTGGAGCGCAGGTGTAATATGACCCCTCTTTCTCGTGCGGGTCAGGACCCTTGCTGAGAAATCGAGCTCTTTGGGAGAGCAGATAAGACAGCGTTGCAATAATCAAGCCTTGATGTGATAAATGCATGGACAAGTTTTTCACTATCAGCATGAGAGAGCATGTTTCGGACCTTAGCGATGTTTCAGAGGTGAAAATATGCTGTCTTGCATGTGGTCATGTGTGATTTAAAGCTTTAGCTCATTATCAAAAGTGACTCTTAACATATTGTTTGGCTTTTGTCGTTGAAATTCTGTAAACCCTTAAAATGGTGAGCACAAAAGAGTCAGAAGCAGTTGGGTGAAATGGTGTAACAGAGTAAAATGAATTTATCAAGCAAGTATGGATTAATCCAGAGACCTCAATTACATACACACAAGGCGTCTGCAATAGAGAGCTAATCTCCCTATTCGAATCCTCAGGTTTTATAATCATTTTCCATGTACATGACACGTTCCTGCTCCTGCTCGGACGTCAGGGGTCCATCCCGTGAGTGGATAAGAGCGAGGCCATCCTAGGAACATTGGCTTCTCGAAAACACCCGAGGCGCCAGGAAGGCAAGGATAGCTACGTAGCCAAAGCATTCTTGATTCAGGCCTACTGCCCATAAGTACAAGAGTGACTGAAATTACGTTTACGTTTACGGAATTTCGCAGACGCTCTTATCCAGAGCGACTTACAAAAGTACTATGTGTTCAGTCAGAATATGCATCTCTATCTAGTATAAACAGGTTTAAGTCCAAACTACTTGAGGTCAAGCACTGCCATAAACCGTTGCTAGTGCTGATGCCTAGAAAGAAGACAACAAAATATAAGATTAGACAATACCTATCAAGACTGAAATACCTACAAGACTACATGCAGTATAGTGCAATACTTAGCAAGTGTTCCTAAAGATAAAGTGCAATTACGCTTTATACCAATGCTTCAGTTGATTTGTGCTTATAAGTGCTTTACAAAGAGATGGGTCTTCAGGCTGCGTTTGAAAACCGCGAGAGAGTTCGCTGTTCGGACAGCCAGTGGAAGTTCGTTCCACCATCTGGGTGCCAGGACAGAGAAGCATCTTGTCGCGTGTCTTCCTTGAATCTTGAGGGATGGCGGGTCAAGTCGAGCCGTACTTGAAGCGCGAAGGGCTCGAGGTGCGGATCGACTAGTTATACATTACTAAATTATACATTACTAATGTGATTTACGTGTATGTAAGGTAAAGAACACTCAGGAATGCTGAAGTATAGATATACTAAAGCATATAATAAGGGAAAATGTTTTCCCTTATTATATTTTCACTCACATTCCCCCATTTTTGTCCTTTAAGGACAAATTACAAACTACCGATTACTCCCATACGGGTTTTAAATCGTAGCATCACTACCGGAAGTCTATGCATGGTCATCCACATTGCATATTAACAAAAGGTATTATGGAAAACAAGAAAACTTAAAAGGTAGAGTGTGAGAGCGAAAAAACCATCTGGCAGCTATCATTCATGATACCGTCACATCCATCAAGATGGGAAAATTCTCTCACGGCTCCTCTGCCGTAGGCAGCCTCCCTGAGGAACTCCAACCAAAATAATTTCAAACAAAAACAAAATCCAGTGATTAATTCTTAACATCAATACTAAAGAAAATGTCATCATCTTTCTAAAGGATTTAGTTAACTGAATCAACATCAATGAATTTAAATGAATCAACATCAGATAATTTTGGCAGGTTGTCATCTTCGGCATCTGTCACCATTGTGAGGTTCTTGGGTTTAAGCACCACACCTACAGCCTGCAAGACACAACCTCTCAGAAGAGACAGAAGACACGGCACACAAAATAATATCAGCAATATTATTATGAGTACAGGAGTGCACACAGTCATCAGCCAGGTTCCCCAGTTTGCAACTATGTTTCTCCAAATCTTCCACAACCCTTCTTCTGCTGTTGGTGGGGTAGAAACTGCTTGGTTCATGTGTTCTATAACATCAGAGATGTTATCATGTAGATCCGGTATGTAGAAGCAACATGACACGTCTAGCACCTTACATAACCCCCCCTTCTCTGCAAGCAGAATATCTAGACCCATCTGGTGCTGGATCACCGCTGTTCGGAATGCCTTTAATTCATCGTTCATCATCTGCAGAGCCAATTCAGTCTCATTAGCTAAGGAAAGTACTTGCCATGCCAGTCCATTGACCTTATTAATTAGGGCAGCTACCCCTGCTGGAAACCCAAGAGACATTCCAGTGGCTCTCCACGGATCTGTCCATGGATCTCAGAGATGGTACCCCTGATACCATACCGGCATTTGTGCTTGGCTCACAAACGTTGACCATTTGCGCCTCTGATGTGTGTCACCCATGCGTTCTGGTGGCTTGTCCATCATCAGATGAAAGGTGGGTGCCACCATTGCTGGGTAGCAGCACCCTTTCCATCTCTGTGGGAGATGATGGTAGGCGTGCCGTCCGCATGCCCACATATAACCGGCTGAGGTTCCTAGGGACACATTGCATGGAAAGACAGTGGTTTCATTTTCTTGCATTACTGCACATTTATTTTGGAACACTGTCCAGAAGGAGTGTAGTCTGACACTGTGAAATTCCCACAACGATGCCATTAGGTTGATGTGAACACAAGCATGTGTCCCCCCGCCTCTGTGGTATGTCTATTTTCCCTAAATTATGATAAACTGCTTGGGTGCCTTCTGTCACATCAGCGGGTGGTTGTCGGGACCTTAGCTGATGTCCATAAGCGAGCAGGTTCTGCATGCCTGTAGGTATGTGGGTATGTGCCTGTGGCATCTTTTATCATGTGGTACGTTAACGGCATTGTGCTCCACCTTCGGGAAAGGGCTTGACAAATCCAACATGTCTCTTCAATTTCCAAAATCTGCTTTTGGAGTGTGGAAAGTGCACAGGCCACATTACCTTGGCAGTGTGTGTTCGCTCTGCGCACGTCTGCAAGGGCACTCGTTACCATGGAGAAGTCTGTTTGTTGTTCTTTCAGCATACCGTCTCCTTCCTTATCATCTGTGGCCTTCAGCGTGTTTTCTGGAGCCTCTCCTTCGACTGGGGAGGAAGCACTTTTATCTGAATCCCTGAACAGTGATCTCTCCCTGTCTGCTCCACACAGCAGCAGTACAGCCCTGTGTCAATCTGCTTAGCTTGTGGCCACGCAATGTTCAAACTGAGAGAGTTCCCTATTCAATTCACCCGTACCTCATGATATCCATATCCTACGCGCCTTCCCGAGTCTCCCTTTACTAGACCCCATGAATTACACAGATCCTTAAAGTAAAAATTATAGCCATTATACTGATAATCTCCAAAGTCTGAAGTCCTAAAAACTGAGCAACTAAACCTGTTAATAGCCCCCTCCCGGGGGTTATGATGTCCTGCTGCCCTGCCCTCCCCCCCTGGGGAAGTGTCAACACTCCCCACAGAATGAGCGAGAGCATAGGGACCATGGTGGGTGATCGTTGACCCTTCTTGACAGTTGGTGTGCTCGGAGTGCGGGCACGCCCAATCTGCACTCCTCCCACTCAACTGGGGTACCCCGAACACCCTCCTTTTTACCATAAACGGACTGAGATGCAACTAACTCCGTCATTGGGACTACTTTCTGCTTGCTCAGGCTCTGGCACCTTTTTGCAATGGCTGGCGTGAATCCACGTTGCCTTCTCGGCCACCTTCACTGCTGTCGGGGTTGTTAGGAGGATTTGGAACGGCCCTCTCCACCTCTGTGCTCTCCAGCTCCTCCTTCTAAAGTCCTTTATGACCACCCAGTCACCTGGCCTCAGGTTGTGTTGCACACCTTCCCGTGGCTTAGGCAGGGCCTCTTTCACAGACCTGTGGACTTTTGACAAGATAGAGGACAAGTTTGCACAGTAATTCAACATGATGTCATTGCACTCACTCGTGGTGGGCGCTGAGGGTCGTTCTCTCCCGATGCCTGTATTCGGAGGCCTGTCAAATAAGATCTCAAACGGACTCAGACCTGCTCTGGCCCTTGTCCTTGTCCACTTGTAGAACAATACCAGGGGCAAGGCTTTCACCCATGACAAGCCTGTATCTGCGCAACATTTTGCCAGTTTGTTTTTCATTGTGCCATTTTCTCTTTCCACTGCCCCACCACTCGCCGGGTGATAGGCACAGTGCTGTTTTAAATCAAAACCCAGACATTCGCTTACCAGGGTTAGGGCCTTGTTTACAAAAGGGGTCCCGTTGTCCCTACCTATCCTTTCAGGGATCCCCCACCTGGGAATAATTTCAGTGAGGAGTGCCTTTGCCACAGTTGAAGCATCCTGCTTTGACGTGGGGAAGATTTCAATCCATTTGGAGAACATGTCTACAATTACGAGACAATACCTCTTCCCTTCAGCTGGGCTAAGTTCAATGAAATCCATCTGCAAATACTGGAAAGGGAGGTCAGGCTCTGGGTGTGCGCTCTGAGGCGTTTTCATTCCCCTCACTATGTTGTTATGGGCACATATCATGCATCTTTCACAAAATTTTTTTGTTGCGCAATGCTATCATGCATCCCCCGTTTTGACACATGATCCTTCCCATGTGTCAATCTCGCATACATAGGGAACATACTACGAGGAAGACATGGTTTGTCATTTGGCCCAATCCAAATTCCCCCCTCTTCACTGCTCCTGCCTGCTTCCATGCAGACAGCTCAGAAGTGCCTGCTGCCAACTGGAGCTCGCTTATCTCTGCTGTGGGGAAAACATCAGTGTTATCAGTACACATGGTGTTTTTAGTGTCCAAGTCTTGTTTCACTCGCAGCCTGGCCCCCTGTTTTGCTGCCACATCTGCGCGTTCGTTCCCTGGAGAAATAGAGTCTTTGTTGTTAGTGTGGGCCTCACACTTACATACTGCTATTTGCTTTGGGAGGAAAATGGCATCAAAAAGTTCAGCAATCAGTTTGTGATGTGTGATCATCTTCCCTGAGGAGGTGAGAAACCCCCTGTATTTCCAGATAGCCCACGAAGTTGTGCACTACTCCGACAGCATATCTGCTGTCAGTATAAATAGTAACTGTTTTACCTTGAGCCGCTCTGCACGCCTCAGTCAGTGCCACTAGTTCAGCTGCCTGCTGAATAGTGTTCTGGCAAAGGTCCAGATTTGACAGTGTTATGTTGTATGACGCCGATGCGTCCACAATAGCTCTGGGTCTGGATTGTCTGAAGGGATTTCCCTCAGATCTGGCCTTGGGGAACAGACTTCAGATACCGCTGCCACACAGCAGTGTGGTTCACCGTCCTGCTCTATTGGTAGAAGAGTTGTGGGGTTAAGAATTGTACATCTTTTAACCGTAACATTTGGCATGCCCAATAAAACAGTGTGATATCTCAGCCAGCGGGCTGCTGTCATGTGTGCTGTTTTTTGTTCCAGCAGTAGTTGGGCTACTGCGTGTGGGACGAGAAGTGTGAGACTGCTGTAACCTACGATGTCTCGTGAGGCATTTACTGCCTTTTCCGCGGCTGCTACCACTCTGAGACAAAGGGGGAGTCCCGCTGCCACAGGATCCAGTTTGGCGGAGTAGTAGGCTACTGGGCGTAGTTTCCCCCATGCGGCTGTAGTAGCGCCGAGGTCATACACCCCTGCTTCTCATCTGCTGTTTGAATGAATGGAAGCTCAGAGTTAGGCAAACCTAATGTGGGGGTGTTTTGCAACGCTTGTTTTAATGCTTCAAATGCCTTTTCAGCTTCTGGTGTCCAGCTAAGTGCACTGTGGGCCTGTAGGCCCTTCCCATGAATTGCACTCGAAGGAGCCTCGAGGCATGCAAAATCCCGAATGAAAGCCCTGCAATAAGAGCATATTCCTAAAAATGACATTAATTGCTTTTTGGTCCTGGGTTTTGGAATATTCTGAATAGCAGCAGTCCTGCTGCTCTCCAACCTCCTACCTGTACCAGATATCAAGTAACCCAGGAATTTTACTTCTTTCTGCACAATTTGCAATTTGGCTCTGTTAGCTCGATGACCCTCAGCTGCCAGGTGTTGTAGTAGCTTAATGGTGTCTCGTCTACACTGCTCCTGTGATGGACAAGATAACATGCAATCATCAACGCATTGGAGCAAAGCTGTACCTGGAGACAGTTCTAGTGACTGCAGGCTGCATCGCCGTGCTTCATTGTATATAGTTGGAGACTCACAGTAGCCTTAGCATAGGCGTGTGAAAGTGTATGGTCAACCATTAAACTCAAAAGCAAACCATAATTGCAAATCTTTATGTACAGGTACAGAAAATAAACATTGGCCAAATCAACAGCTGAAAACCACTTCCTGTCAGGTGGAACCTGAGACAACAATGTATATGGGTTAGGCACCAGGGGTGCCCTGGGTATCACTGCTGCATTCACTGCCTGGAGGTCCTGAACAAACCTCCACTCTTCTGGTTCACCGGGCCCCATACTCTTTTTCACAGGAAAAATAGGAGTTCGCACTGGTGAGGTATTACAGGGAACAATCACTCCCGCTTCCAACAACGCCTCAAAGACCGATCGTATCCCTTTGACAGCTTCCGGCTTCAAGGGATACTGTGGCTTACAGGCCTGAAGTCTGATTTTGGCATGATGCTCACAGGCTCACATCCTCTGATGAGAGCCTCTAGTCCCACACACACACACTCTATCTTTGGACAATGGAATGTTGGCAGTTTGCCCAGACACAGATGTATTCTCCTCTCTGATCTGACTACCCAGTTCAGTGTTTTGCAATAAACATCCAATGACTGGCTGTATTCTACACCATCACGCCCTCTCTTCCAATCATTCACACACAACACTCATTTTAACCACGGCCCCAAATCTGGCCACGCCCAATCACTGGGTTTGGCCAAAGAAACATGTGCCACACTGTTTACCATCTGAAACATATTCTGCTCTGCTCTGCTCAAATCGACCTCAATTACCCCCACATGTTGACCCCAAAACATCCGTTTTAGCACCAGCATTTCACTCTGATCATGTTTTCTGAACCATTTTCACAACTGGTCCTTCCTCATGTATGTGAGCTGTGCAATGCAACATACACGGATCCATGAGCTCAGCACCCGTGGGGTTAGTAGCATTCTGAGCAAATGTTATCAGTTCTGTCTTAATATCTCCCGTGGGACAGGTGCACAACTGCCACTCATGCGTGGCTGTTTGCCAAACTGAGATGCTCTGATACTAGAGTGACCCGCGCCGGAGTCTACTAGGAATGCAATCTCAACTCCTCCCACCATAACAGTCAACATGGACAGATCTGCAGCAGCATTTGTTTCATAAATAGCATACATCCCTTCACATGGCAACTCATATTTATTATGCAAAAACTCAATAGCAGATTCAATCACTTTAACATTTTCTTCAGCATTTTCAGTGTATATAGGCAAAAGCAGTTCTTCATTGCAAAGCATTTTATCACCTGTTCCCACTATCAGCATGTGTTAAAAGCATTTCTTCATTGGCATAGAAAAACCTTGTGTCTTACCTGACCCTTCCGGGCGTCTCCAGCCGGCCCATCCGACACTCAGCCACTCCCTTTCCACTCCTAATCCCAAACTTCAGGCCCAGAAGTCGTTATGTGATGTTGGTCTGAACCAGCATAGGCCCATCCCATTGGACACGTCACCTGTTCATTGGTTGTTGTTGGAGCAGTCAGCCACTCCTCTGGAGGCGGGGGCAGGGGTGGTTCGCTGACGTGGACCATCTTTCGCATATCACACGCTCCGTGATCTCGTGTGGGAGGCCACTGGGCCGACTAAGTGTGTCGGAGGCTTTGGAGGAAGTCTTACGGGGTTTGGGATTTCACCTGCAGAGGGAGTGGGAGGGACCGTCTGGGCTGGTCGAGGCCGTCTGGGACGTCCGTCCAGGTCAGGATCTGTAACACACTTTACAGATTGGAGATTTCCTGCTTAACTTCATTTTTAGTTTACAATTGCAATTTATTCACATCTTTTTGCTTCCCTCTCCCACATATCAAATACTTCCCAATTAACTTTGAACCCATAATTTAAATTGACCCACACTCACGAGTCCATAATGTTCTACCATATATATATATATATTTTTTTTTTACCCTGGGATGGCTGCGCTGCGCATGATCAGTTTCTTGCTCTTCACTCTTACTCTGGCACCCACCCATTTCACTGCTTCTGACGGGAGGGGAGAAATGTAAACAATTCTTCACCTTCACACACACACACACACACACACAGAGCGACTCTCACTCTCCCTGGTTTTCTGCGAACTGTGTGCTCGTCAGCCCACAGTTATATGGCTGCCTGGCGCCTGGCTGGCCCCCAGCCAAGGGTGAAACTCCAAATCACTCAATTACCCCACCTGGTAATCACCAATGGCACCACTGTATACCCCTTGTGGAGTTCGACCGCCAAGCCTCCCGACTCTCGTCGAGTTGGATCCCGATCCCTGCAGTTCCCTATGAACCGCGCCTGGCGTCGCCTGTGTATACACGCACCAGGAGAGAAGTCACACCTCTGCAATGTTCCTATCTAAACACTTTAGTTGTACTCACCAGAGTTCAATTAATTTGTCAGTAGTTCGTTTCCGGGAAAACTCCGGCGCTGAGGAGGCAGCACCCTCGGGCCCCGCAGAACGGAATTTGATCGTTCTGCCGGCTGAAGTAAAGGCCCTCAGGAGCTAACCGCTTAGACTCTCCCTCAGGGGCGCCGTCCTCAGACACGGAGTCCCATCTGGGGTGCCAAATTGTCGTTGAAATTCTGTAAACCCTTAAAATGGTGAGCACAAAAGAGTCAGAAGCAGTTGGGTGAAATGGTATAACAGAGTAAAATGAATTTATTAAGCAAGTATGGATTAATCCAGAGATCTCAATTACATACACACAAGGCGTCTGCAATAGAGAGCTAATCTCCCAATTCAAATCCTCAGGTTTTATAATCATTTTCCATGTACATGACACGTGCACGTGGTGACCATGCGTTGATCACAGAATGCTAAAACGAATATGATTGGATAAACAGGACATAATCCACACATGATTTGACATGCACACGCTGGCCTCTCCCCCCCGCACGCCTGCGCTCCTGCTCGGACGTCAGGGGTCCATCCCTGGTGACTGATAAGAGCGAGGCCATCCTAGGAACATTGGCTTCTGGAAAACACCCGAGGCGCCAGGAAGGCAAGGATAGCTACGTATCCAAAGCATTCTTGATTCAGGCCTACTGCCCATAAGTACAAGAGTGACTGAAATTATACATTACTAATGTGATTTACGTGTATGTAAGGTAAAGAACACTCATGAATGCTGAAGTATAGATATACTAAAGCATATAATAAGGGACAATGTTAGATTTTCACTCACAGCTTTCAGAAAGTTGAGTGTCATCTGCATATTGATGATAACTAATGCCATGTTTGTTAATGATATGTGGTAACGGAAGCATATATAGGTTGAACAGTAAAGGCCCAAGAATTGATCCTTGGGGTACCCCACAAATTATTTTTTGATGTGTGGAGGAAGAAGTACCTAATGCAACATAGTAATCGCGCCCAGTTAGATGCGATCTAAACCATTCTAAAACTAAGCCACTAAGGCCTACCCAGCTCTGTAGTCGATCAAGAAGTATTTCATGATCAACAGTATCAAAAGCGGCACTTAAATCTAGCAGAAAAAGGACTGAGTTTACCTGCATCTTTATTCAATCTCAGGTCATTTACTACCTTAACTAGTGTTGTTTCAGTGCTGTGGAGAGCTCTGAAACCAGACTGAAAAGTGTCATTTATTTGGTTTATTTTAACATAATCATTCAACTGGGTTGACACAACTTTTTCAATGATTTTGCTAAGAAAAGGAAGGTTAGATATAGGTCGATCAAGATTTCTATTCTTTAGTAGTGGTTTAACCACTGCAGTTTTAAGAATATTAGGGAACTGTCCCAGTTGCAGAGACTGATTAACAATCATTAGAACATCATTAGATAATGAGCTCAGAACGTGCTTGAAATTGAAAAAGTATGTTGGTAAAGGGTCCAGTTCACATGTAGAGGATTTTAGTGATGAAATCACATCAATTAGTGTTACCATGTCAACTTCTAGGAAATCAGACATATTACAGTTAGGTTGAGTAATTGGTATCAAGGTTGATGGTGTATTTGTGCTTGTTGCTATGTTCTGCCTTATACTAGTTATGTTGTCTCTAAAAAACCTCGTCACATTTTTCAACTGAGACAGATTCAGGGAAGACACGGGAAGTGGGGTTTACTAGCCGGTCTATACTTCTGAATAAGACCGCTGAATTATTATTGGATGAATCGATCAAAGTAGAGAAGTAGTTTTTCCGTGCTGATTTCACTTCACTGTTGTAATTATTCAATGTTGTTTTATAAATATCAAAATGTACTTCCAATTTTGACCTTCGCCAGCGTCTCTCAGCCTGCCTGCAATGTTGCCTAAGTTTTACAATAGATCGAGTGTTTCTCCAGGGCATCTTAATTCTACCAGAAATAGTTTTAATTACCTGCGGTGCCACAACATCAATACAGTTCCTAACTCTGTGAGTGAATGTTTCAACTAGTTCACTCACTGTTTCTAAGAGGGGAGGGAGGGACTGTATCATGTCCGTGAAGGCCACGGCACTGCCAGCACTGAGATAACGCTTGGTTATTGTGCGCTTTTCACTGAGTGTTCTAATAGGTAATGACCCATTGAAAAATACACCAAAATAATCCGAGATTGCAACATCAGTCATTTCAGTATTATTAACATCTATGCATTTACAAATAATCAAATCTAACGTGTGGCCATGCCTACCTGCCAGTCTCCTCGGCATTGTTTAAAACGCTCGATAAATTCATCAAGCGCAACACAGATAATTGAAACCCTCCCAGATTTAACTACTGTAGCCTACTCGCCATCAGATGCAGAGGAGTTAGATAGTTTAACCGACTGCTTAGAGAATTCCTGTAGATCAGCTCTAGATATATTAGCTCCACTCAAATATAAAAAGGCCAGATTTAAAAAGCTTGCCCCATGGTACACCGACCAAACTCGTAACTTAAAACAAATAGCATGTAAATTAGAGCGGAAATGGCGATCTACTAAGCTGGAAGTATTCCACTGTGCTTGCAAGGATAGCTTTATTGAGTACAAAGGGGCACTCACTAAAGCACGCTCAGCATACTTAGCCTCACTGATTGAGAATAATAAAAACAATCCTAGATTTCTTTTTAGTACTATTTCTAAACTTACAAAAAACCAAACAGGTGCTGAACCTCAGATTCCAGGGAACCTAACTAGTAATGTCTTTATGGATTTCTTTGATAATAAAATAGAGAATATTAGACTAAATATAAATCCTTTTATAGGTAATCCATCTGGTCTGTCATGTGGATTGGCTGATATTGAACAAAATTTTGCATTAGAAGAAAAGCTTGATGCTTTTCACCCACTCCCACAACAGAATTGGAGAAAATAATTTCATCATTAAATTCTACTACTTGCACATTAGACTCAATTCCCTCTAAATTACTCAAAGAGGTTTTACCAGTTGTGACCGAACCTCTTTTAATGGTAGTTAACTCATCCATCACAATAGGTCACATGCCGAAATCCTGTAAACTAGCGGTCATTAAACCCCTGATCAAGAAACCAAATCTTGATCCAACTGTACTATCTAGTATCTATCTAGCCTTCGACACAATAGATCACAAGATCCTGCTATAAAGGTTAGAAAACTGGGTTGGAATCTCGGGTACAGCCCTTTCATGGTTTAATTCTTACTTAACCAATCGCTATCAGTTTGTAGAGCTCAATAATATTGCCTCCAAACGCTCAGAAGTGAAATATGGAGTCCCGCAAGGCAACATCCTACGACCACTATTATTTACATCATATATGTTACCATTGGGAATAGTTATAAATAAACATGGTGTCAACTTTCACTGCTATGCAGATGACACCCAACTTTATCCCTAGACTTAAAGATTCAGACTGTGCCAGACACATTCTGGAAGACTATTCCATAGTTGGGGGGCCTTATAAGAAAAGGCTCTTCCCCCTGCTGTTACCTTATTAATTGATGGAACTAATAAGAGGCCAGCACCCTGTGATCTTAGTGGACGCGGGGGTTCATAATAAGAGATAAGCTCTTGGAGGTAGTCAGGAGCAAGTCCATGCAGTGCTTTATAAGTCAATAGAATAATTTTAAAATCAATACGGAATTTTACTGGGAGCCAGTGCAGGGCCGATAAGACTGGGCTGATATGTTCAAATTTCCTAGTTCTAGTTAGAACTCTGGCTGCGGCATTTTGAACTACTTGAAGTTTATTTATATTCCTATTTGAGCATCCTGACAGTAACGAGTTACAATAATCTAATCTGGAGCTAACAAAGGCGTGTACTAATTTTTCTGCATCATGCTGGGATAATGCATTTCTTAACTTGGCAATGTTACGGAGATGTAGAAAAGCTATCCTGGTAGTATTATCTATGTATTTATCAAATAATAGGTCAGAGTCGAATAAGACGCCGAGATTTTTGGCTACCGAGCCAGGAGTAATGAGGTAATCTGCAAGATTTAACATTAGATCTGGTATTTTCTGTCTTGTGGCCTTTGGGCCCAGAAGGAGAACCTCCGTTTTGTCACTGTTTTGTATAGTGTACTGGCCTATCAATTATTTACTTTCAAGCATGCTGCCGATCTTCACGCTACCACACAAACAAAATGTATCCTCCACTTTAAAAAGACTAATATGACAAAAAGAAAGACGTGGCCACAGAATCATTTTCTTTAGAAATAAAGATACCTGCAGAATATTTTGGAATAATCCCTTTTTTCAACATCACAACTCCCAATCACAATTTCTCCACAAAAAAACAACTCCACTTCTGCCTTATCATCATCAGTATGAACATCCTCAAAACACTCCTATTTCCATATTTCTCATTTTTAAATTCACAAATTTCTCCTTACTAGTTCTCACCTTAAAGGGAATTTGGTCTATGTTATTAATGTCAACATTTGAAAGCAAAATAATTGACAAATGCTTTACCGACACTGCCTGGGGACAGAAAGTTTGAGGGAACAATATTCAGAAACGGTAGTATTGCAATCAGACATGTGCTCTGTTTGATTTTAATGTTCATGCCCAAGACAACCAGAAACAAATTAATGTACCATGCTAAAACCACAATACACGGTGACTCTGCACAAATGTTGTGCAAATCATGTTTTCCTTAAAAAAAAATTTAGAAGCATCTGGAAATTCCATGCATGTGCAGTAGCACTGGAAGAGGAGGTGAAGGACATTCCTGCTTGGGAATAATCCTCTTTATTACGAAGCATTCAAAGAGCAGACAAGAACAGGAATAGTGTAAAATGGGGCAAGGGTATGCAATAGTAAAACAGATGGTGAGCACTACCACACACTAATTTAAACTAAATAACTGTTTAGAATAAACTCAATAAACACATAAGCATAAGTAAAACCTTGAAACAACATTAGCTATAATTAGATCAATTTAAACTCATTTACAGGATGCTAGGAGCTGCACTGGCATTCCAGGAGTCCTCACTGTGACCCTGCTCTCTCTCCCAGGAAATGTTGGAAAAAATATGTAACTGGTGAGGTCAGTTACACAGGTAGCTGCTTGCATGTCCAGCTCAATAGAAGTCATTTTGGCAATCTACTGTCTGATTCTCATTTGGTAGAGAACATGGTCATTTCTTTGCTTCAAATAAGGTGGAGATTTATTCTGACCATCTGACATGTACAGTGGGGAAGTCCCAGCGGTCTGGGTGGCCCAAGTGCAGCAAGGTGCTGTAAGGAGAAGTGCTCCATTCAAACACTGGCACCTGGTCCCATGTTGGTCCACTGACTGCGAACAACTCATATTTCTTGAAGAAGCCATAGGATGTCATCTACAGTGAGAGTGACAAAGATCTGATGAATGTAATAATTTGTTTGCTTTTAAAATATTTTTACTGCTGTCAGATTTTTTTTGCCACTAGTACTTGCCTTCATGTCTGTTCCTCCATGAGGTCTCTGTCTCAGAGCTCCAAAGGGGTAAGTGCCATTAGATGGGTTAAGGTCTGAGCGTGCAGAGATTGCATTCTCACCATTGTGAATTGGATCACAAGCCTCACATTCAGACAAAGGATCATTCTTAAAGTTGTTAAACCTGCAGTACAGAAGGGAAGGTACACAGTAATGAAAGTTGAGTTTAAGTTCTTGTGAAAGCATGATCAATGCCTCATCCATACCTCATTAATTGCACCATGGACTCCAGGTCTGTGACAAATGACTGGTTCCGGCGGAATATCAGAGCTCTTGGATGATCACTATAGGAGAACCATGAGCCGTACTTCTTCACCAGATCTTGACCACCACTTGCATTAAACACATCTTCAAAATACCTAAAAAGAAAATAAACATGGAAAATGTAAAAAATATTTAAAAATGTTTAATTTCTTCAGCTTCTCTACAATTACATCTGTCTATTGACAAAGGGGAGCACATGAAATCCCATGTTCACACATATTGATTAGAGATCAAAATATAAATTATAGGAACAATAACATCTGGATGCCAGAATGACAATAATTTTATAACAAAATAGTTATTTGTTTAAAGAACATTTATTTTACATTGAATAATATATGTTGCACATAAGTGTTGAGCCCTAGTAAACTGTTGAGCCCTAGTACTTACGGGATATTGTAGCTGGCCCAGTATCCCATCTCATACAGCTCTTTGGTCTTATCTGCAGTTTGGATCATACCTCTGGAATAAAAGATATGAATTCCAAATAAATTATTTTTTTATGTCTCTGGCTACATTCACATTAATAACTATGAGTAAATTATTTGTAAGGCAACTATGCAAATATGAACAGAATCTCAGGAACTCTCAGCTTTGCCTTGAACATTATACCCCGGAGCCAGAGTCTAGCCATAACTGCAACTATAAAATGAGACTCAAAATCATAGCAAGCAAGGTCCATCACTCCTGTTGTGACTATCTGACTTTCTGCAATCAGGATATATTTTTCTTTCCGCAGGTATAAGTGCTGCAAAGTGAAAATGGACGTTCAACATTGTATTCACTGTGACTCCAAATTGAGAAACAAGTTCAAGTAATGTCTGGTCAGTTTAAAGTAACTCCAAGTCAACTTAATTTATATAGCGCTTTTTACAAACAAATGGGTCCAGATCCCTAATGAGCAAGCCAGGGGCAACAGTAGCAAGGACAAACTCCCTAGGTGGAGATTAGAACTCACGGCACCCAATACTCAAAAGGGAAATCACCCTCCATTGGGCAGTCCAGCTAGTAGCAGTCCATGTTTATAATTCTATTTCAAGGCCAAGCAGTCCTCAAATTACTGTTTGTTTCTTTCATATTGGGAAATCGTCAAGCGCTTTCTTCATTGTTAATTATCATTTGCTTACATCATGCTTATTGCAGACAAGTTATCTACTTCTAATTGTGTTTAATATTTAATATTGTGTTCCTGGTTCATACAAGATTACCAGTAGTCAGTTTTAGTAGTGTACAGGTTTCAAGTAGGAAAGGAATTGAAATATGTATTTAGTTTATTCTACATGCAATGCTGCAGTGATTGTGTTATACGAATTTGATTCAAGGACCACGAGGTATGAAATTGTTCAAGAATTGTCTGATAATTTTAACTTTGTTCATGGTGAACCTGCTTAGAATGCCCAATGGAATTCTCCCCACCTATTGTTAAGACAAAGATATTAATATACATGAACAGTATTGTCCAGTAGGTGTACTAGGCTTCTCCATAGTACCAAAGGTTTTCTCCAAATGCGCAAAATGCCGTTGGTCACTATACATCAAGAGCATGCAAATGTATGTACATGCTCCAATACTGTTCATTTTGTAATATTTAATGTACCTGCTCTTATGCAGAACTGTTTATTCATACTGCATCCTTTGTAGCCCGTGCCAGCAGCCATTGAATGATCACACTCAGCTCCCAGCTCCGTATTCTACCCAAACAACTCAACATAAACCTCAGCAAATGGAAGCTTTCTATTCGATGATGTCAAAGTATAGGTAATCAAATTATCCACAACTGGTTCAGTTTCACCAGAGTCAATCTCGTGTGCTCTGGAAAGCACAGCTTAGCATGCTAGTGCGCACCAGGCCTCTGTTGTGTTATGCATTGCACTCCCTCTCTCATTAGGTAACCATTCACAGCAAGTGAGGTGTTCATGTTTTCAGCTCCGAGTGAACTATTGTTCACTGTTTCAAAGTGTGATACTGATGCTTTGATAAGTGAATTTTCAGTGATAAAACCTGACGATATCCTACGTCAAACCTTTTCAAATGCACTTTTAAAGAAATAGCAGTAGTCCACGTATAAACAACTAGGAAAAACAAGCAAGCCAGGTTTCTGCTAGACGGCTGCAAATTGGTATGCAGGTAGATAAAGTAGTAATAAAAAGTGTATTTGGTTTGATTTGAGAAAATTCAATGTTTACCAAGTGATTTGACGCTTCTGTAGAATGCGGTTAACTCCTTTGTGCAGTGGCCATTTTGAGCCGATTTTAGTACAATTTGTACTAATACACTTTAACACTAGTTATCTCAAGGTATACATATAGCAAAATGATAATTCAGGATTCAAACTGAAGTAGACAGTTGGGCCAACATATCGATTCACTTCCAGGCTTATATGTCCATAATCTTGGCTCCTCTAATACAGAAAAAAAAAAAAAAAAAAAAAAAAAAACGGTTTTGATTTTGGAGATTTAAAGTGTGTAAATGTACTGTGGCGTCGGTCCAATGAGGGATGGCGCTATTGACCCATGAGTCCCTGCGGCTCCGATATTGCTCTGTATTGCGGTGTTAATTGTTTATTAGTTATGTATCCGAATGCGTGTCGTTTAGTTTAAGTTGACCTGCGTCCGTTTATGTGATCGTACAGTTGTAATTATTCCCTGCTGTGTGTGTTATCCTGTTGTCAATGTCATTCCCTCATGTGCTGTGTGTTTGAGTTTGTTCTACGTGATCATTCCTCCATTTACGTGATTACGTTGCTGAGGCATCAAATTAAAAGAGCCCGTTTTGTCAAAACGGATCGGTCTCCTTCCTACACCACGCCACAGTACACTAGTGATGTAAAATCAGTCATGCTCTGCTCGTTTGATTCAACAGGGTGTTTAACTTAGTTTAGCTTAGCATGTTTACAACCAATATGGCTTGTTGTGTTGCGCATGTCATTCCCAAAGACAAGCAATCACAGCAAGTGAGGTGTTAATCTTTTCAGCTTCAAATGAGCTATTGGCTAGAACAGCCATCAATCACTTTGAAGGCGTCAGCTTGTCACTTTTGCAGTTACTTGATAGGCCCCCCTCCATTCCCCCTTTACACCTCGCCAGGCAGAGGTGTGAAAAGCTGTCATTCAAAAACTTACTTCGTAGACTTTTTAAAAGGACGAGTCAAGTTGCACGTGTAAACCACATGGTGTAAACACGGTGTGTTCAGAACGGGATTTCTCACGAACAGTTGCGTATAGATGGCTGAAAATCGGTATACAGGAAGTTATACTAATTCTAAAAATAAATTTAGTGTGATGGGCTTGTGTTTTAAGAATTTTCGGTATTATTTTATGCAGAAAAACAGATTTGTACCAGCGACCAAGGGCGCAACTGCACAAATACGTTAAGATGTATGGTGTTCAACCCAACAAAGAAGAGACTTATCAATAATTATCGATGTAGAATCAGTGGATGGCCAGTCGATTTTTAGTATTATTTATATTTATAAGTGTCAAATTATGAACAGTGACTCACTTACGGTATTTGCTCAAGCACAGTGAAAATCCCTTGGTTAATTTTTGGTGCACCTGGAATAAAATTCTTATAGTCAACTATCATCCACTGGTTATTGTACCTACAGAAACAATACAGAAACAGTAATACATGACAAATTTCTATGTATAGGCTTTTCTTATTGATCTTGATTAACTACAGTGATTAGCAATAGGTTCTTTGCAAATGCAAAACAAAACCAGAATAATTCAGAAGCATAGACAACAAAAAAAAAACACCACAGCAAAATATTTTGAAGCAATACAAGTACAGCTCCTGTAGTGTCATGTTGTTGATCCAGGTTTAAACTGGTCTATGACTACAGGTCATGGTCTAGAATTTTTAAAGGCCTTAATCTATGGTCATATCTGTGCTATAACAAATGCACTGTCACTATGCATACCAGTACCATCACATCCCTCCTCCAAATATGCATATAACACACAAATTCCAACTGGAGTGATTCATTCTGTTCTGTCTACTTCTAAAAAGACTCAGAATGAAGCATTAACTGCTTATATATTAGATAGACTGTCTGATTTCCCTGAACATGCATCTTCTGTCTCACTCAACACTTCCGGTCCATGCTGAAAACAAATACACAAAGTTACATTCCTATTGTTACAGGGAGCAAGTGAATTCTGCTGAGTATCTTACGTTCCACTGTTGAACCGGCTGAAAATGTCCACCCACTCTTTGCCGGTTCGAGCAAGTCTGTTGGCCACTATGTTCCTTAGCCACTCCATGACTGCACCAGAAGGTCTTACAAACTTCCATAGGTCAGGGTTACTATTACCAATTGTTGTTTCCATAGTAACCTGAAAAAGTACAGTATAATGAAACATTTCATAATTCTTTTTATTTTACAATTAAAAATGTGTATAAATCAATTTGCTGGTTTGCAGTTTACTTACAATTTGCATTGAACTTTCTTGATGTAAATATATTTGGATATCTTCACAAACAGTTATTTGGAATGTTTTGTTTACCTTGCAATTAAATGGCACTACTTTATTTGTATCATTGTTTGTACGTATGCTTTCATGTATTTGCATTGGTAACATAAATCTCACCAAGCCACTGCTTAGAATGTAGAAGTCATCTCCTGAAAAGATGGAACCAGGGTAAGAGGAGAAAGCCTGAGTGACTCCAGGAATCACTGCTTTACCTACAGAAACAATAGTCAGAATTACTGGAAGTTGTGTCAAACAGATTGTGTGACAGACTAACCAGTAGACAGAAAGAGGATAACCTTTTGGAAATATGCGGAATGAAAAATTGTACTTCTTCATGATCCTCAGCATGGACTGATAGGTGTTCCAAGTGTCATGTGACACAAGCAGGTCTTTGTTACCAGGCAATAACTTGATGAGAGCGGAGCAAGAACCAGAGCCTAATGTACGTGATTGTCTAGATTTGTTTAGTGCTGCCTCCAAATCCTCCAAGTCTCCACCCATCTGGAAGAGTCTGACCATTGGAAAAAAAATGTTTTCTGGAAGGGATTCATTCAGAAAGAGAATGAGGGAGAGGGACAGAAAGAAAATTTGCATACTCACAGAAACCCTAAAGGGTTTAATGAGAGCTGTCCTTCCGGAAATGCCACCTGCCCATTGTAACCATCTTCCAAACCCTGTAGCTGCAGCAGAGACAAATGGACCTAAAAGAAATCACATTTAGATATCTAGATATAAGAATGAACACAAACATGGTCAAAATTTTTTAAATAGTTCATATCTGTTACTTAATTGTGTAAGTTATCACTGCACGTGTTGTTGGAAAGCAAAACCGGCCACAATACCTGATGCCAGTATGGTGATTCTCTGTCTTTTAATATTTGCTCTCTGACCCACTGCAGGTTGGATGTGATATATTCTTTCAGACGGTGGCAGAAGCCTACACCATATTTAAATTGGTTGCAATATCCCATCAGTGTGTTCACCCATTGCTTATAGATGAGCTACAATTCAAATAAATACTTAAAAATTTAGTGAACATAAAATGTTGCAATCACCCACTCACTGTTTAACGCAGAGTAAATATTTCTTGTTTTATGGAAAATCTTGGGCAAGCATTAAAATGACTTGACAAATGTACATATTTAATATAGATAAGAGATAGATGAGAATTATGATTAAGCTTCAGAATAAAACATGATCCTTTCATCAGATGATTATCATATTACCTCTTAAGCGTGTATGGAAAACCATAAGTGGCTAAAATCCATGATTTTCCTAATCTCACAACCCAGAATCAGGATTATACTGTTATCTAGCAGGGCTTGAACATGTATCCAGCTGTCAGAATCTCACTTTCCCACATTTGCTTACTGGTACAAGTAAATATTTACACTTGCTTCCTATCACAGATTTTGCACTATAAAAAAAACTGATTTTGACTTTGTAAATATATTTAAGTACCATCTACAAGAATAATCTAGTACAGTCTAGTTACAAGAATTTCATGTAAAATCATATGCACTACTTTGTTTCTTTGTAATTGTTTATCTTCAAATACATTTGTAAATTTTATTCTAAAAGCCAAAGATTGACAACGTTTTTGTATTTTTTTGTTTCTGTGAGAAGCAAAACTGAAAACTGCAAGTAAAAGATCGCTTGCAGGATCCACGCATACGCAGTGAGCTTTCGTTCCAAGTCAAACGTATTTCACACGGAACGCAGCAGAAATTTTCAACGTGTGTTCAGCAGTTGTCCGGCTGATGAGCACCGCACTATGCTATGTGGTCACAAACTGAGAAATAAATATTGTGCTAACGTGCATAAATATGGAAAACTTCTTGCACTCTTGCTGCCATGTCAGTGGTCGCTAGATTGAAATGCAGTAACGGTTAGCTAAGTTAGCGAAGCTACTTATGCCGACGGTAGCATAGCAACGTCGTTCCGTTTAATGTGCATGTTTAACTTAACACCATTCTGGTATTGCTGCACTATCTTTCTGCACAACAATGTTGGAATGGGTGATCCTCTTACCATCTTGGCTTCTGAGAGAAACGGACACTCTGAAGCTCTTTTTATACCAAATAATGTTGTCAATTGACCTAATTAGTGTTAACTGGTCTTCCAGCTGTTCGTCATATGCTCAATTTCCTTTTTCCAGCCACTTATCTACTTGTCCCAACTTTTTTGGGATTTGTTGACACTGAAATTTTGAATCAACATATTCTGGATAAAATATTAAATGTTGGCACCTCCACATCATTGCATTCAGTTTTTATTCACAATTTGTTTAGTGTCCCAATTTTTTTGGAATCTGGTTTGTACTTGAATATATGCTCTGTCAAATTTACTTGCTGTTTTTACATGGAAAAACTTTCCTAAGTTTTTTTTTTTAAGTAAACCCTACTCCAAATGTTTTTCAGTGTGCCCTCAAATGATAGAAAACCAGATTAGGTTATAGCACCTGTGAAGTTTAGAATGAAATGCAATGTTTAGTACCTGTGAAGTTACTGCCGCCTCCACAACTCCAGCACCATAAGCCTGGACTGTATCATTATACTCACCATTGGTAACAACCTCAAGATAAGACCAACTGAAAAGGAAAAAAAATACATCTTTACTGCCCAGTTCAAATTATGCAAGAGGATGCAAATCGCATCGTTTTGCTGGAACCAAGTAGTCAGTACATCAGTCCATGAAGGTGTTACATCCAACATCAGTTTGGAATTTGTAAAATGCCCAAAATGCCTAGGGTTTGTTGTTTGCTTTCCATGGTCACCACACACTGTGTAGCTGTTTTGCATTGCTTTGACAATTCTTTATAGGTACTAGCTTTTCACATGCTATCAAGTACACACCATTGGTCAAACTTTTAGCATACATGTATGTGGAGAAATGAATTATTACTGCCTGCATTAAACTTGCATGTATGAGTGGAACATTTAAACTAAATTTAGGATTACCATCCAGTTGTGTATTAAACTTTGATTTTGATACAGAATTCCTTCTCTACACAAAAGCATATGGGCAGATTTTTTTGCATGCATGCAAAAAGATAATTTGACATTCTCCTTACGCTTACATCCCACCACCTAAACTCTGATTAAAATGCATTTTAGGCTTGTAGGTCTAATTAAACAAAATAACATCTGCCAGAATCATTACTTAATTATCTCTCCAATTGTTATGGTGACCGGCGTCGGCCAGAGGAGGAGGAGGAGGATGGGTCCCCCCCCCCCGAGTATGTTCCTCTCAATGTTTCTTCCTCATGTTCTTAAAATAATTCGTCCAGAAACACATCCGTTGTGTTGTGGGCCACTTCCGTTGTGTTGTGGCTGGATTTGCAGCGTTTCTGAATTTACAGCACGTTCCCGAAATGTAGTGCACGCGTTGTCATTTTGATGCATTTGCTTTGCGCATTTGTAGCTTGTTTTTCACTTGCATCGCGATGGGATCTCGGGCCACCGTATTCCACCCGTCCTCTATTTTGTAAACCAAAATATCAATCTGAAAGATTCACATGTAGCTAGGCAGTTAGCTAACATCATAGAACTTAACCTACCCAGTATTACGGATGTCATCTGTGAAGTTTGCGAAAGCGACGAAGTCTGACTGGAAGCCCTCTTTTACATACAGTTTTCCGGTTTGCTTGTCAAATATTGCAGACTGCAACTGAGACGCAGTAGATGAGAACAACGATACAATTAAAACGCAAATTAGGATACACCTCAAACCTGGAAAGGTCATAGGATGTTCCAGAAACCAAGCCATGTTTACTTATGGTCGTCGTTTGACCATGCTACAGAGTAAAATGAATAACTTCGTGAAACAAGCACCAGCTGATGGAAGGTCATATGACTTTTCTGTCAAAATAAAAGATTGTCACACTTGGCCACAATAGTGAATCAAATTGTCAAAATAAAAGTATTGTTAAACTATTTAAAGCTATTAAACTATTAAACTGGGGCGGCATGGTGGTGAGCACTGTCGCCTCACAGCAAGGCGGTCTGGGTTTGATTCTCGGTCTGGGCTGCTCTGTGTGGAGTTTGCATGTTCTCCCTGTGGGTGCGTGGGTTTTCTCCGGGTACTCCGGTTTCCTCCCACAGTCCAAAGACATGCATCCTAGGTTGATTGGTCACTCTAGATTGCCCGTAGGTGTGAGTGTGTGTGTGCATGTTGGCCATGTGGTGGACTGGCGAACTGCCCATGGTGTACCCTGCCTTCGCCTGGAGATGCTGGGATTGGCTCCAGCCCCCCCGTTACCCTGACTAGCGGGAATAAGCGGTACAGATAATGAATGAATGAACTATTAAACTATTTAAAACAGATTTAAAAATAAATTATAAGAAGTTTTTAATTAAGATCTGATTTAAAATGTAATAGTCAAATGTATTCATTATAGCGCTTTTTACAACACGTCACAAAGCAGCTTACAAGCGCATGGGTCCAGATCCCTAATGAGCAAGCCAGGGTTGACAGTGGCCAGTGAAAACTGCCTAGGCGGGGTTTAGGAAGAAACCTTGGGAGGACCAAGACTCAAAAGGGAACCCATCCTCTATTGGGCGGGCCAGCTAGTAGAAGTCCATATTTGTAGTTCTATTTCTAGGCCAAAGAAAAATTAAGGGAAAAAAATTACCTTAAATAAATAGATACATATAAATAACCAAAATATTTTGCAAAGTCAGAGCAATTTCACTTTGGAAATAAATCAGACCTCACGATCAGTACAGCTTAGTTTGTGTACATTACAGAAACCTCAGTTGTTACAGATAATATATTTTGTTATATCTATTTCTATTATTATGTAATGTATGTTCTCTGGGATGTGCTATAGACACAAAGTATAGTGATACAAACCAGAAATAAATGAAAAAGAGAATAAATAAATAAATAGAACAAAGGAGGGGGGGGGCTAGTCAGCAGGCAGAAATTTAAGGGCTTCAAAATAAGAAAGAAATAATTTCCATTTAAAATAAAAAAGATCAATACAAAAAATACAAAATCTGTAAACCATTTAGATGATCAACTGATCCAAAATATTTAAAAAACTTTTTAGGTAGGAACATAGGGCCAGTTGTTCAAAAAATGTAATCCGGATCAAAATTATCCAGATTTGGTAATCCCATTTTTTGATATCCAGGATCAAGTGATCTGTCTTACTTTTAAGACAGTTTTTCAAAGCAACATTGGATTGGATCACCCTGATCCAGATACAGTTTTCAGGATTACCTAATCCAGATTACCAGCTATGTAAAGAACAGGTAGAAGAACCAACATGGGGTCACTTTAAGTGTTTATTTTGAGACAAAACACAAAAAACATAAACATCCACTTCCATTTATAATTTATTTTATGACCCCTCACCTGAGCCACAACAAATAAAAAACATATACATTAACAAATACATTGTGGATATATTAAAAGCATCTTAAATAAAAAATGTCCAATAAACAAGATATTCAGGGTTCTTCATATGAGAAAGAGCGACCTGCATTTTCAAGCCCTGCTTTAAGGAGGTGGATTTGAAGTTCCACCCTGGCTTGCTCATTAGGGATCTGGACCCATACAATTTGTAAAGCTGCTTTGAGACAACATGTGTTGTAAAAAGCGCTATATAAATACAATTGACTTGACTTGACCTGCAAAAGATTCCTGAGGCTTTTAAAAACACCCAGCCTGGTTCATTACTCAAAACCGCAATCATGGGTAAGACTGCCGACCTGACTGCTGTCCAGAAGGCCATCATTGACACCCTCAAGCAAGAGGGTAAGACACAGAAAGAAATTTCTGAACGAATAGGCTGTTCCCAGAGTGCTATATCAAGGCACCTCAGTGGGAAGTCTGTGGGAAGGAAAAAGTGTGGCAGAAAAAGCTGCACAACGAGAAGAGGTGACCGGACCCTGAGGAAGATTGTGGAGAAGGGCCGATTCCAGACCTTGGGGGACCTGCGGAAGCAGTGGAGTGAGTCTGGAGTAGAAACATCCAGAGCCACCGTGCACAGGCGTGTGCAGGAAATGGGCTACAGGTGCTGCATTCCCCAGGTCAATCCACTTTTGAACCAGAAACGGCGGCAGAAGCGCCTGACGTGGGCTACAGAGAAGCAGCACTGGACTGTAAGCAAATTTTGCATGTCATTCGGAAATCAAGGTGCCAGAGTCTGGAGGAAGACTGCGGAGAAGGAAATGCCAAAATGCCTGAAGTCCAGTGTCAAGTACCCACAGCCAGTGATGGTCTGGGGTGCCATGTCAGCTGCTGGTGTTGGTCCACTGTGTTTTATCAAGGGCAGGGTCAATGCAGCTAGCTATCAGGAGATTTTGGAGCACTTCATGCTTCCATCTGCTGAAAAGCTTTATGGAGATGAAGATTTCATTTTTCAGCACGACCTGGCACCTGCTCACAGTGCCAAAACCACTGGTAAATGGTTTACTGACCATGGTATTACTGTGCTCAATTGGCCTGCCAACTCTCCTGACCTGAACCCCATAGAGAATCTGTTGGATATTGTGAAGAGAAAGTTGAGAGATGCAAGACCCAACACTCTGGATGAGCTTAAGGCCGCTATCGGAGCGTCCTGGGCCTCCATAACACCTCAGCAGTGCCAAAGGCTGATTGCCTCCATGCCACGCCACATTGAAGCAGTCATTTCTGCAAAAGGATTCCCGACCAAGTATTGAATGCATAACTGCACATAATTATTAAAAACACTTCTTTTATTGGTCGGATGAAATATGCTAATTTTGTGAGTTTTTTTCTTTACTTTTTCCAGAATCATCAATATTAAAACAATAAAAGGCTTGAACTACTTCAGATGTGTAATGAATCTAAAATATATGAAAGTCTAATGTTTATCAGTACATTACAGAAAATGATGAACTTCATCACAATATGCAAATTTTTTTAGAATGACCTGTATTAGGTGGAACTGGGTCATTTTCCTCAATTGTAGACTCACCATTCCCTACAACACCTACCATACAGAGATTTAAAATCTCACCTCCAATAATGTCCAGAACCATCTGTGTAGTCACATTTCTTAAATGGTTTTTTGCATAGGCACATGAGTGCAGTCAATGACTCCAATAGTATTGGGCATGTTGCCCAAAAGAAAAAAACTTGTGCTTGGTCTGGGCAATCAGGTCATCCTTTGGAAGTGAAACAAACTGATTGACCAGGCTGGCCAATGCAATTGACACAGCTTTCACTACATTACTGATAGTTGATTTGTTCACTCCTACATTGTCACCAATAACTTGGTAGAAAGTCCCAGATACATAGAAGCGCAGAGCAATGAGGACCTGTTCTTCCACAAACAGACTGTGACTCCTTTGGGTTCTCTGTTGAAGTTTGGCCCTGACAAGGTCTGCAATTTACTTAATATCAGCATTCCCGAAAGCAAGCATACAGTTCTTCAGTGGTGCATTGCTCCAGTGGTTTTGCACGCTCAAGATACACCATTTGACGATATCCTCTTCCACCAAAATGGTGGTAGCGATGCACAACACCTGCCATGTCAGTGCCTCTCTGTAAGTCCTCATAGGAAGGCTGAATACAAGATGGCTGTCAAATACCCACCCACTCATTAGCTGACATGCTTGTGTTCAATTAAGTCAATCATGCACAAGTCCTACAAATACTATGTTCACCAACACAGATGAGGTGGAACCATGGACTCAAAAGGACATACTTTCACAGTTGCAGAAACCAATGCACTGCTGGAGGGTGTAAAGTGCCATTATGCCTCAGTTGTAGGAAGTTCTGTTGTGGGAATGGTGCCAAACAAAAGGAAGAAAGATGTTTGGGTTGAATTCACCCAGAATGTTAATGCAATGGGGTCTGGCCAGAAGAGGACATTGGAGCAGGTGTCCAGGTGACATTGGAGCATCGTATATATACGATGGCGCTGGTGAGGTCGGCTGCTGTCACGACTGCTCCGTCAACTATCTTTTATTTCTAAGTTTTTTATAGGTTTAATCTCTTTTTCTTTCACCATGGCTTGTATCAGATATGTACGAAGTACTCTTATTTCTATTAGTCTACAATCCACTCACCTTTCTCCGGTTTTAAACCCGAACTCATCGTGGCCGAAGAAGATCCTGAGAAACAACAAATGACTGAACCCAAAGTGGCGACCAAGAGGAAAACGAGCCGGCGTCAGGAACAAGCTGAGGGCAAGGGCGCACGGAGCTCCCATGCCTAGTATCTTGCTAGCCAACGTCCAGTCTCTGGACAACAAGCTTGATGACCTCCGGGCCAGAATCAAATTCCAGAGAGACATTCGGGATTGCAACCTTCTCTGTTTTACCGAGACATGGCTGAACCCAGCGGTACCGGATCACGTCATCCAGCCGGCCAAGTGCTTCTCGGTATACCGCATGGACAGAACAATGGAGTCGGGAAAAACAAGAGGAGGTGGTGTGTGCATGCTGGATAACAGTAGCTGGTGTGATGCCACTAATATTGTTACTCTTGCGCGCTCCTGCACACCTAACCTGGAACTTCTGGCACTTAAGTTTCGTCCTTTCTACCTTCCTCGGGAATTTACTTCGGTTATTGTGAGTACCGTTTATATTCCACCTCGGGTGAACTCGGACGCTGCATTGTCTGAACTTTAACAATACACTCACACAGTTTCAGATTCATCACCGGGACGCCGCACTTATTGTGGTTGGGGATTGTAACAGCGCTAACCTCAAACGTGCAGTGCAGAACTTTCATCAACATATCACCTGTCCCACCAGAGGGAAATGGACACTGGTTCACTGTTACGAGTCATCAAAGCCTGTGCGGATCAGCTAGCGCCGGTGTTCACTGTGATTTTCAATCTATCCCTGAGTCAGTGCATTGTACCAGTGTGCTTCAAACAGTCCATCATTGTTCCAGTCCCAAAGAAGAACCAGCCAGCCTGCCTCAACGACTTTCGCCCAGTGGCCCTCACATCAGAAGTGATGAAGTGCTTCGAGAGGATCATCAGAGACCTCATCACTTCATCACTTCCGGACTCTATGGATCCACTACAATTTGCTTACCGTCAAGACCGCTCCACAGACGATGCAATCACATACCTCCTTCAAACTACACTCACACACCTGGATGCTGGGAGGGGTAACTATGTTAAAATGCTATTTGTCGATTACAGCTCAGCATTTAACACAATTATCCCCTCCGAACTCACCATCAAGTTGGAGAACCTAGGACTTCATCCAACCTTGTGTTGCTGGATCTCTAACATTTTGACGGATAGAACACAAGCTGTGCGGATAGGTAAACACACCTCACTCACACTCACCCTTAGCACTGGCGCCCCCCCAGGGCTGAGTCCCCTGCTGTACTCACTGTATACATACGACTGTGTTGCCACTACAGGCTCTACCACCATTGTCAAGTTTGCTGACGATACTGTTGTTGTGGGCCTGATCTCTAACAACGATGAGAGGGCCTACCTAGAGGAGATTAAACACCTGGAGGATTGGTGCCAGGACAACAATCTCCTCCTTAACATCAGCAATACAAAGGAGCTGATGGTGGACTACAGCGTAAAGCATGAGAGGAACTATCACCCCGTTATGATCGACGGCACCGCAGTGGAAAGAGTAAACAATTTCAAGTACCTTGGAGTTCACATCTCTGAGAACCTGTCATGGTCTTGTCACACCACTGCGCTGGCCAAGAAGGCCCGTCAGCGTCTTTATCACCTCAGACGATTAAGGGACTTCAAACTACCAGCTAAGGTGCTCCAAAACCTTTACACCTGCACCATCGAATCGATCATAACGGGAAACATCACAACCTGGTTCTGAAACTGCACCAAACAGGACAGACAGGCTCTACAGAGGGTGGTGCGTTCAGTGGAGACATATGTATCTGTATGTATATATGCAGACATATATGTCTGTATTGAAGTATATGCTTGTATACTGTTTTTATGTGTATATGTATAGATTAGACCTGTACTTAAGTAATGTCATTTAATAACATCTATAAAACATAGTTAATTATGTTGCACTACCAGTCACCTTACACACTAGTTCACTTTAAATCTGTCATTTTCTTGAAATTGCTCTTTTAATTATTATTGCAATCAAAGATGAAGGCAAAGCTCTCCATCGTGGCAAATCTAATTTATGTTTGTTCATTAAAGGTGTGAAGTTGTTGTCGAAAAGAGATTTTAACGTACAAGATATGTTAACGCTCAAATATTTAAACCCAGTACAAGAGTTTAAATGGAATGTCTGAGTAATTCAGTGACAGTGACACACTTTTTTGAAGATTTACTTTATAACTGGAAAATCAGCCAAATCTATTTAGAAGTGACAGAATGGGCGGAATAGAATGTAATGGATCAGTCACATATAATAAAAGGTTGTCAGCATATAGTGATACCCTTAGTTCAACACCAGAACGAAGATTTCCAGTAAAGACATGTAATTTCAATAGCAATAGATATAGATAGATGTCTACAGCAAAAAGTAACGGAGATCCCTCGAGATAGAGAGAAGTAGTCGGAACGAGTATTAGTTTGAACACTGGCACGGTGAGAGGTGTATAATTATTTTATCCAAGAAACAAATGTTACCAAGACCAAATCTGTGCAATACTTCAAAAAAGTTAATTCCATTCGACACGATCAAATGCCTTCCCAGCATCCAATGATATGACCATTTCAGGGAGCGACGAAGAGTGGTCTGCTAAAGTTACATTCAATAAAGTATGGACGTTAGAAGAAAGGTTACGCCATCTAACAAAACCATTTTGATCAGGAGAAATAATATTTGGAAGGACACTCTACAGTCGAAGTGCTAGTGCCTTGGCCAGTATTTTCACATCGATCGAAGATAAAATTAATGTATTAAAGGATTCATTGGATAGTAGTAGTGGGTTAAGTGTCCACAGGGGAGGAAAAGGTGAGTAAGAAATGTCCAGAGAAAGAGGGGCGTGGTCCGATATAACTACTGGATGATAATTGGAGTATGTGACTTTGGAGAATGAGGGAGCTATCTATGAAAAATAGTCCATCCATCCATCCATTTTCTTCCGCTTATCCAGGTCCGGGTCGCGGGGGCAGTAGCCTAAACAAAGAGGCCCAGGTTTCCCTCTCCCCAGCCACCTCTTCCAGCTCTTCTGGGGGGATACCAAGGCGTTCCCAGGACAGCCGAGAGATATAATCTCTCCAGCGTGTCCTGGGTCTTCCCCGGGGCCTCCACCCAGTTGGACATAGGCAGGCACCCAGGTGGCATCCGAACCAGATGCCCAAACCACCTCAGCTGGCTCCTCTCTACATGGAGGAGCAGCGACTCTACTCCGAGCCCCTCCCGGATGACCGTGCTCTGTACCTTATCTCTAAGGGAGAGCCCAGACACCCTGCAGAGAAAACTCATTTCGGCCGCTTGTATTCGCGATCTCATTCTTTCGGTCACTACCCAAAGCTCGTGACCATAGGTAAGAGTCGGAACGTAGATTGACCAGTAAATTGAGAGCTTTGCCTTTTGGCTCAGCTCTCTCTTCACCACAACGGTCCGGTACAGCGACCGCAATACTGCAGCCGCAGCACCGATCCGCCTGTCAATCTCTCGTTCCATCCTTCCCTCACTCGTGAACAAGAACCCGAGATACTTAAACTCCTCCACTTGAGGCAAGGACTCACTCCCGACCCAGAGAGGGCACTCCACCCTTGTCCAACTGAGTACCATGGTCTAAGTTTTAGAGGTGTTGATTCTCATCCCGGCCCTCTCGCACTCGGCTGTAAACTGATCCAGCGAGAGCTGTAGGTCTCGGCCTGATGATACCAACAGGACCACATCATCTGCAAAGAGAAGCGTGGAATGAAAAATAGTCTATGCGAGAATAAGTGTGGTGGGGATGTGAATAAAAAGAAAAGTCTTTAGTTGTCGGGTTCTAAAATATCCAGAGGTCAACAACCCCATATTTAGATATGAAATCAGAATTTTGGGCATCAGTGATCGATATGAAGCCAGAGAATCTGAACGGTCAGTTACCGGATCTATGGCACAGTTCAGATCACCACCCATAATTAAAAGGTGAGTATTTAGAGAAGAAATAGTACCAACAAGCTCATTTATGAAATTTGAATCATTGACATTAGGAGCATAAATATTTACCAACAGAACTGGAGTATTGAACAAAGTACCACAAACAACAAGATACCTACCATCCCTGTCTGAAATGATCTTATTAGTAATAAACTGGTTGAGCAGTATGGAAACTCGATTTGGAGTCAAAAGTTGAATGAAAAATATCACCAATTCCAACAGACCTCAGTTTGGCGTGATCACTATTTCTAAGATGCGTAAAAAACATTATATCTGTCACGTATAGCTCCGCCCTCAGTCTTTACCTTGTGTCGTTCACCCTAGCCCCGCCTTGTTTCTTCATTTCCTTGGTTTCCCTTCCGTCTGTCACTCCGTGTCATTAGTGTTTCCCAGCTGTGTCTTGTTTAATCACCCTTTAGTCCACGTTTATATACCCACTGTATTTCCTTGTTTCCCTGCCAGTCATTCTCTCTGTCTATGCCCTAGGTTATGAACAGTGTTTGTTCATAACTGTCGTTTCTGTTATTCTGTTATTCCTCTGTTTAGTATTTGCTTGCTTGTGTCTCTTGTTCTGCGCCATATGTCTACATGTAAAGTCGTGATGTTTGTCATTATTAGTTACTCTCAGTTGCGCTTGGTAGAAGAGGCCAAATCGGATCCCCCTCCATGTTGCGCAACTGAGATCTAATTCCATTAAAGGCAGCACGAGCCTTAGCAATCTTGGTAGTGAAATCGGGGAAAACAGAAAGTGACATGTTAGAAGTTAAGACCCGTTGCTGTTGTCTTGCCCGCTTTTGACACAGTCCTCGTAGTTTAGAGGTTATGGTGGTTTATCCAGTTTGAATGCATGCTTTAAAATATTGAAAAAGTGGTGGATAATGAAAACGAGTGTTGTGGGACTCCAAGAACCAGAATATTTTGACGACGGGATCTCAATTCAAGGTCCTCATATTTCTTTTCCAGTACCTTAACCCTGTTGTGCAGCAGCCATTTTGAGCCGATTTCTAAACAATTTGTACTAATACACTTTAACACTAGTTATCTCAAGGTGTACATATAGCAAAATGATATTTCAGGATTCAAACTGAAGTAGACAGTTGAGCCAACATATTGATTCACTTCCAGGCTTATATTTCCACAATTTTGGCTCCATGAGAGCCTCTAAAACAGAAAAAAGTCAAAAAAACGGTTTGGATTTTGGGGATTTAAAGTGTGTAAATGTACACTGGTGATGTAAAATCTGTTATGCTCTGCTTTTTCTGATTCAACAGGGTGTTGTCTGACAAGTTCTAATACTTCTAATGTTCTAATACTGCTTAGATTATAATATTTAGTATGCATTCTTATTCCCAACTGTTTATTCATACTCACAAACGCAACTGCGTCCTTCGTAATTCTTCTTAGCTAACTTCTGGTTTAGCATTCTACCCAAACAATTCGGCATAACACCAGCTAAATTAAACATTTTATTTTTCCATGATGTCCAAAAGTATATGCAATCAAATTATTCACTAACAAAATAATGTACGACTGCTCCAGTTTCGCCAAACAGAGTCGATCGCGTGTGCTCCGGAGAGTTTATCTTAGTGTAAGCTTTCTATTTGTTATGATGTACTACTAAGTAGTTAAAAATATTTAATAGTTCTAAGATTTATATAATTTAAGGTTGCACTTCAGGTTCTAGTAGTACAAACAAATAATGTTTTGTTTTCAGGTAAATATCTGTTCCACTTTGTGATTGGTTGAAGGAGTCACATGGACGGTGCTTTTTGGCTCAAAATATACACTGCCATTCTTTCAGACTCATGTGAATGCTCGACCTCGTAAACTTGGTGAGAGCTTGGATGTGTACAGTGCAGATATCACTCGCCTAGTGCTTGAAGCCTTCCCTGATTATGATGTCAGTGCTCAAGAAGGGGAGAAATTTCGGCGCTTTGTGGCTGGCTTAGACCCAAATTTGCAGTCAAAAATTCATGAAATGGGGGCATCCAGCATGGATGAAGCTGTCGTAATTGCTAGCCGCTGTGAGAGAGCACGTATGGCTCTACAGTCCGATGCTTATCTGTCGAGCCCTGACCAAGTAGCAATGGTTCGATCCAAGTCTTCTGACGACAAGCTTAGCAAGGCTATCCAGCAACTCACACTCACTGTAAGTGATTTGAAAAATGATGTGCAACGATTGCAAGAGAAAAATGTTCAGCTTACTCAGCGTTTGGACTCGTGGTCTTTTCAGACTCAGGTGTTGCGCTTGTTCTCCTTCTACCTAGCGCAGCGTGTTCTTTGATGCAAAAGAAAATAGTCACCAGTCTACTTGCCTTTTAAATATTTATTAAAATGAACATATAAATACAGAGATCTCTGGAGAGCACACAATAAGAGTGAAAAAACCTAAGCTGTTCTCACTGCTCACTGGGTAGCTCTGAGGGACACTACAATAAAGGCCTGAACTAAATAGGAGAAGTGAGTGTAGCCCCCACCCTTGCTGACCTTCGCTGGAAACCACCTGTAGCTGTCTGCCTGTTCGTCTTGCACCGAGTGTACTCCTGTTCTTATCAAAAGTACGGAAAACTTGTGGACGGTTTCCCAGGCCTCCCATACAAAGGGCTACCGCCATTTCCCACATTTTGTTACCTCACAATAACTGAGCTCATTATACTTTCTCCTAACCACTATAGCGTTTATCAGCCTTCAAGGCCACAGATGCTTTCCTCCTCAAACACTTTCCCACCGTGGAATTACACAAGGGTTACAGATATCAAACACACAAACACTTTGGAGAATATGCTTGTCAGACACTCTTGAGAATATGCTTGTCAGACACTTTGAGAATATGTTTGTGTAATAGTAAAATATAATGCCTAATACTACGCAATTGATTAGTAATGTAATATAATGCTAGCAAAATATATAGGATTAAAATATAATTCCCAACAAAGGTCATACCTTCCCGTGCTCGCAGCCCTTCTCCATTTTACCGCCATTCACTGCGCTACTTTTCACCTGATCGGCGTTATGGTCGTGACCCTGAGCCTTATGATTGTCATCCTGTCTCTATGGATCTCTCCAGGCAACATGGTATGGATAGACACGGGAGACGTGACCAGTACCGTTCTCCAGAGCACCAGATGCGTTCGAAGTACAATTCACATTCTGGAAATGACAGCAGCCACAGACGCAATTCAAGTCCGAATGCAAGGAGAGACAGAGAAATGAGTCCTGACTTCAGATGCAGCATTCGATTCCGGTCGCCTGAGAATAATGCACGCTCCCATCACTCCGAGGGGGGAAACTTTCATATGCTGCTGTTGAGGGGCAAACATCAGCTACCACATTAGAGCCCCAGCTTTCTACATTTCACTCTCCAAATGAACCTGACTCCAAAATTAATGACACTGTTTCGGCTAATATTCTTGCTATCATGGAAGGCATTGAAGTGTCTGCTTTGCTTGATACAGGTTCTACAATTTCTATTGTGGGTGAAGATTTCAGAACTTCTCATCCAGCATTAAGAAGACGCCCAATGAAAGCCTCCTTTGTACTTGCTCGCTCAGTAAATTGACAGTGCTTGGACACCTTGGGCTCCCTAACCCTAAGCATTAGACTGGGTACAGAATTATTGCGGCATGACTTCCAAGTGATCAGAGGAGCTCATTACCCAATCATACTCGAATGGGATTTTCTTGAAAAGCACCATGCCCTTCTCGATGTCAACAACAAATCATTACTGTTGTGGAACATGCGCCTTCCACTTTTGCCAAAAGGCCACAAAGTGACTGCCTGCTGTAATGTGTCTGTTCTAGCACCTGCCAAGCTTCCTGCTATGAGCGAAACCATCATCACAGCTTGTGTTTCAGGAGCCACAGCCGCTTCTCCTGTACCAACTGACTATGTAGTGTTCTTATACCTAACCCAACATGTGAGGTTGTTGTGGCCCACACTCTTAGCGAAGTCCAGAATGGCATGACTGTTATTCGTGTGCTAAACACTACCGAGGATGACATCGAACTGCAGCCTGGTCAACATCTGGGTGAGTTCCATTCCATCTCATCTGACGACACTACAGTAGTTGAAGAGACATGTTACATGACCACTCCTTTATACTGTGATGCTATACCACCTGTGCAGATAGATAAAACAAACCTGTCACATTCCCAAGCACAGTCATTAAAGTCACTGCTCACAAAATACTCGACTGTGTTCAGTAGGCACTCAGAAGACAGGGGTCGCACAGGCATAATCAAACACCACATATGCACTGGCAATGCTACTCCAATTAAGCAGAGAGCCTACAGGGTAACACCAGAGCAGAGAGCTGAAATAGAGAGTCAGGTGAACAAGCTGCTGAAAGCTGATGTCATAGAGGAAAGCTACAGTCCTTGGGCTGCACCAGTCGTCTTGGTTCGCAAGAAGGATGGCCCCTGTAGATTTTGCCTAGACTATAGAAAGCTTAATGCAGTGAACATAAAAGACTCTCATCCGTTACCAAGAATTGACGATGCACTTGATGCTTTATCAGGCTCTTCGTGGTTCTCAACCATGGATCTTCAGCACGGTTACTGGATTTCAGGCTACTGGCCTCAAGCTAAACCCAGCAAAGTGCTGCCTGGCCAAAGGCCATGTCAAATTCCTAGGTCATGTTGTGTCAAAAGATGGCATACAGCCAGACCCACAAAATGTACAATCTGTTGCTGACTGGCCCACTCCACACACTCCTACAGAAGTCAGAGCATTTTTGGGGCTTTGCTCCTACTATCGCAAATTTATCAGAAATTTTGCACACAATGCTGCTCCCCTCCATGCACTCACTGAAAAGAATGTTCCGTTTCAGTGGACGTCTCAATGTCAAGATTCGTTCACTTATCTGAAACATGCCCTGTCAAATCCTCCAGTGGTTGCTTTTCCAGATTTCTCATTGCAGTCTTTACACTGATGCTTCTGGTTCCGCCATTGGAGCTGTGTTAGCTCAGAGGCATGGGAGTCATGAGACTGTGGTTGCATATGCTAGCCATGTTCTCACAAAGGCTGAACAGAAATGGTCAACATATGATAGGGAACTCTGGGCCATTGTTTGGGCAGTGAGACATTTCAAGCACTATCTTTACAAACAGCCATTTGTAATCATCACAGACCACAAACCACTTGTAGGCCTTCGAAAAATCCCCATTGACAATGACAGGACTGGGCGTCGTGCACGCTGGTCTTTGGAACTTGACTCCTTTGAGTGGACTGTTGTCTACAGAGAAGGACACAAACAGTAATGCGGATGCTTTATCATGCCGCCCATATGCGAACAGATCCGAAGAATTTATCGTCACTAGCAACCAATCACCCAGGCCAAAAGCCCCAGTAAATGGGTCTGACCCTACTCCTCATTCTAGTTCTGGCACGACACAACATCTCGAGCTAGTTAACAGTACTAGCACTTTGAATTCCCCACAGCTGTTCAGCCATGCCTCACAATGCTCCTCGGAGGTCACCTCATCTACCTTTGTTCTTCAGTTTGCAGAAGATGACCTGAAAGAGAAACAGCAACAGGACCCTTTCCTGTCAGAGGTCATGAGATGGAAAGCTAGAGGTCAGAGGCCACCGTATTGGCGCATGAAAAAGTGCACACCTGTGGAGAGAGTATATTGGCAAGAGTATCACAGACTAACCTTTAACAATGGTATTCTTTGTCGTAAAGTGTACAACCCATCCTCCAAATCAGTGTTGCATCAAATAATTGTGCCTTATGTTCTGCAGGAAAGTGTTCTTAAGCTTTTTCATGGAAACCTACTAACCGGTCATCTTTCGGCAGATGAAAGTCTTGAAACGTGCGCAACAGATTTGCTACTGGCCTTTCATGTCACGTGACATTCGTGATTGGTGCAGGAAGTGTGCTCCATGCGACGCTAGACGCAGTACTACACCTCATATGAGGGCACCTATGAAAACAATTGTTGCAAATTCACCATTCCAAAAGGTCGCTGCTGACATCCTTGAGCTTCCCACCTCAAGCCGTGGCAACAGATATGTGCTTGTTGTCCAAGATTATTTCTCCAAATATGTCAATCTTTATGCAATTCCAGATCAGCGCTCTACAACAGTGGCCAAGTTTCTCTTCAAAAGATACATTCGGGAACATGGCATACCGGAAATCCTACACACGGATCAAGGTCGTCAGTTTGAGTCTGACCTCATCAGTCACCTGTGTAAAATGCTTGGTGTTAAGAAAACTCGTACAAGCCCATACCATCCCCAATGTGATGGTATGGTCGAGAGGTTCAACAGAACTCTCATTGACCAGCTGGCCAAGTCACTTCTCCAACAACCTGGTGAGTGGGATGATTGTCTTCATCAAGTCGCCTTGGCTTATAATACTTGCCCTCATGCTACCACTGGCTTTAGCCCATTTTTCCTCACTCATGGGCAGGAAGCGAGAATGCCTGCTAACCTGCTGTTGCCTAGTACTGTAACATCTGCCTCAACTCAAAGACCACCTGCAGAATATGCAGCACAACTGACCCACAAGCTCAAATCAGCCATCGAGTCTGCTGCACAGAACACAGTCTATGCTCAAAGTCAACAAAAGCGCCACTATGACAAGCATGTGAAACACACCCCTTATAACCCCGGTGACCTTGTATGGTTAAATGACCCCACCACAGTTCGACAGAAGCTTGCTCCACACTGGAAAGGTCCGTTTGAAATACTGGAGTGTCTTGGTTCTGAGGATGATAGCCCTGGGGTAACCTACAGGGTCTGTAACCTGCTAAACTCAACTGACAAAATTCAGATTGTCCACTACAATCGCCTAAAGCCTTATCTCTCTACTATACCTACAGTTGGGCCTGACAATGCAGCGCGAGACTCATCCCCACAGCCTCACCTTCCACGCTTGTCTGCATTGTCTGGTGCGCTGCCCTTCATGCCTTCAGAATATGCGAGCACCAGAACCTCCAATGTGTCTGCCAACAGCCAGGCATCTTCACAGTCCTTACAGACTTGTTCACCTCCGGTTACCAGCTCTGAGCCACAAGCCCTTGCTGCTAACTCCCATGAACCTCTGTTAGGCAGTCAACCTCTTGACTCCCCTCCTGCTCTTGGGGACCACAGTTCAAGCTTTTCAGTGCGCCCTGGTCGACGTCAAGTGAGCTTGCCAAGTTACCTGAGGGACTATGTTCTGACATGAGACTGTTGGACACCTCCCGCACATACATACCCATATATACTGAACCTGGGACTTTTTCTCCTTATTTTATTGTTGTTATTAATCTTTTTTTTTCCCTGCACCTACATTGATATCACCTTATAATTTGTTACGAGGACGTTTCTTCTGTGACACGGGAAAAAAATTGTAATCTTTCTATTTGTTATGATGTACTACTAAGTAGTTAAAAAGATTTAATAGTATATAATTTAAGGTTGCACTTTAGGTTCTAGTAGTACAAACAAATAATGTTTTGTTTTCAGGTAAATATCTGTTCCGCTTTGTGATTGGTTGAAGGAGTCACATGGTCGGTGCTTTTGAAAACGGAAGTAGAGAAGCGGGTGAACTCAAAGAAGTGTAGTGGGAAAAAAAAAATAAACAGTACATCCACGTTTGAAATCCGTCTCCATCCAGTTTTCCTTTCAACCAAAGAGTGATTTAACCACCTTGCACGGAATCCAACACTTACATTAGTTTAGCTTAGCCTAGCTTAGGTCAGCATGTTTACTACCGAAATGTCTTGATGTGTTGCGCATGAACTTCCCAAAGACAAGCAATCACAAATCACGGCAAGTGAGGTGTTAATCTTTTCAGCTTCGAATGAGCTATTGGCTAGAACAGGTATCAATCACATCGAAGGCGTCAGCTTGACGCTTTTGCAGTTACTTGATAGCCCCCCCTCTCCCTTCCCCTTTACACCTCGTCGGGCAGAGGTGTGAAAGGCTGTCATTCAAAACCACCACCACCCTCCAGACCAATAAAAACTACGCAATTCAAAAGTAAACAGATGTAACTTTGCAATTGGAGAGCAGACTACTTAAAACGACAATCAGATGTCACTGATGGGTCGAGAATTTTTTGTTGTTCTCAGCAAAGGAAAGGATTACGGGTTTGTATAAGATGTCGTGAGCAAGCAAATAAAGGTATTTACCAACATTCCATACGCTGTTTGAAAGTGTGATACTGATGCTTTGATAGTAAATGAATTTTAGGTGACAAAACATGGTCATCTTACTTCGTAGACTTTTAAAAGGACAATTTAAAGGGCGAGTCAAGTTGCACGTGTAAACCACATGGTGTAAACACGGTGTGTTCCGAACGGGATTTCTCACGAACAGTTGCGTGTAGATGGCTGAAAATTGGTATGCAGTAAGTTATACTAGTTCTAAAAAATAAATTTAGTGTGATGGGCTTGTGTTTTAAGAACTTTCGATATTATTAGTTATTTTTATGCGAAAAACTGATTTTGCCCAGCGACGGGACCACTAGAGTGTGCAACTGCACAAAGAGATCCACGCCAGTTAGCAAATCAACTTTAGCCTGTAGAGCTAATACATCATCGGAGACCATTGATAATGATTGCTCCATTTGCGCCACGCCACACTTCATGACGCGAACTTTGCTTTAATAGACAAATCCTGCATAAGATCCGATTTGATTGAATGGAGCTCCGTCCTTATGTTAGACCTCTGAGACCACAGCGCGCTCAAGCTCGTTTCTCGAGGCGGATGAATATTTATGAAAAGAAGTACACTCTGCAGGGTGAAAAAGAGCAGGGGTGTCAAAAACACAGTGGGCCAAAATTTAAAACTTGAACAAAGTCGAGGGCCAACACTGAACAAATGAACCTTTTAACATGGACCGAAACAAATTTTGCTTTAACATTGAATATGGAACAAGCAACATTACATACATTTCATTCATTATCCGTACCGCTTATTCCTGCTAGTCGGGGTCACGGGGGGGGCTGGAGCCAATCCCAGCATCTCTGGGCGAAGGCAGGGTACACCATGGGTAGTTCACCAGTCCACCACATGGCCAACACGCACACACACACTCACACCTATGGGCAATCTAGAGTGACCAATCAACCTAAGATGCAGGGGGGGTTGTTTTTTGTCATTAACAAGCTTTTGCAACAACGACTTCAGTACAGCAGTGTCATTTTTTGGCCAATATTAAATTCTCAGATTATTTTCAAATAAGCTTGTTGATCAAGTGGTTTTGTAGCATAGGGAGCAGACCCTTGTATCAGAAGTGCATAGGTGAGAAGTATGTTAATTATGAATCTAACATAACTCTTCAGCATAAGAATTAGCACCAAAATAACAAAATCCAATCATGATGAAATACAAGGTTCTACAATGCATTTCTTTGTTCCAGAGTTTAAAAGATAAAATTATGGTGTATTCAGTATACATACCTAAAACATACTAATGTAAGCATGGAAACTATTCAGCTGTGCTAATTTAACTAACATGATAATTGCCATATTTCTTTTCTCAATTTATTAATGCCTAAAACAGATGCTAAACCACTTTTGAATTTATTTTAAAATAATTGCATATTTAGTACTTTTTTCATTCATTATCCATACCGCTTATTCCCGCTAGTCGGGGTCACGGGGGGGCTGGAGCCAATCCCAGCATCTCCGGGTGAAGGCAGGGTACACCATGGGCAGTTCACCAGTCCACCACATGGCCAACACGCACACACACACACACACTCACGGGCAATCTAGAGTGACCAATCAACCTAAGATGCATGTTTTTGGACTGCGGGAGGAAACCGGAGTACCCGGAGAAAACCCACGCAGGCACAGGGAGAACATGCAAACTCCACACAGAGCAGCCCAGACCGAGAATCGAACCCAGACCGCCTTGCTGTGAGGCGACAGTGCTAACCACCACACCACCATGCCGCCTACATTACATACATTATATAACTTAATAGTGGAGACATGCAAAATCAAATATCAAATATAAAATTCGTTTCATAGTGTCGTCTAATGTTGTACTCCATTATAACAGCCACGTTGACCCCACAAACAAGACAAACAGGCCTGTCTTTTACATATGTAAACAGATATTCTGCCTCCCACTTGTCCAGAAAGCTCCTGTTTTCTGCCGTTCTTTTTGCCATTTTTGGGAAGGGGTAGCACAGTGACAGTTGTAGTGTGAAGTAACCCTAGGGATCTGGACCCACGCAATTTGTAAAGCTGCTTTGTGACAACATGGGTTGTAAAAAGCGCTATATGAATTTAATTGAATTGAAGTACTGGGCCCCATATTATTTTCATTATATATGCTTCCACTGGGCACTATCATCAGTAGGCATGGTATTAGCTTCCATTGCTACGCAGATGATACTCAGTTGTATATATCTTCTAATCCAGATGATATCACCACTACTCTCAAGATTGAGAGCTGCGTCCAGGACATTAAAAACTGGATGGCGTCTAATTTTCTTCAACTAAATTCTGATAAGACTGAGGTGCTGATGGGAGCAGCTGGGCTGATATCAGCAGCTGGGCTGATATTCCCCTTACCCTAGATGGGTTTTCAGTAACACCTAAGTCTACCGCAAAAAGCTTAAGTGTCACTATTGATTCGGATCTTTCATTTGACACACATATATGCAATGTCACTAAGGCTGCCTTTTTCCATCTACGTAATATCGCCAAGCTGAGACACTTACTTTCATTAGCTGATGCAGAGAAGCTGGTCCATGCTTTTGTCTCGTCAAGATTGGACTACTGTAATGGTCTTCTAATTCGATGCTCTAAACAGTCCATAAAGAAGCTACAACTTGTACAAAATGCTGCAGCTAGAGTCCTAACTAAGGCTAGAAAGTTCGATCATATTGGTCCCACTCTCGCGGCATTACATTGGCTTCCGATTAAACATTGAATTGAATTTAAAATTCTTCTCTTAACCTATAAAGCGTTAAATGCTCTTGCCCCACAATATCTGAGTGAACTCATTGCTTACTACAACCCATCTCGCCCTTTACGCTCCCAAAACGCTGGATTTCTCCTAGTTCCAAAAATTTTTAAGACTACAGCTGGAGGAAGAGCTATCTCCTTTAAAGCCCCTCAATTATGGAATAGCCTTCCAGCTCCAATCCACGATTCTGACACAGTTCCAATCTTTAAATCTAGACTTAAGACTCACCTATATAATCAAGCCTTCAGTTAAATATTCCCCTGGTAAGGTGCGGGGCTCAGGGGCCCCCAGACGTTGAGATTTCTGGTAATCTGAGATGTTGATGCTGTCATCCAGCTGTGTCATGGCATCACTCTAGTTGTGACTGACTTGACTGGAAAGCAATGTCTCAGTGAGCCCTCATGACTGTGGTCACCTCTGGACCCCTCCCTTTAGTTATGCTGCTATAGATTAGCCTGCCGGAGCTACATGCTAGTCACTGGCACATGAGCTATGTACATTTAAATCAATGGTGGTTAAATTGACATCCTCACACTCAGTCTGTATTGTCCATCTTTTTGCATGCTTCTACCCATGCAAGCACCTACAAGCACCTGGGAGATGGTCTGGCTCACAGGTGGATGTACTGATGCCGGGGTTGGATGTACCATTGCCGTAAGGGGACGTGCTGATGCTGGCTCCTACCTGAGGCTCACCATCTGCACCGACGGGACTGTGACTACTTGGCCGTGGAACAAGAACTTTAAGCTATAACTGTAGAACCACAAATACGGACTGGTGTTAACGGGCCGCCCAATGGAGGATGGGTTCCCTTTTGAGTCTTGGTCCTCCCAAGGTTTCTTCCTATTTCCCCGCCATCTTAGGGAGTTTTTCCTTGCCACTGTCGCCTTTGGCTTGCTCATTAGGGATCTGGACCCATACAATTTGTAAAGCTGCTTTGAGACAACATGTGTTGTAAAAAGCGCTATATAAATAAAATTGACTTGACTTGACGTCGCCATGCCTACTGTCACAGAGGAGAGGGAGTTTCTGCGTCCTGTCCTGATTGGCGTGCCAAAACAACAGCAGGGCATTAAGGGATTTGTAGTATTTCGCGGTGAATGCGCTGTACAGTATAATACGGGGGCCAGCTCTAGTAGTCATTTGGTATTGTCTCGCGGGCCAAATATAATTACAACCAGAGTTTAGAGCATCCAATTAGAAGACCATTACAGTAGTCCAATCTTGACGGGACAAAAGCATGGACCAGCTTCTCTGCATCAGCTTGCAACAGGAAAATAAATTACACTTATGTTCATATAATTCACCAAAATTTTATTTTAAAAGGGAATACAACCCAACAAAGTTTATATGGGTGCACAGTGCCATCTACTGGTCAGAGGGAGTATAGTGCATTTTATAGCACGGCTTCCTACTATATCCAGTTCAGTCTGGTTTCGCTGCTGAAAGGGCAAGGTAGGCTCGTGCTCTATTTTCCCTGACTGTACCCAAACAGGTACGCATGTTGTATTTTCTTTCTTTTGTTTTGTGCAGTATTCCACATTGAATTGTATTGTAATTGTAACCAAGCTGAGCTGTTTATTACTGTTTTTAGTACTGTTGTAATTACTATATCCGGTTCAGTCTGGTTTCGCTGCTGAAAGGCTAAGAGAGTAGAGGCTCCAGCAGAACCAGCTGATTGTGGTGCTCGCTTTATTGAGGGACCAGAAGAAGGGGGTTACAAGCTAACGGAAGTAAATGTCTCAGCTTGGCGATATTACATAATTGGAAAAAGGCAGCCTTAGTGACATTGCATATATGTGTGTCAAATGAAAGATCTGAATCAATAGTGACACCTAAGCTGTTTGTGGTACATTTAGGTGTTACTGAAAAGCCATCTAGGATAAGAGGAATATGAGATTAATTGCTTCTAGCAACTTTGGGTCCAAGAAGCAACGCCTCTGTCTTCATCCGGATTGGAGGATATATACAATTGAGTATCATCTGCGTAGCAATGGAAGCTTATACCATGCCTACGAATGATTGCGCACAGCGGTAGCATATACAGTGAGAATAATATGGAGCCTAATACAGATCCTTGTGACACTATATTTTACTTTTGTGTGTTCTGAGCATTCATTATTTACAAGGACAAATTGGCATGGAACTGTCAGGTAGGATTTGAACCAGGAGAGTGCTTGACCTCTTATGCCAATGAGTGTCTCCAGCCTAGAATGTTGTGATCAATGGTGTCAAAAGCAACACTAAGGTGTAACAGTATGAGAAAAGAAATGTTTTACAATATTATCCTCCTCTCCTTAGACAAGATGACAAGTAAAGTGTTTATTTACTTTACTAATTTTACTATTGCCTGTATTTTCGCTCGACTCACACGTGTGAACTTCATCTACGACAGACAGGCATGGTTAGATATTAATCAGCGCTACACAAACATCGTCTTGGATACTCCGTTCGACTACAACCAGCTACCGCTGGAGTGAAGATGGACACCGAGACAAAACGAGCCATTCCTTCGGACCGGAAGAGCCCGGCGCCGCCGACGAGACCGTAAACAAAGACGGGGTAAGCGCGGGGGTCTACATGCTAAGCTAAAGCTAAACCCCCACCTAGTATCTTCCTCGCTAATGTGCGGTCTCTGGCGAATAAGATGGATGAGCTCAGGATCGGGACCCTCACACTGAAGAGGTTAAGGGACTGCAGTTTCACATTTTTCTCTGAAACATGGCTAAGTAGTAAGTTTCTATCAGCGTGGTGGAACTGGAGGGGCGTGCTTTGTTCAGAGCCGACAGGTCAGCTGCAGCTTTGGGTAAGAGCCGCGGTGGAGGAGTTTGCATCTATGTAAACAAAGCATGGTGCACGGACTCTGCTGTTGTTGATGCTGTGGGTTGTGCAGACCCTTCTACCTTCCACGTGAGTTCACCTACATCGTTGCTGCTGCGGTCTATGTTCCTCTGGATGCTAATGCTAACGTGGCTATGAGAGACCTCTGTGCTGCTATTAGCAAATTTCAAACTGTGCATCCGGATGAAGCCTTTATTGTTGCTGGGGATTTTAACCACTGCAGTTTGAGATCTAGACTTCCAAAGTTTCACCAGAATGTCTCCTGCACCACTAGAAGACAAAAAACTTTGGATCACGTTTACACAAGTGTGGCTAAGGCATACAAAGCCACCCCCCTCCCCCACCTGGGACAAACCTCTCTTTGTTCCTGCTCCCCAAGTACACCCCAGTCATCAAACGTGAGAGACCAACTACTGTGAAGATCTGGATGGAAGGTGCTGACTTCATTCTCCAGCATGAGTTTCAACACATTGATTGGAGTGTATTTGCAGAAAAGGCTTCTGTTGATTCTCACATGGACATTGACATCTACACCAACTCTGTCCTGGAACACATAAATGGCTGTGTGGACAGAGTAACAACTTTCAAAACAATAAAAATCTTGTTCGCCTCCTGCTCAAAACTAGAGATGCTGCCTTCAGGTCCGGAGACCAAGAGGCCTTCAACTCGGCCAGAGCCAACCTCAGAAGAGGCATCTCCAAAGCTAAACACTGCTACAAACAGCAGATTGAAGAGCACTTCAACTCTTCTGACCCCCGGCGTATGTGGCAAGGCATACAGACAATCACAGATTTCAAACCGTCTGGCACTGCAACCCTTGCCACATCTGACTCACTCCCCGATGAGCTTAACCACTGCTACGCTCGCTTCGACCGGGGAAATACAAATTCAAGACTGCAACTATTGTGCCAGTGCCTAAACACTCTTCTGTGTTTCTTCTAAAATTACAGACATTATTTGTAATTTAACATCATATCTGTTATTTTAAGTATTATGTTAATAATTACAAGTTACATGCATTTCTATTTTTTTTACAGAAAAATATAGTATTAATTTATATAGAATTTTTCTGTTTTCTTAAATTATATACAAATTTATGTAAAATTACAGAAATTATCTGCCATTAAACACGACACTCGAGTTCGGCCACTACTCCCCCCCAAAAAATTCTTTGGGGTAGCTGCCGTACCAGGGATGACCATTGGGGGCGCTGCGGCAACCGGGCTCGTTCCTGGGGGCGTGGCTTTCCCCACTGGAGCTTGAACGAGCCTGGGAGAACATACAGACACAGCTGCCTCTCGGTTGCTTTCTCTGCGACGGCTCCACCTCACCCGAGGTATCGGGAGCTCGCAGTGGCGTTTGAAAGCCAACCGAGGGCTGAGCAGATGCTCGTCTGCACATTCATCCCATTCAGCCACGTCTTGTACTACAGGTTGCTCTTCCCTGTAGTGTTTATCAAAACGGGCTGAATCGCAGCGTTTATCAGGGGATCTCGTCGCGGAAACCAGTAAGAATTTGGAGTAAAGTTACCTTTTTCCTTGAGCGACGAGATCCCCTTGTTCCCACAACGCCAGGGGAATTCCTGTCTCTGGTTAGTTCGCAGTAATATCGGAGATTTTAACTGCGCGGAAGCAGCCAACATCTCATTACCGCGACTGAACTTACCAGAGTCTCGCTCTCTCGCTGTGTCCTTGTAAGACCGGTTGTTATGTAACGCCGCGATCGGCGGAGAAGTAGTTGGCGGACACAAACGCTGAGATGAGCGAGATTTATTAAAGGGCAATCCAAACTCGGAGTCGTGTACACGGGCATGGGTCATAACATTCATGGAGTCCGACATAGAAACGTAACCAACACGAAGAGACATGATTAACAAGAACTAACTAACAGGAACAGAACTACAGACTAGAACACGAATAAACACGGGGCTGAGAATGAACAGAACAAAACGGAGACCAGATAAAGATTCAATAGACAGCACAAATGACTAGACAAAACAACCGGCAACACGGAAGACCAAACAGAGGGTTTAAATAGACAAGACTAATACAGGACACCTGACAAGGATAACGAAGGGGCAGGGTACAGACACAAGGCGGGACTATGACACAAACAGGCACATGGCTATCACAACAGAACAAGCACGGACGACAGGAGGAGGAGGGCAGACGTTACACTAATCTTGGTGTTCTAATTCAGAGTATCAATTGATGTACAGGATAAAAATGTACACAGAACAAAACATATAGGTTTTCAGAAATATTAATTTTCCACAGAACATGATGATAAATATTTTATATAATATAAAAATATTAAAAAAAAATATTTTCTGCAATAGAATTTTCATGAAGACTACAGAATGAGGCATGACTTCCTAATGTCAGTTCAGACATTAGATTGTAATATTGGCACACCTACAGTATGTAACAGTTTTTAGTAGTGATAGCTGAGATTTCTGTTGATTGTTCCATCTCTATGGAGTTCTGCAGTTTGTTTGGGTGCTGGACTTTTTAAAGAAAGATTTATAAACACTGGGTCTATTGAGCATAACCAAATAAATGTTAACAGACAGATGAACTGATATACTGGTAGATATACATAGTTATGGAATATATACATATGCCTATAGCTACACACTGAAATGAAAACACAACTTGAACAACCAATTAAATATAAATATCTTTCTATACCACGCTGAAATTCAGGAAATTGGCCAATGGCAACTGTTCGCGCCTCTCATGGTCAAGTTTGAAAATACGTTCGTTTCAGTGAGTGTGTTGGGGATGGGCATTAAGTTCGGTCAGTCTACAAGCTATGGTGGCTAGCTAGCTACCTGGATTATTTTACATCTGCCTGCCAAATTATTTTTTTGAGCGGATGATTCCACAAAATAAACTGGAAACAGGGCACAGAGGAAGAAATTTTAAGTGAAGCATTATTGGTGACATCAGGTAAGAAAATGTTCTTAATTTATGTAACCTAACGTTAGCTAGTTAGCCTAGTCTGAAAACACATTTCACTTCGTGTTTCATTTAATAAAGACGTAAACAATAAAATATTAATATCTAATATTTTCAGATGCGTTAAAAACTTTCGTTTTTTTTAATTCGGTCACTGTTAAAAACATGGGTTAAATAATACTATATGTGGTATATCAAGTCTTTGTTAAAAGGTTAATTGAAATTTAGCTAACAGCTAAATCTGGCAACGTAGTGTACTCGAATTCGGTCTCATTTGGAATCGGTCTCAAAGTGAGGTAAACTTTCTTCTCTGCAACATACAGAGAATACGACCCTTTCTTTCACAGGAAGCTACCCAGGTGCTTGTGCAATCTCTCATCATCTCAAAGCTGGACTACTGCAACTGCTTACTTATGGATATTTCTCTATGGGTCATCAGACCTCTACAACTGATCCAGAATGCAGCAGCACGACTGGTCTTCAATCTCCCCAAGTTCACATGTCACTCCAGTGCTGCATTCTCTTTACTGCCTTCCAGTAGCTGCATACATCAGATCTAAAACCCCGATGCTTGCCTGCAAAGCAAAAAATGGTCCAACCCCTCCCTACATGATGGCCATGGTCAAAGCCCCATCCAAACCTCAAGTACGGCTCGGCTTAAAACGCCATGCTTAAAGTCTCACGGAAAACAAGCTTCAAGACCATTTTCTGTCCTGGCCCCGAGATGGTGGAATGAGCTTCCATTGGCTGACCAGACTGCAGAGTCCTTAGCAGTCTTCAAATGTAGACTGAAGACTAATCTGTAGAACAGACTAATACTCTAGCACTTGTCATAGTACTTTCCGTTGTATGATATAGTACCCGTGAATTTGCATTTCTTGTAGGTATCCATTTTAATTTCTGTAGTTTTGCAATATTCAGCCTGTTATTGTGTACTTCTAGGTATTTGCATTGATTCCTGTAGTTTAGTAGTATTCTGGTTCGAGGGTATCTTGAATTCTGACCTATCTACTGTACTATTTACAATTAATTCTGTGAACAGATGGCAAAGCACTTTCTAAGGCGCTCTGGATAAGAGAGTCTGCTAAATGCCTACATGTAAATGATAATGAGTGTATCTTTCATTTCACATCAGTGTTACGTGTTTGTAGTTGTGTTCAGGCTACTGATATTGGTGATGTGGAGAAAGACACTGGGGTTTAAATGATTAAAAGTGATGATGGAGGACATTGAGGTGATCAACATTGGTATAATATACTTTTTCATTTGCATAAAAAACTTTTTTTGCTTTTTGCATTGCTCATTTGAGTTTGTCCTGGAAGTCATGATGAATATGTTCAGGAAAAATCTGCAAAATTACGGTATTTCTCTGTGGAACTTTTTGTGCTGTCACTTTATTGAAAGTGCTTAATTGTAATAACTCAGGAACAGTCTGTAAAATAAAGGTATTTCTCTGCAAAACTATTAGTGCTGTCACTTTATTTTACAACTTTTCCTTGAATTATTATGATTAAGCACTTTTAATAAAGGTATTTCTCTGCAGAACTATTAGTGCTGTCACTTTATTAAAAGTGCTTAATCATAAAAATCCAGGGAAAAATTGTAAAATAAAGGTATTTCTCTGCAAAACTATTAGTGCTGTCACTTTATTAAAAGTGCTAAATCATAATAATCCAGTGTACCCTCCATCCAGGACACATATCATAAGTGATGCCTGGGCAGGGCGAGCAACATCATCAAGGATGTTTCTCACCCTAACCACAGACTCTTTACCTTCCTCCAATCTGGCAGGCGGTACAGAAGCCTCCGCTCCCTCACCAGCAGACTCAGGAAGAGCTTCTTCCCTGAGGCTGTGACCCTGCTGAACTCCACTCCGTCACTTTAATGCATATTTGCACTCACTGCACTGTACTTTAAACCTGTTCCTGTACTGTACTGCTCATATCTGCACATGTCTGCTGCTTCATCACATTTGCACAACTGTTACAGTACTTTTATTCCCTCCATTCATACTGTACTCATGCTTTTATATATATATATATATATATATATATATATATATATATATATATATATATGTATTGTTACACTGCACTTATGAAAATAATACTGTATATTGCACTTCTGGTTAGAGGCTAACTGCATTTCATTTGCTCTGTACCTGTACTCTGCACAATGACAATAAAGTTGAATCTAATCTAATCTAATTATCAACTATCAATTATAATAATTAATCATATATCAATATTATTCTTCTTGCTTTTTTATGCTGCACTGACCATGCATGAATTGTAAAGTATACAAATACCGGCTCTGAGATTTGGGGGAAGACTGAAGTGTCTGTATGTACAGCAATACACAGTCTGAATTTTTTTTAATATCCAAGGGTGGATATTGTACCAGTTTGCCATAACTGAATTATCTGGCTTTAACTGACTTTCTGCATGAGTGTATTTATTATTTATATTATAAATATCACCTTTTCTCTTCATTTTTGGAAAGAACTACAGAGCAAAAAAGTATCAGACTATGATGGGATTTCTGAGTTTGCCATGCAGCTAGCTCTAAAGTACTTTTTGGCTGTCCTAAAAGTAGCTGAAAGTCGCTAATGACCTAACCACCTAAAAAGAGTTGCTTCTGCACCGCCACTGAATACCATCAACCTGATTCCCATTGGTTAACCTGGTTTTCATAACTGCTGTTCCTTTGATATGCTTTGATATATAAGGGAGAAGATTTTGGTGTAGGCTCTCTTTATCTTCTGTTTGCTCTTCCTCTTTGCTCTTTTATGAGTTTGAGGTAAAATATAGGTCTTTAGACAACTAGGAAAACATATAGTACTAGGTGATGAGTCGAAAATGGGTCTATAGCCTGTATTTAAACTAGTGCAGCCTGGAAATATAGTTTTGCATTGGCACGTTATTGATCATGTCAGAGGCAGTGTCACGCTGGCGAGAGGACGAAGATGCTGAGTCCGACGTCGTTCGTTGAACAAACTTTATTCTCAATAAACATAGAGATTAGCGCAATGCGCTTTAAACATGTAACACACTCACACGACTCCAGAAACAAAGACGAGCACGGGACACTGTGCAAGCACACATTAAATAGACGAACGACACTACCCCCTTGTGATGACAGACGAGCCACAGGTGAGACTGAGGAACACACCCACACCGACACACCCACGGAATTACATATAAGGACATAGACGACATGAACACATGCCCAAAGGGAGGGGTCCGGGAGCTGTAGCGTGACAGGCAGAACACTTGAAACTTTTCAAAAATGCCATTTTGAATGGTTTTGGACAACTGAGAGCACATCTACTACTACTATTAAAATAACTAATAATATCTTCTTAAAACACTTAAAACACAAGCCCATCACACTAAATGTATTTTTTAGAACTAGTATAACTTACTGCATACCGATTTTCAGCCATCTACACGCAACTGTTCGCGAGAAATCCCGTTCTGAGCACACCGTGCTTACACCATGTGGTTTACACATGCAACTTGACTCGCCTTTATATTGTCCTTTTAAAAAGTCTACGAAGTAAGATGCCTTCATGTTTTGTCACCTAAAATTCATTTACCATCAAAGCATCAGAATCACACTTTCAAACAGCGTATAGAATGTTTATTTGCTTTATTTGCTTGCTCATGACTTATAAAAATGGGTATTCCTTTGCTGAGAACAACAAACAATTCTCGACCTATCAGTGACATCGCAGCGTCGTCTTACGTAATCTGCTCTCGAATTGAAAATCTATATCTGTTTTGAATTCCATAGTTTTTGTCTGGAGGGTGGTGGTGGTTTTGAATGACAGCCTTTCACACCTCTGCCTGGCGAGGTGTAAAGGGGAAGGGAGAGGGGGGGCTATCAAGTAACTGCAAAAGCGACAAGCTGACGCCTTCGAAGTGATTGATAGCTGTTCTAGCCAATAGCTCATTCGAAGTTGAAAAGATCAACACCTCACTTGCCGTGATTGCTTGTCTTTGGGAATGACATGCGCAACACAACAAGCCATATCGGTTGTAAACATGCTAAGCTAAACTAAGATAAACTCTCTAGAGCACACGCGATTGATTCTGTTTGTCGAAACTGAAGCAGTCGTACATTATTTTGTTAGTGAATATTTTTATTGCATATACCTTTGGACATCATAGAAAAAGAAAATGTTAGCTTTAGTTGGAGTTATGCAGAGTTGTAGAATGCTAGAATGCTAAACCGGAAGTTAGCTACGAACGGCTAAGAAGAGCTACGAAGGACGCAGTAGCGTTTGTGAGTATGAATAAGCAGTTGTGAATAAGAAGTCATACTAAATATTAGAATATAAGCAGTATTAGAACATTAGACGTATTAGAACTTTTGTTTTAGTAAAAAAAAAAAATGTTGCATGCTCTTGATGTATAGTGGCCAACGTCTTGGATAAGGGTGTGGCACGTTTGGATAAAGGCGTGGCACTTTGGAGAAGCCTTGGACACCTAGTGGAAAATACTGTCGAGCTCTTCAGTACTTCTATGTATACGCTCAATATTGTTTATTTTGTCAGACAACACCCTGTTGAAACAGAAAAAGCAGAGCATAACAGATTTTACATCACCAGTGTACATTTACACACTTTAAATCCCCAAAATCAATTTTTTTACTTTTTTTCTGTTTTAGAGGCTCTCATGGAAAGCCAAAGTTATGGAAATATAAGCCTGGAAGTGAATCAATATGTTGGCCCAACTGTCTACTTCAGTTTGAATACTGAATTATCATTTTGCTATATGTACACCTTGAGATAACTAGTGTTGAAGTGTATTAGTACAAATTGTTTAAAAATCGGCTCAATATGGCCACTGCACAAAGGGGAAAAGTTATCATAATCAACCATGCATAACATCATCAAAAGATTAAGAGAATCTCGACCAATCGCTGTCCGTAAGGGTCAAGGCGGTAAAACTACTGGATGCTCATGATCTCCGGGACCTTAAATGTCACTGCACCTCAAACAGGAATGCCACTGTCAAGGAAATAACACAATGGTGTAAGGAATGCCACCTGATCACCCCTAACCAGCCTCACCTGCCTCTTGTTACCACGCCCCCTTTCAACCACACTTATACACCCTCCCACTAGTTCCTAGTCGCGAAGTATTGCCGACTCATGCCGCATACCGAGCGTTTCTATTGCCTGCCTGTTTTCCCGTGTTCTGACCCTTGCTCATTCCCCCAGACCTCGTCACCAGCCTAGCCCTTCTACGCTTCCTGGATTCTGCTCTCCTGTTATGACCCTGGACCGTCCCGACCTTCCCAAGAACAACCTAATGTTGTTAAGCCTGATGCTAATGATTCACCTGCCTTTTGTTGTACATGTGATTTTTGAAAATAAAAGCGATCTACTTCCGCATTTGGATTCCTTTCCGTTTAGTAAATACGTAACAAATGGGCTCAGGAATAGTTCCAGAAAGCATTGTCAGTGAACACAATCCATCGTGCCATCTGCCGTTGCCAGCTGAAACTCTACAGTGCAAAACGGGAGCCATTTCTAAGCAAGCTCCACAAGCTCAGACGTTTGCACTGGGCCAGGGGTCATTTAAAACTGAGTGTGGCAAAATGGAAGACTGTTCTGTGGTCAGATGAGTCACGATTTGAAGTTCTTTATGGAACACTGGGACGCCATGTCATCCGGACCAGAGAGGACAAGGATAACCCAAGTTGTTATCAACGCTCCGTTCAGAAGCCTGCATCACTGATGGTATGGGGTTGCATGAGTGCTTGTGGCATGGGCAACTTGCATGTCTGGAAAGGCACCTTTAATGCAGAGAACTATGTTCAGGTTCTAGAACAACATATGCTCCCATCTAGACATCATCTCTTTCAGGGAAGATCCTATGTAGGAGAAGAATCTGGGTACTGAAATGGCCAGCCTGCAGTCCAGATCTTTCACCTATAGAGAACACTTGGCACATCATAAAGAGGAAGGTGCGACAAAGTCAAGCCAAGCCACATTGTCAATTGTGATTTTCACCCCAATCGAAATTTGTCCTCCGCATTTACCCATCTGTGCAGTCAGAACACACACACACACACACTAGTGATAACTAGGGGGCTGTGGTGCACACAAAGAAGGCCCAAGATGATTGAACAGTTGGAGGCCTGTATTAGACATGAATGGGAGAGCATTCCTATTTCTGAACTTGAGAAACTGATCTCCTCTGTCCCCAGACATCTGTTGAGTGTTGTAAGAAGAAAGGGGGATGCCACACAGTGGTATAAATGGCCTTGTCCCAATTTTTTGTGGGATTTGTTGACGCCATGAAATTTTGAAACAACATATTTTCCCTTAAATTGATACATTCTCTCAGTTTAAACTTTTGATCTGTCATCTATGTTCTATTACGAATAAGATATTGACATGTGCCATCTCCACATCATTGCATTCAGTTTTTATTCACAATTTGTTTAGTGTCCCAACTTTTTTGGAATCCGGTTTGTATTATACATAAGAAATGCCATGCATTTATTTCAGAAATCCCATCTGAAAGAGACAGAACAACTATAATGCAACATAAAATAAAACAAATTTGAATGTTTTTTAAAAAAAAATTATATTTGTTTTCATAATAACTATGCTAGTGTCACGATTAGCCCCTTCTCCATCTGTCAATCATGCATGTTTTGTTTTGATAGCCATGTGCGTTTCATAGTCCCGCCTTGTGATTTGTATCCCTTCCCCTCGTTAGCACATTCAGGTGTTTCATGTTTAGTATGGTCTATTTATATCCTAAGTTTGGTCTTGTATGTTGCTGGTCATTGTTTTGCTTACAGGCTGTTTAAAGATGTTATTTAAGTGTTTTAAGTGCTTGTCTATCATGCTTGACAAAGGACATTCCCCATACAAGGTCAAATATGTTTTTTAATTAATACAGGAACAAAATGTAAAGACTCACCATGCTGGTTAAATTTGGTGTAACATGCTAAGATCTTTGTTGTTGTTATTGCTGTTTTTTTATGCGCGTTAAGGAGTTAAAAGAGTAGCATATGATATTCTTCAAATAAGAAATATGTTCGGTTAATTTTACGGCTTTGCCATACTTCATTTTGCTCAGCTAAGGTGTTCACTCCTGCCCGCCTTATAATCAGAGATGCCATGCCATATCATGCCATATCATAGCACAACGGAACAGTGAGTGTAGTGAAACACGTATTGCATCAGTTACATGTGTGTTACGGCCCTGCTTGGTTTGTGTTGTTGTTGTTATTGCTTCCGTTGGCTCCGCTGTCGTCTTCGGGATTCCGCCACCCCTTCTCGTCCCTAACTACTTCACCACGCCTTGCCTCCGGATACCCCATCGATTGGTGGACTGGAAGTGACGTGTGCACCAACGTCGGATAAAGGCCACACAGATTCGGCAGGAGGTGGGGACGCCGGGGTTGGGGGGTTGAGAGAGAGATATTGTGTGGGTGTTTTCTGTAATTTCGATTGGGTTCGTGTATACCGATTTGCTTTGGTTTTCTGCTGATGATTCTGGTTTGCCCCGTTTTGGATTGGTTGCTTGAATAATTGTACATAGTTGTATATAGCTCGTGCATTGTAATTACTGTAGATAATATTTCGAATGTCGTTTGGGTGAGTAGGGAACTCGATGCTCTTTTCAAGCAGTCAATCAGGACTGGAGTCGTGTTGCGCATGTTGGCGGGTATAACTGCAAATAAATAAAAATGCTGAAAACGGTGTCCCAGCTTCTGCGTGAGGCTGCCGAAGCTTTGGAACAGCAAAGAACATCTTCATGTTTAAAAACAAAATAGCCTGTACTGCTTAGCGTGCTATAGTCCAGTCCTGATTGGCTGCCTGAGGTGGAAAGCTGTGGAACCCGATTGGCTGAATAAAGTGGAGGGCTGTGGAATCTGATTGGAAGGCTAATGGGATCTAATTTGACTATAGTGGAAGACCATGGAAATGAAAATGCATTGTGCTCGGATTGCATTTTCAAAATACATTTTGACACAGTTTGAGCGCTGTTGGTATCGTAATGTTATTGCAAACAGGGGTGGCGCTATTTCTCCATTAACATTTGAATATTGACATCTTTTTAACGTGGTGGTGAGGTTGAAAATTACATTTCAAACGCTTTATCACGAAATGCAAAGCATATTAAGCGAATAGCATTTTAATTATAATTTTGAAACAACCTTTGCATGATCACATGAACGTCTATCACATTGCAAATGTAAATGGAACTATTGAATTTGAATTTTGAGCTCAAAGTTGCTTGTATGAGTGGAACATGTAAATGTAAATTACATTTTCATTTTAATATTGACACTGAATAACTTCCATACTAGTCGATCCACTGCCCCCTTGTTTGCTATCCTGTTTTATTGTGGAGTATGTAATAAATGTTTTCTGTGTTAAATGTTGTCGTTTTGAGTCGTTCTCTCTGTTACCCAGATAGCATACGATGCTGGGCCAAATGAGGCACTATGCCGGCAGATCTCTGTCAGCAAAGGCAACATGGTATTGGGCCATTTGTGGTCCACTGCATGGCTTCCGGAATTTTTCAGAAGTGCAGTTCTAGTTTGGCCCAATTACGGCATTAAGCTGGCAGATCTGCATAAACGTCAGCAACTGCAGCACAGTTGGGCTACTTCTGGCCCACTGCTGGTATACCGGAATTTTTCAGTTGTGCTGTTTCAGTCTGACATTAAGCAAGCAGATCTGCATAAATGAATCTTTTGCTTGCAGTAGACATTTACTTTTAATCAGAGCCGGCCCTGACCAATGTGGTGCCCTAGGCGAAATTTTCGTTGGTGCCCCCTGCATCATCAATCATCAAGTTGATTGTATCAGTATTAAAGAAACAAATAAAAAGCAAATGAAGTATAAATATTACAGTATAACCATAAATAAATATAAAGATGATACATAAAAATATTTGTAAACTATTTTACATAAAGTAGTGCAGAGAATAACTTTTAAAATTAATAATAATATTAATAATAAATGTAAAAAATAAAATACAACTACCACCAGTGCAAATCAGTGCAATATGCCTACTACAACATTGTTATTTCAAAAGTACACCTGAAATGAACAGAAGAGCATATGTGTGTTTTAATATATTGTACTGAATCAAATATTGAATTAAAAATTGAATTAAATATTCCAGTGCAGTTCCTAATTACAATTATTTAGTCCTCCCTGCTCATTAATGTCTCTCTGACTGTCATTAGATATTATTACTGCAATAGTAAATAAATAATAGGTATGTAATCACATTGTAAGGTGCATAATTTATATATATATATATATATATATATATATATATATATATATACATACACACACACTTTATGTTTCTGAAAGTTGCCCATTTTACTCTGTATTAGAGTAATACAGGCTGTCTTGTGGTTCTCAAAGAAGCAACATGGGGGCGTGGCATATGGTGGGGGGGAGGGGTCTGAACCTGCTTCATCCTGAGGAGAGCAGCACCACCAGCGCGGGAAAAACAAGTCAAGCCAATCTCATATGGTAAGTAAAGTGTTTTTTTCTTATAAAAACATATGTGCTTCTTTTCCTGTTTAGGTTAAATATATTTGTACGTGTCTTTGAGTTGATGTGACTAATAGTTGTTAAAAAGCGTCAGAAGGTGCTAGCTAACGTTAACGTATTCAGAACTAGCTAACGTTAGCAATGTTATCCGACATTTTTTCTACTTCAAGGTGGTTCTGCTTATTGGTGTAATCTGGAATTTACTGCCTATTTTTATATTTTTCCTGTCCGATGAACAACGTGTAACGTTATTTTTCTCTTCTAACAAGGCACCATATAATTTACACAGGAAAGGAGCATTTGAATGGCTAGCTGGCTATTGCTGCGGTTAGCTGATTTTTTTTATATACACAAGATGCGGCTAGCGTGCTAATGTTACACTGGAACCATTGGGTATACCATGTAAAAAAACATTTTATGTGTAATTTGTAGTCTTTCTGCTTAGAAACGGCTAGAATGCACGAAACATTGATTTGGTTTATTACCTGACAGTAAATATTTCTTCAAGGGCTGAGTTAAGCTAATTTATGTTTACAAAAACAGTTATTAGTTTTCACAAGCCATATTTTTTAGCACTTCAGGTAAATATCAATAAAATTACAAAATACTATGGAGATATTGTTTTTAACGTTGTAAAGCGACCTTGAGTTTGTGAAAGACGCTATATAAATTAAACTTATTATTATTGCAAGTTACTTATTTGTATGGTAATTATTATTATTATTTGTACCCTAGGCTCCTTAACCTATATCCTTTTGTGTTTGTTAGGAACATGGGTGGGCTAAATGTGAGCAGTAGCCATTAAGCCACATCATCTCTGAGCTATGATAAAATTGAGAAATTGATAAAATATTCCTCACTCATTTGATCATCTAATTTACTATATAACTTGGTCAGGAGGCGGCATGGTGGTGTGGTGGTTAGCACTGTCGCCTCACAGCAAGGTGGTCTGGGCTCGATTCTCGGTCTGGGCTGCTCTGTGTGGAGTTTGCATGTTCTCCCTGTGCCTCTGTGGGTTTTCTCCGGGTACTCCGGTTTCCTCCCACAGTCCAAAGACATGCATCTTAGGTTGATTGGTCACTCTAGATTGCCCGTAGGTGTGAGTGTGTGTGTGTGTTGGCCATGTGGTGGACTGGCGAACTGCCCATGGTGTACCCTGCCTTCGCCCGGAGATGCTGGGATTGGCTCCAGCCCCCCCGTGACCCCGACTAGCGGGAATAAGCGGTACGGATAATGAATGAATGAATGAACTTGGTCAGGGAGAGCATGACATCTGCTGCCAGCTCTTTGCACCATTTTCTTTTAACTGATGAATGTTAAACAGTAACTAGAATAATTATTTCTAAAAAAAATATTAATTAAATGCCATTGTGATTGTGTTTTCCTGTAGGTGGATGGTTGCCAGTTGTCCTTGACTACTTGAACTGCACATTTAACACTTCTACTCATTCCAGCCAAGCAATTTACTGAAGGCCTCAAGAACTTTGTAACCTGAATCAATTCTGAAGCTTTTACTTTACAGGTGTAACGCGGGGTGCGGCACAGATTTGCGAGACGGAATTTGCTAGTCGAGGGGAAGGGCAAATGACAGAGTAGACGGCAAACTCCAAACCGGAAGAAGGTAGAAGGCGGAGCTTTTGAAAATGGCGGCAGGCCACTGCTAACAAACTTACAAGCAAATTTCTTTATATCCCGCTAGCTTAATTTTAGACAACTTAAAAATAAGTAGTTATTTCTAGGTGTTATCTTGGTGTTATCTTGTATATTCTAAATAACTCCACCACTCTGGAGCACCGCGCAGAGGATCTGGACAATATACTTTTCTATATAGACGATTGCTTCGAAAGATTTATAATGAGCAAACCGGACAGCAAGACGCCATCCACCAAGAGGAGTCGCCCCGAAGCTTCCCGGGAGCGGCCTCCCCACATACCTGCAGCACGGCAGACATTCTAGAGTCCATTAACAACAAACTATCTAGGTTTGACGCGCGCCTGGCTCTAGTGGAAATTCTCCACCAAGAGTTCCAGGCTTTGCGGGAATCAGTGGAGTTCAGCCAGCAGCAGGTAGAAGCACTCGCTGCAGAAAACACGGTTCTCAGAGAGTCGGTGAAATCACTCAACGAGGGAATGACCCGGCTCTCGGAAGAAAATAAAAAAATTAAAGAAACGGTCATCGATCTCCAGTCCCGCAGCATGAGAGATAACTTAGTATTTTCAGGAATTCCTGAGAAAGCAGACGAAGACCCTGAGATTGCAATTAAGTCATTCATACACACTCACCTGAAAATCCCAGAAGACACCGTTAAAAACATCAGTTTTCACCGCGTTCACCGCCTGGGGGAAACGGCCAGATGCACGACGACCCAGACCGATCGTGGCCAAGTTCGAACACTACAAGCATAAAGAACTACTAAAGAGCCGCGGCCGGGAGCTGAAGGGAACAAACTTCAGTATTAACGACCAGTTCCCCAAGGAGATCCTGGAACGTCGCAAGGTCCTGTTCCCCATCCGCAAAAATTTTATGCAAGGAGGCTCCCGGGCTGTTATCGCAGTGGACAAACTCTACGTTAACGGTCAACTCTACCGCGACATAAGCGTTACACCATGGCTCTTCTAATCAGGTGATCTGTGTCAACACCGACGCCGTTATCCGGATTATTTATGATGTATTACGTTCCACCTATTACTTAAAGACATGTCTAAGATAAAATAACTAACACCGGTCTAATCGGCTAAGTACCGAACAATTTAAATGTTTCCCTTCTTCTTAAATCTTAATTGTTTATCCCTTCCTTTTGTTGTATATGCACTTTCGTCTTATGTATCACCTTCTCTCTCTTTCCCTCTTTTCCTCTTTCTGCACTCAACCAGCGATCTGTTTACTCACTTTCAAGACTGTAAGGTATTATATGTGCACACACACACACATATACATGCAGGCATACCTACCAGACACACACATACAGCACACACACACACACACATTCCATTAGCAACAGTATAACAGACCCAGACGGTAGATTTATAATACTTAACTTGTCTATTCTAAATATGCATTTATGTATTGTTAATATATATGGGCCAAATGTTGACGACCCCTCCTTTTTTTCATAATATTTTTTCACTGCACTCTCTGATCACTCTGACACCAAACTAATAATAGGAGGAGACTTCAATCTGGCATTTCATTCAGATATCGACAGGCTCAGTGCAGCAATGAGTCAAAGGAACTGGCAGTCTGCAGACACTCTAAAACAATATATGAACGATTTTGGGCTCTCTAATGCGTGGCGCTCACATCACCCCACTCTCCGGGATTACACCTTCTTTTCAGCAGTACACCACTCACATTCTCGTATAGACAACTTCTTAGTTAGCAATTCCATTATGAAAGATGTCACAGACACTCAGATTCATCCTATCTCTATCAGTGATCATGCACCGGTCTCTCTCTCTTTGACACAGAAAAAAAACCACACCAACAACTAGAAATTGGAGATTAAATACATCATTACTTAAAGAACAAGATTTCATTAATTACTTCAAAAAGGAATGGTCAACATATTTAGAAAATAACGATCTGCCAGGAACTTCAGCGTGTGTTCTTTGGGAAGCAGGGAAGGCAGTAATGCGTGGGAAAATAATATCCTACTGCACACATAAGAAAAATAGAGAAAAAACAATGGTATTAGAATTGGAAGAAAAATAAAATCTTTAGAAGCTGCTTATGCTGCTTCACCACAAGAACACACAATGAGCAAGCTAAGAAAACTCAAACTAGAATTAAATGAAACAATAGATAAAAAGACACAATTTTTACTGCAAAGGCTGCGTTGGCAGAACTTTGAATATAGTAATACATCCGGAAATTCCTTGCTAACCAGTTAAAGCTTAATAAAGAAAAAACTACTATTTCTTCTATTAAAGACTCAATTGGGAACATTACCCATGATCCACAACAAATAAATAAAGCTTTTAAAGAGTTTTACAAAACTTTGTATTCATCACAGACTAACCCATCTGATACAGCTATTGAAGAATTTATCAATAATATAAATCTCCCAAAGCTAAAAAACGAACAAGTTTTTTGCCTTGGATTCACCACTTGCATTAGCAGAATTACACAAAGCTCTACAGCAACTACCAAATAATAAAGCCCCGGGCCCAGATGGATTTCCGGTGGAATTCTACAAAGAATTCTGGGCTGTGCTAGAACCAACTTTTTTTTAGAATGGTAACTCAAATTCAAAATGATCACATATTGTCCCCAGACATGAATTCTGCTAACATTAGCCTACTTCTGAAGCCAGGCAAAGACCCCAGACTTCCTTCTAGCTATCGCCCAATTTCACTCATTAACGTAGATCTTAAAATTATTTGCAAAGTTCTTGCCAGAAGATTAGAGAAAATCACCCCACTTATAATACATCCAGACCAAACAGGTTTTATCAAGGGTAGACAATCAGCCAACAATACACGCAGACTTATAAATACAATAGATTACTGCACAATTAACAAATTAGAGACAACCATTGTATCCTTAGATGCAGAAAAAAGCATTTGACCGGGTAAACTGGAAATATTTACTAGCAGCTCTACACAAATTTGGATTCGGTCCATCCTTCATAAACTGGATCAAAACTTTACATAGCTCTCCTAACGCACGCGTTAGGACAAATGATATCACGTCACAAAGCTTCACTCTGCAGAGGGGCACCAGGCAGGGCTGTCCACTATCACCCTCGCTTTTTGTTATCTTCATAGAGCCTGTCATTTTAGTGTGGGAGGTTTCTTGGCTAAATTGTATGGAGCTAAAATGCTGCCATAAGTATTTGGATCTGAATTTTGTATATTTGCATTATATTTACATTACATTTAATAAACTTGAAATATTTAATGGTGTAATTCATACATTTGAATTTTAACAATGCTTTTTTATGTTTTGAACTTGCGATAAGGTGAAATTTGCTGTTGGAAAAAAATACATTTCAAGATTACAACTTGCATTTTTCACATTTTAAAAATTCAGATCCTTAAATTCAAAACGCTCTGATTCAAAACTCAGAAATACAGATTCAGACCTGCGATGAAACATCCGGGCTTCTCAGGAAAAGTAAACCTTTTAGAGCAATCGAACGCATTTAACCAATCACAGCGCTGCCTCATTCTCGTTCATGTCTGTGGCGGTAAAGTATTGCTCAGTCGCGTTTGTGGTGGAGCAAAGTAATGAATCCCAACGAGGTAAGTGCATCCAAAGTTCTTCAGATTCACGTATTCGGCTAATTTTTTATAGTTATGGGAAATACTCAACGCCATACACGGCAAGTTTGATGTGTTGCGTTACGTAACGGTGGGTAACTTTAGCTAGCTAGCTAGCTTGTTGGTAGTGGTTAGCTAAGAGCTTTGATTGGTATGAGCTGGTCTTAGTTTAGGAAGGCTTGGATATTCCGTTGCTTGCACGTATTGAAACGGGGAGTTCAGAAATAAATTTTAAGCACTGTTGTCAAACTGCTTATCTGGCGTGCCGTATAGCACTTGAGAGTTCAGTCTTTACCTTAACTGACACACCTGGTTCGACTCATCTGGTCAGTTGGGGTTGACACTCATCTCTTCGGAGCTGTGGTCTGCATGGAACGATTTAAATGTAAGATTTTACTGTCAAGAGAAGACTGTTAGGATTTAGTGTGTTTAAATGACACGGTAATTAAAAATTATTTGTTCTTGCTTTCTTTTTAGCAACTAACCTTACTTTTAAATTATATTTTGGAGAGGCTTCGCTCGCGTCTGGAGCATGTCCTTGACAGGCTGCTTTTGGATTTAGGCTATATGGAATTTATCTGTGCTCAAGAACTAGTTTTCCTCACTGCCACCTCCCCTCAGATCAACATACCCCATAACATATCGGAAGCTTTAACAGAGCTAAATACTGCAATTAACATAGCAAAGCAACAGAATGAGACA